>JAZGTH010000090.1:0-605000 GCA_036877525.1 Chromobotia macracanthus | reverse complement strand
TACTGCTGCAATTAGTAACATTATGCTTCTGTTTTAAACTTCATGCATTATTCTTGTAACATTACGTTGTTTCTGTTGGTTTCATTTCTCAGTGCCTGACATATTGTCAGATGTAATTAGACCCGACAGTTTCTTATCAATAAATATTTATAAATCATAATCAACTCTGTCCATATCCAAGAAAGTTACAAATTGCATCTTTAACATGCCAGAGGAGAACTGGCCCTCCTGGTTGAGACAAGGTTTTTCCCAAGTTGCTACTCCGTTGTCTCAAATTGTCTCCCATACTCTTTCGTTGTGTAATTTTCAGGTATTTTTATTGTATATATTTTATGTGTACATTTTACTTTGTGTGTGTGATTTCATGATACTATTGCAAATCCTTTATATACCTGCTCCATAAGATGTTATCTTCTAAATGCCATCTTCATGTTAGCTGGAACAGCATATCTTCCTTAATGATTTTGTAGTTTAATCATTCCAATCACCCCTTTTTTTAAACCTACTATAAACCTAGTATGCCTAATTAGTCTTATTAATATACATCTCACAAAATATTAGCAATAATACCATGTATTTTATTTGTTGAACATGTCTTTCATTTGTTCTGTTCTTTATTATAATTCTTTTTCATTATATGTAAAGCTGCTTTTAAGCAATGTAACATTGTAAAAAGTGCTATATAAATAAAATTGAATTGAATTAAAATAATTCCCAAATAATCTTATTTGTTTCAGCAAGGAGCAAGACATTCCAGTCTTACATTTTAAGCATAAGAAAGTGCTGGTTACCCACTCTGTACATATTATACACTGCTAAATGTGAATATATTTGTGCATTATACACAATTTCTGCTTTCAACTTATATTTTTGATAGAACCAGTCAATAATAGTTCTAATGTTCACATTCATGTTATGTTTGTTTTCATGCACTTCTAGTTGACTTTGTTCCCTGGTCATGAGTTATTTTTTTCAGTTTAAGTATATCCTCATTTAGTTTCCTTGGTTGTTGATTATCTTTACCTGTGTCTTGTTTAGTTTCCTTTGTATATATACTCTTTGTTTAGTTTCTCCATTGATCTCATGTGTTCTTGAGTTTTGAGCAAAGAGTATTTAAAGTGTTATCTTCTTTGTGCATGGGGCTTACTACACACTTAACGTTACAAACATAAAGAGCAACAAATAATTGTAGCCTTAAGTACATCTGTTTTTTACTGCACATTGTTATTTTACAAGGCTAACATGTTAAGTATTATTTAATGCATTATGTGTTAGTTTAATTAATTAATGAAAGTTCTTATGTACTTATGTACTTGTATGTACCCATTTAACAAGTAATACAAAGAGTATAATCAAACCAAAACCAAGTGCAAAGACAAGCAGGTCAATTAAGTTGAAATCCTTTGGATGTATTTGTATTTCAACAGAAGATGAGAAAACAATTAGGTAAATGTTCAGAGAAACCTGTTTACAACAGACATTTTCTTGCATTATTTTGTTAGATAAAACCAGTGGGATAAAAATTGCATTAGTCTCCTTTAAATAGCTTATTACTGGTTTTATATAAAGCAATTTTGCCACTAACATTTCAGTTGTATAAATGAAAATAAATTGTAAAACAATTACAGGATATATGAATTATGGCCTTGTCCTAAAAACAAAATTAACATATTTCAGTTGAAAACCTATAATGAATAAAACTAATGAAAACATATTGTTCCTATGTTACACGCTTCATGTGCACCTGAGTCTGAACGTGTAAAACCAGGCCACCAGGCGCCACAAAGCCTTTAAAAAGCGCCTTAAAACTAAGTCATCAGCTTTTTGTCTTCAGAAAGCTCTTTAGTCTGCATGTAGCCAGGCAAAGTGAGGGGAAAAATTGGTAGATTAGGAAGAAGTTATTGTGGGTTTACATGAGCACGGGTATGGGGCGATGCCCAGGGTTGAAGAGATGCTTGCGGGCTCTCTCCCTCTACAGCATTGTCATGGAGGAAATCTGCCTTGCCCTCCAAGCCCTGCAGGGTTATTTCTAATGTGGTGGTCAGGGCTTATGCAGCAGCAGGTCAGGCTGGTGCATCACTGCAAACCATGGCAGTTTTGCAGGTGTACCAGGTTGACCTGCTTAAAGACCTGGACCAAGGTGGGGGGTTAGAGCTCCGCAGAGCCACAGATCTTGCCCTTCGTGCCACAAAGCAGACAGCCCATTCTATCGTCCGTTCTATTGCTGCCATGGTGGCTATGGATAGGCATCTGTGTCTCAACCTGTCGGGCATTCGTGACAGGGTTAAAGGCTTTCTTTTCCAGCACCACCAAGGTGAGTCCCTGTGCACACCTTCCTACTTTGCCAAACCCTTCTTGGAGCCCCCAGTGGGGACTTCTACTTTCCCCACCATCTCAAGTGTTTCGGGGCGGTTTATCTGTCCAGACTTCTCTTGCCAGTCCTCTGTTTCAGGAAACTGGAAAGATAGACAGGATGGTTCCTCTCTTGGACTTCCTGGCAGCGTGGAAGCTTCTGCCCATTTTTTCCCCATGGCTGTTAAGAACAATAGAGAGAGGGTACAGAATTAAATTAGCCTCCTGTCCTCCTCATTTCAACGGCATTTTACAGACTGTGGTGGTAGGAGAGCAGCATTTACTGTTGGCCCTGGAACTAGAAACTCTCTTGCTGAAAGGGGCCATAGACCGTTCCCCAGCACTTGAGAGATCTAAGCTTTTACAGCCGACTCAGACTCAGCCCCAAGAAGAGTATGCTTTCTCCAGTTCAGAGAACTACTTTTCTGGGGGTAATTAGGAGACACCCTTTGGTGTCTTGTTTTCTGTGGTGGTACTTCCAGCTTCAGTACTTCTGTCCTCTGCCGTTTCAATTGCTGGAGCAGAAGAGCCTTTATTTGTTGTGTCCAGTCAGAGCCTTGAGGATTTATGTCCACCACTCAGGCCAGTGGCGTAAAACCTCTCAGCTCTTAGTCTGCTTTGGTGGGCGCAATTGAGGTAATGCGGTCACAAAACAAAAAAAAAAGAGCTTCTCAATGGATGACAGATGCTGTTACCCTGGTCTATGAGGCCTGTGACCTTGTGTAAATCTGCTTCTATGCTCTGTGCCAATGTTTTACAGCATCTGGGGCAGGCCTTCCCTTACTTCCTCATAGCGTCAAGCTGACGCAGCAGATGTTCCCTCGAAAGGGAACATCTCAGGTTACATATGTAACCCTGTTCCCTGAGATGGGGACCAAGACGCTGCGTCGCGTCTAAATGACCTTTCCTCAGATCTAAGCTGATGACGTATTTTGCAGGCGCTTTTCAAAGGCTTTGTGGCGCACAATGCTACATCACTTGACGCTGAACTTGCCTATAAATAGGCCTGGTTTTACACATGTTCAGACTCAAGCGCATTCCCCATAGCGTAAAGCTGACGCAGCATCTTGTTTCCAATCTCAGGGAACGGGGTTACATACGTAACCCAAGCTGTTTCACAAAGCATAAAATGTTCATATGATATACCACATGCATCCCTCTTAATATTCTTCTTCTAGGATTCCTGGTTGCAGCCAATATCTGAAATATACAAGGTACTAGAAGCCCATTTTTTTGAAGAAAGCAACTCTTATCAGTAAACTGATCTGATTGTAAATACAATCTGGTCAGAAAACAAATAGTCCCAGTCTGCACATAGCACAATTGTGTCAAATATTAAACACTGTAAAAAACACACTACCAGTCAAAAGTTTGGAAACACTTGACTGAAATGTAAGTTTAAAATTTTTTAATTTGAAGACATTTGATTAAATGTTAAAAATGTAAAATAAAAATATAATTATACCAACATATTAATTTCAATTGAATTTTTTTATTAGAAAATTACAATTTAAAAGACAAAATGTTTTTGAAGTAGATGTTTTGGACCAAATAATGAAGAAAAATCCTATCCTATTTTAATTTTCTTTAGTCACAACATAATTCCTAAAGTTACATTTGTGTTATTTCATAGTTTTGATAAATTTACTATTCATAAATTAAAAAAATATGAACAAAGAAAAAGTAAGTGTTTCCAAACTTTTGACCGGTAGTGTAATTCTAAATAAAAAGTAAAATAAATACAGCAGTACACTACATTCCAACTATTCCAAGGTAGGGTGTATTGTCCTCTAGTACTATGTTAATGTTGTATTTAGCTGTGAACTCATAATGTTTGATTGTCTTCATCCACAATGTAAAAAAAACAAAAGTTTAATCAATCAAAAGTTTAATTTCAACTTACTCTTTGTAATCTTGACTGGTCTTGAGTTGTACCTTATTAAAAATAGTTGAAAATTTACTTATATTTTTATAAGTAACACCAGTCAGGATTTAAAATTTTAAGACTTGTAAAGCCAAGTTGATTAAACATAAAAAATTAAGGCAGCAAAGGTTGCCTTTAAAAGGTTTTTACAGTGTATATATTCCTTTAATCACTCTCATACTTACAGTCAGCAACACCTATAATTAGGGCTTCTGTTTACTGTTGCTGACAAAATATGAGTACAGTTATTTTAGATGTTTTTCCACAATCTTCCACAATCATTTGACAGGTGGAAAAAGTATATATTTTTTGCTTTAAAGTGCAAAAAAGACCATTTTAGCCATGTTTTTCTTTTTTAAAAATACTTCTGAATAGGTACAGTAATTATGGTAATCAGGTTGTTTTCCCCATGCAGAATCCTGCCCCTGTTTCGACACATTGCTGACTAATATATATATATATATATATATATATCAGACATTCTATGTCAGTAGCTATTTTATCTGTTTCTGTTTTTAAATCTTTGTGAACAAATTTTTCTGTATTTATGACACCCATCTGCCTCATTTAAGAGATAACCATGGGGCTATAATTGAAATTAAGGGTCTTGGCAACCTCTAAACTTCACATAACAAATACATTGAGTCTGCCTCTATAGTTTCTGGAAACTCTTACACAAGTTACACAACCACGGTTCACAAAATTGCTCAGTTTCCCAAGAGCCCTTTGGGTGTTGGATTCTTACCAATGCTGAATGTTGCCCTAGTGACATTTAATTGTTTGTTCTGATATGCTTTCAGAACACGAGTGTGCAAGATTGTTGTTTCAGCTCAAACAAAGCAGAACAAGGACAATAATGAGGCAAATAGCAAACAAGAGAGAACAATCCAAATGCAGCCTGAGACAGACTGCAGAACATGCTATGTTTGCTTTCTGCTTTTATGGAATACATATAGAGATTTAAAAAATGGTGGTTAATTTTTCTATGTTGTTGAAAAAGGATGATGTGCTTATAGTGGTTTTAGAGTAGAATTGTCACCATTTGTCACCATCTAAACAAGGCCAAAGAAAATGAATGTTAAGACCATGACAACCATAGGTCTGATAATGGTAAGCACCCCCAAATTTTATGGTCTTAGTTATTTACCCATAATTTCCTAAGAGGATAAAGACTGCTAGTCTTTAGTAGTATAGTCAGTTATACTTTACACCAAAACACCAAAAGAATCACATTAAAATGTGCTTTTGCATGCAATTATTAAAATTAGTCATTGGGGTTAGTTGTTTTATCAAATAATTTGTAATTATTTGCTGCTTTTGCAAAATGCAGTGTAATAGGAAGAATTAATGCTACATTTACAAGAAAGTGGCAAAAGGTTTAACAGACCTGGAATAAATGTATTCATACTGTATAGACATATTAGTATATACTTTGTACATAGCGCTTATATTTAATTTCAATACAATTCATCTACAATTCACATATAATTTTGAAAACAACTCTATAAAGCTAGAGCTCATGAACTGCAAGCAGATGGGTATTTTAATTGATAAAACAATATGCATTTAGATTGCAGCTGTTATATTAAAATAACCAGATTTGTACCACAAGTCATGCATTAAATTTATCAACCAGAAACATTTTGTAGTGCACAGTGACAAACAGGTGTTTGAAAAACTGTCATGGTGATACTTGTTGTTATTTAGTGCTTTAGGAGAAAAAATAAAATCAAAAGGGCATCTTACTTAATGTGGCCCTTAGCCCTGTTGTACCCAATGTCTGTTTTTACTCTCTGCATGAAAATTATTTAAAGCATAATTCAATAAAACATTCACCTCCATCACTGTGTGGCTCAGCTGTAAATTGTTTTATGTCCAACATTTTTATCTTAAGCAATATGTATTATTATTTATTTGATACAGACACCCTGGACATGAATATATTGCACTGTCACACACAAAAATAAATAAACGAAAATAATAATTTGGGCTAGAGACCTGGCCTTTTCTGATCTGACCTGAAGCTCTGCCTCATTGTCACATATCAAAGAACAATAACTGTGCAACAATTGAGAAACATTTACGTTTGACAAATATTTTAACTAATAGTATACTAGTGCCACCTCAGTTACAGTAAACGTTCGGGTTACATGACTGTAACCCTGTTTTGTGAAAAGTGGGAACAAGATGCTGCATTTCATAATGCTAATGGGCGTTACAGTCAAGTAACCCGAGATGTTCCCTATCAAAAGCTACATTTGATGCTGTGTTTTATAACACTAATGAGAACGTTCTTTGTTTGACTGGTTGTGAAGCATGTTTGTCAAGCCTGCAGAGAACTCGGCTTAAATACCCTTCGGTGGTATACCTCCACAGAGCCTAAAAATTGACATGAAACAAATGCGTCTTCAGGTTATAACTTTTTTAAAGAAACGTCTAGATACGCCACATGTGCCAATGAGGCTGGACCCCTCAAGGTTGTGTGCTGTGTGCACAAGCACTGGAGAGGTCCCAAACATTACCTTGGGATGTTGACTCAAGAAAATGCGAGCACAGAGTAGCATGGACATCCAAACTATAAAACCTGATAAAAGTGTGCGTCATGGACCAACCTGCTGCTTCACATACCGACTGCAATGGGACACCTCTTGCCAGAATCCTAGAGAATGCCACTCCCCTGGTAGAATGAGACCTGCCTCCTAGAGGCAAAGCTTGACTTTGCCTCATAGGCTAGGGCAATGGCATCTCTCACTACAATGCAACATAGTTTGCTTGGTGGTGGCCGCCCCGGTTGCAGCCCCCATGACAAATGATAAGTTATTCTGACTTGCGCCAATGTCTAGTGTGGTGGACAAGTCTGAGGAGCACAAACTGGACACAGTAAGTGGAGCCTTTCCTGCTGTGGCATAGCAAATGGTGGAGGACAGAAGACTTTGAGAATAACCAGATGCATGGTCGAGAATGGAACTTTGGGATAGTCAGGGTGAGGGGTCAGAATAGCCTTGACACATTCCAAAAACATCTTCAGAAGAGTAAGAAGTTTTTCATGCACTGACTCTAGTGGCTCAAAAGGGACTCAGACCAAACCCTCCAGCACAATGGCTAACTTCCAAGAGAGGACCTTTACTTTAATGGGTGACCTTAGCCATCTATCCCCACAAATAAAGCAAGCAATCAAAGGAAGTTTTCACAAAAACCCTGAGAGCAGCAGAACCATGTTGTGGGCCATGACATCCTAACACAAGGGGTCTGGAGGAGTCAGAGAGAAGAAGAGGGGACATTATGTTGTTTTCTGAGATGCAAAGAGGTCCACTTCCACTTCTTAAAACCGTTACCAAAGTTGCTTGACTACCTCTGGATGGAGTTTCCAATCCATGTGTGTCACAGCCTGTCTGGACAATAAGTCTGCTTCCACATTCATATGTCCTGGAATGTAAATCGCCCAGCAGAAGTTGCTGCACTAACTTATTCAGATGGCGTAAGCGCAGTCTGCTTTGGTGATTTATGTAGGCGACTACCATGCTATTGTCCACCAGCACCAGGACATGATAGCCCCTTAGCTGCTGGAGGAAGTATTTCAGGGCCAAGGTACCCAACACTGGCTTTGAGCATTTAGGGATCTCTTGCGTCCGTGGCCAGTCCAGCTGTTGTCCGGCCACGGCAAGAGCCACCACCTCACGTAACTGCCTGTACACTTTATCAACGCTTTCTGCCCTTGAAAGAAAGCGTGGTGAGCACTGGAGCAATTGGTCGAACTAAGAACATTATTATTAGCGTTATGAAACACAACACAGAGCATAGCTTTTGATAGGGAACATCTGTTTGTTAAATTAATTTTTAAATTGTAATTTTTTTACAAGATTAATGGGCCGAGGGTAGTAGATGATAGGGTAGCTGCTACAAACAGTATGCTGAACATTTTCTATCAAGTTACCACAAACATTGTTTAAATTGCTAGAGGAGAACTGGCCTTGTTTGACACTGGTTTCTCCAAAGGGTTTTTCTGCTTCTGGTTACTTGTCACAGTCCCATACAGTATGTGTTGCTCAATGGGAGACTATAGATACCTACCACAAATATTATCCTGGTATTATGTATTGCAACTGTCCTGTTAGCATGGTTGAGACAATTACTTTTACAGTTTGATCTGTAAAATGTAAAAAAGGCATTGTTAGTGATTTACAATATTCTGATGTGTAAATATCTCTGTAAAGCTGTTTTGTAATAACACATTGTAAAATGTACTTTGAACTCAAGGATACATTGTGGTTCATTTCAAGAAATTCTCAAACACTGTATTTTGACTAGTATCAAATTGGAAAGCTTGGGATGTTTGGAAGATCTAAGCATGTTTGACTTTATTACTTAAAATGTTAAGGCCTGTAAGAAGTATTTCTCTTCACCTAATGTAACATTCAAACTAATTACCATGCATGTTAAGTGTAATATTCATAATTCCACACTATTATTATAACAATTAAGTGTGGAAATTACACTAGATAATATAATTATGTAGTAACAGTTATGAAAAACATGGTAGGTATTTTATAATTGGTCATTTTTGTACAGGGTCTGTTGTTGCAATAAAACGTGCAAACTGTGCTGTATTACAAGGTTTTGAGAAAGGTCACACTTTTCTTTTTCCTTTGCTTTCTTTAGTGTGTAATAGAAATAACAAGCCTGTCTATAGCCTTGGTCCAAAAATTCTGAGAATTTGAAGATTTTAAATGTTAAGTTTCTTATAGTTGTGACAACAAAGCCAAGGTTAAAACGTTGGGATGTTTATTAAATAATAAATTAATGATATTTAATTTCAGATTTATCATATATTCTAATGTATTCATTTTATCCTATTCCATCCAACTGAAAAGCCACATAGAAGCCATATCATTATACTAGATTGATCTCTAAAATCTGGGGGAAGAGCATTTGTTGTGTAATGATATACTGTAACACTAAAGCACTATTGCTGCAATTGTTTCAGACAGGATATAATCAAATCTATAAGGACTTGCTGTTTATTTTTCAATAAATGATTACACTCATTTGATTCTATACTGTGTACAATGTACCCAGATGCTTTCTGGGTAAGTTAAAATACATTTAAAATACATTTAAATACATTTAGCCATTTAAAAGAATGATTCATAATGTAATTTTAGGACTTCTTATGCCAAATTTATAAATGAGAATAATATATCAACCTTGCTCAACTGGGAGTCATGAAAAAATTAACTGAGTATTCTGGGATTTCTTAGATGCATATTAATGTGTTTCTATCCTAATAAATGCATTATCTACATAGGATTATGGGTAATAAAAATTCTCTGCTTAATATAAATCTAGATAAAACATACCCTTGAGACGTTTTCCTCCTAATGAATTAATAACAGTAACACTTGGTGAACTTGAGTTTCTTAATTACCTTGAAATATGCAAGACTGTTATAGAGGTCTCTGCTCCACCTCCTCCATGTCACCAGAGGGAACTATCACCGGAATATTAACCGGTGTTCTATTCGGACTACAATTCCCATACTGCCTCATACCTGGGATTGACCACTCCACATCACAACTGTTCCCAATTAGCCTCCCTATTTAAACCCTCAACAAACTGTGCATCATTGCAAAGTCTTGTTTTTCATTGGCTACAATTCTGAGCATTTACCTTTGTATTTGCATTACCTGTGTTTTGATTTTTGGATTGTTTATACCTACTTTTGCCTGTTTGCTGCCTGCCCCGATTATTGGACTTGTCTTTGGATTTTGTGATTGTTTGCTGCCTGCCTCGACCCTTGTCTGTTTCCCGTTTTGCCTTGCCCTTGTTAATCCTGTTTGCTGATATTCGACCTTTCCTGTCTGACTACTCTCAATAAATGCTGCAAATGGATCCTTGTATGACTAGTTCATCATTAGAAATACAGTCCTATGTAGCAGCTGGTTTTCTTTCTACCTTTTCTCTATTTATATTTTATTGTGCTTTTTATGTCATAACTGATTCAAACACGCCGGTTTCACAGCATATGAAAGTACTTGTCACTTTACAAACTGATGCAGCAGTTTATTCAATTTTATAAATTATTTTAAAAATACCGCAAATGAGTGGTGTTTAGCTGTATGAGGTTGCTGTGGTTTTCAGTATGATAAGGCAGAAAAAAGCTAATAAAATATAAGAAGCTTGTTATTTCTTTGAGCTCATTACACTGGATATTCCTGTCAGTCTATGTAGTCCCTAGGTTAAAGTCAAAGAGATTCAGAAAATGTCATCAAATGGAATGTCTAAGAAGCAAAGAAAGATCATCAGACACCAGAGACCAATGACTGAGTGGTTCACTGTCTGTTTAAAGAGATTTGTGGTTTCTCAAACATTGCATCACTCATCAGCCTAAATCATCATCACAGTTTCATAAGGTGATTGCATAAGGAGGGTTCTGAGTAAAGATAGAAGTCATCTGACACTCTAAGTAACTCCAATGTCTTGGAATATGATGGACAAGACTTGACGATATTGACATTATTAGCAATATATTAGTAATAACAGTTTATGTAATCTAAGCAATGCAGTATAGACATTTTTTTGGCTGCGTGCTAGACTTGATGCATACTCTGTAGACTACAGTGTCCTCAAGCTAGAAATAAAAGACATGGCCTTTGTAGGACATGTGTAAAAGCCAGCATGTTCACTGTGTCATTACACAAAGAATTTTAGGGGAGAAAAGAATTGTATTTTCCAACAGTAATTGTTCCAATGTATGATAATAATGCTCTAATGTTCCTGTCTTAGTCTAATGAACCTCTGTTTGCCTTTTATATGTTCACTTAACGTTGCATCAGAAGCTGGGAACACCCTCAGGTAAGATGATGTTAGAAGCTCTGTAAATAACAGTCATAATCTGTACACCTGTAAATAATATTGTAAATAACATCTGTGCAATAACCTCTCTGTACATTCACAAAACTACTGCTGCACTTTAATGTATTATATAACTATATATATAATTATATATGTTTTTCTTATTTTTTCTTAAAAGCCCTGAGGGAATGGAGAGCTAAGAGCTTTCAGGTTCATCTTTACACAAGATGAAACAGGGTCATAGCTCCCCCATTCCCCCAATTCTGTGATTGCTCAGGAACTGCATGATCTTAAGCCATTGGGAAGCCATCCCAGGTCCTGATGGGGTAGAAAGTGATCTAGCGCTGGACTTTGGCCTACACCTCTCTTAATCCTGAGCAAGGGCACCATTACTATCTGGTTGGCAGGTTTATTCACTAGTTCAAATGACATCTTGAACTTTTGGGAAGGGTGACACCCTGACCAGTACACCCTTTATAAGCAAAGGGGTAAATCTGAACAAGCTCGTTTTTTTTTTTTTTTTAAAGTCATGTCTAGTTCTTGTCATCTATACATCAAACAAACAAACTGTCTGTCACAGATGTTAAGACTTAGTGTTCTTTTGTAAAACTTCCTGGGGAATGTGTTAAGTGAGTTCTCACTGTCCCCACACAGAGTCTTAAAAATCATGTTGCAACATATTATTCCCAGTAATAATCAGCGTGATTAGTTGTGTTACAATGATAAAATAGGTTTAGATATTACTGTGTGAGATTAAGAGTTAAAACGATAAGACTTACACAGGCAATACATTTAAATATGAACTACAGTCATGTGAAAAAAAGGACACCCTGTGAAAAAAAAGTTACAAAATACACATGCTAATATATGGTTATTTAGTCTCAATTTTAACAATACAGAGGGATTAAAGTAATATAACTAAACAATTAAAACTGCAGAAAAGTCTTTTCAAGATCTTCTGTAAATGTAATTTTACAAAATTGCCTATTTTAACTGAGGAAAAAGATAGGACACCCTAGCTCCTAATAGCTAGTGTTACCTCCTTTGGCTGAAATAACTACAGTGAGACGCTTCTTGTAGCCGTCTACCAGTCTCTGACATCAGTCTGAGGAAATTTTACCCCACTCCTCAATGCAGACTTTTTTCAGCTGTGAGATGTTTGAGGGGTTTCTTGCATGTACAGCCCTTTTCACGTCACCCCACAGCATCTCAATGGGATTCAGATGTCAACTTTGACTTGGCCATTCCAGGACTCTCCATTTCTGCCTTTTCAGCCAGTCTTTGGTTGATTTACTAGTATGTTTTGGCAATTTGGCAATGACTAGTTGTCATTGTCATGTTGCATGGTCCGCTTCAGCTTTAATTTTCTAACAGATGGTCTCACATGTTCTTCAAGCACTTTCTGATACACAGTAGAATTCATGGTGGATTCTATGATGGTGAGCTGACCAGGTCCTGCTGCAGCAAAGCAGCCCCAAACCATGACACTTTCACCTCCATGCTTCACAGTTGGTATGAGGTTCTTTTCCTGGAATGCTGTCTTTGGTTTATGATAATTCCGTTTTGGACTCATCTGTCCAAAGAACATTATTCCAGAAGTCCTGGTCTTTGTCAACATTCTCTCTGGCAAATGTCAGTCTGGCCTTGATGTTTCTCTCAGAGAGCAAAGGTTTCCTCCTTGCACACCTCCCATGCAAGTTGAAGTTGTGCAGTCTCTTTCTGATTGTAGAGGCATGCACTTTTACATCAACAGTAGCCAGAGCCTGCTGTAGGTCCCGAAATGACATTTTAGGGTTTTTGGAGACCTCTTTTAGCATCTTGTTGTCTGCTCTTGGGGTGAACTTGCTGGGGCGACCAGACCTGGGCATGTTGGCAGTTGTTTTGAAAGCCCTCCACTTGTAGACAATCTTCCGGACAGTGGAATGGCTGCTTACAAAATCTTTTGAGATCTTTTTAAATCCCTTACCAGACTCATAGGATGCTACAATTTTTATTCTGAAGGACTCTGACAGCTCTTTTGCTCTCACCATGGTGCTCACACTTACTTCAACAGTCAGGAGCAGACCAAACTAACTGTCTGAGGTTTAGATAGGGCAAGTCTCATTCAAAATGCTGAGTAACGATCTACTAATTATGTGCACCTGGTGTGATACACCTGTGTGTGATTTGAACCATTTTTAGAGGGAATACATGTGAGGGTGTCCTAACTTTTGCCTCAGTTAGAATTTGCATTTTGTGGAATTACATTTTACAAAAAATCCCCTCTTCAGTTTTAATTGCTTAGATATATTACTTTAATCTCTCTGTATTGTTAAAATTGAGATTAAATATCCATATATCCAAGATGTTGCAAAAATGTTACAAAAATACACAGGCTTTCAAGTCAAGTCTGAGCTTTATTGTCATTCCGCTATATGTGGGGACATACAGTGGAACGAAATGTCGTGCCTCACAGGACCACGGTGCTACATAAAAACAGACATACAACAATGACGTGAAACAGTATAAATCTAAACACAAATACTAACAGAATTAGATTGTAAATATACTATATATAAAGTTGCCTATACATAAACTATTAAATACAAACTATACAAATCACAGGGTGTCCTAATTTTTTCACATGACTGTATGTGTTTACAACATTCACATTAAACTTAAAACAACACAATAAAACCAGGAAGACTTCTTAGTCTATAATAAAGGAGTCCAAGACTTTATTTAAACAGTCCTTAAGAGTCCTAGTGTGTTAAAAAGTTTCAATGTAAATGTGTCCAGTGGTGTATATACAGTTCAATTAAGTGATAATCCAAATCCCCTGAAGTGTAAAAAAATTGCACCCTGTGCCTATGTGAATGGCATTTTCTTCCTGTCTTCTGCCATTTTCTGCCTAGCAGTGACTAGCAATTATGTCCAGTTGTGTAATTTGGACAATAAGTTAAGGTTATGGCCTAGAAAAAATATATCATATCCTGTTGCTCTCCTGTAGAAACAGGCAATAAATAAAAAAACTTTCCTCTTCTCAGGTAGAGTGGGGCTTTTACAGCCACTATTTTCCTTTGTCCAAGAACAGAGATCATTGTCTCAAACAGAGCTGGGAGGCTGTTTTTTTTAACAACAGAATTCAGCTTTTCAGATTTACAAAATGCAAGGATGCGGTTTGGGCTCACATAAGGGCCAAAGGATGAGGGACTGGTGATTGCCCTGTCAGAGCAGCTGGCTACACAACAATAAGCTTTTACACTCAGCCATTTAAGTTCTTGGTGACTGAAAATAACTTTCAAAAAGAATGTTCTATAACTGCAGCAACAGAATCTTTCTAAAGGTGGAACAAAACTAATGCATGATGCAAACACGTCTTCATTTCATGTGTAGTCCTTCCTCCAGTGTCTCCAGTATTAAATACCTTCTAAGAGGATGTTTCTCTGGCTGTAGCATGTGCTGTCATTCCTCTGGGATGAACATCATATTGGGCCATTCAATGTTGACAACTTTCAAAGATTCACCTGTTATTGAATGCTCGTTTTCTACTCAGAGTGAAATGCAGATGTTTTTAGACACTGTTGCCATGGAAACAACCTCATTTTCTGTATTCAGGTTTTCCATTTGGTCCAAGTTTATCACTACAGATCTATGGCATACGTCTCTCTCTCTCTCTCTCTCTCTCTCTCTCGGCTTGCATACTAGTCGAGTAGTTGGGTAGTGAACTACTTTAACCACTAGTCGTGCTGTCAGAAGCTATTTGAGCATGCATTAACCATACACACTTGTTTCTCTTAATTCAAACCAGTGAGCCATGAAAGTAACCAAATACAGTATGTGGCAGGAGCACAATGACAATAAACAGACTATATGAATTTTGTGTTATTCTTTTATAAACCTTCTAACTGGTTGAGGGAAGATGAAACAGATCCATTATGCACAATGATTCGTCCTGCCTCCTATTCAAAACAAAACTTTACTAATAACATGACTAGTTTATATTTGTGGCTATAGTCCATTTGCCTAAACTCTTTGACAATTTGCTGTTGTACTATTTTTTGAATGTTTAAAAATTAATAAACACTTTTTATCCTGTTTAGTACAAAAATCTATAGCTGCCACCATGTTTTTTAAAAAATAATTGGTTCACAGTGCTGAAAGGAATTGCAAGTTACCTTAGAATTTCTTATGTGCCCTCGGAAATTCCTGTGAAAAAGGTCACATTTGAAGAGTGCATTTGGAGTGTCCTGTTTGCTTTTCTTAAATGAGACAGCCTCTATGACAATGAGACATGGCTACCATATGCACTGTGTACCAAACCAATAAAGAACTTCACAAGTAAAATAATCTATTCATCAAGACAGAAGATTCCTTCATCTCAGGTTCACACACATTAGGACACTACTGACACCCAAACACAGTAATAACTTAATAGTAAAATGTTTTACACCAACATCTCTTTTCTTTTTGTAAAATGTGTTTGTGTTTTACATAAAAACCCATACCTTATACAGGGGGTTGGGTTTTAGAGCTGTTCATCACTAAGATGGTTGCTACTTACTTCTATAGTATCTGGAAAATGTGAACAGTTACAGTATTAAAGAGCAGACACAAAATAATTATGTATACATATAACTATTTTAATGTATTTGGTTTCTTACAACTTAAATTTATTAAGATCAGATTTAGCAGCAATGATGTTGTTAACAAAAAGCAGGAACTGTCATTATCACCCAGTAATAACATTTTTAATTAGCTCTGTGGTATTTGCCCACAGACATTAACCATGTTTCATGTGATTGGCTGCCCATTGCTGATGTCACATTATGGAAATACATGGAGTTGAATTGCTGGGTATGTACTGTGTGGCAAATTGTAATTTGGTGAATTGCTAGGTTCAGGATTTATCACTGTCTGTAGAAAGGATCTAAATAGCATAAACAGTATAGAAAATGGATGAAATTTTTAAGTACAATAATCATTGAAATTATCCGATTACAATTTTGTACAAGTAATTTAAAAAGTTGAATTGTAACGTCCTTAACACTGCTTGTAATACTGTGGAGACATG
Source organism: Chromobotia macracanthus (assembly GCA_036877525.1). Lineage (NCBI taxonomy): Eukaryota > Metazoa > Chordata > Actinopteri > Cypriniformes > Botiidae > Chromobotia > Chromobotia macracanthus. The sequence goes on along the minus strand of JAZGTH010000090.1, from coordinate 588,819 downwards.
TTTATCCCGTAGATTCACTCATGAATGGAAAAAAGATTCATTTAAATTTAAAATACTTTCTTTCAAAGTTTTCAAAGCCATTTTCTTTTTATTGTGCATAGGCATAAGCCACATCTTCATTACAATGAAGATGTACACCAGGACCATGTTATCAGGTTTTCAGAATTTCACAGGAAGGAAGGCAACGTGCAGATAGGAAGGCAGTAGATTAGCCTGACTTCTCCCATTTTGCTCAGGATTAGTTTTGCTTTTTTATTCATCTTCTGGATAATATAAATTATAAATGAGCAACCTTCAGCCTTTACCCAGTCAGATTAACTCAGATTAACTACATCTGAATGAAACACATTTCACCTTCAGTTCTGTCTCTGACCTATCGTGCAATGCTTTGTATGTAAATATTGATCTGGGCCATCATAGTTTCAACTATAGTTAAAGCTGAAGTGAATGACTTCAGCTTTAGATAAAAATCTGAGCTTACTGGAGATATTTCTGTTTTACAAAACATCTTGTCCACCTTAGTAAAAATATTTATCTGAACTATAAAGAGAGAACAAAATCTTTATTAACTGAAATAGAATAGAAATAAAAATATAATAAAACCCTTAAATAAAAACAACAATAAAAATTAACTGAAACTAAAATGAAATACAAAATGAAAACTAAAATATAAAACTAAAATAAAACAACCTTTAGCATCATATAACCAAAAGAAAACACAACAAACAACACAGGACAGCAAACACATTAGGTGAGAGCATATACACAAGGGAGACGAGGTAATTTACAATACTGCTGATTTATTTAACAACAGACAATAAACAGCAGTAAAACAGATTCAGAGTAAAAGAAATGGTAAACATCAAACAATGTTTACAAATAGGTTAGTTAGCTGAGAGTGGATTAGCCAAACAGCTACAGTGTTCAAAGTCTTTTACCTGTATAATCGGTCCAGGAACTCAAGAGAAGATAATCCGCAATGAGGAGATCACCGGAGAGGAATCCAGGTAAGCAAAAATGTAGGTGAAATAGGTAAGTCCATGTAGCTATCGAGTAGACTGGACAAAAAAGTGAGGAGTGACTGACATATAGGGTGGGTGATAGGGGAGACAGGTGAGAGTGATTAGAAATCAGGTGACTGGGAACAGGTGAACGTGGCTGGTTGACAGGTAAGTTAAGGGGATGTGTCCCTGACATTAGATTTAAATAAAAAAAATAAGAAGGGTAACGGGGGGATGATTATTATTCATCCTAAAAATTGGATGAATAATAAAACAACAAGGGGCAAAGTTAAGACAGGAATGCATATGCCCCACAGAAACAAAGGCATGTTCTCCAAACACTAAAAACGCCTTGGTTACGTATGTAACCCATGTTCCTTGATAGAGGGAGTGAGACGTTGTGTCAAATGGCGACACTAAGGGTTCATTCTTGGGAGCCCAATAGCCTCCAAACTTTTATATAAAGGGCGAATGAAAATTGGCGAGTGGAATTTGCGTGCCAGTTGCCGCCCCGGATATCCAGGTATATAAGCGGGCTGGCATGCAACACTCATTCAGATATTGTGCTGTTAGGGAGAACACTATAGAGAACACATACTATAATAATAGATGCCATGTGATAAATACAAGCACTGAAATGTTGTACTCTTGGTAAAAATTGTAACTATTTACGGCTGATTTTATTGCCTCTCTATGAATTATTGCTTCTTTGTTTTCCTCACCTTGTAAGTCGCTTTGGATAAAAGCATCTGCTAAATGCCTAAATGTAATGTAAATGTAAATACAACATTTGGACATACCAGACAGGTAGTACACATATGGAAAACTACTGAGAAGGCCCCTATCTAAGGAGAGGGTGTCTAGACTAGAGTGAGGTAGAGGTACCCTACCGAGGGGAAGACACAGAGTTTACCACGGGAAAACCTAACCTGCGGACTATAAGTCAAATGGGGTTACCCAGGCATGGGGGATCCACACGTATGGAACACCTAGTACTGGTATACGGGCTTACCTGTATACCAGTACTAGGGTCATGAAGAGGGCCATGCACACAAGTATCAGGCCTAGTAGACAACTCCTCTGCCAAATTGTCCACCAGAGGTGCTAGAGAAATTACCCTCAAGATATCCTCTGTGCTGGACAGCAAATAGGATGGAATAGCGCACGTTATCACTTTTCATTGGCCTTTTATATAAAAGATCAGAGACGATTGGGCTCCCAAGAACGAACCCCTAGTGTCGTCATTGACAATGCTGAGAGATAAAAACCAAGACCAGAAATTAAAGCTTTAGCGAAAGATATATCAGGAGCATTATAATGCTACATTTTTCATTGTTCTAGCTCTAACCAATCATAACTAAATTCATATTGTGATACAATAATCAGTTACTGGTGTCCTCTTGAAACATTTCCATTCTCGTATGTGCTACTTGCAGCACATTTATGTATTGGGTTGTGTTGCAAGTATTTGCTGCATGTGTTCAGGCAGGAATAGCAAGAATCTGATTCTTTCTGGATTCAAATTACGTGCAGGGCCTACACCACAGAACATTTTAAATCATTTTTATTATATATTATAATATATTTGCAGCTTTCTGCTGAACATGTGAAATAAAAAAAGTCTAGATATTCACCTCAATAGTGAATCTTTCTGGTGAAACTAGAGTATCAGGATCCAAACACTATGACAATACACATAGTATATACACTGATGAGCCAAAACATTGTCACCCTGCCTAATATGTTTTTTCCCCATGCTACAACAGTACAACCTACCAGGGCATGAGCTTTACAAGACCCCTAAAGGTGTCATGTGGTATCTGGCACTAAGATGTTAACAGGAGATCCTTCAAGTCATGAAAGTTGTGAAGTGAAGCCACCGTGGAACTTGTTGGTCCGGCACATGCCACTGATGCTTATTAGGATTTAGATCTGGGGAATCTGGAAGCCAGGGCAATACCTTGAACTCTCCATGATGTTCCTCAAGCCATTCCTGAACAATGTGTTAGTGTGAGCATTATCCTGCTCATTATCCTGGTTCATCCAGACCTTAATGTGTCCTTGTTAGAAGATGATCAACAATATTTGCTTAACCTGTGACTGGTCATTGTAGTTTTATTATGATTTCCTGTTGTACTCCCTGTTGGTCCACCCTAATTGTGTGCATCTGTGTCATGTTGCACCTGATTAGTCTGTGGTCATTTTGCCACAGTGTTTTTGTGTGTGTGTGTATGCCTCTTGCCTGCTTGCTCACCATTGTGATTATTACTTATTGGATTACTTGCCAAGCATGATAACATGGACAAAATAACTGATGTTGTTGATTATCATCTATTATAGATGATGCATATTAAATACACAATTATATAATTGGTTTACAATAAAAGCTTGATGGTTAGATTGGATACCTGAATTACAATTTCAGTTTTAACCATGAGTCTGACCTGTTGACTTATGACAACACCCTACAGTCAAAGTCATGTAAATAAGATTTCCTACCCATTTTGATGTTTGACCAGAACAGCAACTCAACCTGAACATGACATTGTCTTTGTGATTTGTATACAGATGTACCAAATAAAGTTGTGACTATATGTATTTAATGTTTGCATTACATAAGCAACTCCATATATACATTTATTAGCCTATAAAACCAGAAAAGCCAAATTGTTTTTGGCAAAAATGTTGCCAAAATCCATTTTTTCCATAAGCTGAGTTGGCTTTTGTTACACATATTATAATTATAAATATATAAGTTAGTTACGTGCTTTTCTCCAGAAACAAAATAAAAAAAAATTTATTCCAGTTTTCTCCCTTCTCTATTTTGGGGTTCTACAAGGCAGAGAGAAGCAAAACATGATTAGTTGTGCTTGATGGTGCCTAAACAGGACCTTATTATGACCCCTTATTATCCAGGGGGTAAACCCTACAGAATATCATGGCTTAGACTCACAACTGGTGATAAGGTAAACTGAGAATGGGAGAGTAGAAAGAGTAGTCAGGTTCAAGTCTTTGACAAACAGACAGAGATGTAAGAGGACAGAATAAGAAGGAAATAAAAACACAAAGGGAAAAGAGTGAAATATCAGGAGAAAGAAGCGAGGACTAAACCAGGGCCAAGACCATTTTTCTTTTCTCGCTCCACCTTTCCTCTCACACTAAAGTAGAATGTTTTATGAGTTCCTCAGTTGTGTAAAATTACATTTTCTAAGATGAGTGTACCTGAAAGCTCAGCTTTAGCTCTGTAAACCTACACAACCAGTTGTTTACAAATGTGAACATATTTTAAGTCTAGTAATAGGACTTTCAATCTGCATGTGTCATTAGTTAAGAACAGATAATATTAATAATGATTAAAAAGGGAAAAATAATTACTTTGTCACCCCAGACGCAGTAGTCCCTTTAACAGGCAGAGTAGGTGTTTTTTCCAGAAACATTTTTGGTATGCTGGTTGAAAATATCTTTACATCCTGATTGCAATCACAAAAGTAAAGTGGCCTAAATATAATAAATATTGGTCCGAATGCAACGATAGTTTGATAGGATGTCCTGCCTGCCTATCTATTTTGAAAACTCTTTGCACCTTGCTTATGCAGAAAAGCTTCAATCATCTGCGTGTTCATGTGTTTTGGAGGAGGTGTGGTTTGGAGGGGAGGGTGGGATCTAGCCTCAACAAGCTAGCTTGTTTTTGGTAGCCTTTCTTGAAATTTACTAGAGATAGGAATTTTATAATTGCTTATGTGCAACTTTTTTGCCCTAAACTTGTATACTAAATATTTTCCCTGTAACTTGCACTTTAACTAGCTTTGGTAAAGTAGCCCATTATTGGAAAAACACTCTGGAAAGACCTCATTATAAACAATAATAACAGAAACTGTCTTATTGTCTGGCTTATGTGTGAAACCTGGCTTCCCTCTGGCATCATTGAGCTTGGGACAACACGCAGCTAGACTTTTGATGCATACTCACTATAGCAGCATATGAACAATGCACAATGCATGCCGTTTCTAAGATCAAAGTTCTGAGGCATTGTGCCATTTGTGCCATTGTCCAGTTTGTCCTTTATCAAACGCTGATAAATCTGCAGCTTTTCCCATTCTGACACTAAACACTACGGATGTCAAGCCAGTGGTATATATACTGCTCTGTGAACTCTACCTGCTGCACCGTTCCATTGCTCTAGACTGGGGGTGGTCAATGTAATGGTTAATCAGTGTATATTCTTTAATGTTTCTAAAACTAAAGTTAATAAAGACAGTGTTAAACAACAATCGGGTGATATGGTCTGATAAAACAGAAATTTAACTTTTTGGTCGTAATCGTAATACATAATGATTTGGGGCTGGTTTGCTGTTAGAGGTCCTGCAGCTTTACAGATCACTGGATCACTCACCCTACTGATAACCTGAGGTGTGAATTAAAGGAGGAAGTTTATAAGCGAAGGCATGTGAAGGAACTGGAAATGTTTTGCATGGAAGACAGTTCCAGAATTCCTCAACACATATTCTCCAGACATCACAACATCTCCATGCTGCAATCTTTGCCAAAGGAAGTTTTATGAAGTGGAGGTGCAAATATTTGCAAAATGTATGTTTTCTAAACAAAACTTATGTTACACCAGAAAATATTATGTTCCAAAAACATAATATTAAGAAATATAAAATAAAAACTGTTGGGAAATGAACACATAGCTTGCCTGGTTTTATGAAATGTAAAAAAAAAAAGTTTTCTGTTATTTGGTTGTAAATTAATCTCAAATTCTAAACTGCCCTTTTATAAAGCACTGTGACACAGGGAGTAACGTTGCATGCAAATTGCATTGACATGACGTAAGCATTCCTAGAATACTTAGGAGGACCCTAGCCAAGAAACCTTAGAAGGACTGATCTGCGAAGGATGCAGTCTTTTGTTTGAGAAGCACCCTATTTGCCTATCTTCCTGATAAGAGGATTGGAATCAGGTGCAATCAGCAAGTTCATCAAAGTTCACCAAGTTACTAAATCATTAAAGATGCCTCTCAAATGTACCCAACATCCCAAATTGAAAACTGAAAATTGAAATTGTCCCCTAGAACTAGTGATGCTTGATCTTATTCGATCAGTTCAGATTGAATTATCTGGTTGCAACAGTTTTGGAGTCAGCAGTATGTTGATCTGACTGCAACAGCATAGAGCATGCCTGTACGAACTGAATATATACATGTTTGTTTCTAATGTATGTGGCTGTATAGCAGAAATTGTAATCAATAAAAGGTACTTAAAAAAAGTGTGACTCAATTGTATTATCCCATGATGAGGGTCACAATACTTCTCAGGTCAACTGTGTGTTGTCACTGCACAGTTTGCTAAGTTAACTGTGCACTGACCGTTTGAACTAATATCTTTGTTTAGTGCCAAGAACAGAGTGAGCTGAAATAAGAGCATGATTAAGAAATAAATGAATTGTACTTATTTGTGCAGTTTATATTTCACTTCAACTAACATTTGTCTGTATGGCACTTTTCATAATTCATATAATTTCAAAGCTGCTTTACAGAAAAATGACAGTCGAACATTTTCAGTAAAATGGTACAGATTATACAGATTTGCGTATGCATTAAATCCTCACCATCTTCTCTACACAGTGTTGGGTCATCTGAAATCATTTTAAGATGGTGGATTCATACTGGAGCTGGCATGATTTGTAGCTACCACAGGATATGTCCCCAAGATAGAATTGGGAAGCAAATAAAATTAACAGCTACAAATCATAACATTACTAGCATATGGTAACCATTAGCATTTTATCCAATGTAATTGGTAATTGGAGTCTCTGAGCCACAAACAGTATCAGGAAAGATATTCCTGACTTCAGGAGCCAAATGAGAAAACGCTCAACCTCCTTTAGTGGACTTTTTCTAGGTACTAGAAGTTTTGTGATCTTTGGTTGTAACATGATACAACATCTTTCAGATACACAGGAGCTAACCCGTTTAAGTAAGCAAGCAGCAATAACTTGGAACTTGTAATATGGAACTTGACAGGTAGCCAGTGTAAAGATAATAAAATTGGGGTTATAGAATCATATTTTCTGGATCTGGCAAGAACTCTTCTTTTGTATTGCTGGTCTGAATAGCAAAGGAGAACAGGCAGTAACTGGAATGCACTGGAGAGATATCAGGTAAATCACAACAGCAAGCTGAGAGACCTGACAGAAAGGTGAGGAGTGAGTGTGGCTTTATGTGTTGATTAGCGGTGGCAGGTGTACATGATTAGAACTTGGTTGATTGGGAGCTTGTCGGCGTTTTTGGCTGCGGGGGTGCGTCCCTGACAATAGGGCCCAAGTTTTGGACTGTATGAGATGAAGTTATAGTACATCCTTACTATTTAAAATGTGCATTCTAGAAGCATCTGTTTACAGGTTTTTGGTTCAATAAGCAGAATTTTTGCTGTTTTATTTGCTTGCACAAGTTCAAAAAAATTACAGGTCATCCAATATTTTATATCTTTAACACAGTTAAAGTCAGCTGGACAAGTGTCAGATGTCAAGTTTGACAACAGTCGGTTTGGACAAGTTTGAGATTTCATCGGGTTTTGATTTAACAAATTATTGCGTATCATTAGCATAACAGTGGAAACTAATCCCATGTTTTCTAATAATACTACCAAAAGTCAGCATGTACATTGAGAACAGCAGAGGACCTAAAACTGATTCTTGTGGCAGACCATAAATTAAATAGGACAGGTAAGATTCAAATCACTGTAATGCCTGCCCCTGAATACCAATGTAATTTTGTAATCAATCTAACAGTATATTATGATCTATAGTGTCAAACAGGCTGTATATTTATAAATGTATGCCTTATGGTTTTGATTTTTTGTTTGAAAATATATAAAATCATTACCACTAAAGCGTGATGGCATGTTTTGTTCATGCAACATTCGTTGCATTAAATACAAACCCTGGATTATTTATGTTTGTTTTTATGAGTTCACAGAGGTGCTTAGCCCTTGCGACTTTTACGTTTTTTTTATTGGGACATACTGTTTTTTCATGCTATTCTGAAGACCTTTAAATTAGATTGTTTCCAATTTTGCTTAAGGCTGTGAGTTTTTCACTTTAGAGCATGAGTATTATTATTGTACCAAGGTGCAGTACTTTTCTCTCAAACCATTTTTTTTTTATTTGATGGGTGCAACTGTATCTAGCATAGTAGTGAAAATAGAGGTTGCACTGTTACTCATTTCATCTAGTTCATTTGTATCTATAGGTATTATTACCAAGTGGGACAGGCAGGATATTTATGATTTTGTCTTTTGTGGCTGGTGCAATTGTCCTGCCCTGTTGATAACATGGAGGAATATGGCTAAAATTTGCAATATGAAGTTGTCTTTTGTGGCTGGGACAATTGTTCTGCCCAAAGTTGATAACATGGAGCAATATGGCTAACATTAGCAATATGAAGTTGCCACAAAACAAGATGATGATGTTTTTTTCTTGTAGTACAGTAGGATTCCCCCTTCTCTTTTTTTGGCTAAGAAATTGGGGTAATCAGTGCCTGGGTATTTAAATTCTTCAACAGAACATATTACAACATAGGCTTTGTCCACCCATACCATTGTTTTGGTGTTATGGTAGCTAAGTTTGTTGCTGTAGCAGTTACGATTAAGTCCTCAGTGATTTGTGCTTTGTGTTTGATGAAAGTTTTTAGTGGAACATGCATGGAGGGATTACAGTGCCTTATTGTCTGTTTACCACTGGGTTTGATTGGTCCCAAGGCTGAGTGCACCAAAGGGGAGGCTACTCACCTGAATGGAAAAGACGTTTGTGAGTTTGGAGCACCATGGTTTGAGCACCTCTTCCTTGCTTGCTATGCACGTATGGGTGAGAGCATGATTTTTTTGCAGCTTGTTTGCCACCCCCAAGGTATGCCTTAGCATTGATGGTTTCTTTACTTTTTCCTGTATTTACATCTATTTGCAGTTGGGCAACGTGCAATATTTATTCAGTTCTGTAAGACTGTTTTCAGGCATTTTGTCTGCCATTATATTTACGTTGATATATATGTAGTTTTTACTGATTTTAAAAATTTAATTTAAATTTATAATATAATAATATATAATATATAATGCAGTTGTTTGTGGAGATTTAATGGGTGTGATAATGAGTTTTCCTTTCAGTATTTTTCTTGATGCTTAAAGGTTGAATAAAACTTTTGATTAACTTGGACAACACATCTCTGTCTTTTTATTGTATAATTGAACCTGTGTTCACTTATTGTGTAGTTCCCTGAGTGAAAATCCCAGGGTGTCATGGTCTTTGTAATCTTAGTCTAGCTATATAAAAAAGTACTAGATAATAGATCCCTCAGAGGTTATGTCAGTAACTGGAGATGTTCCCTTTTAATATCAACCATTTTAATAATGGTCTCTCGATGTTGTGTCATGATGATGCAATTGGGAACGTAATTCAATTACATTGTGTTACTATTCCAAAGTTAGAATACCACATTAGGGCTCAGAGTAATAAGTTGACCCTAGCGACAACAGTGCAGGCATTATTTTGTAATGACAGCACCAGCAGCGGACCCAGTTGAAAACACCATGCTTGCTGACGGGCGTGGCCCACCATCAGCTGTACATAAACATACAGCATAGAGACTTGGCAAGGCTCTGTGCTCAGCACAATTTCTATGAACAATAATAATGGTTTAAATGGCACATCAGACCACCATATTGTCATACAAAAAGGAACAGGTAGTCCCCTGGTTCTTTAATTTAACATAAACATATGACCATGTTGGTTATGTAAGATTGATTAAAGGAAAGACCTGTCGCACCTCAATCGGGGCTGTTGTAGAGCTGTAGAGTAGAGGAGTAGTGACGGGTGGGTGAATTTCTAAACTGCCCCATCTTTTTCACCTGGCTGCCATCTACTAATCGCTAATGGTCAGGAGAGAGGGTAATTTTGCTTGGCAAAAAAGAAAGAAAGAGGTTAGGGTTAACATGCCCCCACAGTTATCTAGAAGGGAGTGAGGGGTAGACATTGTTGTTTACTAACCCATCAAATAACTTGATCATGGGGTAAGTGCAAAACGGCAGTAGTCATTCAAGCTTTGTTTCTTTGGAAATCTGCACATTAGTGGAGAAAACATAATGATCACCTGTCCCAAAGTGAGATTGTCTATTGCTATGAACAATAATTTTACCAGCTTTTATTGACACACTTCTTTGTACCATCTGGGCCATACTTTGCTAGCATCTGGGCCTGCATCCTTCATGGAATTCACTTTATCCTGAAAGACTTCTTAATATGGTGTTTGGTAAACCTGAGTAAGTGCTCTTCTGTAAATGTAACTTCCATTTTGGAAGAAATAACCTGTAGGTTAATGTTAGCACTAATTAGGCTGAGAGCTACTGGCTTCAAAGTATTTGTTAGGTTTGTTGTGCTTGTTAGCCAGAAACGTGCATGTAGTGTGGAGCTTACTACAGAAGCGTGTAATTGTCATCAATTCTTGCCACACAGTCCTTCTCTGGTATCTGCTGGGACTGTTTCCACCATGTTCTATTTCATACAAATCTTTCTGTTTTTTAAGGTTCCTGAACAATGAAGGGAAATTATGCTAACGGCTCAGCTTGAAGCTACAGAGGCACATTATTGTAATAGAAAATATTTAATGATATTGACTGGGAGACCTGCTGTTATCTTAGACACTCATTTCAAGAGTGTTAAATTAGTTCAATGACTGTATTGTATTGTTGCTTACTTTGGCTAACTAATTAAGTTGCCTTTTTAGTTCTGTATTATACATGGACAACTGATTTACCCATGGATGTCTGCATGTCACTAACACCTACTGTAAACCAACAGCTGGCTCAGACACTGACATTGACACAAATGCTTTTACCTTATACAAAGCACTTATCAAATATGGCACACTTTGGCATACAATTAATGAACAAAACTAGTCCTGTAAAACCAAGTTCACCAGTATCAAGCATTGATTTATACATTAGCTATTCTAAGCTAACTGATTAATATGTAACAATTTAAGCTCTTAATCCTTTGATAAAGGACAAACTAATTAGATGAAAAGGTCTCCTTTGCTTTGATGTACTTCCTTTCATACAAACACGTACATTTACACCTTGTAATTTTAATGTCATCTTATGACAATTCTTCAGATCTCAGTGTGGGATTATTGATCATAATATTCTGGTCCTGAAGTCCTTTCTTGACATTAGCTTTATCTGATATATCCATTATGTGTAAATGCACATCCATTATAGCTGTTAGCTTGTCAATGAATGCCTAGTATTACTGACGCTGAGACCTTGTAATGGTCTTTCATTTCATTCATCTTTCATTGGAGATGAATGAATGGAGGTTACAAAGACCTTGTAAGGAAAAGATGCAGAGCAGCTTTGCAAGTGAGCGTTTTTGATTATGTGTGGAAGTACAACACACAAGTGAGGGTAGTGCAGTCCTCTCTGACATGATTAATCCGTTTAGGGGTCAAATAGATACCCATCTGAGACAAGTGACCCTGCCCTGACCTTGTTGGTCTCTGGTCATAACCGTCAGCACTTCCTTACAAGCTTGCATCCCTCTGCTTAAAAGAGACTTGTAAAATAGATTTTATTAATGAACACCCCCTTAAATTATTTATGTAATTCTGCGCCTATTTACCATATCAGACACTTCTCTTAGACAACTCTCTGTGGGCCTGCTGAGAAATAGGATCAAAATTTCTCCTCGCAGAAATCCCTGCAGTGCACCATGGAAAACATACTACAAAGTTTTTCAATCCTTGAACTGAAGAATGGGAACGTTCACTAGGTTCTGTTGCAAAGTGTGCCGGCACATTATTATATCTGAATAATATTTTTTACTTCTGTACAGTTCAGTTAATATTTTATGGAACCACCTGAATGGTTTATTTCAACCCGCAAGCCCATATCTCATGAATGACAGCAGGCTGTCAGTTAGTCAAGTCCTCTCATTTTCCATATTGATGTTTGCAATGATTCCTTTTAGCAACAGCCTTCAGGCATGTTTCCCCTTAAAAACCTCAATGCTCTTTAATGTTCTGGCACACATTAAGATGTCTGAGCATATCTAATCACCCAACATCTGTTACTTTTCTTAGTTTTTGTGCAAATTGGCAATTTGTTAAAAAGCATCTTAACCATTTCTGAATCCATATCAGATAGACATAAGAGAAAAGTTTAAGAGTCTTTTTTAGCCAGGTCATTGTCACATTCTCATTCACTATCACAGGTCATTTTTAGTTCAGTGCAAAACACTGACCTGGAAGGATTCCCACACCATGGTGGTTATCAGTGTTATCAATGTTTGCATGAAATCTTTATAGAGCCCTTTTGTGCACATAGGATTCAAAGAACACACATGCATAAGTCCTGTTTGGGTTTGGAGTAATATCAGCCGTTTTGCTATCTTCCACCAGACCTAACTGCTGAATGAGGCCATGACCATCTGTTCAAACACACCAAACCCTCCAAAGACAAAGTAAGAATCAGTAAACCCAAATGTGTGAAATGATTGCGAAGTGTTGTTTCCTCTAATTAGCTAACAGGGTACAGGGCACTCCCCTGATTTCTTTTTATTATTTTGGTCTTTAGATTATAAGGCTGTCACGGATAGACTATAGGATGTCATACAGATATACAGTATGTCCTAAATGGTCCTTCCAAATAAGGCTATGGACTACAAATTACAGTTTAAATGTTTAATTAATTACACATTAAAGCAAAACATTTAATTCATTTAAAGACATTAAGACATTAGACATCTCTCATTATTTACTCAGCAATTTGCTCATGCTAATTCAATGGCAATTTATGGCTTTCTTCTGCAGAAAAAATAACATTTTGAAGAATGTATGAGCCATTTTTCCATACAATGTAATGGAACAGAGATGAAAAAAATACTTAAATGTAGAATTAAAATAATCCATATAACATGAGTGATAAGTCATCTGAAGCAATATAATTATATATATATATATATATATATATATATATATAATATATATATATATATAATTTATAATATATATATATATATAATTATATTGCTTCAGATGACTTATCATATATAAAATTACAAATTTAAGTTATTATTCACTATTCATTATTCATTATTTGTCAAGTTCAATGAAATCATTGATTGAACTTGTATATATAGCCCATATCAAATAGTGACTTTTAATAGCATCATACCTCATTGGTTCTTCCCTGTTGCATGAACAAACAGCATAACGTCATGACACAACAACCAAGGAGGAGCAAACTAGCTTTATAAATGTTAATAGTGTAATCTATTAATTGTTGATTTCATTGTTGTTTCAACATTCTGTCACTTCACATTTGATTCTTCACATTTTGAAAAAAATAAGTAGCAAAACCCAAATAACAGCCTGGATGATCTGCTGCATATCACTGTGAAACCCTTTAAAGTTTATGCTCTGCAGGTTTATGCTCCTCACTTATTTGACACTATTTTATTCATATTTTCCAACAGAGAAAAAAACACTCAGCTACCTATATACACCTTATTGAACTCATAGGTAGTTACTGTAATAGATTATGGGAAATACTGCTTCTTTGTTCATGCAATTGTGTCTGCAGAACCTCCTCATCCTGGCAATTACAGCAATTAGATCACGTTTATGTTTGGCTTAAATTAGTCAATTCAGACAAATCTATGTACAGTAATTGGTCTTGTATAACTGCCTGAGAAAACTTAGAGTTTCAATGTGAAAATTGAACATTGAAAATGTGAAATCCCCTGTTTTCATTTCCAAATCATTGGAAATGAAAAAGGGGATTTAGTTGCAATTTGTTCATTCCAAGAGGCACAGCAGGGCAGCACAGATAATTTAAAGAGAATGAGCAATATTTGTGCAATGCAGTGTATTTGTGAATCTCAAAAAATCATTCAAAAAATAACCACCCATAAAAACATGTTGATTGTCAGCAGGGTTTGGTTTCCATTTAGCAATTTGTATGACACTGTTATTGGTTCATAGCAAAATGAAAATGTTATTTATTTTATTTACCTCTCAATGTAAAGTTGCCCTGCGTGAATTCCACCCCTTTCCCTTTAAACAAACATTTACATTCTTTTAAGATCCATCATTTTTCATTTAACTACCCTTTTATTGTCAATGCAATTCAATCAGAACCATTTCCCTGGCTCTCCTTATAGTTCAGTAGTCTTTCCTGTGATATCTCTAAATAGATGGCTGCTGGGCCAACTGGGCTCAGATAACCAGTATCATGCTCAGATAATGTAGATTATGAGAATACGAGAAATTCTCTGATCTGTTCCTAACCAGATGAGTATTGTCAAAAGTTGTTTTTTCTTTTTCGTTTTTTGCCCTTGATTCCATATCATCAATCAGATGCATAGTGACAGGTCGAACAAACTACCTGCCATGAAAGGTAAGCTGACCTGACCCAAGTAATAAATGTCAGACCACCCACACAGAGTCAATCAGAGAAAAGCGAATCACTTCTTAAGCTAATCATCATGGTATTACCATGTTTTTTGGTAGGGACTCAATGACCTACATATGCAATTTTATAGGTTCAGTATAGGTACACTTTAGTCAAGCTTTGAGACAAACACATCCAAAAATTGCTACCCCATGACAGTTTAGCATCTGTTTAAATTACATATAGTTACACAATACCTGTATGAGAAATCTTTAAAATAAGTTTTTAAATGAACTTAGAAAATTGACCACAGAAAACAAAGCATGGAGATGTGGATTTTAAAGATGCTGTTTTGTTCCACCTTCTCTGCTGTCAAAGAACTTTATGGTGCTTTTAGACAAGAAGTTCCATGAATCTGTTATAAACAGGGCTGAAAATTGAAGCAGACATCTCAGTAAAAGACAGCCTCTCATCAGAATATTCATTAAAAAACAGGGACTGGGGAGAGCATCTCTTCTGCATGATGATTGCAGCCACATCCCCTGAAATACAAATTACAAATCATCCACTCTTTGACAATATGTCTGTCTTTGAACTAAAATTGCATGACGGAGATGGTGGACTTTCAGATAAAAATTTGAGATGTTATCCTGAATATGAGAGGAAGAGGTAGCAAATTATTTTCTGCCTGCTCTGAAGACGTCTATCATATTTTTCATAAACACAGAACAAAGGGTTTTGGAAATTCACAGGCATGCCTTCAAACACCACACAAGCTTGCTGGGGCATGCTAATTTAAGGTACTTCAAGCATTGCTCATTGATTTCTGCCTTTATTTTTATTGTGATGAACAAGCCATAATGTTTATGTTTAATCATACATATTTATTTGGTTGTACATTCTCTCTGGTAAATATTATGGTAAAAGAGCTGGTAAATATTATGTAAAAATGTATTACTTGTTATTACTTATTTTACTTATTATTTTTTTTTTATTATTTATTAATAAAAGTATTTTCAAATGGGAAATGACTTGTCAAATTAACATTTGTGCAACCTAAATTTGGTGATTTTATTATTTTTTTCATGAAAATTAATGAAAATTAATGAGTTCATGAAATTAATATTCATTTTTCATTATTCTAGTTTTTCTTCGAGTTTTTTTTTTAAAGTCATATTTGTTCAGTATTTTATGGCCCTACTGTGTCTTTGACATCACTTCCCTTTTAATCTCCAGATTGCAAGCTACTACAAAGGAAATAATAAAATAATGTATTACTGTAAAATAATACAGTTTTGGTCTCAGCATTGTTAGGGTTTGTGCTGTGTGGAATATATTTATGATTGGAAGTCCATCATAAAACTGTATATCTTGTTAGCTTTTTAAGGGTTTTGACATCTGCCAGCTGTGCCCATTTATGGCATATATTTATAAGCTAATCTGTTGCCTGCTCCCTATACCTCCAACATTTAAATAGCCTTGCTAAGTTGTTTGCTATAAGCCAGTTCACACAGTAGCCTACACTATCCATTAAATAATAATACAGAGTATTCATACAATATTATATCCATAATATGCAAAATATCCGTAATATACATATTTTTTTATCTCTGACATTCATAAAGGGTTCTGAAAAGAAAGTAAATCATTTATCAAATGTCTTAGATAAAATGGATAAATGACTTGACTCATGTAGTCATTCTTTTTATTATTTTACTTGCATAACAGCTCCTCTCATTAAACTGACCAGTCAGAATTAATATTCAAACAAGGCAACGTCATTTGCTTCAGTCAAAAATGCTTCCATAAAGACAGAAGGGAGGCAAATTCAAATGTGCCTCTGTTCTATCATTCCTAAACCAATTAATTTCATTATCACATTGAAGCAAGACTGCCCTTGATTTTAACTTTAGCCAACATGACTGTAAGCGTGATGAATTTTAACAACGACTAAAACATAATGTTGAATTGATCACTTAATAAGCTCATAATAGTAATTGTTTTCTTTCACAAATGTATTGTTTTACTTTGAAGAGATTTATTAACCCACTGGAATATGTTTATATATATATTCACCAAGGCGGGCATTTTGACATTGAATGTATTTGACCATCAAGTACAATAACCCTAGAAAGAGAACACGATAGAGAACACATTGGCGTTGGCAGGTGGCAAGCACAGATGTTGGTTCCCGCTGAGTTGGTAGTTGACAGTTGACAGGTAGTCTTTTGTGATCGAACACTATATTACAAGGACTACAAAATAATAAATATATCTATTATAAACATAAATATATACTATATATTATTAAATAAATAAATAAATATTATATATATATATATAAAACAGTATAAAATATAACAGTATAAAATGTATCCCCTCTCTCGTGTAATACATAAGAATATTGCTTCACCCAGTCCTTGGCAGTTATGTGAATGACAAGTGGAAAAATTTCACAAATATCACTTACTGCCATCACATGCACAACATCTGTATCCTTGTAAAAATAATAATGCATTACAACTTTAATGACACTGGGGATAACTTGATAATTTTTTATTTTGTAGAAAAAAGACAAAATATGCAGTATAAACAATAATGTGCTAGAATTAATTGATTTTGTATTGTATTTAGCATGCATCTGGTCTACCATGACCAAAAGATAAAATTGTCACGTTAAAAGTAGGCTGTTAATTTAAAGTGCTAATTTAGCGTGATTAATTACAAAAAAAAATAGCAAGAAAAAATATACAATTATACCCACTGAGCTGTACATAAATTTCATGATAATCTTGCAAGTGCAGCATCACTACGGAGTAACACTTTTAAAAAAATAACAAATCGCAAGCAACACGGATGCGCACAGGATGTGAGAATTTGTGAGTGACATTTTGCATATATTTGTATTTTACCTGCAAACCCACTCATACAGTTAATAATATATATTTCCTATAAAAAAATGTTAGCCAATCAAAACATTGGGTGTTTACATCTTTTAAGACGTAAATTTAGCAACAAAAGCAAGCATTTCATTAAGATGAAAAGAGAGAGCGTGGAAAATGGAAAGAGATATTGTTAACCCGTCAACAATTTCTGTGATAGTTTAATACAGTAAAACATTCTTATTATTCACTAAGCAAAGGGCTTGACATTTAAGCAGACATTTAACTTTTGCCTTGTCCCATGTCTCCTGTTAAATTACATGCAATCATCGATAACCTAGCGGATAAACATGGCTTTACTCTAGGCAATCCAGAGCATATATCCATTAATATCACTATTTGTTCTTGTCCTTCATAGACATCAAAACCCACAGGATTTTGCTGCTTGACAGAGGTTATATGAGCAATTAGATCGGCTATAGCACTCAGCATAAAGATGCAGTCAGTTTAATTATGTAATCAACAAGATGTCATATATATTATGGATCCTGTCAAACAGTTCAAAAGTTTTGGCAAACACACAAACAAAGGAAAAATGTGTTTTGGGGACCTGAGAAGGTGGCTAGAACAGGAATGTTTTCTTCAATGAAAGCATTAGCTACATCTTGGCAACTCATAGGCCATAAGTCCCAAATAGAGGACCGACCACAAGTGGTAAAAAGACCTGTGCAGTGATGAGCTTTGTGGTTGATTCATACTTTTGTAGATTCCACAGGTCAATTTGATTTCATCCTTTTTAATGTGTTTAATAGCTTGACAGCTTTAAATCCCATAGAAGACAAATCAGAGAAGTTGCTGTTACCATGGAAACAAGAACCACTCCAAAAAAAGCTCAGCAGAGACATCCCACTCCAATTAAACATTGCAAATGGCGTAAGTCAGCATTCATACACTTTACAAATGTATATACTTGGCTACACTGTATGTATAAGTATTTTGCTGACTAATCTATGATAAGTCCTTTCGCGTTTTGAGGAACGCTGCGTCAGCTTGACGCTATGGGGGAATCGTTTCAGGAGCCCCTGAGTCTAAATGTGAAAAAATTGACCTATTTATAGGCAAGGTCAAGCGACGTAGCATTGCATGCCACAAAGCCTTTAAAATACCTGCAAAATACGTCATAAGCTTTTTGTCTTCAGAAAGCTAGTGTAGCCAGGCAAAATGTGAGGGAAAAGGAAAAGATATAGATTAGGAAGACGTTGTCTTCCAAAATGTCTTCCAAGAACTTTAGAAAGTGCGTCAGGTGGGTGCTGAGGCAGACCAGCTTCCTCTTTCTGCCACATTTGAGGAGCTGGTTGAGGTTGTTTCTCGTGCTGTCAAGAAACTGAGCCTTTATTGGCCAGATGAGAGACAGCATATTAAAACATCTAAGTTTGATGATAGGTTTCAATCATCCAGCAGGGAACAGCCTCCCCGTCACAAACTCCCATTCTTTCCAGATCTTCACGCTGAGGTGACGAAGTCGTGGAAGAATCCATATTCTGCTTGTGTATTTAATCCCAATACAAGCAATTATTCCTCTATTGTGGGTTTACATAAGGAGACACTCGGGTAGAAGGGTAGAAGCACCCAACAGTTTATCTGTCCAGACTTCTCTTGCCACTCCTCTGTTTCAGGAAACTGGACAGATAGACAGGATGGTTCCTCTCTCAGATTTTCTGGCGGCATGGAAGCTTCTGCCCAGTTTGTCCCCATGGCTGTTAAGAACTTTAGAGAGAGGGTACAGAATTCAATTTGCCTCCCATCCTCTTGTTACAGACTGTGGTGGTAGGAGAGCAGCATTTAGTGTTGGCCCGGGAACTAGAAACTCTCTTGGCGAAAGGGGCCATAGAATGTGTTCCCCCACACTTGAGATATTTAGCCTTTTACAGCCATTACATTATAGTTCCCAGAAAGGAGGGGGGGATGTGTCCCCATTCTGGATCTTCACCACTTGAGGAGCTACAGGTTCAAGATGTTGACACTCAAACAAATTGTGTGTCAAATCCAGTCAGAGGACTGAGACACCAGGACATATCTGTATGCATTTCTCCCAAAAGCCTTGCTCCCGGGAGACCTAGTCAGGGTATGCCAGGACCGAGTTTGGCTGCTTCTAGTAGCGCTGGTCTGGCCTACCCAAGTCTTGTTCTCAGACATAATGTCTCTCCTGTATGATACTCCTTGTGAGCTTCCAGTCCGGAGGGCCCTCCTATCTCAGGCTCGAGGGTCGATCTTTCACCCCCAGCCAGAGATCTGGAAACTGTGGGTCTGGCCCCTGAGGGGAGCCAGCTCTTAAATTCTGGTCTCTCAACTGAGGTTGTAGAGACCATTCTGAATTCCAGAGCCCCATCTGCTAGGAGACTGTATGCCCTAAAGTGGCAGCTCTTTGTGTCGTGATGTGGGCAACACCACATTGACCTGGTTCACTGCCCTGTTGGTTCAGTGCAGGAGTTCCTTCAAAAGCGCCTCTCTGCAGGGTTGGCTCCTGCCACCCTACAGGTTTATGTGACCGCTGTGTCTGCTAGCCACGAACCTGTCAATGGAGTCTCTATTGGGAGACACCCTTTGGTGTCTTGTTTTCTGCGTGGTGCCATACGGCTGAGGCTTTTCTGTTACAGACGGGCCCCTTCTTGGGACCTTACCATTGTTCTACAGGGTTTATCTTTGGCTCCCTTTGGACCCCTTGAGTCAGCCTTGGATAAGTTTATGACTCTGAAGGTGGCTCGGCTTTTGGCTCTTACATTGCTCAAAAGAGTAGGAGATCTACAGGCTCTATCTGTAGATCCTGCCTGCTTGGATTTTGCTCCTGGCTTTGTTAAAGCCATTTGGCACCCTAGACCAGATTATATCCCCAAGGTGCCCACTGGTCACCCAGTGGTACTTCAAGCCTTCTGTTCTACCCCTAAGCTGATGACATATTTTGCAGGTGCTTTTTAAAGGCTTGCTGTGTCACGCAATGCTGTTACTTGACCTTGAACTTGCATATAAATAGGCCTGGTTTCACACAATGTTTAGACTTGAGCATGCCTGAAGCGCTTTCCCCATAGCGTCAAGCTGATGCAGCATCTCGTTCCCCATCTCAGAAAACAGTTACATACGTAACCTGAGATGTTTTATATTCTACCTTCAATCAGAAACATGTCATTTGCAATGTTTTGATTTGAAGACAATGAACTGTGCATCATATAGTGTTTGTAATGTTGTGACTGATCTCAGATGTGGTTTGGTTCAAGGCTTTAAACTCTTTAAGTCTTTAAGGAATTTAAATATATTTTGAACAAATAATATTCAAAAAAGAAAAGAAATAACCAAAATGCTGAAAACAAATCAGCTAAAGAAAGTTGGTGGGCACTGTTGCACTCTGTTGTGCCACCTGTACAAGTAACAGTGCATGAATGCTTATAAATAATGAATACAAAGTTAAATGCAGTTTTCTGCATGCCTTGCACATTTTAATGTAAGCTAAACTGTTGTTCTGCCAAGACTATAGTGCACACTAGATATACTCAACAACACTTAGCTTGGACAATAATAAGGTGCCAGCCACACAAGCATCCTGCAAGGAGCATTAATGCATGACTTAGTGAAATTTCTCTCCTAAGAAGAAATTAGGTTGGTAACATTGTAGATCCTTGTCAGCAGTTTCCTGCATATAAGCAAGTAAGTTTCTTTTGGGGGGCACTTTGGGTGTAATCAGGACAGACTATTTGAGGGCCTAAGCATTTTTATGATCAATTAAAATGAATAAAATAACTGAGGAGTAACTTATATTACTGTATTTAAGGTCTTGCATTACACCATTAAGTAAAACTACTGGAGAGAAAATTGGTACAGAATCCTTTACCATTTTACTACAAAATAAATCTATAAACTTAAATTACGTGCAGTCTTAAATTATATTAAATTATCCACCGCTTTATGTGAAAGTATGTACGTACCAGTGACAGAGATGGACATAAATGTTTATTCCTAATTAATGCCACTGGTCCATATAATACTGTTGGTAAACAAACAGATGAAAAACAAAGTGTGTGTCTGAGTGCAGAGATGGGCCCTTAAACTCATTTTTGTCCAAAGCAGAGAAACACAGATCAATGTGTTCAATAAAGACATTTGCTTAATCATCATCTCTTCATTTTTTGCTATATGTTACTATGTTAATGCTCAGGTTTTAGGTGAGATTTATCTAAGCATCTGAATAGGCCTACATTTCCTCAGTGAATCCACAATTTGATTAAACAATGTATGGAAATGGTCTTGGAAAATTAACTTGCAGCTGGAGATAATAATTGGATAATATAACGTTAAACGAAACTAGATAGGTATGTTTTCTGAAGAAAATGTGAGTGGTTCTTGCCATGGCAAAACTTGGGCCAGAATATTTCAATAATGTTATCATGTTTTAACATGATGCTAGCATGTATTAGCATGATGCTTGTACAATTTAGCATGATGTTAGCATGTTTTAGCATGATGCGAGCATATTGAAATATCGAAATATAGCTTATTCATGACGTTATGCAGTTGCTAGGGTATGACAAAGAAGTTGCAAGGGCAATACCTAAAGCCCACTGACACCTGAGTGAAATAAGCCCATCCACATCTACAATATTCTAATGCTTATTGCTTATTCATTGGCTTATTCATTTCACTAAATAGTTGCTAGGGTACCGTAAATAGTTACTAGGGTGTAGACAGTTAACAGGCTAAAACTAATAGACAGATGTCTGAATTAAAAGAGCCAACTCACATCTCTCTATGATGTTCTGATGCTAAGATAAGATAATTCATGTTGGTTGATAGGGTTCTCTAAATGGTTTCTAGGGCATGGCTGGAGAGCTTCCGTAGTGATAATTAAAGACTATTTGACAGTCTGAGTCAAAAGAGACCACCAGCTTGCCTGTACGATGTTCTGATGCCTCTCACCATTTTGAATGAAAGCCAAAAGCCAAAGGGGTAGTTGTTAGGGTACTGTAACTGGTTGCTAGGCATGGCTATGAAGTGGTAATGTTACCATTTGTTGCTGCTAAGCCGAGCAATATGAGTCCACCCCCAAGCTTCTACGATATTCTGATGCAGAGCTATGATGTCACAAAATTTAGCTCAATGGTAAGTCTATGTTTTTTTGCCCATTTTTTGTATGCCCAAAAAACATTGTAGGCCCAATAGCTTGTAAAAGTCATAGCACACCTCTCCTCAATAAGCCAGTCAATTTGACCCCTTATTCATGGGTCTACAACAAATGGGTGATTTATGTACCAAAGTTTTGTTCAAAAACAGATTCAAAAGAATAATAGTGATACTTTTCTCTGCAAGCACCACTAATAATAAATCATATTAATAAACAATGTTTCAGGATTATGTTGTTAAAAGCTATTGCTATTTTTGATTTTGTGCCTGGGGAAAATGCCATGATAATCTGCCAGCTGGCAGCAGTTATCAAATGGAAGTTCTTTATTACAACATGTAATTGTCATGTTTGTGGATCTTATTCTGATTACATTATGCAAAAACCATTGGACAATGTAGCAACCACAAGAATGACAACATTAGATTGCCACACTGATAAATTTAATGCAATTACAGCTCATGTGATATATAAAGACTGTTTTCAAATCAGTTGGAAATAAGTTTGTTCTTGAGTATGCAGAGCCTATACAAATGTGTTGCTCAGTGGAACTCTATGAGCAAATATATAAATTGAATAAGTAAAGAGACATTGTAAGTAAATGTAGCAAATATGCTAACTATTGTGTTTTGTGTTGTAGCCAAAGTGTGTAATGAATAATAATAATCATCAGCTAAGCAGTTTGCCATGCATGGAAAATTGTGACAGTATATAATCATTGCTGGGGAAATGGGTGTTTTTTATAATCATAATTGGTGTTTTGCCTCTCTAAAGACCAGCTCTAGACCTTGCAATTCAGCATTTTTTAAGCTTGCATTTGCAATTTTATATTTATGAGGTTAGAGATTAGTCAATCATTGACTTCAGCTCCACAGAAATTAACATTTTAGGCTATCAGTTTACAGAAAGCTTTGAGGTATGATGTACATTTTCTGAAAGTTACAAGATTGTAATCCCTTTGGTGTTTTGTCTGTGGGAGGGACTGAACACTGAAGAAGATGGTTAAAGCTGCTTACACAGCTCCTAGCTGAGCCAAAGCCAACAAGACCAAATGCTTTTAACTGTCTTTCCAGCTAAAGCTATTAGCTTCAACTAACAGGACACAATCAAGGTAAAGGGGAAAACTTGGACTATATGTGTTCAGAGTTATATTGTGCTGTGTGTTCACCTTGTTTGTAGGCATCTGTTTCATCTAAATTGTAAATTATGCGGCAAGACACCTTCCAGCTAATTAGCTTACTTCTTCCTCATGGTAAACTTATGGCCAACCCTCCTGCTGATTCACCTGAAGTCACTTCTGTTGCTTTTCAGATAATTCTTGAAGAGTACAAGTGGCAGAGTAATGATTTATTATATGGTTTTTCTTTTTTGCTAAATGCTGACCTGCTCATTTACAAAAGTTCTGCCTTTATGTGGACACTTGAAAAAAATACTGCACTGAACTGAACTTCATGCATTCCCCTGGCAGTGTATGGTCTTCCATGGTCCATCTCTACCCTTTCCCCCAATCCACCTTTATACACAGAATCAATAAAAAAACCTTCAGGCAAACAAACAAAACATTGTTTGTGCTTTATCCTTTTATCCACTCCTTATACTTAATAGATTTTGGCTAAGCTTTGTGTATGTCATTTGTAATGCTTCAGTGTTTTGCTTAATACTGCTTGCAAGGTCAATTAAATGCTTTATTCATTTGCCAAATACATGATTATTAGTGAACACTTTATCTTTGCATCCGTTCACAAATGTGATGTTTTACTAAAATTAAAGGGTTGACAATCAAATATTATAAACTGCAATATACAGAAAGCCTTTCTATCACCACTGTATACTATTTGTTACAGATTTCTGCATTCTAAGTATTGAGGAAATACATTGGCTCGAAATAGATAATCCATGATAATGTTTTGTGTTGAGCCAAACAAACTGGGCACATGATAATCTTAGCCAAAATCTCAATTTTCAAGGCATTTTAATTCTTGATAGAGATGTTTGGCAAGGGGAAACATGCACTTCTGTCAGAGAAAGCACAATATTTTATCATATGTCTGCTCCCACTGGTGCCACTCTTCATGATCAGTCATTACTTTGAATATGTGGTGATAGGCATCAGCTTCATCCCTGAGCTAAGGGAGCTTTGGAAAGCAGTGTAATAGATTCTAAATCTTTCACAGAATGTTTCAATTTGCTTTTTCACATTAAGTGATGTACCAATTACAGTTAGCTATATAGAAGGCACAGATACAGTACAACAAGGATGTACATGTACAAAAATGTCAAATTCAGAGACTGAAAGTATAGAGAAATAAAGTGCAACTGTAAATAGACTAAATAAAGCTTAGAAGATACACTCACTGCAAGATATGCAAGAAGACGTTTAAGAAGAGTTTTAATTCCATCTAATTATGAAAAAATAATATTTAGAGTCTATTCCTGTTTTCAGCTGGTTAATCGGGAAAGGAACTGGTGGGGTGTCTATGAGTGGTGGTACGAATGGCTTTAAAATGTATTTCAGAAGAAAGCTTTGACAAAAGATGATCAGTGTGGGCAACAAACTGACAACAAACTTGATGGCCTCATGCAAAATGCTCTATTATTATGTACAGGAATGGAAGATTACATTCCAAACACTTTTGCGGCAAACTTGTTAATGCACAGTGAAAAGTGTATGTATTGCAACTGTACAGTGCACTTATCGAAGGTGAGATCACACTTTCAATAATGTCCCTGCAGGATGTATGAGAATAGATTATAGAGTGCCCAAGCTTTCTGAGATGTTGTATTAACATTTTTTCTTACCAGATGCTCTTAAAGGGGCATGTAATGAAATGTATTTGTCTTGTGCCCATGATCAACACAAATGGCTCAAAAATCCAAAGAATACACAGTGCTATTGTTATATAGTTGGCTAGACAAACAACACATGTAGCTTTGAATTAACAGTATTTAGCACTTATTTTAAATGATTTGTCCCAAAACTGAAAATTATTTTACCATTTACTTAACATGAGGTCTTTCCAAACTTATCTCTCTCTCTCTCTCTCTCTCTCTCTCTCTCATATATACCCTATATGTCACCTACCCCGCCTTTAAGTTGTTTTTACGAATATTTTGTTTTTTGACCATTGCACTTAGATTATAGAGCCAGTGAGTTTAACTTGAAAAGAATTGAAAATAATGTTTCAGCTAAAAATCAAACATTATTACTCATGGACGTTCAAGAACTCGCCAAGGAGAGCTAAGCCTTTTCTGCCTATATTGTCTAATATATATCTCAAATAAAATATCACTTTGCAAATACAGAAAAAGACCAGACAATTGTGGATCTGTCTGCCATCAGATCTTTATGTTGTGTGAAATAGAATGTGTTCCATGTGTGGTCCCTGGCTTGTTACTGCATACGCAATATGTGAAAGAGAAAGGTAAGTGTAATAATGGGTGTGCACTTATATTTACACTTTTTTTAATCAGAGAATAAATCCTGTTTGGATCCTTTTAATGCGTTTAAACACTTCTTTGTATTCAAACCAGCAGAAAGGTACAGATGTGTCTTAAAAGATGTAACAAAGGAGCTTCCTGTTTGAGGAAAGCTGCACATGGCTGCTTATGCACCTACATACCTCATACATTTGTGATTCCCAAGAGAGAATGATGTGTGCCGTGCAGTGTGTCCTTAATGTCATGTTTCTTCAAGTTTGAGACAGACTATATTTATTATTATTCTTGAGAAAGTTACTGCTACTATTGTTATTAAAAATAGCCAAAATGCTGAAGCTGCAATAGGAGGCTTATGACATTAAATAAGTTAAACTGTTCCTAGATATAAAACATAGTGCATAGCTGTGTCACAAACACACAATGAGATCACAGGCAGTTATTGTGGCAATGCACTTTATCCCCAAAGAGCTTTAATGTTGTCTGAAATCTGATACAGGCAATGATATTGCTTCAACCTTGCTACTGTAAATTATATGCAAAACCTCAATGTATTCACAAATGTGTTGTCTTGTTGTCTTTTTGCCTTTTTTTGTTTAGTTTTAAATTATTTATACAGACCAACTATAGCTAAGGTTTAGGGTTTTTTTAAATTTTGGTAATATCATTTTAATATAATGGTCCAACTACCATTTTAAGATTTCATTTCCATCTCACTATTAATTTTATTTTTGATTTCTGTAATACTGATGTACCTTGCATGGTATTATTGCAAATTCATTATATTATTATTCTCCCGTTTAATATGTTATTATTTCAATATTTCATGTTATTCATAAACCCATTACAATCTTAGTATTGTTAATTAGCATAACTCATATACATCCTATACGTATAAAAAAATACCATGTACTTTATGTAAATGTTACAATTTACTTTTTTTGTGTGTTTTCATATGTAAAGCTCCTTTACAACAATGTAACAGAATGTGAATGCCCTATATAAATACATTTAAACTGAAAATATGTTTGCTTGTAAACATGACTGCCAGACATGTAAATCAATATTTACGGGTTTTCTGGGTTGCAAATAGAAAAACCCAAGCATTTCTTTTGATGGCATGTATGATGGCAACTACCAATGCAGAATTGCATTTCCTTACAGAGGCTGTAAAGAAGAGAACTTCTGTCAGGCAGACAATAAAGAATGGATGACTATTAAGCTCAGTTCTGTTAAACATCAATTCCGAGGTTTTCCCTTGGGCAATAACCTGGTGGCCCTATAAGAAAAAACAGGGTCTTTTCATTACAAGAACCTTAAGGCTCAGAATCACTTTAATGATCACTGACTGTGGATTACCTCATTAATTCTGTGTCAGCAACAGAGCATTTTCTGCATTAATTGAACATCTGATTCACAAAAGAATTCAGAAATTAGTTAAATTAGTATAATTAGCAATATTTTAACATGTAAATCATTCTACCCAGCATTTTGAGGAAGGCTAAAATGTGGCATGATCTTATTGTCATGCATGTTTTTTTTTAACATGGGTAGTACTATATTCAGTATGTCTTGCATTTCCTCATCATCATTCTACTATCAAAGTGGAGTAAATGTGACGGGCTGTGAAAATTATGCTGTACAGTACCATGAACTGTTACTCACTCACCGACCGCAGACTTCCAGAGGGAACAGATTTAATGAGAAGGAGGAAAATGAGCAGCTTTATACATGCTAGGTTGAGTTGGAGGTGATGTTCTTTAATCTATGTGGAGATGTCGACCAAGAAGGCCACAATCTTGGCAGCCACTGTGGTATTGTCAGATTGGAATGAGAAGTAGAACTGCATTTCTGCATGAGTTTAAAATAAATCTCAATCACGATCATCTCAATGTCTATTGCTTGGCTGGCAGGATCTTTATTTGAACAACGTGCCATCTTTCTTTATGGACTCTTATCTCCCTTTTAAGTTGGCCTTGCGACACTGTTTTAGGAGCTGAAGCTAAGGGAATTGTCATCCAGAAGTGATCGTTTCTGAAACCTGTGTAGAATCCTGTAGAATCCTGTTCATCACTGCCTGCATATAAAAGTTTTTCTTTCTCCTTGCCGTGATTACTTCTTTTTAACGTTGTCTATCATTGAATTACTGTATTTTGCACTGTAAAAAATAAACTACAAGAGCAGCAAACCTAACATTAATGCTTTTTTTGAAGATGTGTCTGTGAAAACGTTTCTGTTTATTTTATTTTTGTTTGACAAAAGCATTGTAGGGTCTTATAGATGTGCTTGGGTAATGACCATCCCAAAGTGGCAGTCATCTAAACCACTAAACCATTTAAAGTCACTACTTGATGCATGTTCAATCTGGTACATTCATGTTACTCAAATTGCAGATAATACCCATATCTTAGACTATATGTTGCCTTAGCTCATCTCTCACTAGTAATTCTGCTTCAGAGAAATGAGGAGCACATGTTCTCTTAAAGTGATTTAGATGTTGATAAAAGTTGAAAGGGGTGCGCACTGCAAGCCATTACAATCCATTTAGGTCTTGAACAATCAGGATATTGCTCCAAATGACGATGGCCTACTTAAGACTCTGGAGAAATGAACAATAAGGAGGCTCTTCAAAGAATCAGCTGAAGGTGAAAGCTTGCATGAGTGAGATTTAAATTAAAGCTATATCATGCTTCCTCTAAAGTCAGTTGAAATTAATTCACATTTTTAAGACTGAAATTGTAATAGAGTGAGGGAAATAGTGAAGATAATACAGATATTCTTTGCTTTTCTTCTGCCTCTCTTTTTATCTCTTTAACTGTCCATTACTGATGTTAAGAATCTTTTCAAAGAAAGTGCTTGTATTATGTGTACAATTGATAGCGGGTTTTCATTTGCTGCACAGCTGTTACATTGGTTCTTGATGGATTTGAAGGTTTATCCAGCTATTCAATCCCATATTGAATTTTTACCTTTTAGGCCATTGCTCTTAGTGTCCAATGAATTGTCAGTGGTTATTATCTTTACTGTAGTTTAACTATAAAAATAATAAATCATGACAACATATGTTTTTACATTACTTTAATTTATTAAATAAATTGAATCCTGATTAAGCGATTTCAACGATTTCAAGGCAGGAAAAAATGTTTTACAGTGTTGCCTTTCTCTTGGCTCTTCAAATTAAAGTCATAACATGTTTAAACATTAACTTATGTGTGATTTGTAGTAAGTGGATCATGTTTAAATAAATGTTTAAATAAATGTTTAAATTATTCAAATGTGATTTGACTTTGTTTACCTTCCTCTACTTCCTCTAAGTAAATGATGATGAAAACGTTTAATGTTGCCACCATTTTTGTTTACTCCTGAAATCCTCCTACTGTTTGTCAATAGAAACTGTGAGGCAACAATGGATTTATCTGGTGACTGTAGACACTGGTGACTGTAGTTGTTAGTGTTCAGCAGAGTGTGGGATTGGTCTTAACTAAAATGGAGAAATAATAGGTTCCACTAAATTTCTGTCTCCAAGACAAACATTCAACAGACACAAATCTCACATGTGCACACACATAGTAATGAAAATGTTTTTTTCCTAGACAACAGTGAGATTATATGCAGAATAGATTGAGGCATTAACCCAGTCATCTTAAATGTGAGTTTCAGAAGATATATAGCAATCTCTGCTTAACCTGATTTTGCCAAATGAGGGATGTTCCTTGATCAATGTAGTTTGCCCAAACCTTAACTTATCCCTAAAATCAGTGGGAAAATGTGAATAACAATTTGTAGAAGCACCTAACCCTGGTTATAAGCCTAAACATCTCTCACTTGACAAAATCAGGAAGGCCACAATCCCTCAAGTTATGCTCAGATTTATGATACCAAAGTCTGAATACCATGTAAATCCATAAAATCCAACAGGGTAACCCAAATATTTCTCTCTATGAACATTAAATTGGTCTAACGCCACATCAACAATTGTCCAATATCTTTCAATTTTACTTCTAAGAAATTTTAGGAAAACAAAACAACTGAGAATTCTGTTAAGTCTCACAGCAAGCGCTAAGCAATACATTTCTTCAGACAGCAGCGACTAGCCATACTCCCTATATACTTTCATCATTTACTTTTAGGATCAAAGCAGTTATTCACCATAACCACTGTTTAGTTCATTCAGAATGCAAAAGCTAAAATACTAATACCGGAGCAATTTCTAGTCCACAGAGGAAATATTGAAGGTCAAAATAAAATAGATAGCCCGCATTCATTTGACCATTAAATTGTGCTCCCTATCAAGTCTGAGCATGACATGTTAATGCTTAAAGTAAGGATCTCTCATAGGTGATCACATCACACTGACCACATCCTGGTAGTCATCAACAAGTTATTCATTCATAGACAATGGCCAGAGTTCATGAAGCACAAAGAATTGTGTGGGGCGTGATTGCACCTGGATGTGGTGATATTAAAGTGTCTGACAGTTCATTTGCATGCAGTGTTGAGTCTTTTCCCATTTGTGTCTCTTTTTCAGACACACTCAGTGTTAAATAATTCAGTTACATTTTCATACTTTTAAAGCTGGCCAGTCATATATAAATAAGACAGCAATATGTTAGATTAGTCTGAAAAAGATTATCTAAGACTCTCATCAATCCATATTCCAGCTTGGGCATGAAACAATAACGTTTTGGCACATTAAGAGGTCTGCACAGTATTTATGGAGCAGAATATTGTTGAACTGGAATAAATGATCTGCTGTCATACAGAGAACTGCGCTGCATTGTCGGTGTAATTAAGAGAGAGCTTATATCTCTCATTCTGACAGGAATAAAAAACAGCTCTGTTTGAAAATGAAAGATTATAAGCACCAACTGAGTGTAATCATCATAATCATCAATTATCTGCCAGATTTTGTTTATAGAATTTTTACATAACATTTGTTCATTGCTACCACAATGCTGTTCTGAAAAGGCTGTATTTTACAGTGACACAATCACTGATTGAGTTCTAAGTAATGGACTTTAATTAGCACATTACTAAATAAATTATTTAGTTTATCATTTGACACTGCTCAGTTTAAACAGACAGAGACAGACTGTATGCAACTGTGCTTTGTCAACCAGGGAGCACACTGCTAGTACTGCCTTTTTGCTCTCTTTGCTACTGTCAGTCCCACTTAGACATCTTGAAATATTCCAGTTA
The DNA here is from genome assembly GCA_036877525.1 of Chromobotia macracanthus. Taxonomy (NCBI): domain Eukaryota; kingdom Metazoa; phylum Chordata; class Actinopteri; order Cypriniformes; family Botiidae; genus Chromobotia; species Chromobotia macracanthus. Next base: position 557,696 of record JAZGTH010000090.1, on the reverse strand, counting down.
GAGTTCATTAGTGATAGGAAATCTTCTATAAAAAAAAGCTTTGAAGTAGTTTGGGTAGTCATGCTGACAAAAGTACTATCTTTTTAATACTTGACGGTGATTAATTATATCAACTGATAAATTATATCATCAATTTAAAAACATACTGACAAACTGTAGCATTTAACTGTTCAAGTAGTCATATAAACTGATTATTCTTTTTATTGGAATAACCCACCATTTATGAATTCACCAGCCCATTCAGTCTTGGGAAATTAATTTGGCTTGCTGTCTGTAAAGAAAAAGATCGATGCAGTGACTCTCTGAGCTAAACCCTCAGCCCCCAGATTACAAAATTGGTCATATTTCCATATTTCTGTATATTTGTTTATTAACATTTTTGCTGTTTACTTATTGTGTTCATATTTTTACCCCATCTGTCAAATTGTGGATATACTTAAAATGTCCTTAGTATCAGCTCACTTATTGGATATCGGCTCATTATGAGACATGTCCAAAGAAGACATTCTTGGTTCAGTAAGTTTATAACCCACCTCACTGCAAGCCAGCAAAAAGAAACAGTTCTAGGTTCAATAAATCAGTGAGTTGTTGACATAAAAACCACTCTGACTATTCATTTATAAATTTGTAATTTATTAAATCAGACAATGCTAAAGTTTAGGAGTGAGCATTTAATTACTATCTCAGTTTACTTGCACAATATAATGTGTGAAAAATGTGTGCACAAGATAATGTGTTGTCATTCTACACGACTACAGCTTAAATAATTTTGGGTTAGTACTTTTAGTTTTTAGTACACTACTTTTAGTTTAGTTTTTCCAGTAGTAGTGAGAAAGTGTGCTGAATGCTATTCTCAAATCTTTGGGCCTCTGCATTGTATTGATTTAGTTAAGGTTACAGCTACTTAGTTTGTAATAGGCAAATGTAATGCTTCGTGATACTGTAATTCTTTCCTTATGAATAAGTTAGTCATCAGTGCATCCGGCCCTGCCTATAAATATAATTAGTTTCCTTTTCAGGTGGTCACACACTATGATTACTGCAGACATGCTGTACACTTAGAATGCCTCTGTGTAATTTGTGGCCCCCAATGGGGAGCAGTGTGGGGGTGGGTCGGGTGTAGTCTGCAAACACAGCTGTCTCACCATTGCTTAACATCCAGGAGAAAAATCCCTCTGAAAAAATCTGAGGAACCAGCATGACATTTACAGATTAAAGCGATGCTCACCTCACTTAACTGCATTGATTATCTAATACAAATCATTTAGAAGATGCAGTCTGTCAGTCACTAGCATGAAATTTACCAGAAATTCAATCTGGTAACAACTTCACAAGGATAGCATAGGTTACCGTAAAACACAGTGATGTTAAAGGCTTTTTAAAGCCAAACCAATAAATCGAATACCATTTGAAAAAACCTACTTAACACCACATATTATTCAAATGTATGCAAATGCCATACTGTTACTGAGTAATACACATTACTTAGCTGACTACTGATTTGTCTATTTAGGCCTCACAATCGGCAGCTCACCATCAGACCACGCTGACTGAGGAACTAGTAAAGACCTTCCAGAGCATGCGCCCCGCTCCAACCATGTCAACTCTGACTCCAATGTCATCACTCTGTTACAATGCTGTTACACCCGGACCATCTGCCACCATCAATCCGTGCATGTCTGGAACGTAAATGGAAAAACATTTTCCACTTACAATGCATTTCTCAAGCACTTTTTAAACGTCTTTGATCATCCTGTTGAGGGGACATGTTCTGGAGCACTACTTCTATCTCTCGCTCAAGGAAGACAGACAGCGTCCGAATATGCACTCACTTTCCACACTCTTGCTGCTCAAACGGACTGGGTTGAGGATACACTGAAGTTGCTGTTCTGAAGGGGTCTAAATCAAGAACTTCTGTCTGAATTGGCCTGCTGAGATGAAGGTAGAAAACTTACTGATTACATTGAATTTGCCATTCAAATAGACAATTTGATTCGCTCACGTCGCCTAACGCTTCCTATGCTATGGCTCACATTCAAAGAAGCTGCTCCTCCTGAACCCATGCAGTTAGGTTTCACCCGCCTCACTTCAGAGGAGAGAGATCGCCGAAGGTGGCTACATCTGTTTCTCTACTGTGGACAGACAGGCCACATCAAATCCTCTTTCCCCATTCGACCTACTAAAGATTCCAGGCTGGTTAGTACAGTCTCCGTTACATCACCTCAAGCTGCAGTACCAGTTAAACTAATCGCTGATAATAGGACCATCTCGACAGGAGCAGCTGGGAATTTTATTTCATACAAGTTCGCTCAACATCACAAGATTGTTCTAACCTCATGTAATTCCTCTCTGGCAGTGGAGGCACTAGATGGTCGACCACTCGGTAACGGCAAGGTACAACAGACAACTGAGGAGGTCAAGCCACAGGGTGGAGCATTACATTCCGAGAAGTTGCAACTCTATGTCATTTCATCACCTAATCATACAGTAATACTAGGATTACTCTGGTTACGAGCACATAACCCTGTAATTTCCTGGACAGAAGGACAAATAGCCAAATGGGCTCCATCTTTGGTTTTCACTGACCCCATGTCAGGTCTCCATAGAAGAAGAATCCAAGCCCGAGTTTACTCTACCCCCTGAGTATGCTGATATAAGAGAGGCATTCAGTAAGAGGGGAGATTCTCAACTCCCACCTCACTGATCTACCTACTTCTCTGTCGATCTTATACCCGGCACAGCACTTCTCATGGGTAGAGCCTTTCTTTTGTCACAGCCAGAATCATAATCCATGAAGGAATATATTTTTAACACAATTAGCCAAGAATTAGCCTAGGGTTTCATCTGACCCTCTAGCTCTCCAGTGACAGCAGGATTTTTCTTTGTAAAGAAGAAGGATGGTGGTCTCTGGCCCTGTATCAACTACACAACTACTTTCTATGTTAAAAAACTCTACTGTTATATACCACGTACACCCCTTTATGGCAATGGTGTTCTCTTGTGGTCTCTTTCAGCTGCACTACACACATAGTTCAGGAATGGTTTGAGGAACATGATGAGAAGTTCCCCTGGCCTCCTAATTCACTCATCTCAATCCAATTGAGCTGAATTTAAGTAAATTAAATTAAAAAATCTCAATATTACAAGTCATAAATGTCAGACTGTTGACATATATATATATATATATATATATATATATATATATATATATATATATATATATATATATATTTTATAAAATAATGCATATATAATATACCCATAATTATGGCTGTGGGGTAAAATATAATTCTAAATGGGAGCTTAACCCAAATGCAGCTATATTTTATGAACTCACCAAACATTACATCCATAAAAACAACATGACCTAGGCCATTAAAAGTAACCAGAATAACCATTTTTGCCACATCACATCGCATACCAAATGCAATGTGATGAGGTCATGTAACATTAATGGATTAATAGAATAGTGTCCACTCCCTCACTTTATATTTGGAACAATACGCAGTAAATTTCAAGCATTATATTAAATGTACAACAATACATTCATTGGGTTTGCATATATAAGAAATACACAAACTTTACAAAAAGACAAAATTTTGTGCATTGCATAGCATTCAAATTCAGTGTGAATATTTTTGGTTTTAATTGCTTGTTGTATGACCTAAAGACTGCTGTGATAATGGAATGGCCATGTTTAGCTAAAATGCCAAAGCCTTCTATCAACACTTCTTGAAAAATGTTTGGCCATACAGTGTAAATAATAAAATCATAATGAAGACATAAATGTAATTAAAGCTGTTGCCTCATTAATTTGTACCAATGACTTCATTGTTCAATCTTAAACAAAAAGTGAATTCATTGGCAAGAAAAACTAGTCCATTATCTGGCCATTAGATGTTTATTTCATTCATGTTTATAGATCAAATATTCATCATCCATATTTATGGCTTTATGTCAATGCAATTGCTACAAAAAATGCATTAACTTGCTTACCTCATCCAAGCATATGCATTGCTGTATTTAAACACTTATTCTTCTATTTAACATGTTTTTGTTAAATTCATGATTTAGTCCTGCTACCACATTGAAAGTTGTTTTCTTCAGAGGATTAGGTTTTTCTCACTCTTTTCCAACCTTCCTCAGCAACCCCTATTAGACCATACAGTTGCCATGGAGATGGCACAGTCTGCCCACTTTCACTTTGCGTCTTGGATGGCTTGCTGCTTCAGTAATCCAGTTACAGCACATGACAGCATTCTGTCTGAACCAAGCCAAAGACATTCAGTAAAGTGCCACTGCACTAATGAATAGCTCATGGCTCCGATCAGGGTGTAAGGAATGTTCAAATCTTGCACAAAACTGCTGCCATCTCCCCTTAATTTCCATGCTCTATGCTATCCCCCAGGCCGGTATGGCTTGGATCACAATAAGAGTGTCAGAAATATCGAGCCAAATCTAAACAGACATTCCTCTGTACAAGGTCATTCACTCCTATGGGGATTTATACATTTTTGATGTATGACACGAGGACACAGGCACACAAGCATGCAAAGATACAGGTGCCTAGAGGACATAAATGTGTTTCTCCCTGAAAATGCAGCCACAACATCACATAGAAGTGGCAAAAGGCTGTTTAAATTTCTGCAAATGTTTTCTCATCTGCCACAATTAAAAGGCATTGGAAGACACTGGAGATGCCTTACAATGATGCTCAAAACAGAAGATAAAGCAATGGATGGCTTTAAAAATGCGTTGTTTTAATACTTTTTATAGAGGACAGGAAACTGGGCTGGGTAGGGGCTTAGGATCAGTAAATAGGATGCCAGAGGCAGACCCTCTTTGTCCACAAGAATGTGTCTAAACATTAACCACCAGCCCAAGGTTCTGGTCTAAAAACCTAGTTTTAATCAGTAAATCTATTTTCATGAGTCCAAATTATTGCAGAATGTCAAAAGCAGCTGGACTTCCATTTGTTGATGATGTTTGCCACTCACCCTAATGGCTTCATCAGTTGTCTGATGATAGGGAACTATTAATCCTCTTTGTCTTATGTCAAGGGACAAGATCACCCAAGGTAGGATAAGTTCAGCACTGACCAAACCATCTTCCAATTATTCCATGGGAGGGTAAATATGTAACCATTGCTGTCTTACACTCACACTGACCAAAGAGCTGCTGATTAATGCTGCTGAGCCATAGAGGTCAATTCTGCTGCTGGAATCTCTAAGGTAATGGATGCTAACCCTGTCTCACTAATCCTCTGCTATTAAAGAGAATATTGAATATGGATCTGCATAATGAATTTTTCTTTTTTCTTTTAAACCTTGGGCGGTAGCGGCTATTGTAAGAAACACTTAAAATTCAGGAGATATTCTCCCAAGTGCCAAAGGACACTAATGAACGTTAAGCCTCCCAAATTGTTTTTCCTCTGCGTACAGCAGAATTGATAAGCCGGTCATTGGATAATAAGAACCTTAAGGTAAGAAACGTGTAAGAAACCATCATGGGAAACTTAATCTGTATACCAAAGCCTCTTATTTTTGTTTTGACAGTGATTAATCATGTCACATATTCTATTATCCTAAAATTTCTCAATAAAGACCATAACCTTATAACCTTAAAGTTATATTGTGTATAACTTCAAACTGAGTGATTTGTGAAAGCTCTGATAAAAACGTTGTTCAGTATTTGTGGACAGAATTAGTTACAAGGCCAGAAACTTAAAGTGGGTGGATTTCGTAAAATATGAGTGACCTAATCTTACAATTATTTATTTGTAATTATTAGAAAATGTAACCCTTTCCTTGACTTTTATTAGTCAATATTTGCTCGTTTCACACACCCCAATGTCCAATGCAGAATATCTGGAGAAACAAGTTGTAAAATTACCTTAATATACAGTAGTGTTTTATTGGTAGTGCTGGAGGTAGAACTTCTTATAGATGGATCAATTATCTGCACAGTCCCGCTGCCATCTAATTTACCATAATCAGAGTTTTCCTATTAGAAGTAAAACTACATTACTGGAACTACATATAGAATAGAAATATGTACATGCACTTAAACTAATTATTTGGTGTGTAGCAAAATGTATTTTATTTTAATTTCCAAACCATGTATTCTTGCAGATGGGTGGATCAGTCTGGATCAATGCCATACTGGTCCTTATACAGTCTTGCCCCAGTTAGAATGACATAGACATAGTGACACCAGTCTCAGAACCTTTCTTATCTCTCAAGCACAAAAATAAGGTGTGACAGACATCCAAATCACAGCTTACATCTGGGAAGGCCAAGCATGTGATTAAATCTAAACGGTTTGCCTGAAGCCCTGTCACAGGTTTTGGCTTTGGGTTGGGCCAGTGGCACTACTGAGTGACTCTATCAAAGATCTCCAGTCTTGTCATTACACAATATAAAATCCTAGCCTGAATTTCTGTACATTTAAGTATTCCTCACAGGCACTTTGTTAAACTATACTAAGCAGTGAATCATGACTTGGCAATGGTGTTCCCATCTTTTGGGATTACGATTATAGAATCGCCCCTTTGAATTGTGTTGAGTGATTACAAGAGGAAAGTGATTGACCAAGGAGAAGTAGACAGGGTCAGTTGTTGCCTCCTTTGAGATCAAATGGTGGGATATGCTTTGGTGTTAAAGGGTGACTCCCTCGCATGGCTGAGACCTTCTAATGCTGCTCTAAGCCCTCAAAGCAGAGTCTTAATCTCCTTAGCTCTTCATGTGAGACTCAAACACAGAGCCAGCCAGGGTGTTGAGAAGATACAGTACAAGCACAAAGAAATGCCAGCCAGAGGCTAACACATTCTCAATAAGTGTCAAACAAAAAATCTTCAATATCATAAAAGTGAAATATAGCGAAATGTTTCTACCTACAACCTTAAGCCTCCTACTAACCCTATCTCTGTTATCAGAACCCATTAGTGTTATTTTATCATGATTAGTTTAAAGTATCATGATGAATTTCAGGTTTCCAGGGCAATTTGGAATCAATCTGCCATATTTGAGTTCTTCATACATTTTTGCTATTAATAATATTAATTTGTATTATTGTGGTCTGTGTGTAATGATAAACTCTATGTGTAATTGTTCCTCATTCCACAGAGGATCCTTCTGAATCGAAAAAGGCTGACAAGTTTTGTATGATTGTATACAGAAAGTTAAAATCATGCGGATAACTTTGCAAGGACCCTTTTTAAGACTGTCACAGTCTAAAAACTCTGCTACACAAACTCCAACCATGGGGATAAAACGAGGGTACACAAGCCTCATATTTGTGTGTATGGCTTCCATTACACCTGCTGAGCATGCTTCACTTCTTGCAATGCTTCAAAAGTTCTCAAGAAAGCACTTCTCAGCATTTTGTCTCATATAGGAAAACACTGTTTCAAAACAGTGCCAGTATGTATTGATTTAAAATTTCATGATTTTTCTTCATTATATGATTGGCTATATCATCTTTGTGCTCTTAATGGCAAATGTTATTGGATGGTATATTCAATCATTTGCAGAAAAGTGTGTTTTTATTATGTTTCTCTTTTTGGGGTACGTATATGAGACTGCTTTAAATAACAGAGGACAGAAGTCACTTTGATGTCCTATTTCTTTTTGTTTTAAGTATGCTTTCATACAAGTCACAGCACCATACTTTCAATGTTTCTGGGAGAAATGTTGTTTCAGTCAGCCAAGTGCAAAGAAACAAGAAAATCATGAGGAAGGCGAGTCAGCCTCCTTTTTAGAATAGTAATGGTACGGGCTCCTTTGTTCACCATTTCACAGAAGCATTTTTTCAAATCTCATTTTGGACTGCAGTGATAGATGAGAGCAGTCAAGTGAAAACACCCTCTTCTCCCCCGAGATATTGGATCTCTATCAAGAACGTCAAAACCACTATCATGTCAATGTAGTTTTTAGCATGTTCATATGCCTCATTTATTCATCAACGAATGACAACAACAATTTCATCTACTTGGTGACAACTGAGCAATGGGCACCATTTTACCTATTTGTTTAGTGTTTCCTTTCTATAAAATAGCAACAAACAGGCTGTGCTCGCCTGCTCGTGAAAATATCCCTGAGATGCAGATAATCACACAAACAGAACTAGAAAGAATGATAACGGAGATGGAATATAATACTATTTTCACCTATTGCAGCCATGGCTTAATATTGTGGTGGGTTGGGGTTATAGCTAACACACAAAATAGAAAGTAAATTGAGCTAGGGTAGTAGTGAAGATTCGGAATATTAGCCACCTGTTCAAAATGTAGCATTGCAAGTTATCTTTCCACATCTGTTTTCTAAATTTAATCAGTTTCTGAAATAAGGGTAATGAAGACATTCCACACTGAATTCACATGTACATATAAAATGTACATTATGCATGCACAACCTGCCAAATCATGTTTTGGAAGTTTTTATTTAATGGTTGCATATACGATTGCAAAATTATGTAATTATGTAAATGCTAATTATTTGGCTATTCTACAATATGAGCTACTACTACTACCCAAAAATATGAAATAATAAATGGTTAACAATTCTTCTGAGAGAATGACCCAATAGGTCATTTTTGCAAGCAGCTTTTACGACCTAAAGTTATATTTTACAGTTAAGCACCCACTATCTTCTGAAGAAAAACAATACGTTTGTGAAAGAAAATTATTAATATTTTGAGCTCATTAAGCAATTGGTCATGTCACATCATGTATCTGTGTAAAGAAACAGATTAGAGTGCTAAATTTAAATGTAGTGGCACAGCTCTAACTTAGAATATCAATAGATCTTACATTTCTCTTGATGAAACATGCATAATAAAACAAATCATGAGACACACATTAACCAATGAGAATTAAAGTTATCAGTGTGCCTCTGTATTTGAATTTAGCTCCCCATTTCTTTTCATGGATACGTGACGCATTGATCACTTCAAATATCTTTTCTTTGACACATCATATTGTTTCGCTTCAAAAAACATTAATTAACTCACTGAAGTTAAATGGATTACCTTTATTATGGATGGATGTAATTTTTTTAAGTTGATGCCTCCCTAACCCAGCCCCCCACTAAAATTCACCTCATTTCAAGTTGACAGTTCTCTGACCCAGCCCCCTGCTAACCCTAACCTAGTGAGAAATACGCTTTAAATTCTGCAGTTACATTATAAGATTAAAACAAAAGTATCTCTGGTGTTGGTAGGGGTGCTCCTATGGGTCATACGTCACTGAAGTGACAAACAACCTATATGGTCATATGGGTTGGAGGACAGGCTGTCTTTTGATGAGCCAAGTGCAGAATTTGGGGGATCGGGATTATCTACACTGTAACAGAAGAAACAATGAGGCAATGGCACTGGAGAATTAGTTTTGCTGTCATTTGCTTGATATTACCACACAGAAACCATTATTCACGTGCCAATTCTGTTTCCTGTAGTTGCGGGTGCACTTTAAATTTGCAAAGCTTTAATGCACCAATACTTTAGTTGTGCTGATATGACAATCACCACCACAACTAAGAAATGTGCACAACAGGAGCAGAACAATCTTGAATAATTAATTTCCTAAGATACTGCAATAACTATGCATTATTCAAATTGAGGGTTTATACTCTTCTGACATTTGGCAAAGACAACAAAAGTCAAATATAAACAGCAAAGCACAGTCTAAATTTCATGGCCCATTAATTCTTAAAAAAGTCATATCCACATGCTGCTAATTGTTGCCACTTCTAAGTTGTGTTTTCTGAAATACAAAGCCACTTTAAAGTATTTCCATTGAACTCTTTTTCACAGACACAGGTTCTGTGCAACAACAAATTAAATCTGAAAGAATGGAGTAGAAATTTAAACAAGCTTTAGTTTGATTTAACCCTATTCTTAAAACCAACCTGATCCCACAGGAAAACAACTATTTTATGAGCAAATTCATATAAAATAGTACAGTGTGAATCATCCATAAGCATACTGTTACAGAAGAGGTCCCTGCTCCACCTTCTCTGCGCCACCAGAGGGAACGTCTCCTGAATGCTAATTCTGTTTTGGACTACATTACCCATAATGCCACATACCGGGAATTGACAACTTCCTGCACACCTGTTCCTCATTATCCCACAGTATTTAAGCTGTGTTCAGACTTCATCTCATTGCGATGTCTTGTTTTGGCTTGGTGACAATTCTGGCTGTTTTCTTATAGTTTGTGGATTTACTGTGTTTTTGATCTTCTACTGTTTACTCTGCTTGCCTGTTTGCTGCCTGCCCCGATTGTTTATACTGTTTTGGATTCTGTGATTGTTTGCTGCCTGCCACAACCATTGCCTGTCTCTCATTTACACCTTTGCCTTGTCTCTACTATTCTTGTTTACCGGTATTTGACCCTGCCTCTCTTCCTTCTGATCCTTCATTACACATACATTTAGTTAAAAAGCCAAGCATGAAGGTCCACCCCTAATCCCATCTCTAAACATAACTGTCACTGGGGCAAAAGCGGATTGTGTGAAAACATGTAGAGATTGTATTCATATCAATTAGTATTGTATTCACAACAATACTTTAAAACATAAAATAGTTATGAATTGCTATGAGCTTGTGTTGCTAAAAACACAGGTGAAGGTCCATAAATTATGTAGTTTCCAGTGGGCTATGGAATCAATGGGAGGAAAAAGCATTGTTGTCATACATGATGTTCGAAACAAAGCCATCACATTAAGAACAAGAAGAATTAAAGGTAAGGTTAATAATTTTCTTCTATGCCTTTAACCCCTTGCATTAAAACCCATGGTAGAGGATTGACCCAGATTCCACAACTGATTGAAGTACATATTCATGACCCATGAGAAGATGGATCACCCATTTGTTTATTTATTCAACATTGCCTCACAAGTCCTGCATACATGCAGATTGGCGGTTAAGCCCTGCTAACACATTAGCAATGTAAATGTACTCATTTGCTTTGTTTTTTGCACTTTCCCGTGAGGTTTTCAAATTAAAGTGACTGAATATTTGTGTCTAAGGACTTAGTTCTTGAATGTTTTCAAAGACAAGAAAATAACAGGATGTTACGTGTCCAGAGAAGAGTTTATGCAAAGTATTACATTTTATTATGTTAAAGGGGAGCACGTATGCTGGCCCCCTTGTGTGTTGTTGGACAAACTTCAAAGCTTGGCCCACAGCCCAGCCCAAAATATGTTTAGAATTCATACCACCTATTCATACAACATTCTGCATTTATTGACCTTGCAATTAGAGTAAACACTTTTGAATGAAAGGTGTGTGCCAAAGTAACAAATACATAAACAGCTCAAGGGTCAATTACTTACTTAAAGCTGTTAGTATATAAGTGATTTGTAAATATCAGGGTACCTGATTACAGTTCTTGTAGGACAGAGTTGTTGGGGTTATAGTAAAAAAAATAGTGCTTCACCCCAAGCTGTGATTCTGAGATAATTCCATCTTCACGGTTTTCTACTTCAACATATCTGTCAAAATGACAAAATAACCCAGGCAGTGCTGACAAAAAATGAAAAGACTGTATTATAGTGATCAAACCAATAGAAAGTCACAGTGCTTCATGGACATATTTATTCATATTTTTTACAGAATTTCCCAAAAATTTAAAATATAAGCATTTATTCTAAATTGTGTATGTAATGCCAATATATCACTGTATGAAGTTCTACTATATTGCAGTGACTATTTGTTAGCTGGACTTGCTGAGGCAAAAATCAATATTACTATTGCTCTTATTAATATTACTAAATTTCTGTTAATTTACTTACCCTCAGGCCCACATTTTTTCTTTAGTAGAATAATAAAGACTTTAGTTGAAGCTGTGGTCGTAATAAGCTGATGATTCATAAAATGCAATTCCAGGAGTGTAGATGACTTTAAGATTGAGAAAGCAGACACAGGCAATATACATTTACAGCATTACAACATGTCAACATTACAACACGAAACATGCAGTCATGAGACATGCAAGAACCAATGAGATTCAGCGTTACCATGACACCATATCTGAATTTAGCGTTCTGATCTGTTTGTTTACATGGATAAAGAATTACCTTTATGATGGGTGGATACACTTTTTGGAGCATCAAAATCTTTGGTCCAATCCAATCTGGTGGATTGGAAGTTGTACTCCAAAAAATTAATGACTTTGTCATCAAAAGATTGTAATGCAAAACTGATTATGGCTAATATAACTGTGGATTTTTTTAGCTAACTCAAAACACTTGAGATCATTGTAATTGTGTAAATAGTTAACAGTCATGAGTCTTAATAAACTGCACAGTGAAATTTAAGATGATTGGACAATACACCATCAAGTTCTTACATTGTTCAGTCAACCTCTTGTCATCAACACTCTCCTCATGGTTTGATGAAACATTTCATTAAAAGTAAGGCACTGAGATCTATATCTCATCTCATCTATATCTCAAAAAAAGTCTATATCACATATGTCACATTCATTTTTACGTAAGTGGTGATATCATTTTCCAGTTGTTGAAAAGGTCAACTTTATGGTTAAACAAACTGTAACATTACATTCAATGGCAGTTCTGTTGAACCTTTATTATTCTACCCAGAATGTCTTTCATGAATCATTCTCTCATATCACCTCCCAAATCTTTGCACAGCTGCCATGAACAAGACTGACAGCAGATAAGAAATAGAAAGCATATCAAATCCCCAGGAAACCAGAGATTTGGTGGTCTCTGCTCTCTTTGTTTCACCTTACATTCAGGTGAACATATTCCATGTCCTAAAAAAGCTTTGGGTGAATGTGTGGACAGGGGCTTCAAAAGGATTCCTTGCCGTTTCATTGTTTGTTGAGCACAAGCACAGTAAAGCACATTGGATCATGGATGAAGCTCAGTGGGACAGAGGACAGAAAAGTAAACAAACACAGACCCCCTCCACAGTGCTAGTATAGCTCCTGGCTGTTGCTCTAACCTGTCCCTCCCATCACATCACCTGTATAAAGTGATGCATTCGTTTGCATGCCAGCATACACAAACCTGGGCTCACAGGTAAATCCTCCCTGAGCCCCACTGATGAATGGAGGCTTGTTCCATATTTCATGAGTTGCTGACTTTTGCCAACCGATCTAATTCTGTCCTTGGAGATCCTCACAAGGCCCAACACACGATTTATCACCAGGTCACTGGAGGGGCTTTGCACAGGAGGAGATAGATGTGGTGGTACAGCGAAACTGGCCTGTGTGGTTTGGGTTGCACAGCTTCAAACATATGTGTGAAACAGTCAATAAGCTCAGCTGTTGACTGTAGGTTCTTGTACTCATTGGAGATGCTACTTCATGAATGGCAATTACTGTTTACTAGGAAATAAAACTATAAAAAATAAGTTAGCGCTTTGCTAAAGCAATGAAAGCTGGAAACAATGAAAACCTGCAATATATTGTTTATTACTGCCTATTTCAGTCATGATTCATTTAGTCTTTCACTATACAACTATAGCTCATTAGTTTAGATGAATAATAAGTCTCACTGTAGGTTGACACATTTTCGTTTGTTTAAGCTAAACTAATGGATTTATAAACAAATATAAATGTTTGCATACAATGAAAGTGTGTGATAATATTGTTTAGATTTCATGCATATAAATGTCTAGGAGTATAGAAATTAATTTAAAAGTAATTCATTCATTCAACAGTAATTCTCACTGCATAAATGGGAGTTATCTAACCAAGCAGCCACTGCCATCTAGCAGTATTACATTGAACTGTCTTTAATTATAAATCCTTTAGACTGCAGAAGAATTGTGTTAAACAATTTGGTGCATCTTGTAAGGTGTAACATCTTTGTTGGTCCTGATACAGCAAATCAGGGTTAAAATAAAAATTTTTGGGTTAGGGTTGAGGTTGGTTGAGGGATGGATTTGCACACACACACACACACACACACACACACACATATTTGTATATTATATACATATATCATAAATAATATATACATATGGTATATGTATATACAAGCACAGATTAGAAATAAACAGTAGTTATGTTTTTGTAGCACATTTTCATTGACAATTCTTATACAACCCTAAATCAGAAAAAGTTGGGACAGTATGGAAAACACAAATAAAAAAAGAAAGTAGTGATTTCTAAATTTACTTTGACTTGTATTTCATTGCAGACAATACAACAGCACATTATTTAATGTGTTCCTCGTGATTTTTATTGTTTTTTTCTTCAAAAAAACAAAATTCCTATGTTGGTTCTTGCAACACATTTCAAAAAAAGTTGGAACAGGAGCAATTTAGAGCTAGTAATCAGGTAAATTGGTTAAATAAAGATGTGATTTGAAACAGGTAATGTCGACAGGTGATTGTAATTATGATTTGTTACAAAAGCAGCATCCAAGAAAGGTCTAGTCCTTTAGGAGCAAAGATAGGCCGAGGATCGCCAGTTTAAAAACAATGTTCCTCAAAGAAAGATAGGAAGATATTTGCTTATTTCACCTTCAACAGTGCATAACATAATTAAAAGATTCAAGGAATGTGGAGGAATTTCAGTGCGTAAAGGACAAGGGCGCAAGCCTAAGCTGAACAACCGTGCTCTCCGATCCCCTTGATGGCACTGCATCAAGAATCATCATTCATCTATAAGCAATATCACCACATGGGCTCAGGACTACTTTGGCAAACCTTTGTCAAGTACCACAATATGTAGTTACATTCACAAATGCCAGTTAAAACTGTACTGTGCCAAAAGGAAGCCCTATGTTAACAGTGTCCAGAAGCGCCATCGACTTCTGGACACTGGGCATCTGGGATGGACCATCACACAGTGGAAACGTGTACTGTGGTCAGATGAATCAGTATTTCAGGTATTGTTTTGGGAGAAATGGACGCCGTGTGCTCTGGACCAAAGAAGAAAAGGATCATCCAGACTGTTACCAGCAACAAGTCCAAAAGCCAGGGTCTGTCATGGTATGGGGTTGTGTCAGTGCCCTTGGTAAAGGTAACTTGCACTTCTGTGATGGCACCATTAATGCTGAAAAGTACATAGAGATTTTGGAGCACAATATGTTGCCTTCAAGAAGACATCTTTTCCAGGGACGTCCATGCATATTTCAACAAGATAATTCAAAACCACATTCTGCACACATTACAAAGTCCTGGCTGCAGAGGAAGAGGATACAGGTACTTGACTGACTGGCCTGCCTGCAGTCCCGACCTGTCTCCAATAGAGAATGTGTGGCGCATTTTGAAGCGCAAAATGCGACAACGAAGACCCCGTACTGCTGCCCACCTTAAGACTTGTTTGCAGCAAGAATGGGACAAAATTACACCTTAAACACTTCTTCACTTGGTGTCTTCAGTCCCTAAATATCTTTTAAGTGTTGTGAAAAGGAATGGCAACATTACAAAGTGGTAAATGCTTTACTGTTCCAACTTTTTTTGAAATGTGTTGCAAGAACCAAAACAGGAATTTTTTTTCGAAGAAAAAACAATAAAAATCATGAGGAGCACATTAAATGTGCTGTTGTATTGTCTGCAATGAAATACAAGTCAAAGTAAATTTAGAAATCACTACTTTTTTTAGTTTGTGTTTTCCATTCTGTCCCAACTTTTTCTGATTTGGGGTTGTACAATCAATTATGAATTGGGTTAACAACATACAGCCCTGAGACAAAATTTCTTTCAAGTATTACATTGATAATTGTTCATATATGTGACATCAAAAATCAGTCAGATTCATAGTTTAAGCACAATAATGATTTTTATTAATATATATGTTTGGTACCGAAAGATGTATGGAACAGGAGGATGATAGTTCTTTTGACATTCCTGAAGTTCGAATCCTGGTTCAATTCCCTAGGAGTGCATGGACTGATAAAATGTATAGCTTGAATGCACTGTGAGTCGCTTTTGGATGAAAGCATCTGCCAAATGCATAAATGTAAATTAATGGGTGGCAGGTGAACTGAACTGAGTCTTCATGTCTGTTATTGTTGAAATCCATTCCAGCCAAATAGATTGTTTCATTTGTCTGCACAGTTTCTTTCTACAGGCAGAGTGGGGATTCATGGAGTTTCTGAAATAGCTTGTGTGAAATGAAGTGATCTGAAAAAAAACTCACCCCACATACCACTGACATGCATCTTAATACTCCCACTTTTGTAAATCTTGGATTTGAAGTTGCAAACATCCTCTTAACAATTGATTGAATTATAAGAACCTCTCTTTACCTCACACTGTTGCATATGACAAAAGAAAATCAATGTCAAGTTCATGGTTACTTAGAAAATACTTTCCAAAAGAAGTATAAAAAAATGAAACAAATGCAAATCAAATATATCGGTTGCAAAGACCATCAAATGTCTGCATCCATGAAATGTCCATGTCCTTATTAACATGCATTTTGTGCAATACTGCCACTCTAACAAAGTGTGCATTTTAACAAGCAAATAGCTGATTTGTGTTGCCTGAAAGAACATCTCCTTTCATGGTTGTGCATGACAAGTGATTGACTAAACTGAAAACTGAACCAGTTCACAGATTTGAAATTCGAAAAGGCTTCATTGGACTTACTTGCCATCTGAATCATGTCTCTTTGACTGTTTGACATGCAGCAGTGATTCACGGGTGAGGAAGCAAAATATTCCCCTCCTGTAAACATTATGGCTTTTAAAAATTAAAACCTTTTAGTGTATTAAAGGAATACTTCTTACATCGTGTTCTGTAATTGCAATATTGAAATAGAATACTTGTCTAATAAAGTACGAGCATTATATTTAAGATCCTACAGATTGTGTCCTTTGATAAAGTCAGTTTGTTCTTCTGGCAGTAGTTCAATGAGTAAAAGCATTTCTCTCCATATCACTAGTCAATAAAGCCCATGGGATATTTTGGGTCATTGTTTTATAGTGTAATGTAACCAGAAAGACTCATAGGTTAGTTGCATGGCTAACTGTAAGTTGACAGCTACACAGTGTTAATAAAGTTATCTTGTATAAGCTGTTTTGTGCTCTTATTTTCAAAGGCAAACAAAAATCTACCTTAGAAAAATTCATTTCCAATAATACCCTGAAGCAGTTATTACACCTGCTGTGAATTTCAGGCTGTGGATTGCAACATCCACTATCTGCACATGCTCTCTCTTTCTTTCTTCCTCTTTCGTTACCAAGCCAGTGCTGAGTGCTTCTGTATTCAGCTCACAGAGCCCCCTCGCCCACACTCGCTATACCAAGCTGCTTCTTTTTGAAGCTGCAACCACCTGCTTCACGTCCATACCAAACACATGATGAACCAGGACCTGAGGTCAGATCAGTAACTATCACGCATGCTTCCAAATATTTCCCATAGTTTTTTTAAACAAGAATTTGCTGTTGCTGTTAAATATATAAGCTATATCCTTTTAGTAAAAGCATGCCAGAAATTGGTTACTTTGGAATGATTTGCCCAAAAAATGCAACAGAAATTATCAACATCAAACATATTTTGTTGCCAACAGCATCAAATAGCATAGATTAGATAAAATTAAAAATGCCATTTATTTCCAATTTCAATTTTACATTTTTCCACACGTGCTACATTAGAACATGATGCAAATATGTAGAGGTGTTCAGTTTGTTCCCTAAAACATAATCTAACTTTAAACTAGATTTTCTGAAGAAAAGTGAGACTTCAGTGGTGCTAGCAAGTGCAGAACTGGCCACAGTGGTATGAGTGGTTGCCAGAGACTTGGTTGCGGTTGGTTGTAGATGGCTGGTTAGTCTAAGCAAGTATTTCTAATTGAATAAAAACAATGAAAAAATGTGGATTGGTCAGTGAATTTAAAAGTGAATGGGGAACATAACTGAAAAGTAACGATAGCTCTCAGTTGTGCATTTTATTAGTATTTTTTTCCTGAAGCACACCAATGAATGAAGTTCACCCAACCCTAAAACATGGCAATATGGCAGGATCTTTTTCAAACTCTAGTTCATTAACATACTTTTACTTGGTTGTCAAGTATTGATTAACCACTGCTGAGATGATTCTATTACTCAACAGAATTATTCATTTCCTGTGCTACATTGCTTGTCAGGAGCAGCCTTGCATGATAATTAAAGAGTGGCCTGAAACAAAGCCAGGATTATATGTTGATTGGAGGCAACACTTCTCTCTCTCTTCTCACGAAATCAGGATTTTTGCTGCTCACCCTACCAGCGTATCCCTGCCTGCTTGCTATGCAGAGCACGTTTGACATTCAGCAGCTGACAATAGAGCTCAGAAGTGTTCCAGTGCTAGACATAGATCTTCTCAGAAAGCCAAATCTGCAAAAGAGATCTGTCGTTTCAATCCTCCAAACATTCATAGCCTGTCAATTTCAGAGTTTTTCTGTTTATCAGTTCTAGTTTTGATGTAGTGACAAGTTATGATTAGGTATCAAAAGAATGACGTAATGGATGTTTTGCACAGATTTCTTATGGAAAATGTATTGCATTCAAAATTTCTGTTTATTTAAAACTTGTGTTACTGAATTAAAAAATAAAAATACATAAATTAAAGATAACAGATAAACAGATAGATCTAAATTGTATCTGTTTAAAACCTTTATTCTGGCCAATGGATTTAGTAAACCAGGGTCAACATTTTAGGTACATAAACTGATATTAACAGATGGAAGCTTGATTTTTGGAAAAGTGTAAATAAAGTAATAATAATAATAATTCATACTTACAAACTTAAAAACAGATGCCATTATTTCTAAATCAGATTTGAGTCATTAAGTGTCCCCGGCTCAGTTTTTTTATTTTTTAAGTGTTTACAGAAGCAAGACCAGCATAAATATTAATGAAAGCCACAAAATAAATACTGTTGATGAATAGTTACTGAGTAATCCACTAATTTGTAGAGGGGGTCAAAATGACAATGTTTATCTGACATTTGAAACTATATTAACTGGGGTGAAAACTGACTTAAGAAAGCCAGCATCATTATTTTATTATTACACATAGTATGGTGGATTTATTAGTAAATATTGATTGATAAAATCTATTAACTTTAACAATCGTTCTAAATGTACCTCCATGAGTAAACTGTTAAATTGTGAGTCACTTCATAAAAATCTGCTACTTTATTAAGAGGAAAGTCTCAAAAACAAATAATGTTGTCAGATGGTATTTACATAAAAACAATATTTTTAGTATCTTGGTTTATCCTGGTTTATCAAATACACGTTTACAGAGACCTACCATGCATAAAACTTGATACGTCATGATACTGCTTATTTAGACTTGTTAGCTCCAGAAGCCATTCAAATTGAAGCTGCAAGCAGCATTTATGGACCCTCACATCTTGGTGCACGCTGGGGGTGCTGTTCTGAAGTTTGAGTATACTTAACCTCTCAAGTTTTTCCTGTTTCATGGCAAGTACATACATGTATGTGAAACGTAACACAGGGACTGCTTTTTCTAAATTTTGTAGGTGGCGCTATAGAGCCATTTTGCCACACTTCATTCTGAAACCCATATAAGATTTTCGCCACTTCTGACATTTATCCAAATTTTTTGAGCATGTTTAGGCTTTCAAAAATTTGATCCATTTTGGAGAAAACAAACGGTGCAGTTCCTATGGGGTCCCCACACCATCGGTGCTCAGGCCATAATTAACAACATCCAAATATAGACTCTTATGAATAAACTACTAGAGCACTCCAAGACACTGAAATAAATCTGTTCAATGCAGTTGTTTTGATTTGGTTTACAAGTGACCCACATGTGGTTTTTGATGACTGAAAATGTGTACAGTTTAAACATTTACTCATGAAGGCACATTTTAATTTGACCCTGCTCCTGCAAATTAGTGGATTACTCAGTAACTATTTATCAATAGCATTTAATATGTTGACATTCATCACTATTGTTGATGTATGTTGGTTTTGCTTCTGTAAAAATATTTAAAAAATCAGAACAATTTTAGCTGGGGAAATTTCCAATATTTGGTGAATTTGACCCAATAAGAAGATACAAATATTAAATTACACTTTAGTTTGATCCCTTTAGACATTCTGTTGTCTATAAGCAACACCTAGATGTCAACTACCTCTCATTAGAATATAAATTATTATTAGTAGACTGTTAGGGTTGGGGTTAGTGGAATCAAATATTACACAGACAGTCTAGTTCACATATAGGTGCAGCGTTCCTTATAGTCAACAGAATGTCTAAAGAAGACCATGGAAATAAAGTGATACCAAATAATACAGTTGGTATTTAGCTAACAGTGTAACAATTCTGTTATAATTAAAGTCTTGTCTTAACAGTTTGAATGCCAACTTTCAGCACAAGTAGTTGCATAAACTCTCTTACAGTGTTATGCAGACTTTGCAGATAGGCTGTTAAAGAATGGGGCTGTGCAAAAATATTAGACACAAGTGCAGCAAAGTGCTGTTATTTATTTTACATATGTATTCATTGTATATATGAAGAGGTTAGCAAAGGGCCATTTACATAAAGATTTGCTTTACCTATAGAACAAGAAGCTGCACAGCGCATTTTATGATGCTGACAAGTTATCATGAAACATCTGGTAAAGAACATATCAAGTAAGGGAAGAGACAGAGCTGAGAATTGAAAAATAACATGCAATTACAAAGAACAGCTTTTACTAAAACAATAAAAAAATGATTTAAAGGCATCGTTAAAGCTATAAGAAACTGACAAGAAAATGTTAAAAGGCAGAGAATGTATCTAAAGACCATCCAGCTATGATAACCTGTTTTTAAACAAGTACAAAAACAAAACAGATCTTAATTTAAAATCCAAAGGATTAAAATGCCAAATGCATAAATGTAAAAAAAATATATTGTGCAAAAATTTTAGGGGATATATAAAGAAGACTGGGAGTCATTTATCTGCAATATAAGTTTCCCTCCCTAATCATTTAACAATTTCATAATAATCCTGGGATAAAGTGATCAGGTTTGCCTCATTAAATGCTGGACATGTTCAATAAAGATAAGCGAATGCAGTGAAGATGCAAAAAACAGGCACAGCTTTAGCCAGCTACAGTATAGTGAACAGATGTCCTGGTGGAAGGTGGGGTCAAAGTGTGTTCTTTCTTGGTATACTACCTATATTACTAAGGTAGTAAAATCTAAGGTACTAAATTAAAACTAAATAATTTTAAATAAAAAAGCACACTGGTCAGTGTACCGGTTGCCTGACTAAGTGAGTGCCTGGCATGTTCAGAGTGCTGTATGACCCCATGCTGGGGATGGCCCTGACCACAGGGAGCAGGACCTTCAGGATGTATTGGTGGAATGTCTGGGTAAGGGCAGGAACCCAGGAAGCACTCTCTTTTTCTTACCTAGTAATTGAGCACTCAGGGTTCGAAAAGTATATTCTATAAACAGTGAGCAGCAAGAACGTATACAAAAGGGCTTACTTATGTCTTAACTTACCACATAACTAAATAAAACAAAACAGGTTATGATTTAACACAAGTTGGACAACTTATTTTTTTCAGCCAGATGAAGAGAAAGGAATTTAATTCAATTCCATTTTATTTATACAACGCTTTTAACAATGCTGCATTGCTTCAAAGCATATAATGCATATAATGGAAAATATGAAAAGCAGAATATATGTTATTATTGCAAATTCATATTGTTCATTATATATGTATATTAAAAAGCAAATTATTTCATAAACAAAGATTGTTGGTTTACGAATTAAGTGGAAATGGGGAATAAATAAAGGTAAACTCAGCATTACCAGCATTAATAGATCAACCTTTCCATATACAGTATCATAATGCATAATAGCATAAAGAAAAGTTTAAAAAAAAATTAAATAGCTCAATTAATTTAATTCTCAAACCTTTAATAATAAACCCACATAAATTCATTCACTAATGTAACATTTCACTGATGTGGCATTTACTTGTGTAATATTTAACGACAGTGTTCATTCGCATGTATAACAACATCAATATTGACAAACAACATTAGTCAATACTGTAATGTTCACCAATAGTGAATCAAATTGTTAAATGATTTAATGCTCATTTGTAATGTTCATTGAACCCAGAACTATTAATGTACATTAACTTAAGCCAGTATTAAATCAAACAAATGATAAAATGAATCTACGTTGCAGGCCTAGATGACGCTTGGGAGTGGAGTAACCTAAACAATAATGCCTTTCAACTGTAACAAGTAAACATGAATAAAATACTAACAAACAGTAGTAGGGTTCTTTAAGTGTTCTTGGTCCTGTTTGCAGAGACAGAGGAGACGAGTGCAGGTAAGATTATAGATTGGACTGCTAATCCAGCGTGGCCCAAGGAATTTGCGGGTTTTCTGGTACCCGGAGCACTATCTGGATGAGAAAATCCAGCATTGTCAGATGACCTTAGTCTCTTTTTTAACCATTTAATGTGCATTTTAACCACATCATACAAACATGTCTAGATTTATTTAAAGAAACAAAATGATAAATACTTAACTAGGGACCATATCCCTACCAGTCGACCAGGCACTTCAGGCAACCTCTTTGGCACCAGGATACCAGCATCTGCTTGACAGCATAGATGAGTTTTTCCTCCATGAGTTGTGCTGTGTCACATTGCTGTGTCAGGCTCTGTGGAGGAATCAGACAAGAATGGCTAATATACTTTACGTAATGAAACGTAAAATGTGGGGTAAATTCTGTAGTGGTTGGGTAATGTAGTGGAGTTTGTACAAAAATGGGGTTACCTTTTCCAAGTGTATCTGGGGATGAGATTCTTATGGGCAGGTGCATCCAGATGTCCCTGGTAAACCTTTTGTCCTGTTTTGAAGTTAGGATTGGTTGATCTATGAATTGGCATGGCTCTTGAGATGGCACACTGCAAACAATGGTTGATGGCTGGAACAGCAGATGGTTCTTCTTTTCATTGGAATAGGGGGTGTTGGTAATCAGTTAAGCACTGAAATGTGGTCAATCCTGTTTCTGCTTGACAAAGGGACCAAGATTTTAAACACTTGGTTAAAGAGGGTTCTTCAGTCTTGATGGCTGAGGGTAGTCCTTTCAGTGGGATAAGAGGGCAAGCCTTTGACAAATGGTCAATAGCAACAAGGATACAAGTGAATCCACAGGAGTTAGGTAGGACTGTCTAGAGTCAACTCCCAGGTGTGACCCTGGTCATTGAGGAACAGGCAGTGGGGGAGTCTACCAGCTGGAAGGTGACAAGAAGTTGTACATGGCACATTCCATACATGCCTGGACATGACGGACCCCTATAGCCTATGCCACCACTCCTCTAAAGTCAGTTTTATGGTCAGCAGTTATTAATTACTAATATCATAATTGTGCCCCACTGGATTTAGTTTCTTGAAGAAGCATGTGGATGGAGATGGGCCGGCATCCACTTCTAAAATGAAAACAAGTTCTGGTTTAGAGTGATGGCATATGGGAGCAAAGTTAAGGGTTTTTATCGGTTATCAGCGCTGTGACAATAAAAGTTAGCCAATTCTAATAAGATCCTACACTACCAGTCAAAAGTTTGGAAACACTTGACTGAAATGTTTCTTATCTTAAAAATCTTTTAATCTGAAGACATCTGATTAAACAAAACATTAAAAATGTAAAAATGAAAATATAATTGTGCCAACATATTAATTTCAATTTAATTTTTGTTATTAGAAAACTACAATTTAAAAATTTTTTTTGAAATAGATGATTTGGACCAAATAATGATAAAAGCAGCCAATAAGAGCTCAGGATAGAGGGGAACTCCTTCAAAACTCTTTTAAAATCTTCTTTCTCATTATTTCCATCACCCAGATTCCTCAAGAAACTGGGTGATGTGGAAAATTTTGGAAAATGTGGAAAATTTTTGTAAATTTTAGACGAAGGGTGACTTTATTGAATATGCTAAAATATATCCTACTTTACCTTATTTTTAATTTTCTTTAGTCACAACATAATTCCTAAAGTTACATTTGTGTTATTTCATAGTTTTGATAAGTTTACTATTATTCATAAATTTAAAAAAAAAAAATGAGCAAAGAAAAAGTGTTTTCAAACTTTTGACTGGTAGTGTAGATGGTTGAGGGTCCGACCCCAGTTGAGGACAGCTTCCATTTTCTCCTCATCCATCTTGAAACCTTCTGCACATATGACATAACCAAGGAACTGGGTGAGTTACTGGACTGAGCACTTCTTAGCTTTTAAGTAAAGAAGGTATTCCCTCGGCTTGGCAAGTACCTGTTGAATGTGTTGTTCAAAAGGTACTTGGCCTCATTATGGGAGTATACCACAAGATGTTATCAATGTAGGCCAGTTCTTGTTCACAAATTCCTGAAACACATATATGCACACATATACACACACACACATATGAATTGGATTTTCTTGTCACAGGAACAAGACTGCAATCAATCAAAAGGCATCTAAAATACAACATTGCCATCTTTGCACATAAATTGAAATTATGCTGGGTATGTGGTTCAGCTGTCATACCAGCTGAAGAGAATCCAAATGTAGGTATTGCTATTGTTATTTTTCATTGAGTAACTTTTATAAGTATATTTTGACAGTTGTGAGTCACATGTACATGATATAGCTCTTTGTATAGAAAATGTTGCTATAACTAAACCATCTGCTAGAGCCAATAGAATAGAATAAATGGGCTGTGGCCTACATAATACCCTAGCATATATTGCAACTGCTGGTTTTGTAATTAGTTAGCAATTACTTTGTTCTATTATGTTATACTGTTTATTTATATTATACTGTTGATTTGTGTTTTACCGTTTTCATGTAACAAGTAATTATTAGAAATATGCTGTGTTACTTCTAGTACTCACCAGAGATCTTGCTATGCACTGATGGCCATTATTTTTGACCCAGACGTGTGTGTTGTGTATACAGTTTATACTTTGTGGTTCTCCCTTGTTGTATCTCCTGAATTTTGTTTTATAATTGTAGAGACTTGGATTACCAACCAAACATTACAGCTATAAAAATAAAATTCAAATTTCAAACTTTAAAGTGGTTGTGTAAGCAGTGTATATGTAGTTAGCTGTGGGGAGGGGCTCACACATTGTATCATAAGTGCTTTGTGGCATATGTAGCACACTGTCATTAGCAGATGAAATATTATAAAGCAGGTTTATTCCATGCTGCCATCAGAATTTTCAGATCTGCATAACAGACTCATCCCAATGGCCAATCAAAACTAGACCAAAATAAGCCCAATGGCCATAGCCCAAATGCCAATGGGAAGTCAAAATGTGCCACTTTCATATCAAAAATACATATTTTTTCCTGATATGCATTACACACAACTTGATCTTGAAAATCACTGTATAGTAGCAAACAGCAGTGTGAAATATTTCAGATATTAGCATTTCAGTCAAACAAAATTTATGCAACAATTCCAACATTTAACCCATAAAAAATATTTACATAAAACGTGAACATCTGATGTGTTTACATTTTCCAGGGCATGGGATAGTAACGTAAGCAAAAAGCTTCACAAATCTGATCAGAGCAGTTAAATTAATTTACAGAAATGTGATTTGAATAGGATTGTAGTTTAAAATGGATTTCTAAACGAAGAATTTTTCATGATTTTTTTGCCATTCACACTTGCATAAAATGTTGGATTTCAGTCGGATTTGCACAAAAACCTGATTTGGAATGACAATCTGAACATAGTCATAGACACTCATTATGCCAGA
This sequence comes from Chromobotia macracanthus, assembly GCA_036877525.1. NCBI lineage: Eukaryota > Metazoa > Chordata > Actinopteri > Cypriniformes > Botiidae > Chromobotia > Chromobotia macracanthus. The sequence goes on along the minus strand of JAZGTH010000090.1, from coordinate 532,000 downwards.
ATTCAAAACACTTCATACAGTAGCTATCAGTATTCGTAGACACCATAGTCAGTGCTTGGACCCCGCCAATAAGCACAATGAGCTCAAGACATGAATGTGACATAAAATCAGAACTAATCAAAACACCTTAGTCTTTTCACCAACTGAGCTGTGTCCCTGCAATTTGTGGTAACCAGTTTATCACTATGAAGTCAATATCCAATAGAACAGACTAGCTCCCACCTCTCACACCCCCTGGTGTCCCTTAATGCTTCCAATAAATTTCTTCACTGTACACTTCCAGCGAAGCAGCAGAAAATGGTGACAAGCAAGTTGTTCAGCATTGGGTGCTAGAATATGTGCTGTTACCATGGAAACAATGGACATGCCCAAATGGCAAAAGTTAAAATGTGCCACTCCCATATTTTAACTGATATGCTTTACACACAATATGATCTTGAAAATCAGAGCTTTTGCAGTGAAGCAATGACCAATTGGCGATTGGCTCTTTTGTTTAGAAGGCATGACTTTGTTTTCTAGTATTATTATCTACTGTACAGTAATATGTGAACTTTTTGAATGTGTGGATAAAGCATGGATAACATGGATGTTTCTTGGTCAGGAGGAGGACAGATTCCATGTGTATTGCAGGGGATACAGCTACTAACATTACATTAAATATGACACAAACCTTTAATTTCACAGCTTCTAGATTAACTTGTTAATAGCAAGCTGTGAAATTTGTGCAGGGTCTGGGTCTAGCATTAAAATAACAGATGGTCCAATTTGGACCCAGATATCACATTTCTGCATCTCTTTGGTTTGTACAAACCAAATGTACTTCTGTTGGGTACATTGTGAGGTGACTGTTGTTTAACTTTTTCCAGGAAAGATACATACAATTATGTACCATACAGCTAACACAATGCATAAAGGGGTCCCTGTTCTATAACCAAAGAAAGTTGATCAAACAGCAAGAATGCTTGATCAGTGGTCGAAAGCAAGCCCAAATCTAAGCCTCATTTGTCTATGTGTTAATGCCAATACCTGACAACCATTACATTTTGTACACTTTTTGTCCCTAGGCACAAAAATTAATCGTTCAGTTGTAGACAAACTGGAACCAATCAGCAGAGGACTCACAGATAAGGAACAACAGATGGATCGATACTCACCTTCACTTACTAACTTAAGCCAATAAAGTTGAAGCAAATAAAGAGGGCAAGCATCTCCACCTAATATGGATAAATGGTCTCACCAACAGGAATAAAGGATTGCTGCTGCTCTGATCCTATTAACATATAACAAAATCCTAACATAATACTGTGTCTGTATGGTGCATACAGACTGCACCATATTGTTGTGAGACCAGGGAAAGTATACAATATAAATACTGATCTTAAAACCCCAGGATCCCAGGTCACATTCGGTTCGGTTCTACAATGTGGGCAAGAGACAGGGGCCCAGCATAAAAAAAACATTGTCTGATACAAAAACTAAAATGTGTCAATTTCCCACATTCCAAATAAGGGTACTTCAAGACCTTAACACACTAAAATTTAACAATAGGTCCCTGGATAAAAATACATATAAATACATGAATACAATCATGTATGCAAATTCCACATTTCATACACTCAAGATAAGGTGTTATAGATTATAAAAGATACAGTAGATTACAAATGCTTGCAATCACCACACTAATGCCACAAGCACTGAAAGGGAGAATTAACTTACCAAAAATGGGTATTACACCAAAAATGTAATCCTTTAAATGTATTCCACAGTGCATATCCAAACGAGATTAACTGGGAATCATGGTTGAACAGCTGATGTATGTGCAGGTAAATTGACAAAAAAAAATCTAAATTCAGGTGAAACTGCTACAAGCTATTATACCAGCACATACCTGCAAGCACCATTGGAAACATAAGTTGTGGTCAGGTCAGTGCTCATGCTGCTTTCCCAGACACTATAAACCAGTTGTAATAAGTGGCAACTGGCAATGATTGGTGGATGCAGGTGTCACCCAATACAAACCCATTCTGCCTAATTTGCAAAGTGTTTATCATCCTGAGACTGGTTCACAATCCATTTACATTGAAATGTATCCACCAAACTTTTAATCCCTCCCTGATATGTCTGGGCACATCCTTAAAATAAAGCTTACCTTGTTATAAATAGTAGATGAACAGTAGATAAACAGAGATAAATACATCTCTGACTGCCAATGACTTTGCCAATTTTTTCACAGATAAGGTGTCTACCATAAGCAATCAATTCTCTGTACCACACACCCCTAACCCCCTTATCCCCATGCCATCCAACACTCTCCCCTTTCTTACCTCTCTCTGAGACAGATGTCTCCAACATTATCCTCTCCAACCGTCCTACCACCTGCCCCCATGACCCCTTGGTCTACTGCAAGCAATCTCTCCATCACTTCTGTCCGAACTCACACACATTCTAAACATGTCAGTCTCTACAGGAAAAATGTACCCTTCTTGTTCAGGCAGGCTCGGGTAACCCCACTGCTCAAAAAAGCCTACACTTGACCCCTCAGTGGTCAGCAACTATAGACCAATTTCACTCCTACCATTCCTCTCAAAGGTTCTTAAAAATGTTGTGTTTAATCAGCTGTCTTCCTAGCTCTCACAGAACAACCTACTTGACAGTCACCAGTCTGGTTTCAAAAAAGGACATTCCACAGAGACTGCCCTCATGTCTAGGGTTAAAAGCTTATGGCAGGCAAGAGCCAACTCCATGTCATCTGTTCTAATTCTTCTTGACCTCTCTGCTGCTTTTGACACAGTTAACCACCAGATCCTGTTATCTTCACTCTTCAACCTGGGCATCTCTGAACCTGCACTCAACTGGTTCAGCTCATATCTCACAGACAGATCTTTTAAGGTATCATGGAGAGGTGGGCAGTCAATGTCACATCAGCTGACCACCGGGGTCCCACAGGGATCAGTTCCTGCTCTTCTCCTCTTCTCAATATCTGGGTGCAGTCATTAAAGCACATGGCTTCATGTACCTCATACCATTCATACCACTGCTACGCAGATGATACACAGCTTTACACATTTCAGCCGGACAAACCCACCATTGCTGTCTGGATCTCCACTTGCCTTTTAGACATCTCAGCCTGGATGAAGAATTGGCACCTTCAGCTCAATCTCAGCAAGACAGAACTTCTGATAATCCCGGCCAACATGTTGCTCTACAACATCAGGAAACTCAGACCTTTCCTGTCCGAGCACGCAATGCAGCTCCTAGTCCAAGCACTCATAATATCAAGGCTGGACTACTGCAGTGCCCTTGTGGCTGGCCTTCCAGCCAATGCAACCAAACCCCTGCAAATGATCCAGAATGTTGCAGCACATCTGGTTCGATCAACCAAAAAGAGCCCACGTCACACCCCTCCTGACTTCACTTCCCTGGCTACCTGTAGCCGCCCACATCAAATTAAATCTCTGACCCTTGCCTTTAGGACAGTCACCAGAACCTTACCCTCCTACCTCAACTCAGACACATGTCCCCTCCCACCAGCTACGGTCTGTTACTGAGCAATGTCTGATTGTTCCCCCACAACGAGGTACCAGATTACTTTCTAAAACATTCACATATTCTGTTTCTTTTGTGGTGGAATGAACTCTCAGCCTCCACCCAATCCACTGAGACCATCACATCCTTCAAAAAACAACTTAAAACACACCTGTTTCACAGACACCTGACTTATTTCTAATGCTGTGATATTCTTTCCTACATAAAAAGGAGAATACAATATCCACTTGTAAATGTGGCTTTGTAAACTTGGCTTGTTGGTTCTTAAGGCAAAATGTTTAATCTTTTCGGATAAAAGCATCTGCTAAATGAATAAATGTAAATTTATTTAAATGTATTAATTTGATTATCAACTTACCCTCTTCTATGCAAAAACAAGACCACTGTGCACTTGTGAAGAGCGCTTCACCTACAGGCTCTTTTGATTGGTTGTTATTTTTGATAGATTTTGTTGTCTGGTGTCTGGTGTGAATAGATGTGTAGCTGGAATCTAATTAGGACACGGTGTACTTTTCAAGGCTATGGCAGTTCTTCCTCAACTAGGAATACAAAAGCAAAGTAAAGTATTGTTGGAGTACCTCAAGCTGATGAAATATGTTATTCAAATGAAACTTTACATTGTGACATCACAGTATGAATGTGAGTGGTAGCAATAGCATATCATGCAACTAACCTGATTAAGATTTTAATCGATTGACAGCCCTAGTCAAAATATTAGAGAAAATTGTATTACATTTGCTGTCCAAATTTACTAAAGTACAAGAACTAGTATTTCCAGTGTTTTTTTTATGAATGTGCATATTCCTCATTTCAGCCCTTGGATATTTATTATAAGGATGGATCATACACCTAGCAATGGTTTATGGGTACCTCCTTAGCACAGGGTCTGGGACAATGAAAATGAACAATAAGAAAGTTAATTAAAAACCAAACTGTATTTAAATAAAAGATACATTTTAGAGAACAATGCATTTTATAAACTGAATGTTGGAATATACAGTGCATTAAGGGCCAGGCTGTTATTTTGTGATCTAGTTAACTGAATAACTATGATGGTGCTTATACAACATTTCTTTTTTCCACATCTTTAGTAAGATAATGTGCGCCCCCTGCTTATGTTGCCAAAAAAATTGCCACATTTATTTGTCACATTGAATATTTATTAATCCTCAAATATTCAAAACACATTGCACCAAGGGGGCTCTAGGCAAAAGCTTAACAATGTGGATTTGTTATTTTATATATATATATATATATATATATATTCTCTGAATGACAGATCTTATTATGGCATAGACATAATTAAGGCTTGGGTAAACAAATGAAATGCATACTTTGGGATTCACTGAACAATTAAAGCCAATGCCCAATTTCATCATGTGTCTTTTTGAATAAATGCATAACACAATTATTATGTCAGTTAATGCCTGTACTTCAAGTATACAAGACAGTCTTTCACTGCTACAATCTCTGTCTCACCCTTACGAAACAAATCTTCTCCAGACCATTTGAGCATGCTCCAGGCACTTGGCTGTCAAGGGAGACTCTTGAGTGGATTTCACTAAACCTAGGTCATCTTTGATATGCAGCACCCAGCTCTTTGGTGTAGGAGATTGTGCTGAAGTACTCTAGCTCTGTGATAGAAAGACACTAAGCAGATCCTCTCATAAGATGGCAAACAGTATACTTTAGTTAAAATTTGTTAGAAAATTGCTTTTGTCTCTGTTAATGAAGAGAATGTAAGCAGCAACATCTGTTAACTTTAGGGCTTGTGTGTTTCATTACCTTTTATAAGCGCTATGTCACAAAAGATCTCTCTCACAGCCATTTGCTATTTTTAAACCTTTTTTCAACCTTGTTTCTCTTATATAACTTGTGTCTGAAAAAACATTTTTACATTTATATTTATCCATTTGGCAGACTTTAATCCAAAGCGAGGTATACAATTTATCAGTACATGTATTGCCTGTGATTTGAACCAACAACCTTTGTGCTGCTAATGCAATGCTCCACCAGTTACACTACAGAAACAGGAGAGGAGAGAAATCATACTTCTATTATTTTAAGATTTCTGTTGTGAGGACATAATTTCCTGCGGATCCACAATAAGTAATGTGACTCCTGAACCCACAACTGAGTGTCCATGTGCAAACATTGTTGCCTCTGTAGCAAATATTTCCAAGGGAACAACGTGACAAATGGCAGATGTACTTCAAAAATGTAATACCTCTTTTTAATAGTTTTTAAGTCCTGTGTTAACAATTACGTTTACTTGCAGTTATAATGAGAGACAATATTGTGATTATTGCAAGCATGCTGTGTATTGGGGTAAAAAATAACCACAATTTCTATTTGTAAATAACCACATTATTGGTACACATGTAAACATAGTCAATGTATTTTATTTTGTTATGTCATAACAGTTTCCTGTTCTAATTTTTATGTAGTTTAATCTTTAAGGCTTGTTAATTAGTTTTGTTCTATTTTTAGTTCTTCTATGATTGGGTTTTAGTGGAAGGTAAAAAAATCTATAATAGAATAAAATCAAAATTATAAGAATGATGTCATAATATTACAACAATAAAGTTGAAATGTTTTGAATAAGGCAAGACATCAAGCATGCTGGTGTTCTACTTCTTCAGAGTCAATTACTTGGATTGTCATCCTCAGTTTCTTCAGAAACAACATATCCTCTTAGCATGACACGCAGATAAAGCTATCAATATCCATGATGCTGACCTCTGGTTTCCATTTCGAATTGCACAAAAGAGGCAATTTCCTCAATGTCTGGTTGTTTTTCCTTCTGAATAAATTCAATTTTTCCACATAAGTGCTGCAGTGTCGGATAGTAATTATAACTCTATGCTGATTTACCAGAATACCAAGGATTTATTTGTCGCTAAATCCCCCAGATCCACTTTTCAGACGGAAACTGCTGTATACTGTGATTTTCCCCCTCTCGTATTGCTATGCCTTTATTCTGTTAATTTGATTTATTCTCAAAAAAATATTTTCACGTAAGGCTATGACTTTATTCTTATAAGAATGCTACAGTTTATTATCTTAATTTTTAAAACATTTGACTATTTTCATAACACTTTCCTAATTCTCATAATTTAACTTTATTCTCATGATTCTATGATGTTATTCTTACATTTTTGTTTTATTGTTTTTATGTGGCATTACAACCAATCATGTTTGCCCTTTAGTCTTTTGTTTCATGCTTGCTGTTGTGTAGTGTAAAGACTGTCAGACATGTAAACAACCAATCGCAGTTTTATTCAGCAGCATGATTAGGAGCATGAAAATTTAAAGTGGATGTATTTACGTTAATAAACCTGCATGCAACCATAAATCAATGTGCCTCAAGCAAACTCTTGGATGGTTTTTTATAGTCTATGCCATGAACTTCACATACATTAAAAAATCGAGTGTTTAGTTGATCCCAATAAGCAGTCATTGTCACAGTTGTAAATATGACATCTTCTTCCATGAGGGGGTAGGGCATCAAGAAAGCTTTGTTTCTAGGCAGACAGTGAAAGAACATGACGCACACGCCCAGAAATCTTCAACCATTCAAATGACGACTTAGAAACTTCTCAAGTGTTTCCAATTTTTTGTACCTTATGCATCAGATGTTAGTCAACAGTCTGTGGCTATGCCATATGTGGACTAAGCTCTAAGCTCTAAGACTAAGCTCTCCTTGGCATGTTTCTTAGCATTTATGTGAACATGCACGTCTTCAGATAAATTTATAGGCATACTATGCCTTTTTTGCAACTTAATGTAGAGACATCACTGTCTGGACAGTAAAGCTACTCTGATGCAGTTTTTCATGTGTACAAAACCAAATCATAAAATCTTGGTTTTTCACTCACTGCTAAAGTCACAAAAACGGAGCAGCACAATCTGCTGTTTCTAAAGAGCCAAACATACAGTTCTACAGTTTTAAAATGTAGGAAAGTGTACAGTTTTAAATGTAGGGAAGTGCCAGGGTCCCCTCCAAATGACAGCAGATAAAAAACAGGTTATTACACCATGGCTATGAGGGCTCATAAAGTTGTCTGCTGACTTTTCTCTTTTTAATATCACGTCAGCCCTTTTCAATCGGGGAACATCCTCATTTCAGGGTTTATGTGAAGAGATGTGCTTTACTGTGCTCATAAAAAACACCTATTATTTTTTCATGCTAATTAATTTAGCTGTTGTTTGCTGAATATTATTTTGGCAGGAGAACTCAGAATTTCAGAAGTTAGAATTGCCTTGAATCTTTTAATAACTCAGGTTTTGTCATGACATTTCTGCAATAAGATCTAAAACTTATGGAACTAGTAATTATGGCCATCTCAAGTCCCTGCTGATGCTTTGCTGAAATTTTGTAAAAATAAAAACATAAAATACTTCCAGAGATAAATCACCTAGAAATAAATCACTGTTAAATACAATGTTAAGTTAAGAGCAAATGAGTTAAGAGCAAGTGTTTTCAAATATGGTAAAAAATATTCTTGTTTTAAAACATGATGTGACTGTGTCATGAAGTTCTTCCCTTCAACAAGCAATCAAACTGGAGTGTGTTGCTAACACTTCAGACATACTCCAGGAAGTGTGGAGTGGGATAGGGTAGCAAGGAGTGTTAATTGAAGTAGTGGGATGCAGCAGTCATAAGCATATGTTGTAAACATGGATGTTAGATTAGGAGTACTGGGTAGGGACTGACGTGGCAAAAATGCAGAATGAGCTTGGTAATTGTCTATGTGAATGTCAAGTGTAAAAAAAACCTTCCTACAGTGTTTTTGTGTCAAAGACCCTTATATGGGTTCAAAAAAGGCTTTCCAAGTCACCATTAAATCAATCAAGAATCATCAGTTAGGAATCAATAGAAATTGTCCAATTTAATAATTAGTCATTTAAGTCACATTTCCAATGTTTAAACTTTATCATTTTAAAAATGTATCAAAATTGCAACATGTGCTCTCTATGTCAAACAGAAAAGTTAATTTGTGCATTCATGACTTCAAGACTATACTATTGCAATGCCTTGCAGGGTGGTTATCCCGCAGGTTTTATACAAAAACTCCAGTTGGTCCAAAATGCAGCAGCTAGAGTTCATACAAGAACAAAAAAGAATTATGATATTAGCCCAGTACTGTCAACTCTGCATTGGCTGCCTATTAGGCATCACATTAACTTTAAAATCTTACCAATTACCTATAAGGCCCTGAATGGTTTAGCTCCTCAGTACCTGAACTAAAATGAGAGGGGAGCTCGCTCTTCACATTGCCTGCAATATCAGAATTCTGGATTGTTAACAATACCAAGAATTTCAAAATTAAGTGCAAGTGGTAGATAATTTTCCTATTTCGCGTTCAAACTATGGGATCACAGTGAATCTTCTGAGTATTGTCCCACACTCTGTCACTTTAAATCTAAATTAAAGACCCATTCCTTTGTTCTTGCCTGCACATAGTCTTATGAATTTATCAATCTGTTAAAGGATTGTTAGGCTGCATTAATTAGGTCATGGCATGGAATGGTATACCACTCTCAGTTTCTGTCTTTCATTTCCCCATAGTCAGTGTAGTCTGGTAGGATCCAGTACTTATCCAGACCAGATGGTGAATATGAAAGGGAGTCGGTGTGGGATGGCACCAGAGTCAAACCGACCCAAGCTCCAGTTCTGCTCAGTAATTGGGTCGGCTCTGATACAACCTCATCCTCGTGCCATCTAATGATGACAACAGTCATATCCTGGGTCACCCAGAAGCAATGGCAATAAAATGTGATGCACTTCTTATTTTTCACAATCTATTTGTTTGCTTATCTGCTTATAAACTGCACAAACAGCATATTCTCTGTCTTGTAACAGCAATTTTATGTAAGAGCTGCAATCAGTAACGTTATGCGTTACCACCATCTCTGTTGAAACATTCCTTTCATGTCTTATATTTTCCATAAAATCAGACTGACACTTAAATCAGTATAAATTTGTAAATCATTATAAAGTTGCAAAGTTACAGACTGCAGGATAGGGTTTAGTAGAATTCTGTTAATATAATTTTCAATATAATATTCAAACTATAGACTTTATTTTCTATTTTATTTTTGCAACTGTATGATACACTGTATGATTGTAATGGAAGCAGACTCAGAACACAGATGGATTATACCAAACAGGTGGTTTGTTGAAATATGACAGTGGAGAATGAAACGGGTAAGTATCAATGTAATATTAGCCCTTGGGTTAGCGGAGGTTGATAAGTAATATTGCTGTTGTCCTTTACCAGATAGTTGTGAATGGAGGCGATGGTAATGAATGCCAGGAGCTGGTCTCAGATAGGGTTGTGAAACACTGAAGCACACATAGACAATGGAGAACACAGGGAAGACAATGGAGATGAGGGAGATCGATAGCTACTTTGGATGGGAATGAGTCCTTTTCCAACTGGAGACCAGACAGTGTGCTAGACGGAAGTGTGTGCTTTTGTACTGCAGATGGTGATTGGGGAAATGGCGAACAGGTGAGTGTGTTTCTCTGACAATGATATTATTGCAATTTTTTCGCATGTATATTATAAGTCTCTTGTTTTTTTTCTGTAATTCACTCTTTCTTTCAAAGGGCCAGTTCTCATGTAAACTGAAAAGTCTTGTCTGGTTTAATATTATACATGTAATTTATCATTTTTATCATGCTATTGTATCGTACCGTATCATTAATTAGTATTACTAATATATGTTTGATGGGAAAACAATATTTTCAATAATACCATGTATGACCATGTATATGTACATTTTTTCTTTTCTGTGATACCTTTATTATATATATATATATACATATAAGTATATATTTGTATACATTATAAATATATGTACAACTGTTTTGCAACAATGAAACACTGTATAAAGTGCTTTATAAAAAATATGTTTAATTAAATCATAATGACAGAACAGATAAATGTAAACATAACATGCCATTGTTTTAGTACTATAATAATTATTTCTTGTTACATTGAAAAAGGCCATGTATAAATTCATCTACTTGTCATTTTATCAGACAAAATCTGTGGGGTTAAGGATGTGCTTCTGTATCAAATGAGAAAACAGATATCTATCTTTTAGTTTTGATGGAGAACTAAAGGTGTGAAAGTGTGATATCAGAAGGCTGTTTTGATAAACACAAAATATTATTTTCAAAAATCTGGCAAGAATAAAAGGCACTCAGGATATCTGAATTGATAAAGAGATGTAGTGACAATAGTGTAGTGCAGCAATTAATTTAAATAACCAGTATAACAAAGTGTGTACCAAACTGTTAATCAAATTAGTTATATGACAATGTCACACTTTTGTGTCCCCCTGGTAAAAGCGAATGTTTTATTTACAACTTTCAGACAAAAAGAAAGCAAAAATCAACTTGTGGGCTTTTCGGCATTCCACTATTCAAGACAACAAATTCTGTTCCATGTCCCATCCTTCACTCTCTTCCTTGACCCTGTCCTTCTGTTTTAACCTGTCTCTTGACTCACTGCAAAACGAGAACAGCTGTTAGGATTCATTATGAGGCAGGCGTTTCCCATTTCGTCTAACCTTACTCTCCACCGGCAGCGACAACGAAATTAATATTTAATTACATTTTTCGTGGAAGTTGGGAGGTTCCTCCTCCCAAGCCTCTCTAAGGATATCAAACACACCTTGTGGCCGATTCTCATAAAGAAGCTCAAATGGGTAAAAACCAGTGGAGGCTTGGGCAACCTCACATATCACAAACATCAGGGGTGCCAACCAGTGATCACAATTTTTTGCATCGTCGTGGACAAACTTATGAACTTTTTTAATGTTTTGGATGCACCGTTCGACCAGCCCATCTGTTTGGAGGTGGTAAACGCTGGTACGAATAGATTTTATACTCAATAGTTTGTAAAGCTAACGTGATGTGCATGACATAAATATTGTGCCTTGATCGGTGAAGATCTCTTTCGGGATAATACTTAATAGGGAATTCGCCACATTCTTTGTAGAGATGTTGCAGAGAGCCACTGCTTCCAGGAATTGCGTTGCAAAATCGACCGCAACTAATGCAAAGCGATGCCCCCGTGCTGACCATTCTAATGACCCAACGAGGTCCATGCCAATTCTTACGAAGTGGACCTCGATTAACGGAGGCGGGCACAATTGCGTTTCTGGGACGGCCAGGAGGGTTCACCTGCTGACATTCGCGATATGCTGCACACCACCTACAGACATCCCCGCAAATGCCTAGCCAACAGAAACGGGCCATGAGGTTAAGTGTCTTATGCTGTCCTAAATGGGACAGGACTATAATGCATTGGACTATAATGGGCCGCCTGGAAAAGCATTTCCTGACGGACCTTTGGAATCAACAGTTGGGTTATATCTTCTTTTGTTTATCTGTGCTGCGTCACACGAACCGCATTAAAGGCAGGGCACAGGGTCTCGTCCTGAGACGTTGGAAGGGGAATAGTCATGTTCAAGGGGAAAGTCCCCAAGCGAAAAGAAGGCTATTACCTTCGCCCACGTTGAGTCGCTTTCCCTGACCCTGCGTGCAATGTACCTGGGGTCCCCTCGTCAACCCCAGCCAGCCTCATGTGCCGATCAGCTTGGTTTTTGCAGGAGCCACCCTGCGTGCAATGTACCTGGGGGCCCCTCGTCAACCCCAGCCAGCCTCATGTGCCGGTCAGCTTGGTTTTTGCAGGAGCCACCCTCACACATTCACCCTCACATTTCCCTTTAATAGCAAAGTAAATAATGGCCAATTTTTTCTCAAAACAAGTGGTGGGGATTTACCACCGCCTCGACTCTATACTTTTGAGCCCCCAATTGAATTGTGACCATGACCATAGGATATTGACAGACATGCCCGTGAACACACCTAACTTTTACCATACGGCTCGTATCCAATAGGGTGGAGATAAGGATACAGGGGCTAAAGGCGTGGCCACCGTTCTGAGGGTTGGGCCAGCTACCTCGGGAGAGGCAGGGGGGCAGGGAAGAGGCATGCCTCCCCCGGTGGGTTGCTACCAAGAGAGGTGGAACCCCAGGGCCCTTGGGCCAGCGTGGATTATAGTAGCCGCTGATCCTCCTGTTGCCCTTCGAGGAGAGAACAAAATCTCTGATCCTGGTCCTCTCACAGCTCCAGGAGGGCTTGGTGTTGCGCAGGGTAAAGATTCGCCAGTGACTTGACGAGCTCAACCAGCGGTGCGGGCTCCATGACAGCGTATCTAAAAAAAAACAAAAGTTAATATCCCAGGTTTCTGCACCACTGTGACAATTTTGTGTCCCCCTGGTAAAAGGGTGTATGAAAAAAGAGAGAGTATGTCAGAGAGTGGCATGAAGGGAAGCGATTGTTTTATTTACAACTTTCAGGCAAAAAAAAAACAAAAATCAGCTTGTGGGCTTTTCAGTATTTCACTATTCGAGACAACAAATTACGCTAGTTCCAGGTCCCGTCCTCTACTCTCTTCCTCAGTCCCGTCCTTCTGTTGCTGCCCTGTTTCATGTCTCTTGACTCACTGCAAAATGAGAATAGCTGTTAGGATTCATTACGAAGGAGGTGTTTCTCTTAACCATTTCATCTCTAAACCTAACTCTCCGCCGGCAGCAACGGCGAAACCACGCCCCGCTTTCCACTAACACACTAATTAATTAATCTAAATATTCACAATTTATTGCATACATAATAGTTTAAAACCCATCATATTTAGATAATTTATATAGACGCCATGCAGCATTAAAAAAATGATCAAAAAAAGTAGCAGCAAACATTTGTTTAGGAAAAATACAATGGCTATGTCCACAATTGGCCACTATACCTATAGTGTTGTCTGAAATTACAGTGGGCATTATTGAGTGCAGTCATTTGATCCCATAATCCACCTCAATACCGAGCATACAACCAATGTACACTCAAAGGCTTGCCACTTCCTACTTCTAAGTAGAAACAACCACTTTCAGCAACTTGTCAAATGTAAAATATGACTCAAAACCTTGTTTATAATGATTTGAAATGGAGTGTGAACCTTGTCTCTTGATTTGTCCACTATCCTGAAACTGACATTAATGAGCATTAATGAGTCTTGCTTGTCAAATGTTAAAAGAAATGTTAATGTTAAAAACACCAACAGCAAGCGCATATTTCTATCATTAAAGTTGTTGAAAAGCCATGCAGTGGAGCACAAAAATGCGTACTGTGTGAACAGTCTCTAAGGCAGGAAAGTTTACATTATTCTAAGGCAGCTGGTCTAGAGATAAACACTGGGTTTGTTTGCAGAAACGTACCATAAAACAACAAAACACCATTTGATGCTTGTTCCCAGGCTATGGTTCCTTGCTTCCCCCTCTGATACCATGAATTTCACCTCTGCCTCCCCCCTTCTCTCTCATTCTCCCCCTCCCTCTAGGCTCAGATCAATGGAGCTCACTGAACATGTATGTGCAACATACAGTGTGATGTCATTGAATTTCCATTGTCATGTTTGGTATCATTTTGAAGGTTATGGTGTATACAGTGTATATGGTGGATACAGTGTTCTAAGGACTTAAAAACGTAGGAAATAATCTACACCCCTGGTATAGGTGTCTTTCCCAGGAGTCCTGGACTTTGTAGTGTTAACTCTCCCAGAGGGGTGCCCCTTTAGGTCACGAGAACTCTTAGATCAAATCTTGAATTGGCCACAGAGTTTATGACTCTTTGTCTTATCTATGTATATAAGGCAGCTAGGCAAAAGACTCGGGGAAGCATTCTGTACCCAGAACTTCCCACACAACTGCTGTGTGTCTCATTTGCCAGGTATGATTTAGACTTTGTACCTCGTTTTTATTCTGTTGATCATGTGCTGTTTTCTTGTATTCAAATTCATATTATGTCTTTTATTTCTTTGAATTGATGTTTTAACCTGCCTGATAAATAAATTGTTTTCTTGATACATTGGAAGTTCTTAAGAAATTGTTATTACCGGTAGATTAGAAGGAGTCCAAGGTTACAGCAAAATAAGTGTCAGGATATGATTATACTGAGGACTTGTAGTTGAAAGGAGCTAGGAGCACATCAACCAAGATCTTCAGGTTTCTGAAGGTCACCTGTCTTAACAAGTTGCATGATCGTGACTAAGATAACTGTTACTAGATCTGAGCAAGCATGGAACAGCCAGGTTTAATAATATTAGTTTACCCAGCAGCCTCTGAGTAAGATCAAAATGGCCATTTTGTGATCGTGAGATCCACGTATATCAGCCGGCGTGAGACCATGGGTCCCTAATGAAAGAATAACTAAGAGTAACGGAATCTCCAAGTAATCAAACCTAAATTATGATCAACAGATAATATGGAATCACTAACCTAAAATTCATATAAAATTGGAGTCAGATTGGAACTAACCACAGGGTCAATAAAACTAAATTGTAATAAATTAAAGAAATTTGTAGAAGTGCTATGAAAAGA
Source organism: Chromobotia macracanthus (assembly GCA_036877525.1). Classification (NCBI taxonomy): domain Eukaryota; kingdom Metazoa; phylum Chordata; class Actinopteri; order Cypriniformes; family Botiidae; genus Chromobotia; species Chromobotia macracanthus. The sequence goes on along the minus strand of JAZGTH010000090.1, from coordinate 517,000 downwards.
CAGAACACAATACCTTCACCCACACCACTTGATTCCGTTGTTGGGCCAGTGGGTGGTCCTTACAATTCTGACACAAAAAACATAATACATGGCCTGTATGAGCAGCATGTATCTTACTAAAATACATAGCACACTTGAAAATTATCTGAAATAATATGTCTTATTTCCAATTAACATTTAAATTCATAAGTACAATTACATGTCTACTTCCACTATATTGAATTATAGTTTTTACTGAGCTCATTTCAATACATTGTGGAATATGAACAATGCAAAAATGCAATGTGAAAGATGTGAAAGTGCTATATAACTAACCTTGAAACCTGAATTGCCTTATCCATAAAGCATAAATGAGACATTTCTTTAAAAAATGGTTTAGGAAGTAGATTTATTTAAAATAATATTACATAATAATAGTTCTGTCGATTTCACTATATCACCATGCATCGACACCTACTGGTTTTGTTATGTGGTTGATATTCTCTCTTTAATATGTTATGTTGTTTGATATATGACTGCTAGATGTATTTGTTTCATGCAATGCTGAGCTACAGTAACAAACTGTAGTAAGTACAGCGTATTGGGTACCCTGATATTGTTTTAACCCAAATAAATTAAGTATACTATTAAGTACACATTTGAAAACTGACAGTTTTTGTTTGCTCAAACTAAAATTAAACATATGAGTACATTTCACTTAAGCAAAACAAGTTACTGAGTACACTTTGTATAAGTTACATAACCAATAAACTAGTGTGAGCTAAACAAATAGTTATTTTATTAAACAATGCTGCAAAGTTGTTAAGAGTTCCCATCATGCATTGCAGCATGCCTTAATTATACTGCTAATGTTATAGGGTGGTTGTTTGCTGTTTGTTGCCTTTATTTATACCATCAGAGTTTTTGTATCAATGCTGTTTATAATGTGGTGAAGTTATGAGCACATCTTTTCACTTTTTGAGGTTTGTTAAGGTTACCATCATTGAGGTTTGTGTGTTAATTGTAAAAAAGTCAGCACTAAGCAAAATAAAAAATTTTCACACGTAGACTTCAACAAGCAACACCACAAAATCTTAGAGACACCGCTCACATTAAAAATATACTGCTAAACAAAATTTCAGATTGCTAATTATTTGTAAAATAGGATTTTAAAAAAATATTTTTGAGTTAATGTGACAAGAACGTATTGGTTGAGCAAGAATATTTATGTTCAGTGAACTATAAAATTCAAACTGGCTGTTGAAAGAACTCAAAAATCTTTGGTACCTTCAACTTAAAGTGACTTGTTTGTTTAACAAAGCAAAATTAACTTTTTTAGGGCAATGATTTTCCATAACTTTTTATGTTGAATGAACTTGTCTGGGCTTACAGTCTACTAATGTCCAAATGTGAACAAATGTGAAATGTTTTGCCAAGTTTCAAGTATTACTGAATCAACATCCTTTTTGATCTGGTATTTTAAGGTTAGGCTTACAAAAGATGTTGATCCAGAAACATGTCCTGCTTTGCAAATCATAGTCACCAACATTATAGACAACTATGTTATGCTGCCTTTACTTTCAATGTAGGCCATAAAACAAAACAAACTGACATCTGACATACAGTTTAAAACTACTGTCAGGAAAAGTACAATATAACTAAATATTTGGTCCTCTGATATTTAAGAATGATTTTTCTGGTATACAAGACAAATGGTTTATCAGCTACCTCCAATTTTATTTTATCTTGTGCTTCCAGCTCCTACATAAATGTGCTGACATCTGTTGCAAACAGATATTTTGCCTAAACGTCCTCCTTGTGAAGACATATGACTGCAGAGAACAAAACCCAAATGTGTTTTAAACCCTGCTTGCCTCTACAACATGCTTGCCTCTACAACAGTTTTGGGAGAAGACAAACACAACACCTAATGTGTATTAATGACTGTTCTGTGAAACTCCTAATCAATATGACAGTTAGCACAGGTGACGTAAATTACTGATGTCCATGAATGACATCAGTCTCTAGACAGATACAACGGCATCATAAAGAGAAACCATCTCTTCTACATTTTAGGTTTTGATTGTCTTTTTTAATCTGGACTGATTTCTGTATTTCAAACCTTTGAATAACCTTTGACCTTTGGTAAATTTTTGATATACTTTAGATGCATCTATATATATATATATATATATATATATATATTCTAGCATATTCAGAGTAGTCACCCTTCGTCTAGAATTTACAAAATTTTTCTTGACATTTTCCATCACGCAGTTTCTTGAGGAATCATCCTGACAAGATTTTTAAGATTTTTAAAGAGTTTTGAAGGAGTTCGCCTCTATCCTGCGCTTTTATTGGCTGCTTTTTCTTCATTATTTGGTCCAAATCATCTATTTCAAAAAATTTTTTTTTTTTGTTAAATAAAAAAGTTTACAAAAATTGTAGTAACAAAAATTTAATTGAAATTAATATGTTGGTACAATTATATTATATTTTTATTTTTACATTTCTAACGTTTAATCAAATGTCTTTAGATTAAAAGATTTTTAATCTGACATTTCAGTCAAGTGTTTCCACACTTTTGACTGGTAGTGTATATAGATATTTTAGAAAATGCCTATTTTTTTTGCCTGTTGCCCCAATTGCCTTTAGTTAGCTCAATTGGGAATAGTTTGTAAAAAGTAATTCTAAAATGTTATGGCTTTGTATGCACATTAACTTGATTAACACTGAAAACAGAGAGCTAACCAGAAGAAAGGTTTTCTTATGGGAATATATCACTACCACTTCACCTTTTTCTGAGGCTGCACATTACTGCAGGAAGGGCAAGGAAACCATTAGTTGTGAACTGTGCCTGCAGTCCCATGCATCACTGCTGGAGAGATGGAGAACTTTAGTCAAAAGAAACCAGTCTGGAAAGATCTGCTACTGATGAGTGCATATACAGAGCCCCTGCAACCACACCATACCTGGCTGGAAATAGAACCTAGTGGGGCTAAAAGTTCAAAGTTTATATCTTGAAATTACTTTAATTCAATGTCAGTTCTTTTATATCTTTAGCGCTTTTCACAATGTGTATTATGGCAGTACAGCTTTACAGAAATAGAAAGATTTTAGTACAGCTAAAAGAGACAGATAATAATTTTAATGATAAAACCATTTTTCACCACCTTATTCCAACTGAGGTAACAAATTCATCACACTGATCAATTAGTATTTGGGAGCATCACAAATACTAATTTACTACTACTATTTTCTACTTTATGTTTGGCTCTGTCTTGTGCCTCTCTAAATGACCTCTGTTGTGCATCATAATGGGACATATCTTTCCATTATGATGATTTTCTTTTAATTACTTTAAAATATTATAGCAGATGGTCCATATTTGCCAGGAGCAGAAAAAATGGTTGAAGATGCAGTACATTGGACAATTGTCTATTGAATAGTAAATTATTTTGAGATTCACACTTTTTCCTTTGAGATTTATCCATTTTGGAAATGACAGGCTGGAACTGTGTAATTTGGCACTACAAATGGTAAATATCAAACATGCGATATTCTCCTGATTACTGCCCATGTATCTAAACCTTTGAAAATAGTATATGCTAGCATATGCATATTTTAAGCTGATTGTGCTCTATGAGTGTGTTACACTACTCATGGCTAATAAACTGACAACATATATAGTAATGTAAACACCATGAACTGTGTTTGTTTATCATGTAAAAAGGTTATCAATCAGCACACATGGATTTCTGCACATTACCCTCTTTTCAATATGTAATATGCAAACACCTTTACTGGAACACTACCAGCTAATTCAATGTTCTCATGTCCCTTTTTGTTTTAATGTTAAAATGATTTGTCAAAATGCATTTGATGGTTTAGCTACATTTTGATAATTACCAGCATTTTATTCATTGTGAAAACACACTCAGTGTGGTACATCAAAATCCTGCTTAGCCAAAACAAATAAACTCAGTTCTCTGTATAATTGTGAGCTAGATGTCAGACATCTCTGCATCACACATCCTAAGAGCCTTAACTCAGATGTGCCGTGCAATTTACAGAAATGGCTATTTCACTAAATAGCTTTCTTGCCTGCTGTTTAGAGGCACTTATACTGTTGATTCATATTTACTGTTCCCAGTGCATTTTTCAACCAAGACACGCTGTTCTTTTACCTGTGTGTGTTGTGGAAAAAAGATAATTACTTAATGAAGGTCATCCATCTGCAGCAGTGTTGGGAGACTTATTATTTACCTCCAATATCTTAGACAGCGAATTAATGCAAAGGTACTCTGAATAAACATAATACTATTACTACAATTTCTATATTTGACTATGAAGTAGTTAGTTAGTTGTTAGAGACCACTTTTTCTTAACCACAGTGAAACAGAATTTTGTTTGTTTCAATGTTAAACCTAATGTCATCTTAAGCCTAAAGATTCTAAATGTGTTTATCATAATTCACTTACATGCAGATTGGAAGTCCATGGAAAAAGTTAGTTGCATGTAATTATGCATAATTTAAATTTGTGGTAAGTAAATGTAATGTATGTAACAAAGGCATGGTAACATAAAGTGTTACCAACAGTTTAAGACACAACTTATTAATTATATAGCTGTCAAGTCTGTTATCTGGAGTTTCAATAATTGTATGTAACTTCTTATGCTGTCAGACACTTGCTTGATTTTACTCGGATTGATAATTTTCAGTCAGGGAAGATATGGTGCCCACTGTCTCGTAAAAAAATTGAGGGCTACAGGAAAAATTTCAGTTTGTGAAAGTCTAAAGGCACATTAAATAAACCAAATTGTTATCAAGTCATTGTATCTTCTTTTTGATCACATTATTTAATTCTGCACTACAAGCATGTTACTCATACATCATCATAAAGTATCACTCTCACTAAATTAGTAACATCTTTAATGCATTGACCTTTGGTTATATTTGTACTTCACCATTCCTACAGGCTTTCAATGACTTAAATCAAATCAACTTTTTATATGCCACAGATTTGACAAAACCTTTGCCACTTGTTGGACGTTGTTTTCACATGCACAATACATTGCTTATGTTTACGCACATGAAAACTCTGTTTCACTTTGGCAAAGAAATTTGTTTCACTTGCATCACCAGTGATCACAATAAAAACACTTTCAGTGAAATAAACAGTTTGTTACCTGCTTGTTTGCCATTATTCTTTTTTGACAATAATTCAATTTTATTTATGTAGCACTTTTTCAGTGTTGCATTAATTCAAAGCAGCTTCACATATAATGAAAAATAAAACAGAAAATGATCAGACATGTACAACATGGGAAACAGACTACATGGTATTATTATGATATTTATGTTGTTCATTTTAAGATGTATATTAATAAAACTAATTAGGGATACGTAGAATGTAGTTGGATTATGAATATAAAGTTGACTGAACTGATTATAACTACAAAACATTTGGACCATTTGAATAAATAGACGTGATTGTCAAATAAATACCTGTCATTGTGTGCAAAGGCTCATACCTCTCTCAGTGGTCTATGAGAGAGTAATGTATTCAGACTGCCTACTAAAACATTATGTACTTCTGAGACTATATGACATTTAGTCAATTAACATGATAGATGACATGTATCTTATTAAGCAAGATATGCCGTTCCAAATTACATGGAGATGGCACTTAGAAAGTAGATAACATTTTATAGGACAGGAGTATAAGGGATTTGCAATAATACCATAAAATATCTGAACATTGCATAATGAAAGAGAAAGGGAGACAAAGAAATAGTAAAATAGTAGAGCCTTTAGCACTGTAGTTAGATCATTATGATAAAAGCAATATTAACAATTTATATTAACAAACCCCTAAACCAAGTTAAATATCAGTAAGCAAGCCAACAGTGGCAAGGATCCAAAACTCCAATAATGTATAAATGGAGAAAAAACCTTGGGAGAAACCAGGCTCAACCGACCCATGGTGCAAATTTGCATGAGAAAATGAGCAGAGGCCACGGTGACAGGAATGGTATGAAAGAGAATTAAAATGGTGCACATACCTACAGCAGAGAAATAACCCACTGCACAATGCAATTCAAAGTGTAATCACTGAATTTTAACTTTTAAACACTGAATTTGTAATGCTGACTCAATGCAGAGGATTGATGAGGCTGCTTGGTCAACTGAGTTAGCTTTAAGTCGGACATGCACTGAAACAAATTATGTCATAGCCTTATGGATGTGGGCACCAGTCTGCCCTGGCCCATATGCACATACATATCCTACATACCCGAACCATACACCACTGCATTACTGATTGAGTATCAGCATATGCCAATAAATGACAGCATATGAGCCATGCCAGTACTAATTAGAATGGACTAACAAGGTGACCTTCTCATATTTAGAGACAAAATATCATTGACATGACTTAGTCCAGTCAAGACCTAACAATCAATCAGAATGCCCTAGCAACTACCTAGAAATGCCCCAGTAACCACCTTGTACACACTAGCAAATACCTAAAACAAAATGCTAACAACCTCTCTGTTGCAATTTGTTCACCTACAATTTAAGTGTTATATAATGTAATAATATATCTGGCATGAATCCATTTACTCAATTTGTATAGTAAAAATACTTCTTTTGTGTAGCATATACTGTGCCATATTTATGTTATTAGAGAGCATTTTGCCAAATAACATAATACTTATATTCAATTTCATTTTGTATTTCAAAGGGAAAAAATCTTATTCAAAATGATTGATGGTTGTTATTAGAATCGTTAATTGCACTGGGTATCAACTGAGCACAGACATCCCCATTTGTAATTTTAAAGATTGTCTAAACACTGCAGCTGAGTGTTTCATATGGGGTCATCAACCTATTTGCTTCTGCTAAAAACAACCATGATTGGCTGCAAGAAGCAATGGAGTTTAAGCAGACCAAATAGCCAAGTTATTAAAACTGAAATGGTTTTTGCTTGTCTGGTGAAATTCACGTCCCACAACAGCTCTTGCAACAGATACCTCACTGACTGTCAGTCCCTTGAGGCCTAAAATCCAATTTAATGGAAGTATTCACTCCATAAACGGCAACAGAAAAGGTAAGCAAGTTCAGAGAAATCTGAATAGGAGGTTTAACCCTTTCTAGTCTTAAGTGTTGATGGTATCAGGTGAAATCAGGGCTCCAGTAAGAGGTTGAAAGCATAGACTGAAGCATACATAAAGTATGTATTTTTATGCATTTGCACCATAACTAAGAGGATCAAAAGAGAATCAATAGGTGCGTTTCAACCCACAGGATCCACATGTCGTGTTTATTGATCCCTTTTCTCCAAACAAAAATATCAGCAAAAGTCTAATTTACTTAAAAATATTTGTTAACTTGAAATGTCCTGTAATGTCATCCAAAATTAAGGCAAATGGTTTTAGGTAGGATGTTTTTTTATGTAATATTTAATTATTTTATTCTATGTATTTACTGATATATTTTATCTTTATTGTGTTTTTGCTTATTCACAAATTATGTCATTGGTGGATAAACAATAATGTCAATGATAAAGTAAATAAGGAACTGGATTTGTTGGTAAACATAAATTTTAAATGACTAACAGGATTTAAAGTGGCCTCGTAATAGTGACAAATGGTAACAATAGTAACAATTTCCCCATTAAACAGGGGTGTTGCTGGCCTTGAAACAGAATTCTGTACTGCAGATTTTAGCACCAATCAATTAAACAAGCTTGCATGCCACAGGTTTGACAAAACCTTTGCCACTTGTTGGACGCTTGTTGGACGTTGGCGTGCACAATACATTGCTTATGTTTACGCACATGAAAACTTTGTTTCACTTTGGCAAAGAAATTTGTTTCACTTGCATCACCAGTGATCAAGTAATCTTGATGACCTTAATTAGCTGGTTTCATCAGCTAAATTCTACAGACACTGGTTCTCCAGGAGCAAGATTTGACACCTTAGGCCTAAACCAAAGTAATAAAATGACTAAAAACAAACAAACTAATATGACTAGTACAGGCTTACATAATTTATCCGATATATTAATTAATATAAATAATGATATGATGGGGCTATAAAAAGTGCATTTTCTTTTTGTCCAGTGACCTAAAAGAGTGCAATGTTTGATTTTTCCTTTGTGTGTGTGTGTAGGAGAGTGAATTGACATGAAAGCTGAAACATGACTCTGCTAAACATAAAGCAGTAAGTACATTTGCACTCTCAACTGCATTTTTAAACCATTGTGAAACCATTTTATCTAAACATTTAATGGCATTGACGTTTCAGAACCTTGGACAAGGACTGCAGAGATCTTATTAAAAGCGACTAGGTGTGAAATGACTAAAATCCTCCTGCCAGATCCACCTGGAATTGTAAGAGACTGTAGCTGTTCACTACACAGTGCACATGCACCTTCGGCTCAAAAGCATTGTCTAACATCCAAAGTAGATCTGATACCTAGAGAAAACAGTGGACAAACGCTATTAGTCACCCGAACCTAGACACAAAACAAGGTGCGTTTACCTCTGGCACAATTGCTCAACAAAACAGCTCAAGGGAATACACTCTATTTGGATGCCACAAAGACAATTGAGACCAGACCTAAATCTCGAGTCCACAGGCATTTGTCTCAACTACATAACAATTCATTATGTCTGCCACAACAGTCAATAACAGTGATTTTTCTGCCTCCCCCTCTTCCTCAACCTCATGAACCAAAGGAAGTACCATTGACACAATTCACAGCAAACCATTTATAATAACGGTTTAATCTTTTCTGACCCTCTGTACACATTTTTCATTTCCTGGATGACAAGACAATCCTAAAACATCCAAGAGCATTCTGAACATGATGATAAATCCCAGAGGTAAAGATAATAACACTTCCCTATTTCAGAGAGAGCTGCGGTAGTGTGACAGCTGGGCATATAGTGAACTGGTTTAGAATGTATGGAGAAATTAATAGATAGACCCAAATCTACAAATCACACATTACTTTTCTGTTTTTGTTTTAAAGGAGAATTGCTTGCACAAACTGCTGAGAGGAAGAGATAAAGAATGCCTGTGAGAAGAAAGTGCTTTTATTTTTCCACAGCGTTTTAAGTTGCATGGAGTACAGGTTCTTGCCTGTAAATTAGGTCTATTTTCATATGAAATAAACAGCAGTAACAGTTCAAGAGTTTAAAATAAGTTGTCTAATGTTAAAAAGTAGCTTATTTTCAGAAAATGACAAAAAAATGGTTTCTTATACCAAGAGTAATTAAAAAGTAATGTTTTTGCATGTTTTTCACCAGTTTAATGTAATTCAAAGAACATTTCTGGAATAGCATATAAGGCAAATGACCATAAAATGTTACAGAGAAACCTTCAGAGTGGAGACAAATGAAAGTGGCTTGTTGCCACTTTTAATACTAAACATGGTATTCCCTTTTTGTAAGTGAATTAAATGCTCCTTACCTTTTTGTCTTTGTTTACCTTTTGTTTTTTGTCATGTTTCTTACAAATTCGAAATATTTATTTACATAAATGTATTTAGAATATCCATTAGATAGCAAAGGAAGATTATGCATGGTTGCAGATGAGTTCAGCTCAGTAGAGTAAGATGATTATAGTTCTTCTCTGATGATAACAATGATGATGCATTGATGACTACTGCTTCACTCAGGTCTTGTTCTAGGGTTGTCAAATACCTTCATGAAACACAAAAAGTCACAGCTCTTTAAACACATTTTCAAATGCAATTTGTACTTGCATTTGGGATCAAAACATTGCAGTGCATCTAATTATCTTTAAACTTTTAAAAAACACCCATTTTCACACACCTGTGAACACACTGTTCCTCATGTAGAATTATGTCAGCATAGTACATCATCCTAATTTATAACATATATGGCTACATTTATAAGAGGGTTTTCCCTCTTCTTAAAATTTATTTTATCCAAACAACTATCCTACCCAGAGAGGTCATTAGGTCATCTTGTGTGAAGTGTATCTGTAATGAGGTAAGTGCATTATTCCTGTTCAGACTCCAGACAGAGTCAGCCTCTGGGAAACACTTCATTTGAAGGCACCTCAGAAACTTCCTTGGCTCTGTTTCAGAGCTAGGATTTTTTAGGATGTCCTGATAGTATTTCTTCTGATAAAGAAGATTCTCAGATATATCCCAGAAGGTAAAATCTTTACTTCAGCATAGAATTACAATAATTCAGTGGCCGATACTAAGTATTTCCAAGTGTATGGGTTTGTCTGGAGACTAGGGTAGTACACACAGCAGAACAAAATAATAAGAGATGAGATCTTTCAAGTGTTGTGTACATAAGATTAATGTTTCCATCAACCGTGCCTTTAGGATTTAATGGCATTACACCTAAACCAAATTGTCCATAGTGGTCCAAAACCTGTTGAGGTAGAAGAAGCACCAAAAAAAATGAATGCCTTCAGAACACCACATCAGTTACTTACAGGCAAACCCCTTCCCACTCCTTGGCTTCCCACTCCTTGGCCTCCCTGGTCACACCTAGGAGTAGAATTCGTAACAGATTTACCAGTCTCAGATGGAAATACCTGCATTCTGGTACCCCTGAAAGGACATCCTACTGCAATGGAAACAGCCAAGGTACTGTTTAATCATGTATTTAGAAACTTTGGCATCCCAGAAGATATTGTATCATCTCACGAGTTTCATTCTTCTCTCTCCTAGGTGTGAACATCAGCCTATCTTCAGGATACCATCCACAAAGTAATGGTCAAACTGAGACAAAATCCAGGAGATAGGATGTTATCTTCGTACCTTCTGCCATGGTCACCAGAACTCCTGGAACCGTTTCATCGCCTGGGCCGAGTATGCCCCTTCGACAACCCACCACGGATCTCATTCCCTTTCAGGGCATACTTGCATACCAACCTCCCCTGTTTTCCTGGTCAGGAGAACCATCAGATGTACCATCAGTCACTTACTGGTTCCAGGTGAATGAGAGGGTCTAGCTACTCGACACCATCAACACCATGTGGATGTCCGGAGAGCCACAACTCCAGTGTTCCAACCAGGTCAGAAGGTTTGGCTCTCCACTAGAGACATCCGCCTAAGACTTCCCTGCAAGAAGTCCCAGCAAGAGTCCCAGATTTATTGGTCTCTTCCCCATCATCAGCCAAGTCAATCCTGTCACTTACAGAGCCTGGTCCTGTTGACAAACCCCCTCTCCCACTGGTACTGGAGAATGGAACAGTCTATTCGGTAAAGGAGATACTGATTTCCAGACATTGTGGTGGTAGACTGGAGTACCTGAGGAGAGATCCTGGGTACCTAGAAACAATATACTTGACCCAAACCTTCTGACAGAATTTCACGCCTCTCATCCCCAAGCTCCAGCCCCAAGAAGTAAAGGACACCCACCACGACATCTGTGTATTCAGCCCTCAGGAGAGGGCCATGGAGAGGGGGGTTCTGTCATGGAAACACCAGGCTCCATCCCCATTCAACGATCACTATCACCTGACTTCTAATCATCACCTGATGATCATCACATCATTAGCACCACTATAAGAGCAAACACTTCCCTCAGTCACATTGTCTGGTCTCCATGTTGGTATTAGACTCTTCTCTATGCCTGTCTATATACCTGATATTGGATTACGCTATCTCCGTCGTCTTCCTTGTGTTCCCTTTTGTTTGGGTGTGCTCCAATGATCTCCTACTCCATATCCCATGCCAGCTCCTGGACTCCCATCACCATCACCCCATTCCCCAGACCTGGTAACAACATACAGCAACATTCTATATCCATTCCTGCTATACACTTGGACATTACATCAATATATATACTGACCTGTTTCATAATTACCTCTGTTGTCAATAAACACTCCTGTTGGATTATACTAACATCTGTGTGTTGAGTCTTCATTACACAGTTAATATATAAATTCATTTTGTTTTTTTTTAAAGGAGTCATATTATGAGAAATCTGAATTCCTTTGATCATTGACAATAAAACAGTTTGATGCTCCAAGAATGCATTTTGTAACTTTCAGAACCCCAGTTCAGGAAAAAGAGCATTTATTGAAACCAAGCTCTAAAACTGTATTTTGCCAGTCTTCTAAATTTTCTAATGCTAGCTGGATTAGGAAATTAACACTGCCCAAATTTACACATTAACCTAGTCACACACAGTACCTATTGCGCTCAATAACTTGACGTCATTTTGGATGAGGTAATAAGACAGAAGTAGGGCAAATACACTTTTTCCCAAACACCACAGAAATACAGAACATTGCATCAGCATTGTGTTGTTTCAACAGCAAATAAATTATTTAAATGTAGGGTATGCAATTTCAGAGAGACTAGCAATAGCAACCTAGCTTTGAAAGCATAAGATCCCACCCTGCCTTTAAAGCGCTCTCCAAAGCTACGCATCTTTCCAAACATGAGCACATACATAGTTTGACTGCCAAGTAGGCATAATTGTTTGCGGATCTTAACAATTTGGCACAGAATTTAGCATGGTTTATTTTAAAAATGTTCACAATGTACTGCAGACTTTGTAAGGAGGCTTTGTAGTGTTGAAGGATGGGGCAGTGTATATTAAAAACAAACATGATTTATCTTTAGGATATGTCATTTCAGAGGTACACAGTAATTTAGGCCAAGTTCCATCAAAATATTTTCCATTTAAATGGCTTGCCAGCTTTTTACACCCAACCTACATTAATCCTGCCAATAGTAATTTGTGAAAATCCCCTTTCCCCACTAGTTGTAATGAAAAACGAAAAGAAATATGGATGGAACTCATAGCTTCATTTCCAATGGCCTCATGAAATTCGTCCAAGTGATATCAAAGTCATCCAATTACTCAGATAATTAAATCTGCAGAGTGGTGACGGTGGAGAAGAGCAGGTGGTCATCATGCCTTAGTGTTACAGAATCCTGCCTGCCAGTTAATGAGCACAGAGCAGAATAGTGCCTTCATATCAGCATGTGATGTATTTCATACTGTGTCTCAGAGGCATATAGACCCTATTTACGGGGGCTTCAGGATGGGGTTTTGTCCATAGCAGCCGTGCAGAACTGACTGCTCATCTAGGCAAGCTACAGTAGCTGTGCCCACTTTCATCTTCAGTCTCTGCAAGCAATTTTGCAAAATAAAAAATTGTAAGTTTCCAGGTATTAAGATCAGCCAGTCATCATCACAAAATAAACTAACATAAAAAAAACTTAGTATTTAGTACTTATTACTTATTATTAGCTTTTTACATTAAGTATTATCCTGCCCTCTAGTGAATGGTGGGCCCTGTCATAGGAAACGTAGTGGTAATGTTTGGCACAGAGCTTTACAAACAGCACACACTGCTCATTTTTCATATCCAAACACTCCAAACTCCAATCACCTAAAATCACTAAATAACGTGATACTACTGATATGTGTCTGTTTTAATTAGTTTATTGAAGTTTCTGTCTCATGATGTCTTAGTCAGAAGGCAAATAATGGATAATGGACTCGTTGATTGTGACCCCTTTTTTAATATAATTACTGACTATTTATTTAATTTAATATTGATCTAGAGATCTACAGAGTATTTGCTTATTTAAACTCGAAATGAGATCTAAACAGTAACATGTTTGTGGTATTTTTGTTTTCCACTTTCCAAACAACACTGCAAAAAGCTTGATGTTAAAGAACTTCTCCCATCCCCCAATGTTCCCCCAAATATATCTCATGAGCTTCACAAAATGTTAACCTCAAATGAACCAGAGAGAAAGAGCACAGATTTCAGCCTCAGCTGACTAACTTTGTGGTTTCATGAATATAAAATAGGGCTTGCTCACAGAAATGTCAAGGCATAGTCATTAAGATATGGTCCCTAAACAGTCTATTAGAAAGAAATGAACTTTTAACAATTAAAAGGATGTCACTTTATTTAATAGTGAATTAATTAAGAACAGTTGAATATTAACAGCTTCCAAAATGGAATGGGCAGTGCCTCTAATAGCTTTAAAGGGACTATTGGCTATTAAGAAAATATGTAATTAATTCTGTTTAAGTGCTTTAAGTCGAATTGTGATTGTATGATGAATATGATGAAACTAATCTTCATCACACATTCAAATTGTGTTACCCATTATTTACACTGTATATTATTTATTAATAAAATGCCAATAGCCAAATTGTTTTATCATTAATTGTTTAATGTGTGCTGTATTTTGCAGCCTTAATAGAGACCAAGGAGTTATTGCAAAACTCTGCTAAATGTAGGAAGCAAAATTGTTATGTAATAAGAGGAAACCAGACTACTGCATGCATTTATAACCTCTGGACTACTAGATTACTCTAATCCGTTGTCTTTGAGGTCTTGATCTTTATGTAAACTATAGTGCATTCAAAATGCAAACTGCAACAAGACCCCAAAAGAGATAAGCAGTATAGACAATCGTAGCATCTCATTTTGACGACTATGCCCTTCAGAGGTTGCATTTGTCGGATTCATACATTATCAGGGTTCTCATTTAAAAAAAGCAACCATTATAAAGTTATTTTTGTTCCTTGTAAGGCATATTCACTGTAATTCCTTTCTTACTTGCAGCAGTGGCTTTTCAGAAATAAGACATGCTGCCAACAAATGTAACCTCCAGAGGGTGCTGCCTTTATAATAAGATGCAGCAAATGCATGGATGGATAGATTGATGGGTGAATGTTTTGTTCCATAGTTGCTTCCACAGCCACCATATGATCTCAGGGTAACCCCAGCATGACCTTGTAGGAAAATTGTTATGCTGGTTCTTGTTTTTGCATCATAAAATGATCCAAATGTACTGAATTTCTGACAAGCACCCCCAAGAGGTGAAACAAAAGTGCATACAGATTTTTATTATTCAAAAAAGATCATATGACTTTTGGTTTATATTCCAGTAGTATAAATGGATATTTTTTTAAGTATTTTGGACACATATAAAAGCTTTTTTTGAGAGACTGTGAATGATTTGTTCAATAAGTCTTTTTACTTATGTAACAGGTTGATAACCATACAGTTACAAAATAATTCAAGTCAAGCTTAACAAAATACATCTTCAAAATGTTTACAATCTGTAAGTAACTGAAATAAATAATCACAGATCTAGCTTTACTATAGATAATCAGACACAACCCCACTATTTAGATTCATAGTGTTCACAGTTCATAGTGTCACTGTTTGTTGTGACTGACGTCAATTTCTTCTGCTTAAGACTAGCAATTTACTTGCAAATCTTAATTTACAAGTTTCACTTGCAATTTACTTTCAAAATTATTATTGCAGTACCAAAAGGGTCAACAGTAACATATTTTAACAACAACAACCCAGCTGCCTGAAAATAAGATGTCATGCTAAGTGTTACCTAAAACATTAACAATATTCTTTTGTTGCTTTGCAAGCACTGGTGTTTCCTTCAGGAAATGCAAATTAAGTTGTTTATATTTTCATACAGCAAAGGGTCAGAGGTGGAAACATTCAACATTTAAGTTCTTAGGGGTTCACATCAGAGTAAGTCTCTTGCAACCTGAACCTTTCCCCCTTAATAAAAAAGGCACAACCTATATTTCCTAAAGTGTCTCAAATATCTCAAATATAAGTGCTGGGAAAGGATTGTGGACAGCATCACTATTAGGTTTAGAAGCTGCTCCACCTCTGACAGGAAGTCCCTGTTGCTGAAAATTAACACCGCATGACATATTACCAGGTCTGGTGATGACTGATTATAGGTAACCCACCTTTGGCCTATCCTCTTCCTGCTGCGTAAGGGTTTGGCAATGTTTCTTCCAGAATTCGAGAATATTTTCTGCCTACAGGCTACCACAGTACAGCTCTGTACCCCACCCCCCACCTCACAATTAGCAGGTCTTCTTAAGATAATGCATAAGATCATTTTGACTATTCAAGAAGAGTATCCAAAGTAGTCTTATCAAATTGGCATCTTTAAATGACTATTAAGCACTGCATTACATATCACAGTGTGCAGATATAATGTCAAATATTAATGTACTTTGTTTGCAAAAATCTACACACTATTACACTAATACTGTGTGATTGTAGCACAAATGTATGTACGCAAGGTATACTTTTAGAAGTAAATATAAGTTTCTATGTAGGATGGTAAATAGCTTAAAAACAAGTACTTTTTCACTACAGTACATAAGAGGGTAAAGATCAAAGACCAACACTAAAAATATTCATACAGCATAGGACCTTGGAGGAATAAATGATAAGAGCCATGACCAGACTATATATATGTAGTTTAAACTGAATTGAGCTACAGTTACCCTTATTAGCTAGCTAGCTAGTGGTATTGCAACAATTTTTCCCATACACTGCCCTCCTGCTGCTAATATTGCATAGCTTCAGGGTGCTTTCCTTCCAAGTGTAAAAGCACAGCAGATGTGCTCCTGTGGAGAGCCTATTACACAATTTTATGGCATACACCACGTTTTTCTTTCCCTGTGATACTCAGACACTTTCTGATGCATTTGCACTTTAGGGTTGATGCTACCTGCAGGTTTAGACCTTTTCCACTTTCAAGTGGATGAGTGAAGCATTATTGCCATCTGCTGCTGTTTGAAATGAAAATATTGTGTGGTAAAGAAAACTAACTGAATAACATAACATAAATATAATAACACAGTAAAACTGATATAACATATCATATAACATAAAAACTAATTAAATGTGATGAGTAAGAAATTAGAAAAGCTTTAATGACATTACCATTAAAGGTTCTCTAAATGTTCTCTCAAAAAACATTCTTGCAGTAAAGTTAGTAGAACATTTTTTAGCATTATTTATCATATATATCAAAAACATTATTCTTTAGCATAGTGACGTTTTAAAACAATGCTTGAATAACGCTCTTGGGAATAAATTTTTCTGTTTGTCTGTTTGAATGGCAAGAAATTACATTTGACATTTTCCGTAAGAATGGTTATTCACTCAACAGCCCCCGACAAGCAACTTCCTTTAAATCTTGAAATGACATTTATGTAGTGAATTTACAATCCTGTTAAATTTTACAGAGTTAAATTTGTCACAAGAGATTCAAACATTCAGACAAGTGGTTGAAAATCAAAACTGTGAAACAAAACATAATTATTCATATTTCTTTGACTTCTGTAAATGTCGGACAAAAGTTTTGCCATCTACAGCTGCTACTTTAAAAAAAAATAGAATTGCTCTGTCACACTATACTTGCCACTGGAAAAACAATGTGGCATTTCTTTAGCACATAATGTGTTGGGCTTCTTATGATTTGTTATTTGCAACTTAAATGTTCCAGTGTTGCTTTGGCAGCCAAGAGAAGGAAGGTACCAAATATTACCAAGTACCAGAACTAAAAAAGTACTGAAAGGAGAAAAACATATTGTTCACAGGGTGCTATTTAATAGCTCAGGAGACAATGGAGTTCTCACTTGACTAACTTTGTTCCAGATGTTTTCAAAGTAAAAAGTTTAGTAAAGAGATATCAAATCGTTCAGTCTCTGTTATCTTTACAAATCTCAGCACAGTGTGTGAGACCTGTGAAACATCACACAGTATGTGAGATGAGTGTCATTTCTCATGAGAAAAAACATAAGGAGGATACATAAGCATATTTATTTACCCACATTGCTGTTCAAAAGACAAATGACAATATGACAACTAACAAAACTTACAAAACATATTTCATGCAAATGTCTTTGTAATTGGTAAAGTGTTCCCCTCTGTTTTATGTATTATGCATTATGACCTCTGTGTGAATCATATACACCAATCTTGGAAGGCTTTTAGAACTGCCAAGAGATTCGCTTGGATCGTATCCATTATTATCATTGTTTCAAATCACACTCTGTCTTGAAGACTTCATTATCTGTGCAATGTGGCCACAAAAGTGGTAACCATAGTTACATCTGATCTGACAAGCCTTTATATCCAGACTGAGAAAGCAGGACGGAACAACCCTACTGCTCTAACAAGAAGCAGCCCAGCCTCTGTTCCTGTCAAAAACCACATGATTTTTCATCTGTCATTTATAATAAGCAAGCTATCAAATTGACAGGCATTTATCCCCACTAAGACTTTCTTACATGGATAATGACTTTACTGTATCTTTTTAGCTGTTGTCTAATTATATAGTGTGCGCCATTAAAACACCTCATGGTAAACAATCAATGGAGTGGAAAATTAAAGGGACTCCATAAATATGTGAAACAATGCCAGTTATTTAATTCTGTGTTTAATATAAATTGATGTTAACTGTCATCTGTATGCAGTGTCTAGTCATTGCAGTGTCTTTTCACATAAATCTAGGGTAACTCTGTGTGTGTACGTGTGTGTATAAAAGCAACATAAAATATGTGATAAAACTCTTGAATTATCGTATTAAAAGATGTTCTACCAACAGTTCTAAAAAATAAAGAATATCAATATACATTCAGACAAAAATTGACCAGATAGTCTACAGACTTCTGCTCCGCAAAATAAAGTAGAAATGGTCAACACCGGTCAGATCAAATTTGAGAATTAGAATACTGAGAAATATGAGAAATACTACACACAAATTCCAAACACACAAGCCCAAATTGGTTCCAAGAGGTGAAACTAATATAATATGAACTGATATGTATTTTAATGAACACCTCTTCAGAGTAAGAGGTGAACACACTCTTTTAATGAACACACTCTTCAGCTGTAAACCTAAAAATTCATTAGCTCAAAATTTGTTAATTCCTACCAAAACATTTTCTGTAGTGCAGCTTTAATGTAACTGCAAGATAAATGCACAACCATAATATAATGTAGTTAAAAATGGCAAAATACATAAGTAACATTAGTCAGCTTACATTCCTACATGCTACACTCATAAATATTGTAATGACTGTGCTAACACTGATTTAATTTTTTTGAACCATCAAAATGACTTAATTTTAGAAGACAAAATGTTAGACCTCTTTTCTCATTTTTTTCACAAGATCAGTTGTTCCACCCTTAAGTAGGACCACTTTATTTACCAGTCCCAGCGATTTTGATATCTTCCTGGATCAACATGTTTTGTTGATCAACAACATTCCTGCCAAAGAAACATACCACTGAAATCAGAGGGAAATAATACAGGGCAGTGCATGTAATATGTGGGTTGATAATAAAAGCCTCTAACCTAGTTCTAAGCCTAAACCTAAGACCCTAATTTTGTTCCTACAATCTGATTGGTTGAAAGCTTGTTTTATGACTAAAAAAGAAGTTTATCCAGGAACATGTCCTGCTTGGTGAATTCACACCGGGTATGCATTTAATATTTAATTGTTAGTATGAATCACACAAGCAGTCACATTCAACAAACAGAGTGCTTGCTGTTATTTTGCTGGCTTGTTTTACTCTACACAAACATTTATAAATTTCCCCATGCCTTTTAAGATTTAATTAATTTTCATGACGTTTCTAGGCCTGGAAATGACAACTATAAAATTACCAGGTTTTCCATGACCATGGGAACTCTAGTTTTTGAACTTTGCTCCAAGCTTTTTTGACACTTTTTATTCCACAATAATTTTCCCTTCAAAACAAGACCAGAAAATGATTAAAGTATTATGAGTACTTTCCTTTTATTAAAAGCAAATAACATCTGACACGTCGTATATTTCAATTTGTGAGGTAAAATTGCAAGGCATTTCAATTGCATTTCAATAACTCTGACCACAAAATATGAATACCTGGAGAAATGTCAATGCTTCCCACTCTACTAATCACATAATAGTCATTCAGATTTACCCCAATGACTGAGCTAAACTCAGAATATCTGCACTTAATGTCAAGCAACTATTGAAAGCGATGAATTATCCATATAGCAAATGTAGCTTCAGAAAGACATTATCATTCAGTAAGAGCTGAAAATTGACATTGATTTTTGAAGATCGGTAGAGGGCTCTTCAGGAGGGACTCTAAACTCTTTACAGTCTTAGTTTTAAATGGAGGTAATCTATGGATCAAAAAGTAATCTGTAAATGTTTTTCTCAGTGGAAGAAAGTGTAGTCTATTGAGTTTGAGGAAAACTCTTTATGTATGAGGGCAAATTATATGGTTTTTATACAGTGTTTGACAACTTAAAGGGGTTCCCAGTCAAAACTTTGATCATAATGTACACATGAAGTCACATGCAGCAGAGTTCAAGGGTAAAAAGGCATACAGAAGTATTTAATACATTTAATACATGACCTTTTCTCAGCACAAAGTTTTTCTTGGATATTCTCTTTTAAAGGTTAAGGTTCATGGTACTGCCCTTCAAGTACAATGCAGCTTTTAACATTAACAAAAGAAAATTTCCCTCAGCTCAGTTTAAGTAAAACTAGTTATTTATTTTTATTATGCCAGACGTGATTGGCAACATCTTTGCCTCTTGCTATTAATGTCATTGTTGGAAGAATTAGGCACATTGTTTATCTCTTTCAGCTGGGTTGTTAATGACAACACTAAAATACCTATCAGTATGTTTTTCAAGTGATATTTCATTTAACTCGATTTTGCAATCATGCTAAATTGAAATGGGAAGCCTTAGTAAGGGGACATAGGACTTTTTATTCGTTTTAAACAAGCTAATAATCTATATTTCATTTCGCACTTTCTACACACAATTTGCTAATTGCTGCAAGACTGCAAGGCCCTCTACATAAACTAGCAAGAACATTTACATAGATGGCAACCACAAAGATGGAGCATTCTTAACTGGTATGTGTTAAAACGTATCTGGTGGCATACAACATCTCCCACAAAACTGAAATCACCTGTAAGTTTCCTTTTAAGCCAAACGTATTTTACAATTAATTTACAAGCAGATATATTTAAAAGCGCAGCCTCATGGGAATAATTATCTCCTGTAGTTCTTAACATGTTTTCATTTAGTGAAAGGACTTAGAGAAAATCACAAATGCCATTGGAGATGTTTTAAATGGATTACACTATCAACTCAAATACAGCTTGTTCACAAAGCAGAATGCTCAATAAAAGCAGACTGCTTTTATTGGATGAAACAGTGCCATTCATGTAAATGTGACAGTGTGACGCAGTACTGCCCCCTGCTGTTGTTATGATCATTAAAAAACTCAGCAACAACATCCAATTAAGTTTGAGTTGAGGATGGGACAAAGAAAGGTCTTTAGAGACAAACATAATGAGCACAAGGATGAGAAATATAAAACTTTCTTAGTCTGCTAAAGTCTGTAGTTTATGAAGCAGATCAGAAGAAAAAGTAGATACAAAAGCAGAACAGTATCTGTCCTTTTCTTCACTAAAACATATGCTTTACACAGACAGATACACAAAAGTGGTTTTATTCATTAGAAAACAGTTCTATTTCAAAACATTTAAAATGATTTCTTTGACTGAAATGATAGCTTATGGGTAAGTCTAGATTCACTGAAGGCTTTTTTTTCTTTGTGTAGCTGAAATAAGATTGCCCTTGAGGTAGAACTGAACACCCACTTCAAACCCTGTGTGATTTCACTCTTCCTCTTTATCAAGTGCCAGAATGCTTTGGTACCTGGTGAGGGTGAGAAGTAAAATTTACTCTCAACCAGTGTTGGCGCAGGTGGCTAGGAGATAATACCTTCTCTGTGATGCCTGGGAATGTGATCAGGTAATGAAATGGCCTGCTTATTTTACATGCAGATTTATGCATGCTGTAATTAATTTGCGATTATCCCTTGATTGATGTCCCTGTGTGTTTTGAAGCAGACATCAGGCTATAATTACTCCCCATGTTGTGCTCCCTGCATTGTTGTTACAATAAACAGATGCTAATTTTACCATGGCAAACAAGTAATTGTCCCTCTCAATAACTGGGTTTAATAGTGACCAGCTGCCGCTTGCTGAGGGGAGCAAATCATACATACACATTATTCATCTTTTTCATTTAATTCCACCAACATAACTCAAAAATAGGACATGTATTTCCAACTTTACTGTTTATCAAAAAACTGTGGAAGTGCTTTCAGTTTCTTTATTTAGACGACAAAGCTATGTTATACTTTTCTCATTCGCTTCTTAGGGCGCTGGGTGAAAGGTGATGTGCCCATAAGTGAGTCTGGTGAATGGGACACATAACTGCCTTCTGAACCACCAGGAGATGGAGGGATGCCAGCCTCACTCATAGTGGACATGGGCCCTTCCTCAAATACATCACCTCCCAGAACACCATGACCCGATACCTGGCCCTCCTCACTGTCCTGGGGCTCCATCTTTACCTGGGCTAGATGCCACAAGGGAGAGCTGTTCCCTGCTGTGCCTGGTGAAAACAATAAAACACCTGCCAGGATTAATAACAACCATGTTCTTCAGACACTCTGAATGGTGTTTGGTTTTATTTCTATTGTTTATGGCTTCAACCATCCTTGGTGTTATCTCCCTTAAGAAATAGTGTAGTAATGGATGGAAATATAGATTGACAGTAGGAATGTCAAATTTGACAGTACTTTCTACAGTATCAGTAAGTACAATTTGGTACACAAGTTGCGTCACTTTGATCAAGTCAGCCATGATCTGAATAGGGACTGACAAGTCAGCTGCAGCAAATATTGTGTGCTGCTATTCCAGAAAGACAGCTCTTTCTGTTTGATTTATTGTAAAACTGAGCTTTGAAGCTAGTCTAAATGTCTAAACATGTTTTTAGCAGAATGTAACCAGAGTTTGAACAATAACAAACACTATGTAAAATGTTAATTAATAGCCATGTGTGCCCATGTCCCATGGTTGCAGTTTGCCATTTTTTTGTACTTCTGGTATCAAAATAATTTTGGAAGTTGCTTTACATCTCTGCTTGATTGTCCTTTTTTTCCTCATAAGGTAAGTGTTTTTAGTCATTTCACATTCAAAAAGACTAGCCAATCAAAATTCTGTCTTATAGGTAGAGTATCAAAAACTACCTTTTAATTATAAGGAAAACAAAAGGGTGGAAAATGGTTGTGTAAAACTAAAACATAACTCTTTTGTTGTAATTTAATAACACTAACACTATAAACAGACTTCAGAGAAAAAATAAAAAAGCTACAAAAGTTGTGGCCCATTTAAATGGCAGTACTGCCATTTAAATAGGTACTTTTCCAAGTACTGGAAAAATTGATCAATTTGATCTGACATTTTTTCTTGATTGCCTTTTTTGAATTGAATAAGGTACCTGATGTATGAGGTGACTGGCCTTCCTCCAGCCCTCCAGCCAGTCTCTCACTGGAGTTTCCCAGGACACCAATGGGCAGGGCCTGATCACCTGAAGCCAAATCCGCTTCTGGTTCCTCGCTCAGAGGGAATGGGATGTCACTCACCGGCTCCTCTTTAACCTTCAGGGGTTTGGATTCCTCCAGAGCCCTTTCTGGATTTACCAGCCTCTCATACTCCTCTGAGAGCTCTCTACTGACCTAGAGAAGAGTACTAGCCAGTTAATTCCAAACAACACAATGTGTGAATTAGTAGTATATACAGTCCTGTAGGTATTAAACCTGAATAAAGTTGTAAGAGTCTCACCTGCAGCATGTAGCTGTGGTAATCTTTAATGCGAACCTGCCAGAAGCGCTGGAGCGCAAGGACACTCCCAATGCCCACCTCATGGAAGACCTGTTCGACCACATCAGGAAAAGGTGTAGAACCCTGGCAGGCCTCTCTGTCCACAGCTACACGCAGCAGCTTGGTGAGCCGCATGTAGTGCTCATGGACCAGGTCAGTCAAAGTCTCCAGCACACTCTCATTTGCCGACTCAAATCCAGCATGAGCAAGCACTGTGGCAACCGACTGGTATAGAAGTTGACGACAAGACGGCCAGCTCAGCTCTGTAACTGGCTCACCTTTACCTCTGAATAGAGATAGATAATATAAAACAACAGGAGAAGAACAGGAAAAAGCATTATAAATGGGGTCATTTCATTCATTCTTTTAAAACTTTATTTTTTCCTTGAGGTCCACTTAAAATCATGGAGATTCTCTAGCTCAACTGTAGCACAACTCAGACAAAAGTCATGAGTTTGATTCCCAGCAAACACATACAGAACTTAAATGAATTTCGTGCTTTTAAAGTCCTTTTGAATAAAAGCATCTGCCAAATCCATAAATGTACGTAGCCATGAAGTCTATGAAAATCAAAAAGGTGTTGCTGATGTAAATGTGGACAGTCACACAAGAAAGGACTCTATGAATTCTAGAAGTTCTACAGCAGGGTTCACAGTAAATAAATCTATTAAACTACAAAAGGCAAGGGAAACTCTGAACCTTATATGACCAGTTTAATAAGGAATTATAGCACAATAAAAAGAAAAGATTAACAGTGCAGAAATATATTTGGAGGAAAGCAGGAATCCAATATGTTTTTTTCAATAACCAGCAGCAATATCTAAGGAGTGTTTGATGGTCAATATAATAATGATAAACAAAATACAATTTACTGTTAACAAACTAAACATACACACCCGCATTTTCTGAAATTAAAGTTTTCTTAAACATTTTTACTCAAAAAAATTCAGACAAAAAAGATTATGGTACATTACAAAAAAGACACGGAGGTAGCAAACACATCAGATAATCTAATGATTTCCAAATGGCTGAATTTTAACTGATAAAATGCATGACTAATATATCAGTTTATCATTAAAGAAAAATGTAAGTATTAGTTTGCTGAATAACATTTTATAATTATTAATAATCCCACCAAAGAGGAACCTTGCTAACTGTATGTTGCAGAGCTGTATTATACACCACAAGCTTGATGACGCTGATGTTTAGTTTTACTAGCACTACATTTTCTTTTGGTGATCAATAAATAAGAGTTATTAACTCACTTGTAGAAGTCACTCTCTGGGTCACTGTGTCGTAACTGGAATGGCTGCCGGAAGGCTTTACTGTCCAGAGGCAGAAGATCATCGGGTACAGTTGGTGTGGATGGCCGGGGAGGTAGAGCATCCCCATCCTCTGGTTTGAAGATACCCTGGGCCTCTGATAAAGTAGGCAGGGGCTGCTGGCCCTGCTGAGCAGCAGCAATGAGCCCCCGGAGGCGACGAGCATGCTGGCTTAGCTGCACAGTGTGAATTGTTAGGCTGCAGGGCTCAGAGGGGATATCTAGCATGGTAGTGGGACGTGGACGGCGTGCAGATGGCTGGTGCAGAGGAGGGTCCTGCATCTCCACCTGGCGAAACTCCCGCTGCAGAAGGTCAAAGGAACTGCGACCAGAAGGTGCTGAAGCTACAGGAAGTTCACCCCAATAACGCATCATCTTCACCCAGTTTTTGCACTTCAGGTTTGAAACTAAAACAGATTCTGATGATATTTAGAAAGTGAAAGACGACACAGATAAAGAGTCAGAGACAGTCAACATTTCAGTGTAAATCACAGTACTATTTACCTTAGATATCTTTTCAGGGATTCAGGCATTTATGAGTCCAAACAAAAGCTTTTAAAAACTGAATTACGTACTACATATACACACACGCATAAACAAACACACGTATATAGCATGGTAGCAGAACACATTTAAGAATTTTTAGAAAAGTTTCAATAATAAAATAATAAATTAATCAATGAGAAAGAAAAATACAAACAAAAAACAAGAAACTAATACTTCTAAATCAGTCTTAAATTTCTTCATGCACAATAATACTTCCTTTTGATTTTAGGGTTAAACACCTGTAGTGTTTAGCCTAAGATATTCGTGAATTTCAAGATTTCAGTTGTTTGTGTCTGGACAGAAACAAAGACATGAACCAAAAACATGAATTTAGCTTCACCAAGTTTTTTTTTCTACAAGAAATCTACAAGATAAATGAGAAGCTATGCTGAGCCCATTGTCATTCTTTAGGGTGAGGTACACACGACACAAAACAATCCGTTTTATTTACTTACTACAATCTGATGATCATAAAACGTGAAGAATAGCAGAATATTTTGAACTATGTCATAATCGTTTTAGCTTCGACAGATATACGACATGCGAAAACGATCAGTGGTTGCCAGGTGCAACACTATTATGCCTCCGGATAAAATATAAATAGTTCCTAGACAATTAAAAACACAAATACCTCTGTGTAAATGCTAAACCGGCTACAAATAGCGAAATAATTATAATCGACATATTTTCTTATGCCGCTGGAAAAATACTAAAAAAAACTAAGCAACATCATTTAAATAAGAAATCCAACTTCTGCGGTGACAGGAACGGATTCATTAAAGTGTTACACTTTAAAGCACGATGGAGGCTGAGTGTATTTTACAGGCAGAAAATAATCCCACTGACATGGAGACAGAGAAGAGCTCGGACCATAAGAACGGTCATAATCTTTGTGATATTAAAGAGGACACCGCCAACATTAACGAAAACACAGAGGGTCCTTTTAAGAAACCTTCTGTTTTTGCTGCTCCACCCGCCTCGGTTAAGAAACCAGGAGGATCAAACTCAAAAAGGAGACCTACAGAAGATACAAACAGTAGCAAAGATCGCGATGTTGAACGTCTGCAGTTACAGCCCAAAGACAAAAACACTGCAGACTCATTTAGTGATCAATCAGAAGAGAAACGCATTCATCCCAAAGCAAAAGACACCAGACCCAAGATCCCTGCCAGAATACCTCCCACGGGGAAATTTCCTCCCCTCCTGTACACTGAGCCTCCGTGGGGATCTGTTCCTGATCTCTCTTATTCGTTTGAGTTGCTGAAAAACGGCGCTATCTTGGACATTGTTTCTCTTACTGACAGGAGTTACTTTGTGGTGGGTCGGTTGCCGGTGTGTGATGTGTCTCTAGAGCATCCGTCCATCTCCCGCTATCATGCTGTGCTGCAGTACCGTGGTCGAGCAGGGCCGGACGGGGAAGTGGGAGAGGAGAGGGGCTTCTATGTCTATGATCTGGGCAGCACACACGGGACTTTTGTCAATAAGAACAAGATACCACCTAAAACATACATTAGGGTCCGGGTGGGACACGTGATGAAGTTTGGGGGAAGCACCAGACTCTTTATACTGCAGGTATGAGTAGACATTTAAAAGCTTTAATAGTTTGATAAGAATGTTATTAGTCACCATTTAAAAAAATATAATGATATTTTCTATTTACAAATGTAATGATTTTTCAAAATATTTGAATGTACCTAATGAGTGATTGAGTCATATTTTTGTCAAATGTAACAGTTTTTGTTGGACATGGTATGGTAATAGCTTTATCTCATAATTGTCAATGTTATAATTTTCATGCTTAAAAAAGTGTAGATTGTCAGATCACTGTTTCTTCTGTCCCAGGGTCCAGAGTTTGACGAAGAAGCCGAATCTGAACTGACTGTAACAGAGCTCAAAGAGCGGGCCAGGAAACAGAGGGAAGAGCTGGAAAAAAGGATGATGGGTGAAGGATCAGATAATGAAGAGGAGGATAAAGAGAAGGGTGAAGCCAGTGCTTCAGGGAGAAGCTCCTCAGAAGATACCGGGTGCTCATGGGGAATGGGTAACACTGAGAACAGATCTTCAGATTTTACGTACTGACAACCATTATTCTGTTATTATTCTGTGTTTATTCAAGTTCTGTTTTGTCTTGCTCTGTTCAGCTGAAGAGGTGATGCCAGAAGAGGATGACAATGAGGAGAATCCATTTGCCACTGAGTTTCATGAAGATCAGGAAGCTGCTTACCTTAAAGATCCCAAAAAGGCTCTACAAGGTTTCTATGACAGAGAAGGTAATGGTCATGTAGAATTAATGCCTGGTTGGAATAAACGTAATTTGCAGAGATTCAGATCTTCAAATAACCTTCAGGTACTTACTACCCAGGTAGGGTAAGCCATTTCGTAAAAGCTAGTGGTAGCAACCTAGATTTGAAAGCATAAGATCCCACCCCTCTTCATTGCGCTTTCCAGAGCTATGCCTCCTCTAACACATGAATAAATACATAGTTTGACAGGCAAGTAGGACATCCTATCATTACATTCAGAATGAATGCAATGATTGGACAAACATTTTATGATCCTGTGCTCTCCACAGAAAATAAATATTCATATAACTATATTTAGAAAACTTAGTGATTGCTTTCAGGATGTGAAGAGACTTTAAGCAGCATAACAAAAATTGTTTCTGGAAAATCGCCTTTAACTGTTTGTTCATTTCAGGAGAGGAATTAGAATTTGAATATGAAGACAAAAGCCATGGCACCTGGCTCTGCAGAATTAAGTAAGCCTTTCCTCTGTTTGATGCCATTTTCATGAAAACAACATTGCATCTTTTTTTGGAGAAAACCTACTATATTGAATCAGAATTAATCACTGAAATTTACAGTCTGTCTGACAATGAGATTAAGTCAGTAAAAAATATTTAGCATGTATCAATAAGAGTTGATTTTGGAAATTGTGCCTAATTTCTTCCAGATTACCAGTGGATGATGCGATGGGCAGGCAGCTGGTAGCTGAGGTGACGCACTCAGGGAAGAAGAAAGAAGCAGCCATCCAGTGCTGTTTAGAGGCCTGCCGTATCCTCGAAGCCCGTGGTCTTCTGAGGCAGGTGGCTGGTGGGTAGATATCAAGGCATAATATCAAAAATAGACTTTAGTTTGGACAGTCATTGGACAGACACTAAAATAAAAAGGCCAAATTATTGCATAGAAAACTTGCCATATCATTAAAAAAATCAAATAGAAAAACGATTGCCAAATTAAACCTTTCAAATATACCATAGTAACTAAAATGTTTACATTAGGTAATGTAAACTTAAGTAATAATGGTTTGTCAAGTTTTATTGTATTAAGAATCAGTGTAGTACCTAGTGTTTTGCATGAAACTGGTCACTATGGCATATTTCTGTAAGTAAAGACAGAAGGTTGTTTGGTCATTTTCCAGTTACAAAAACTCTGCTGTTGACTATTCTCTGTCAGTCTCTCGGAAACGCAAGAAGAAGAACTGGGAGGATGAAGATTTTTATGACAGCGATGATGACACATTCCTGGATCGGACTGGTGCCGTGGAACGGAAGAGGTCAGAGCGTATGAAGAAGGCTGGAAAAATTCAGGAGCGTCCTGATACCTACGAATCACTTGTAAGGAAGTGGTGTCAAATTGACTGTGTAATTACCCAAGTTCCACTGAGCCTGCCTATGGTTTCTAAATACTGTTGTTATGTGTTTTCTTTAAGTTGGCAAAACTAGGTGAGGTTGAGAAAGAGCTGGCTGACACTGAAAAGAGGCTCAGTTCTTCTGGAAAAGGTAACGCAGTTTAAGACTGCGTCCATTTTCATATTTCTCACTATATTGTGCAAAGACTACAAAATGACATGAATTGCAGATGGACAATTTTCTCACCAAAATTTTGCATATCTGGATAAAACCAAAATTTAAATATGGAAAAAAAACACAACATTGAAATGTAAAAAAGAATTGTCACTCATTAAATTAGAAAACAAAAAAAAATGTATATCATGACAATGATTGTCATATCATGACAATGATAATAACAATGCTATGAAAAATTAACCAACATTTAGAAAAAGGCCATTACAGTGTAAAATTTGTAAATGATTTAAATATGACAGTTTATACTTCCTTCCTTATGTACCTTCTTGACTATCAGAAAGCTCCAGCTCTACTTCAGAGGACCCACTTGATGCATTTATGAGCGTAGTACATAGTGAGGCAGCCCTGGATGGGGTGGAGAGAAAGAAGCTCCATTTACATGTGACTGAGCTAAAGAAGGAGGGTCAGAGACTACGTAAACTGGTGGAGCTGACCAAACCTACACAGTTGCCCTCCCTGCAGCCTAGTGGGTGAGCTTGGTGTTTTAGTACCTCTCCTAATCAGCCCTGCATTTGCAATTTATTTATAAAATTATCAAAAAATCTAGTTCTAGAAAGAACTAGATTTTTCTTAAAAAATAATAAATAGCAATGGGGGTTACTCTAAGAGTTTCTGTTTACTCTGAGGTAACTATTTATTAATTATCATAGGCTACTTTAAACAGTAGTCTTTGGTAGGCTACTATGTTTGTATATTTCAGTTATTGTGGTAAAACATGTTCCTTTTTATAGAGCTAGTAGTGAGACAACCACAGAGAAACCAAAGAAGATATCTCTGCCTATGTTTGGAGCCATGAAGGGAGGCAGCAAATTCAAACTGAAGACTGGAACTATAGGAGTAAGTCCCTCTTTGAATACATTCTCTTTCTAATGCATGTCATTACAGACACACTAAACCAGTGTGACTTGTAAAACATATTGCTGTTAAACATTATAGTGAGGTATTTATTTAATATGATGTTTATTTAACAAAGTTCAGGAGCATGGTCATGTAATCCAATGAATCATCATGGAGGGGTACATATATATAGCTGTGCCTCAGCCCCTGTCCCATAACAGTTTTGCAGTACCCCATCGCCTCACTCTTGGCTGGTGTCTACCTTAGTCAAGGATGGGAGAATACTCTGGGTTCAGCCCAAATTCTGAGCTTGGATCCCTCCCCCTGGACAGCACGGCAAATATGCATTTGTTATAATTTCTGATTAGTGTGAAATCTAAAATGAAATTACATTAAAGCTTCATGCAGACTTTCTTTTCAGAGTATTCATTTTAAATCAGATCCAATGTTATTTAACACAAAAAGTAGTTATTTGCAGTCATTTAAAGTATTGTTCCCCCAAAAAAGAAAATATATTTAATTTCTTAATAAATGTATTATCTTAATTTACTCCCCCTCAAGCCATCCTATGGCTTTCTCATTTCAGCCAGGGTTGCCAAATGCAGTGGGAGTTAAATTAAATTAAATCCTGGTTCCCCCACTGTTGCCAAGATTACTTTAGATGGATGTGCTTTTCCGAGCTTCAAAAGCACGTCCACTTGTCAATGCTATTACAAAGCTGGGAAGTACCAGGATATAATTTAATTCTCTGATTGAACTCTAATTGTGTTTGGCTGAAAGAAGAGGATCATAGAATAGTTTAGAGTCTCTAACTATCAGAGAAGTTTAATTTTGGGGTAAACTGTTCCTTTTGTCATTGAAGCTCAAAAGGTATAAATAAAAAGTGACAAGTGATCTGCCTTAAATGCAGAATACATTTAGATGTTATTGAATTTCCTAATGTAATTCACGAAAGCTTGACCATGTTAGCAGCAGTAACTAAAAGGGATGGGTCTCTATCTTCTTATCCCCCCCACACAAGTAGAATTTGCCCCCAAAGCGAACCATTTTGCCCCCTGAGCTCTTCAACATGAAGGAACTTCCCCCTGGGGGAAAGGAGGAGGACGAGGAGGAGGAGGAGGAGGAGGAAGAAGAAAAGAACTATGAAACAACAGAGGATGCAGGAAGAGATGGTGATAAGGAGATTATTCAGTCTGCAGAGATATGCAACCCAGAATGTTCAGATGGCAGCAAAAGCCCTGAAACTCACACACACTGCCCTAATGGTAAGACCTTACTCAAAATCTTTCCCCAGCTATACTGATGCAGAGGGAAATTCTGTTTCTGTGCAATAATATTACACAGTAATTCTGTTTCTAACCACAAGAAGGCAATGTTTTGCTGCTTTACAAATCTAAATTTATTTTCCACCTCTAGAGCTTGTTTACAGAATCCTTTAGCCATTCCAATTAAAAGCATAACTTCTAGGTAGCATAATTTAATAGGTTTAGGTTTAAAATTGTTCTTTTTTTAAACATTTTTTCTGTTTCTTTGTTTAGAGATGGCGGCCTGCAAAGACCAGCCTAATAAGACATCTCAAGATAAAGAGAAAGCCAAATCTCCTCATCTTTATGACAAACGTGACTCTTCCCAAAAAGGTAGAGAATCAAATACTCTTTGTTTTTGTGAGTTTATGAGTCACATAATTTTGATAATATGGCATATGAAATATATTTAAATTCTCTGATACATATATACACAGAGGATAATCGTTATAATTTGTTATTGTTATGTAAATGATTTTTCATTCATTATATAATTCATACCCCTACAGAGGGAGGGGACAGCAGTGTCTCTAATGTCCAGAGCCCAAAGTCAAGTATGAAGAAAAAAGTAATTGGCCCAAGCAAGGTAAGTGCTTTTGTAGACAGTTCCAAGCTTTATGATAAGCTCTGCACATAATACAGTTTTTTGCAATATTATTATGTTATATTATTAAGTACTTATCAAGTAAACAAGATTGTTCAACCAAATTTTGTATTTTGGAATACTGTTGACTGATACTGTTTTTTAACAGCCAGTGTCGATGTTGAAAAAGCAATGTGGCCGATATGAGGCGGATATAACGCATGTAATTACAGTAAATAAGAGACATAGAGAAAACTGGTAAAACAAAATGAACGTTTATTGTGCATTATGTGCTTGGCAAAACTGAGGAAGAGCCAGTCGTGTGAATGGCTATGTGAGGTAGAATATTTGTCGAATCTTTGTCGACACTTTACTGTACTGTACTGTTTAAAAAAGACTGCAATAGTCAATGATGATTTTATTCTGTCAGACATAGGTTTTAGGGGTCTGTCATACTGGCTTTTCATCTGAGTAACTTTTCCTTGGAATCAAAATACTAAAAGGAAAAGATTTATTAGCTGATGCTGACAATTTAAAAAAATCTGAATATTGGCCGATATATTGGCCACAGACAATATTTCAGTCTACCACTAGTTTGGAGCTACAGTGGTCCCATAATGTATTTAAACCACAGAGAGAATTCTATATTTAGTTGGATTTTCTTATGCTTTAATTACTGTATATTTCAACCTATATTTTTAGCCTCCCATGTCTAAGCAGTACCCAGATGATGATCCTGACTACTGTGTCTGGGTTCCTCCAGCAGGTAAACACCATTCTTACTCCATGGGCTCTGATATTAATAAGTCTTAACCTTTCTGGCTCTGCCAGAAACCATTTTTTGGTATAATTTTTAGGTCATAGTCACTGTGCTAACCTAAACCAAAAACAAATGGCCCTCATCACATTGTATTAGCCATATGACTTTTTATGACTTCATCAAAAGATAAAGAATTAACATTAGCAGCAGTTTTGTTCTTCATAACCTACTTAAAGATACTAACTCAACATATTTTAGAGAAAACATTTTTGACATGCCCAATATAAAATAAATTCAAAATACTTAATACTAATACTAATAATAAAATACTAATAATAAAATCCCATAATGTAGTGTAACACTTCACCATTATTGATGAAAGCATGAAGAATATTAGACTGTTATTAAACATGTAGTTTTTTTCAGAATTGTCCTCTTTACATGAGCCTTTAATTGTTTTTAAAGATATTAGGAAATTGAAATGGACCACCTTTAGTTTCATAATAGATGGCTGTGTTCTACTGTCCCTTACTGTGCAGGCTTTTCCTGTGCATCTTGTTCTTAAGAAGTAATAATGTTTGTTTTCATAATCTTTTATTAATTCTAATAAATTAATTTCTTAAATAATTCTTTCTCCTTCTAAAACAACTTTCCAGCTGTTCATAGTCACCTAGGTGGGTAATAAAGTACAGTTGGCAGTAATGTTGGAGTTGGCCTGACAGTTAGTTCCCTGATATCTCATCTTTATATTTTTGCACTTAATTAGGGATTCACTTAAATCCCAAACTCTGAGTATGAGCCTTTGTAATAATCTTTATTTTAACATTTTTCCACGCACAATCCAATGGGCCTCGTTGTACAATGTCCACATTTTGTTTCTCTCAAAAATACGACACATGAATGCCATTTCATGTCTCTAACCATATGTTATTAGCAAGTGAAAATACATGTAGTTTGCACTCTTCATCCTGCTTTTATTTTTTGGTTTGCACAGGTCAGACTGGTGATGGTAGGACGCACCTGAACGATAAGTACGGCTACTGAGAATTGAAAGGAAAGACTGTTTTCATTACAGTGGAATCAGTTAAACTCTTCATCGTTAGAGAAGGTGCTTCACATCGATCTTCATACCGTATCTCAAGGAATTTTCAAGTTGCTTAGATAAGCTCAAGAAACTGTTTTAAGCATTTTTGTTTTTTTCAATTTAATCTCTTTTCTGTTCTGTTTACATGCACTTTTTTAACTGAGGTTTTCTTCAGGTTGGGTATCAGGTGATTTGATGTGTAATGTATGACTTTTTGTGATGCTGCCTGCTCATAAAGCAGAAATATGTTGTCTGATGCTGTCCACCTTGACATAAGTTTAAACGCTTCAGCCCACATTAAAGCAATGCACCATTGAACAATCTGGTTATGTTGTTGACATCTCTATCCACAGCTTGCTGTTCTAGAATCATTTTAACAGACTTAAGGGGTTCCGTGAACATTCAGTCCTCTGTTCTGGGCAATGGTAGACTCCCTCCTTGGTTTGGCTGCAGTGCCTCGCTCCATATGGTGAGCTCCTACTGGAGTTTTCCTCTGTTGACTGCTAACTATTCCTCCTCTGAGAGGTGGCTTTACCAGCCATCTGGACTCTTGCTCGGCATTCTGGGATTAGGAGCAAGCTGTTAATGAATCAGTCTGTGTGTGTTTGTTGGAATGGGGGTGAGCTTGGTGTACAGTGTGTGCGTGCATTTTTTTTCCAACTTAATGAAGAGTGACACTATTGGGAATGTGATGTGTGTGCTTGTGTTGGTGTATCCAAGGAAGGATTAGGCCCCTCCACATAGGCTACTGCACACAAGTCTCTTCTCTGCTTTCAAACCTCTTTTACTGCGCTTGAAATCTCTGTTGTTTGGAGAGTACAATTAGCTCCATAAAAATTGTGTATTGTTACTTTTGTAAAGCAAACAGTTGTCTTTCACTAAGATGGGGTCATGAAGGTTGAGTGTTTGGGATCTTTTAAGATATTTAATGTTCAAGCATAAATCTGGGAACACTATAATTACAGCAGTGAGGAGAGTTAAATTCAGTAAGAAGTGAATTCAAGTAAAAGTGTTGTGTTTGTCCAAGTTTTTGAAATGTGACCTGCATTTAACCCATACCAGTGAAAAGAACACACACATACCCCGAGCAGTGGGCATCTGTCACTGCGTGCCCAGGAAGCAACTGGGAAAAGGTGCCTTGCTCAAGGACACCACAGTCATTTAACACAATTGGGAATCAAACATGTGACCTTTGGGTTACAAGTCTGACTCTAATCATTTGGCTCCACTAACAGCCCCCCTTAGGCCATGACTGCATCATGCTTCAAAAATACTTACATTATCTACAGGGCTATTTTTCAAGTATGATCTCTGAAAGAACTGTTTTAAAGTTTATTGAGGTATATGTTTTGCTAGTCCATACACTCCCTAAAAATCAATTTATTTTGACTTGTCCATTAAATTCTAAAATCAAACCAATGCTGCAAGGACTTACTATAGAGAAGGCATTCCAAGGGGGTTAAAAGCGTAAATTTACGTTTTTTATGCTTGTATATTTTTTGAAGCATTTATATTACTTATGCCATACAAAACTGTTGTTTGAGCTGTTATTGTAAACTGTTACTTTTAGTTGTGTTACTGGTGTACTTCTGTGGGTGGAGTTTGCACCATGTTAACAATGTGCAACATAATGCTGTGAACAAATCCTGTTGGCAAAGAAACTGCTTTAGATCACATTGCACGTGATTTTTCAAAGGTCCTATTTTGGAATTAATTGAGCCCATCCCAAATTCTAAACCAAATGTGAAAACACTGCTTATCCTCCAGGAAATGTTTCCTGAAAAACGACCACATTCTTCCAGAGTATCTTCTGATCAGCCTGAACTCCTCTGGCCCCTCACTATAGCTGGGTGCTGACGCCACTCTCTGATTCCCTGTGCGAAAACATATAGCTTCTGGCATAGACAGGCCTGTGGAATCAGCCCACACTGGAAAAAGAATTCTCCTTTAGGGTGTATATAGAATCTGTAATGTTGGCAGACATGCTTGTCACCCAACACATACACGTATGTGTGAAATAACGCGACCCTCACACTAATGCCCAACGTGAAGAAACAGTTCTCAGTAGAGCGGAAAGCTTTTATAGATCATGATCATGTAATCAAAATAACACAAGAAACATTTAGACACTGCTTGCTTACGCACCATCTTTCCTATGAGGTCTACAGTGATGCTATGGTATTCATAGTTCTTTCGATATCTCCTGGAATCCTCCTGGAAAGGATTCAGTCATGACTGCTGTCAAAAGTTTCACTAAATGTCTTTTGCAACAAAAGTAATTAAGATATAATTGAACTATTGTATCTTTTTAAGCTAAGCAAAGAGACAAACTGGGAAGAAATATTTATTTCCCTCTGTTGAGGCACAGGATCAGAGCAGGGCAACTTTCCACATCGCAAGCCTATATGTGTACTATATGTCCCTGTAGCTATATTTAATTAAAATATTGTATTTGTTTCACATAGATACACATAACAGCTGGGTGAAACATGTACAGTAACTATAGATAATTGTCCTTATTGTTTGCCGCCCCCTAGCTTATTGACCCTAATGTGGGTAACAATGCTGTCATTTACATTCATTAAAAAGTATCAAAGAATACGTATGCTGTTGAATACATTACATACAGTCAAAACCCTCAGAAGGACTGATGCTAAAATATACTGCATGGATAAGATTCTGTTTATCTATATCGAAGATCCCAGGTTTGGTTCTGTGCTTTATTTTCTGCACATTATAAAGGTGACACATGGGCAATGTTTGGACTAGTGTTCTAGCATACTACTCTTACTATTCATAAAGTACACAGTATATATACATAATACTGTATTCCACATTACAACTTTGCCACTCCATTTTCAGTCTGATTAACTAGATGTACTATGATTTGATGTACATGCCTATGATTTTTCACATCTCCTTGACTTAATATTTAATAAGACCGCCACAACAATTTGTATACATTTTACTGAATTTACTTAAAAATGGAAACTATTTCCAAAATGATAACTGTATACTACTTGCTGAATTAAACAGCACAGTAATGTCATCTGACAACAGAGTACCATACTACTGTTTGAAACTTGTTACCTAATGCATTCTATTTTACATGCTAATTAAACAAAAATAGTAAGCAGTATACAGCATATACTGTGCAGTATGCAATACACTAGTATTCCAATTCCCCACACAGCCATTGTGTGGAAGGGCTATGATTTCATCCCTGCTGTGTCCAAGTGTTTGGACATCCCTGCTGTGTCCAAGACATTTCTAACTAAACATAGATTGTAGAAGACATAGTTTAGGTACATAGTACTGTGTAGGCTACATGGCAAAGCACATATTGTTCAATATATGATGTTCAAATTCTCTATAGTGTAAGTTTTTAATTCTTTGACATTTTTTGTTGAATATTTATTACTTTGGAATCTAAATCAGATAATCAGTTCCACCAGCATGGACACATTGCCTGGACTTTGTAATATCTACAAAATGAACAACTACTTGGAACTGTATCTGGCCTGTATTGCTTTTGCATCTAATTAAGTTTTCCAGTTTACCCTGTTTACAGAGCTAACAACTCTATTAATAACTGGTTTCAACATTTTTTTTAACTTAAGGCCCATTCTGGTATTAAACTGATTGTCTCATTTCACTTCCCTGTCATATCCAAATCCCTTCAACTTTAATATGATCTTACATTTTATGCTAAATATGGAGGTAACCATGTGGCCAATTGTAAGACATTTTTAACGATCCACTGACCAATCTCTGCTCACTCCTGTTAAACACATCAAAGTAACCTGGCCATTTGGTTACGGTTTCAAAGGTGGTGCAGTGGTCATGGCCTTTTCATTATAGGTTTGAAATAGTTTCCTGAGAGATAGAGGATGAGAAGGCTAAAGGCGAAAGGTTACTGTCTCCTCATTCCTCTCATACATTCTGGCCCTGATCACACTTCCTGTTTTGTCAACAGGCCTTATCACAGGGCCTTTGTTCACACTAATATCCTGCAAAATCAAATACAATGCAAAACATACATTGTCTTTATGCTGAGAATTATTGGTCCACATATTTGTGATGTTTTGTCTGCAAGTTTCCAGTCCTGTTTCTCAAGCACATGGAGGTTCCTCCGCAGGGAGCAAGGGGCTGCATGGCGGGGCATTGCTCAGGGAGCGAAAAGCAAAAATGGATGGATCATAGGAATATCTTGGAGCAGTACGACCACTAGTCAGGTTCTGTGAAGAAACAAATAAAGACAAGGTGAAAATGTGAACTGATTTGAGTTCATAAGACGAAAGAGTATAATTTTCTATGTTCTAGTTTTAGTATTAGCATACCACATCTGAAGACTTCATATAAAGAGTTTTATATCCTATTTATTAAGGTCATATTAAAGGCCATATTTATCATTCCTTGGTTCCTTACACACCTTTACTGTTGATGGATATTGCATATTGTGATATAAATAGTTCTGTGTGAAATAGCTTTCTCCCAAGGCCTACTTGAGCTAAGAAATTAGGTAAGAATTTTGAATGCACAAGTTCATTCACTCAATTAATTAAAAGTTGGGTAGGCAATGTCAAAGAGGCTAGCAATATCAACTTAGCTTTGAAAGCTGAAGATTTCACCCTGCTCCCTTTAGAGTGTTCTCTAAAGTCAAACACATATACAGTAGGACAGCCTATCATTGCATTCAGGTTAACATTTTATGATTTTGCACCTTCCACAGAGGTTATATACATTTAGAACAATTTATTTTAATAGTGATTGCTATGAGAATGTGAAGAGACTTTCATTCAGCCTAACAAAAATGTTCCTTGAAAAATGGCCTACCCTGCCTTTAACTGCAATAATGTTTATGCTAACATAACGTCAAAATTATTCTAGTGTTTTAACACCAGCCTACAGGTCCAAGATTTTAAAAAATCAAATTAAACATTAAAACAATCTGAGAAAGAAGAGCTTCCTGTACTGGGGAATGAAAGCAGAAGTTAATATGTTTCACATATGCCATTCTAAATCTAGCCTGGCTTAACCTGCATAACTCACAAAGACATATATGCAAGTGCCACAAGCTTAAGCTCTTTTCCTGTCAAACAGCCACTCTGTTAAAGGTTTCAGATTCATCATGTGGCCAGATCAACACTTCATCAAAATAAAAAGAACAAGAGGCCACAGAGTTTTACTGCAGTACTGCATCATTTCATTTACTTTCTACAAGCAGCGGTTTTCCATTAATCTGCTCAGGAAGCAATGTTCAGACTTAAATCATTTTAAACTGGTTTCATCCTCTCATTCCTGAAAACAAATGACAAGCTATTAAACAGCATACTTTAAGTTCTAAGGAGCTTTAGGGAATCTTCTAAGGTCTTTAGACTGGCAAAGACCTAGAAATGTCTCAAAGATGACAAATGAATTATGATATATGGGAACGCTTGTCTTTTCAGTTCTGACCAAGAATGCTTTCAAACTATTACACTAGCCATCCAGGAAAGACGTTTTGAGTGTGTTGGGTTGAAAAGAACATATTAAGTAGATAACCACATTCCTAACATAATAAGAGTCAACAATCAATGACAAAAGGCAAAGTAAAAAGAGTGCAAAAAAGAGAGTGGGAAGACAGAGAGGAAGTTGAAAATAACAACAAGGCGGGGGAGTCAAACGATGAACATCTTTCTCTCTATGACTGCAGATCCTGCAACAGCCGGCACTCTATAAATGGAAAATGACTTCATCCTAACACACACATACATACACACACATACACACACTTCCTTCTCCCTTTTCAATTCCTTGCTGCTTTCCTCAACCTCTTTATATTATCTAATAAAATGGTCATCCAATCTCCTGCAGATGAAATGGGAATTTAATGGATATGCATAGGCCATTCCTATATGCATAGGAATGCAAGACCATTGTGCAACAACTGTTAAAAAAGTTTATCTACAAGATATAACTCTACATTTTAAGATGTAAAGAGAGGACACTGGGTTTTTTAAGATGATAAAATTTTTAAACATACGGGAGATACATTGGACATTTTCTGTAGAAAATGTGAGTTGTCCCTGCTCTTACAGGTTGCCACAGTGTTGCTATGCAGTTGGATTAGTTTTTAGTATGTTGCTATGCAGCTGATGGGATGCTCTGGTTTCTGGTTACCAAGTCAAACCATGACAACTGTTGTTTTGGGTGGATTCTGGTACCTTGATATGGTTTGGGTCCCATAACCTCAATGTAAAGCTTTGGGATTTCTGCCCAATTTGTCTACATCGTCCACTACGCATTAGCAATAAGCCTAATGATTTAGCACTTTTCATCAACAAGCCACATGATCTGAGGTTTTATTCTTGTAACAAAAACAGTGAGAGGTTATGTAGGCTTAAAGGTTTGTTTAACTCCCTCTATTAATAGGGAATGTGTTGTTGCCATAACGATTACACTACCCAAAATTTGAACAGAGTTGTTTTTCTGAACCCTATTTACCATTTCTATTAGTTCTTGAGCTTCATGGTCCTGCATTGCCATTATCAGCATATCACGTCCAGTCTTGGAGAATCAAAATATCAAAAATCTAAAAAGATGGAATCTTTTGATGTGATGGAATCTGGAAATGTGAGGGCAAATTTGCAGTCTATGTCCCATTATTCATGTAAAATCACATGATTTAAAATTTTTGTTAGGGGACCCTAAAAATCACATAGATTGTGTTTCTAATTCATTGCTGTGACTCCAGCAGCCTAGTGTGCAGCCAGGATCGCCTATGAGTACACCGGTTCCTGTGCCATGTGTGTAGGAAGAAGGTGGGGAGGGAGTAACTGTTCTACACTCAGTGATCTGAGCTGATAATGACGTCACACGCTGGCATCACTTAGCTCAGCCCTTCTGGAACACTGTGGCAGGTGCCAAAGAAGCACACAGAGTCTACGGCCACAACTCTGAGGGTCAGCGGGTACGTTCTGAGCACGGTCCAGTGCCCCACTGAAAGTGGGCATGTTTACAGGTCAGGGACTTATAAAGTAATCAAATTACTCTCAAAGAATTAAGTGGCTTTCTTTAATTAAAACAGATCAGACTGGCTACTATATTCTTTGACCAAATAAACAGATCTATAATAAAATTTTTACTATTTACAAAAAGCCATGTTTTAAAAAAATATTCCTACAATTTCCTGAAAGCAGTGTTCTCTGTGAGACATTTTACAAAGTATGTAAATATTGCTAAGTATCAGAATGTGCTGTTATAACAAATAAAAATGATTACATAGTATTCATAAATGAAGTATATTTAACAAGATTGTTGTTTCGTTAAAATGTTGGTCCCTGTGATTTCTCATCTGAAAAAATGACCCAATTTTATAGCTGTCATAAACGAAAACATATTTTTTAGCTATATCATTAAGTCCACAGTACAAGTATCTGTCCCATTTTTTGAAACACATACTTACCCTAATCTTGATGGTCCTCGTTTTCCCTCCACAGTTCTTTTTTAGGAGCATTTTCTGAAACAGAGCAGAAAGGAGAAATAATGGGCAAAACCCTAACAAGTCTTACATGTTGACAATGTAAAGCAAATATCCACACAAAAGTGAACCCTTACTGAGAAAAGTTATGTTTTCACACATCCATCTACAACAGTTTTGCCTTTTCAAGTTCTTCTAAAAGCACAGTGGCCACAAAATCTAATGAGTCCATTTATGTAACAGCAAAACATCCTGTGGGCCACCCCCTCAGGACAATGTTAAATGTTTGCTTTCCATCCAAAAAACTTGGGCCTGGTGACTCACAAGCAGCGATTAAGTGTTTATGGCTTATTTTTGCTTATGAGTATGCTAAGGACAGAGTCAGGGCTTTTCATCACAGTAAATAAATTACTGAAAATGTGGAAATTGCAATACATACATGACAAAACCTATAGGAATGTCTTATCCAGCCAAAGATTTTAGGTTGTAAGAACGTTTCCCTAATGTTTTCATTAAACGTTTTAAACGCTACAAAAGTTGAATGTTCAAAAGGTCAATTGTTTAATGATGTATTTACGTTATTGCTTGGTTATAAGCAATAACATTAATGTTAATAGTGAATGTTGATTTCACTTGTCTCTGATAGAGTTAGATGCAAACAATAAGTTTAATGCAGACAGAAGAATTAAATGCTGCTCGTGTTTTAAAGTGTGTCGTTATGAGAAAAGGGCTT
The DNA here is from genome assembly GCA_036877525.1 of Chromobotia macracanthus. Lineage (NCBI taxonomy): Eukaryota > Metazoa > Chordata > Actinopteri > Cypriniformes > Botiidae > Chromobotia > Chromobotia macracanthus. The sequence goes on along the minus strand of JAZGTH010000090.1, from coordinate 474,958 downwards.
TAGGGTAAGAGCACTTGCTGTGCATCCACAACGGGAGTTACACTTTCTCTTTAGCATTTAACTTCATTCTGTGTGCAGATAGAGGCAAATGTAATATTACATTTATATTGTGTACCTATAATATCTGATTAATCTTATATAGAATGCGTGATACGGAAAGCGCTTCAGTTTACTAGTTAAAAAGATTAAATTTATTTAAATAGCACTTAATTACAATATTGCATTATTCAAAGCAGCATATTTAAATATAATTTAAATTTACATATAGTAGGAAAACACAGAAAACAGGAAAATTATTAAATATTGTAACACAGAGAATACAGAATACATGGTATTATTGCAAGTTTTATTGTTCATTATAAGATGTATAATAGTAAAACTAATCAGGGATTCTAAGACTGTAATTGGTTTGTGAATAAAAAGTTGATTAAACTGATGATACACAATACAAAACGGAGGTGCATCAGAAATACCTGGCATTGCATGCAAAGGCTCATATCTATCTCAGTGGTTTATTAGAAAGTAATGCAACTGGACAGCCTATTCAAATGGTATGTACTTTTCCTATGGGACTATGAGACATTTAGTCAATTATCACGGTAATATTAATTGACTACTTGATGACAGGTATCATATTAAGCATGATAAGCCATTCCAGCTTACATGGAGAAGGCCCTTGGAAAGGAGATCAAATTTTATATGAGTAGATATTGCTAGCACTCATTCACTCTTCAGTTCCACCTCACGCAGCATGTATTCCTTTTAGATGTTTCTTTTTCAAAAACATTAATAATGCATTATTAATAATTTAGCAGTGTTATTTTCCTGTCAGTTTCGCTAATGTGCATTTTTGTGACAATGAAAAATATTTTAATTATCACCATAACGTACATACCTTGCTTACCTATATAAGCAATAAGATACAAGAGGCTGTGTTATATCGCAAATAAGTCATGGCTGAAAGGCGCTGTCAGGCACAATGCAAAATGGTTACCACACTATACAATATTACAGCAAAAAAATGCGTATCACACAACTTTTGTGAAGTATCACTAACAAAGGAATCTGATTGGTTTGATTGATTCTGTATTATTAGGTTGGTAAATGAAGACAGTGGTTTTAGTTTTAGTAAACTAACCTTTTGTTTTTTCAGAGCTTATTTTAAAAACCAGCGTGCTCAGGAAAGAGTCTAGGCCTTTCAATGCAGTAAAACCAATCAGTGCTCTTCTTAGTTTGAAGAGCATACACATCTATGATAAAACCTATAGGGATTAACAGATAGAGGCATGGCTTTGTTATATGAGGGGAAACTCCCAGTGAAACAAGCCAGCAATTGTCACATTTGCCACATCTGCGTGACTGGAAGGCAGCCATGGTTAAAGCCCAACTGGAGTTTGAAATGAGCTCTGCCTCATTTCAAAGTTCCCAAAAAAGGAGAAAATGTTTGTTAAGCTCACTCAACCATGGAGAGGTGCATTTAGACATCTGTTAGACAAACCATTTATTTCACTCAAATAATAGCCAGACCCCTGTGCACTAGATATAAGTAAATGCAAATGTGAAGGAATGGATTAGTTGGTAAGGATTATTATTGAATAAACAACATGACCGTTGCCCAAATGTGGCTCAACATATTAACAGCTGTCATGCTATTAAAATGAAAGTATCTGGTAATATCAGGATGTTTTTTTATTTATTGCTTACGACTTCCCTCAATAATGGTAATATACAATTTTATATGAAGTTGAAAAAGACTACAAAATTGATCAAACTGAACTGATGTGGCCTTGAAAGTGTTAAAGCAAAAAGAGCTTTAGTTGCTACTTGAGTCGTCTCCCATATTGTTTTTCCTCTAACACCTCCCATTCCACTTGACTGAGTGCACACACAAACACACACAGAATGTGCCCTTGCCATGGACTCCAAGAGTCATGTGGCCCTCACAGCCATTTCTCTCTACTCCCGTCTGTCTGTTCCTTGTCCTCTCACACTCTTTTTCTATCTTTTACCTCGCACAATATGACCTTGTATATCTGTACACCTGCAGAAAAAAATTCTTAGTTTACTTGCCCCACTCTGCTTTTCATTCATTTAAATTTACAGATTTGCACAATCAGCCTTTTGTTCTGGAGGGGGAAAGGAGGGGGGCGTAACATCTGTCATCCTCTCTTTCTCTCTTAAGGTGACAAGGCAGAAAGCCCTGGTGCATACTAGCTTGTCTGAGTAAGGGTAGTTGTGTGCGTTTATATATTTAAAATTAAATGGAATTATATAATTATATTATATACAGAATATATTCATATAATAGAATATATTTGTATATTTAGAGAGATTCATTTCATATACACTGGTGTCAAAAATTAATTTAACACAATAAAAAAGGTATGAATATCATTGTATTAAATACCAAACCATGTGACGTCTGCAACAAATGATGACAGAACTTTTTGAACTTTATTGACATACTTCTTAGACATTCTTGTATGAAATAAACAGCTGGTCCAGGCTGGTTAGTTAAGTGTACTGCATAGTCAAGCTGTTCCCAGAAAACCTAATGCTGTGTCTAACAAATTTTAGACTTGTGGGTAAAACTAGCAAAGCAGCATGTTCCTGGTGACTATTATTTTGTAAGATGTGGTTTTTGATCAGCTTTGACCAACTTTTTTGGTCAGATCAACAACTCTGATTTTAAGGTTGTGTTTGGGAATACGGTAAGAACAACATTTGGGAACATGCTTGAACAACATTTTATTTACCCTACATTTCCCAAGTGACTTTAGGGGTAGCTTAGGGTTACATTTAGGCATAAGACTACAATTGTTTGACAAGAATTTTTTGTTACAGGACCAACAAAAATCTTTCAGGAACATGCCTTACTAAGGAACATGCCTAACTAAAATCATGGTCACCTTTGCTCTTGCTGGTTAAACTTAATTAAAGTCCACAATAAGACACCAGAAGCATCCCTAACCTGCTGCATCTTCTCCAGGTCCAGGCTAGGCCGACCAGGTTCTCCGGTGTAGGATGGCCGGTGCCGCCAGTAAGGCATGGAAGGCTGTTCAAAGTGGCTGAGGATGATGGGCCGGACAGGAAGGCGGGCTGGTGTGTGGGAGGCCTTGAGAGCTCGAGGAGGGGAGGAACTGAATAGAACGGGACTGGGAGAGGCAGCACTTAAGCGTGCCCCGATGGGCAGATCATTCATCCCGCACAGATCCTTCACCTCCTCATCACTAGAGGCACTGTTCATGTCTCCATGCCTGTGCTTTTTTCTGCCCCCTTCGGCCCCTGTGGCTCCTGCAATGCGCTCTAGCTCCTCTTCAGAACTGTGCCGGTCCAGAGTGGGGTCCCACAGTAGGCAAAGGCGACGTAGGTGGGTGGGAGAAAGCACACCCTGATTGTGCTGCTGACTGGTTGCGAGAGGGGTCAATGTGCAGTTTCGACGCCGCTCTGTAGGGGGCAGAATATAATTTAACAGTGTAAACACCCCATTAGGGCACTCCAGCCCTGAGATATTTCCACTACACCACTCATACCACACTATACAAGATCAGCCTATTTCTCATTGCTTTAGGCTGGCCAGGCTAGTGTGCACTGCAGAAACAGCAATAAGTAATTTAAATATATACGTGGTCTAGAATAAGACCTCAGATAAGGTTTATGGTTCAAGATTTCTAACCACAATGATCTGTGAACATTCGGCCTAATGAATGTGGCACATGCTATATACAAACACACACCTCTGTCAATCTGTGCCAGCTCTTGGTTTTCACCTTCCGAGTCATCGCTCTCTCCTCCCTCCTCACTGCCATGGTAGGAAATCTGTTTCAAAAGAAATGCAAAGCAAAGGTCAGACAAACCTGAATCACAAATGCAGCACAAATATGCACAGCTCAAGATGAATAGGGCTTCTCATACATCTGTGTTCCAGATCAGGGCATAACAGCATTGCTTATCATGTCTTATCACAGTAAGAAAAATTAAAAATGTTTCTTTGGAAACAGTCCCTTTGGTATACACGTACGAGAAGGTCAGATAACCCTCTTGCAATTTTTCTTGCGAACTAACTAAAGAGTTTCGCCATTTAGAAAACCTTTATTAAAATTTTTTAAGGCTAGATACCCTCCATAACCCTAGGTTGGTGACAAGCCAAGTACTTGGGGTGCTAAACAAACTTTAACCCTAAACATGCAGAATGATTATAGTTATTATAGCCTTAGCAAGCACCAACTAATGAGTCACTGATTTACACCTTGACTGAGATAAGAAAATGTGTGATTTGATTTGATTGTGTGAAACAGAGGAAGAGATGTGCCCATGTGAAAAATGAGACCTAATCCAATTCAAACTTCAGTGTTTGCATTTCTTTGCTGATCTGTCTTGTTGGAGTGCAGATCTGAAAGTGTGAAAAGAAGAAATGTAGCGTGAGGTTAAGAGAAGTAAAAAACAGGCACACCCAATACCACAACACCAATTTAAAAAACTGTAAAAAAGGTTTGGCTATACTGCACTGCATCTCTAAACTGTATATGTTAGGTAATTTATAAAAGCTTCTTTTAGAAGCAAAACTAATTGGATGTCTTTTAGAGAATGAGGGTGGAACAGAAAGAAACCCAACAGACTGCACCAGTTAAAGAGTTAAGTAACAAAGTGCATAGTAATTACCTTGTCCAAGCCAGGCTAACCAGCTGCCATCTGTTCTCAAGTACACACACAGATATACACACACCCCACTTTTCTTCGGTCTTTCACTCAGCAAACAGTGAGTAAAAGAGAACAGAGAAGAGACGCAGAGTGAAGCTGAATGAATCAAATATGTCACTCTTTCTCACATGCATTAGGAACTCTCAGCAACTCATGGCCCCCAGAAGAGCCATTCCCACCTGCGCTTACTGAAATCCAGTCTCTCTTCAATCTCAATCCAGCCACAAATTACCATTCCTCATCACTGAAACTTTATCCAGAATCTTTAACTGTGAGAACCCATACTCTAGGCTGTATTCATGAGTACTACAGCATACTTAAAAAAATAACTGCCCATTACAAGCACCCTTGTAGTTGACAATGTATTTGTATTAGGAATGTGCAAAACCAAATTTTCAAAACTGACTCGTCTGAGGGTTTTTTTAAACAACTGTACAGCTAGTAAGTATTAAAGTATTAAAGTTTTTTCCCACCATTTAATCACCTTTATGTCATTCCAAACCTATGTGACCTTTATGGAATGGTATATCTTTATACCTATCTATCATGTTAATTGACTAAATGTTATGTTGTCTCAAAAGTACATACTGTTTTAGTTTATTGTTTGATTACATTACCCTCTCATACCAACCACTTCGCAGGCAATCACAGGTATTTCTGATGCATGTCTGTTTATTCAAATTCCAAATGTGTTGTACTTATCATCAGTTCAGTCAACTTTATATTCATAAACCAATAATAATCTTAGTATGCCTAATTAGTTTTACTATTATACATCTTATAATGAACAACACAATTTTCAGTAACACCATGTATTCTGTATTCTGGGTTGTATGTTTTATAATTTATAATCTGTTTTTATTTCCATTGTATGTAAAGCTGCTTTGAAACAATGCAACACTGTTAAAAGTGCTATATAAATAAAATTGAAATTGGAGCACAAAAGATATTTTGAGAAATGTCTCAGTGTTTTTGTGTCTACACAATGGAAGTGAATGAAAGTCACTGCCACTGTTGTTTGTTTACTAACATACTTCCTCAGAAGCAAAAAGTCAAGTAAGTTTGCAATGACATGAAGGAAAGTAAATGATAGAAGAATTTTAATTTTTGGGTGAACTATCCATTTAAGATACTGTGTATATTCAGGCTGGTTTTGGGTCCAACAGACACTGAAAAGACAACACAATCTTGTGACAATTTATAACTATTTCAAGTTTTAGTGAATTGGTGGCTAATTCATATACATTTGTACAATGGTGGCTAATTCATATAAATTTGTACAATCAAAAGTTTGCCCTAGTGACGGTAAGGTGTACGGTGGACCTTCATGCTTGCTTTTTCAACACAACTAACGGTAAGTTATCTTATTAACATGAACTGTGGTAGTCAGTGCTTTTACAAAAGCAGCAACAAGCTAAATGCAATGTATTTAGAGGCACAACTTTGCTGAGAGGGTTAAATGATCTTAGATTGCCAGTACAGCTCTTCTATAGAAACAGGAACAAATGAATCCAGCTACAAAAGAAAACTGTTACCAAGCTGCACAAAAACTGAAGTAGAAACAGAAATGCATATCTTAATCTCATGCTTGAAATATACATAAAAATCAATCTACCTTCATTCCACATCTCATGATACACCACAAAAACTTCCAGGTGTAACCAAAAAATGAAAACTCCAGTATATGCTTTATGAAACATTACATTTTAATGTAAATTCTTCTAACCGAAACAATACTTGAAAAACAATCAACAATCATGACATGACAATAATTTTGTAAAGTCATGTTGCTCAACCCCTTCTCAAATGAGTGACACTGTCAGTACTACACTGCTATCAGCCCTAAACAACATGCTGTCAAGTGACCTTGACTTGACTGAGCGGTGGCGGCCAATCAATAGAATCTGCAAGAGGTCTGATACATCCAGACTCTTTCAACTCACTTCAGTGTCAGGAGAGAAAGCACAGCAAATATCAAGTCGACTGTTGTATCTTCATCTGCACTGAAAGGCTCTAAAAGAATTTCATGGACAAAAGCACATTAAGGTTCACTGTAAAGTCATCCAAAGAGGAAAAACAATGCCAGTGGTACACAACAGGAAAAACAGGCTCTGTGTATATCCTACTGGTAGTTAATTAAGCTTCTTTATTCATCAGGCCAATTCAAGGCAGAGAGACAGAAATCTCATTATGTGAAAAGCTCTTGATTTTACATAATATTTTGGCTAGTAATGTAACCCTCTACATACAAACACCCATACACATCTGAGTGACTGAACTAAATACTGCCACACTGCATGAGGCCTGTTTCCCTGGGAACCGCCCCCAGATGGGATGACAGCATCTTCGCCAGGGGTTATGGGATGCATGTGTTTAAGTGCTGATATGTTAACAGGGCTTTTGTCAAATCATGCAGCATTAAAAGAAAATGATCCAAATTACCCTCCATCCACGACAGAGACAGCCCATTAACTATGGGTTTGGCCAGACATGAAAGAACATGTTGTTGTTTCATAAATTTGTATTTTGATTACTATTTTTAAATGCCACTACTTACATACCAACATGTATGAGATCTGGGCAGAATAGAATAGTTCTCTGTCATGGTAATATTTTAGCATCTCTTAATTCTGCAGGCAAACAAGAAGCATGTAGTTGTATCTAAATTACAAACATATAAATTCAGGCCAAACAAGAATGTGGCTGAACAGGAATACTATTCTTTGTAACTGTATGATAAGAACACTAGTGTGCATGACCACATTTTTGTTTGGGGTGTGCATGAGTCAATAAGGCGGCATACATGCATAAGTAGCAGTTCTCGCTACTGCACGAGTAAACATGTTGATTCATATGCATAAGTTAAATGTAACCAACCTAAACAGCTTTATTTATTAAGTTATTTCAATGCATGGGACCTATAGGGAAGCTGTACTTATGCTGCCATGAATTACGCAGTTGGCAGTTTACAGCCCAGCCTTCTGCATTTACATTTGTTAAGCACTGGACCTGAACAGATTTGCTTACTCATAAAAAAACACCCCAGCTCAAATAAATAAATAAATAAAACCATACAAAAAGATACAATCAATATTGATCGATTTAACCTATGTGGAATTGGAACTTTTAAATCAAAAATCCCTCAAGATTGCGCTATTTAAGAGCTTTTGGAGTATCCCTGACAGGCAATGCCTAAAATGATTAAAAACGATCCCAGACATGTCCTACAGCATGTCCTACAAAGAAGTACATCCTGTTTAACAATTGAACAAATTATTAAAACAGTATTTGCATGAGAGTTTAATGCTGACCACAATACACCTCTTTTGCAGATGTAGCTATTTGCATAGCCTATGGATTACTCTCAGTATCCTCCAGCATAGTTTGAGCTCATAAACTGAAGGCCTGTCAATCTGTTTGCACATGTAACACAATTACCTACCACGTAGCTTCAGGGTCTACAGTACCATCCTGCAAAGCATTGTGGGTATGTGGGGGCAGAGTAGTACAATTGTCATCACAGCTTGCTGGATCAGCAATGGCTGTTCTCATTTGAACGTATGGGGTCGATTAGGGTAAGTGACGACGGTTGTGGATTACAGACTGTGGAGAGGGCGTTTGTGTGTGAAAATGATATCAGCTCTGAAGGCACACAAATGTTAGGTTGTTAGTGTGATAATTCTTAAAGGTTAATCACATCACAGTCTTGCCATAATTAGAACACACATACTAATGCAATTACATGCAACAGTGCCCTAAATTTTATTCACCATGTGTCTTCCTATGCCATGTCAATAGGTCCTAATTTCCAGTGGCCTGTAAGATTTATATTAGCTGCTATTGACTTGCATTGTAGACATTAAAGGTCCAGTGATTCCACACACATTCCTATCCCTGCTTGACTGAAGGTTTATTATGTTTAGTTAAAAAAAATTAAACACAAAACAGTTACATAGTCTTACATAAGATCCTCTTTACTTATTATATAGGCAGTACAGTGAATACCAGGAAAGGTGAATAAAGACATGTGCTGTATACTCTCCCCACAGTAATTATACTTAACCAGAAGTTTAAGTAGTCCCACTTCAAATGTGCAATTTAGACATCTTTACAGCAGCAACTTTTTCCTTCCTGAAAACTTGTAAGTACAAATTACAACTTTTACATTTCGGCACGTAATCCCTTTGACTGCTTGGCTTCCCTTGCAGTTAATTTCTGTGTATGTGTTACTGTTTATCTAAACCTGGAAACTAAACATTATTTTCAGTGGTAATCAACAGCAGGCCACATATTCTGTAGACAAATTACAGAAAGTTGTAATAAACCCCTAATATTACCCGTCCCAAATCATGCACTCAGCCCTGACAAGTGTAGACCATAAGGCAGCAAGTCCAGCAAGTGTGCCAAGTCTCTATGAAAGTCTCTCATAATGTGGCAGACCATGGTAAATCCTTAAGGGAAGATGAAAATGTGGATAAAAAAATAATAATCCTGCCTCAAAATGGAGCACCTACCCACTTCTTTCACACAGTCATCCTCAGAGAGAGTTTAAATGATGTCTGTGATGTCAAAACAGTATACTGTGTGGTAGGCGGTAGGTGAGAGTTACATACTGAGCATCAACACGTGTGTCACAGTCATGAGTTCTTGTTATGCCATCTGCTATACAGTTTGGGATGGAGGTTGGCCCTTTAATAATGGCCAGTCTGTGTTGGTGTGCATGCCCAGCTAACAGGGAATCAGTTTTCAGAATGTTGGCTAATGTTCTCTAAATGTTCTCTCAAAGTTAAAAATAATAAACATTCTTGCAGTAACGTTAGTAAATTTTTTCTAACGTTATATATAATGTATATCAAAAACATAATTCTTAGTAGTTAATGGAACATTTTAAAAACATTACAGAATTTATAAACTGTTTGAGTGTTCCAAAACATTTCAAAAGAATGTTTTTAATGCAGTTGTTACTTAATGTAAACATTATGATAAACTTTCTACAACCACAAATTGTTAGCTGGGATGACACTTTTTCAATATACTGATAATCATGGCTGGCAAAGTGTCACCTGCAAAGCGGTCCAAAAAGCTATTTTCTGCCACTAATGTTTCACTAAAAAAAGTTATGAGGGTGTTACTAATGCTTCGTTCCACAAAGGTCAATCTATTGGCAAGTCGTGACAGGGTTTCACCATTTAGCTAAATTTATATACTTTATATGTTCATACATTAATGTTCTAATGATCTGGGGGTTGCTGTAATGTTGCCTTACTATTAGCAACAGAAAGTATGTGATTCGGGAATCATCTACTGTGAAAACAAAAATGGTGCCAATTTCATCATACACAGCACATCAGGTCTCTTAACAAACTGCTCAAAAAACAAAAGTTTGAAAACAAAACTCTGAACTCTGGTAAGAGTTCAAAAGTAAACTGTTAGCAATCACATATTATTTATGACCAGCCACAGCTAAAAATACCACAACTTGCTCCCCAACTTGCTAACAACAGAAAGTGTCTAATCAGATTTCACATTTCCAGAAAATGCAACAGGAAAACCATCAATGTTGAAATAATTTTTGTCATAAATAAAAGAACAGCTGGAATCAATGACAAGACTATGTTTTTGACATGTGTAATAAAGCTTTGCTAATTAATATAAAAAACATTTTAAAATAACAATTATGACAATGGCAAATGGCAATTATGTTAAAGGCCTATGATATTCATTGCAGACCAAAAAAATGAAAAAGGACAATTTCCTTTTTGGCTATATTACTGTTCACAAAAGAAATTTCTAGAGAAGGAATCATAATATGCATATTACAGTACTAATATAATTCAAACCCAAAACATCACATTTACTTCTTAGTATTCCCAAATATGTCTCTTCTCTGATGGTGACTAAAACCTTTGTACGCATCCAACTTTTTGTAACCTGGCTGCTAGATTATGTACTTAGCCAACATGTAAATGACATTGGGCTAGATTTTTCAGTCTTTTCCCTCCCAGCTTATAGAAAAGCAAACATTTGACAAACAGTTCATGGTTTGCCAGGTCTTTGGATTACAGTACAGTGAACACATTTATAATGAGTGTGAATCTAGCCAATAGGCATTATATAAGTTTCACAACATTTCACCTTAATACCACACAATATCTTAAAACAACGGGAAACATCTTCATCCTTCTGTGGCTTGACATAAACTATATGATCTTTTTGGCTTGGGTATTTAAGTCAACTCTTACATAGGTCTGCTAATGGTTTGTAAATAGCAAATGAATAAGTGTTGCACTTTCCAGCAGTGTCTTACAAGCCTTGCAGTCCACTAACCATGGGGGTGTGTAGGCCTGGTTCTGTGGTCAGTTTAAGATTACGTTTAAAAGCACTCGCTACATACAGCTGCATTTTTCAATTTTTACACCAGTGCAAAAACAGCCTAACTGAACAAGCAAACAAGCAAAAGGCCCAGACTCACTGGTGTACTCCAACACACAACAGTGTTTCAAGACAAACAAACATGCTATGCCTTTGAGGCCAGGGCTGCAGTTCTTCAATCCCTGCATAAAGCATGGGACATCATTTATGTTTTTACAAGGCATAAAGGAAACTTCTGGATGGGCCTAGTACAGTGTTTTGCAAACTTGGGGGCCTCAACAAACTTCTAAAGGGGCTCAAGATGACCCAAGATTATTTAAAATAAGACAAAATAAGAATTAAAATAAGCTATTAAAAATTAAAAACAACAAAAAATTGGGTATTTTAATCTTAGTGTTTGGTAATTTTTATAAAGAATACACATCTTCCTAGTTATGTCAAGCTGTAAAATACTTTATTGTATTTCAAATATTGTTGAGGACTATGAAGTCAACCTTGAAGAACCTTGAAGTCAAAAAGTTTGATATCCACTGTGTCTTGGTTAGCATAGATGTGTTTGTTTCTCTATCCATTCATTTGTCTGTTGATATGGTCTAGTGAAATTTGAATCCTTTTTATCATGTCTGTCATATAACCAGTGTAATTTTCATCCTTTAAGGCCTTTTTCACTTTTAGAGCTAAGCACCAAGTTACAACGTTACCCTCAATGTGCACATTGCAGGCAGGTCATGCGTTGTAACATAGCACTAAAACCGTTTCAACTTTAAAACATTTACCACTGACCTTTTCAAGCACAGCCCATGATTAGTGGATAATCTGCATGATGCATCATTACATAGGTGGGGTCAGCAGGAAAATCAAAACAAGATGCTAAACAGATCTGGTGTATCTAGGCACCTTGGGCTGTATGACAAAATGTCAGAGGCATATCAAATAACATTAAGAGAATAACCTTTATGTGCATTGTTGCCCTGATGATCCCAAAGACTCCTGAAAGGTCATCAGACCTTGTCCAGAGCTTCTCAGAGGTTTGGATTTATTCAAGTCCACTAGGTCTACTAATGGCACAACACACACACACACACATCTCCCATCAGCAGTCCATCAGTGCCAAATATGTGGCAAGAGGCCAGACTCCAACCAACGTAACTGTATTTATTGGTGTAAACGGGCTGAGCTAAGATACAAAGACTGAGCAGAGAATGTGTGCTCTAGTACAGGAATAACAGTTTTTGGCAATGACCATGAACTTCAACTACATACAACTATGTATTGTTTCACAAAAAAACTTTAGCTAATATTTTGATGTTGTATTGGGATTTGTTTTAAGTCAGTTAACTTAAGTAACTTTAGAGAAGCCTGGCAGTTGTTTTTATTGTCGGTAATTTTATTGCCGATATTAAACATTAAATTATATTACTTGTAACAGTACCCTAAAACATGCAAATACAGATATTGCACCATTAGACAACCAATAGTTCACACAGCCTAGATGACATTAGCCAAAAAGGGAAGTTTCAGAGGTGGAGTATGTTATTACATACAAAACACTGTGAAGAAACATTTGTCAAGGCAAAATGATACATGTACGGATGAATAATTCACAACATGACCAACATGTTTTAAAGTAAATCATTTGGTTAGTTTTGAGCGCAAATTAGTGACCATTTGTACAACAATAGCTTGTTTGTAGTCACGTGATTCTATTGACATGAAATTAAGATGGAGAGCAGGAAGTGAAAAGCAGAATGGACGAGATGGAGGAAAGCCTGTACTGCACAGGTTTTAGACATTATTACAAGAGAAATCATTTACAGAAAATCACAACATATGTTGGGCATGAAACTTATGATATAAAGAGAAGCAAATTTTCTACTGAATTGAAATACTTGCCTGCCATTGAGGCGGTAGATATAAGCAACTACTTTGCTAGTTTGTTACGTATATATTTGTTCAGTTCAAGTTTCAAGTTTCTTGGTCACATACACAATCATACACAGTATGATATGTAGTGAAATGCTTTGAATGGCTGTCACTCACAGTTTGTGGTAAAAACATAAAAAAACAAGTAAAAATGGAAAAATAATAAAATATTAAGCATAAGAAATTTAGATAGTAATTATGTAATATATCTAATGTACAAGAGTATGAAGTATGAAAAACAGAGCAACATGATAGATATTAATAATATATATATATATATATATATATATATAGATATAGATAATAATAACAGAAACAGTCTGAACGGCAATATTTACATTGTGCAGTATATAGTGTACAGTATATAGCTGAGGAATAAGAGTGATCTTATGTGATCTTATTTATTGCATTTTTCCCCCTTATTAAGAACAACTTTTGGTACACACTAAAAGCTCATTGTGGTTTCTCAATTAGAGCAAAACTTTGAGTTTGTAAAAGTGCTTCCTATGTAGAAAATCACTTCCTGCCTTCCACATGTCATGTGCAAACAAGCTATAGCTCAATCAGTTTAGGGCCATTGCACTTGCAATTGTTAAAGCAAGAATCCAGCATCAGTGAAACATTTGAATCCAGACAATGCAACATGGTGCACATTTCAAACAGCATGTAAGATTTGGTCATAACTTAAAATATGTAGTATGAACTGTAGTTACACTAAAACTTGATAATACACCAGAGAAACTTAATTAGTAGAAACTAATGTACAGCAGTAATTATTATACAACTCTGAAAAAACTGGAGTCCCTTTACTTACAAATGTTTTATAGCTATGCCTTAATATTGCTAAATACAACATTGTCCACCATATGTAACTTATCTGCACTTATAACGCAGGTAAATTCTTGATTCTGATTGGTTGTCAAACATTACAGCATGCTAATGTCTGTTTCAAACCTGTAACACCATTGCCAGCTAAGGTGTGCATTAATTTTCAACAATCCAATGATCCATTACTGGTCGGCACAGAGGTGCCTTCCCATTAAAGAGAACCAGCCTGTCTACCAGAAAAGAGATCAAATCAGGATCAAAAGTACATCTCTCATAACAAATAATGAAACTGCAAGCAGCTGGTCAAAATAAGCAAGTAAAAGAGTTATCCACAGAACAGAGCACAGAGAGGACTCTCATTGTATGTTTAACATAACTACATTTTTGTGGGACCTCTCATCATGTTCTCAAAAAATGCATATTGGCAAATGTTTGCCCTGAAAATCAGAATGCTGCATTTCTGAGCAATTTATGAGTTCATAACAATGTTCTGTGAACAAAGAGCCTGTTTTAGGTACAGTATGTCAAGTATTTTTTAGTTTGCAGATAGGTGTTGTATTACTTTAAGATGGTTCTTCAAGATGGCGCAGTCAGATGCCATTCTGCTAAAACTTGAAACTCAGGGGGTCATTTAGTTCCTTAGTCAATTCCTTCGAATAAAGTCACTTATAGTTTTTGAATAGGCTCTGAAGGCATCTTCTTGTTGTTTGTGAACTTAGTCCAGGTTAAAGTGTGAGATCTCTTTAGTAAATATGCAGAGGTATTATAAGCAGTCTATGTCTGTCTGAAACAGTGGGTAAGTTTTAAAACAAGTCCTGGTAACAAATCCACCTTCAGCACCAAATAAACATACTAAAGTATTGTGGGACAATGGCTATATACATTGGAAGTGTCTGCCTTCCCATGTGGGACAATATAGCAGCCACATGCCAAAGAGGCTTACAAGATATACTTTACATCACATTGTCCTAACATACATTATACATTATTTTAATAGTGATAGAAATAATTTTTCATTATACATATATGTTTTAAACTTTATGTGTTAACAGTTAATAAATATTTATAGTGCCTTACCTTCACCTGGAAAGGATGGATCTCATTTAGAGAGTGTCTTCTGAGTTTCTTAGTGAGAGTCTTCAGCATTCTGCCTTTCTTTGGCCGTTCTCTTCTTTGTTTAAGGCCACTTCAAATTACACATTCATACATGACACAAACTCTGAATTGTTCATCACTTTCTAAGAACAGTCAATACGCGTATTCAGAGATGTCCAGCTCCATGCAAACAAACTCATACTGAAACACAAATACACAAAGATCAAGAGTTACCGGTGCCAAAACAAAAGGTCTCCGTGGAGGAGGAATCGGGTCTGTTTTTAGTTCATTGAATACAGCATCTATACAGCCACTTGATCGAATCATCCAATACTTTTACGAACATAAATATATAAAATATGACGAATTAAGCCTTGTATTGTGTGGAAGTAATCACCGACAATGTCGTACTTCAGAAAAGAGGCAGTAATAAAAAATCCAGGTTCTTAAAATAAATGTTAATCTTACTGCAAACGACAGATGGATGATGAAGTTGAAGTGCGTATAATGAAAAGTCGCTATAGAATGTCTATTACACACACACACACACACACACACACACACACACACACACACACACACACACACACACACACACACACACACACACACACACACACACACACACACACACACACACACACACACACACACACACACACACACGTATGCGCACTACATTGTACTCTCTTAGCTCACGCTCACCACTCACTCCCATTGGCTGCTCTACCGATGATGTCATTGCGTTGTAAAAGTGGGAGGAGTGTAACTTCTTAAAGGGGTAGGGCCGGGGGGC
Organism: Chromobotia macracanthus; assembly: GCA_036877525.1. Lineage (NCBI taxonomy): Eukaryota > Metazoa > Chordata > Actinopteri > Cypriniformes > Botiidae > Chromobotia > Chromobotia macracanthus. Next base: position 459,243 of record JAZGTH010000090.1, on the reverse strand, counting down.
ATTGTTACGCTTTTATGAAGATTTATATTCTCAAGTAAAGCACTGCAATCTACTGGCTCGTTTTAATTGTACTTCAGTATTGTGAGAGGATTTAATGTTATGTTATTGCGTTTTAAGAATTTTAAGAATTGTACTTTCCACTTCAGTCCATACAGACAGCTATACATTTATTTAAAGGACAATATATATATATATATTGTCCTTACAATATATATATATACAATATATATATATATATATATATATATATATATATATATATATATATATATTGTATGTATGTATTGTAATCAGATGCTCTCTCTCCAATAAAAGGATTTCATATGAATGCTGTTTAGTTTGGCACTTATACTCTCCATTACAGTTTCTGGATCTGATCTAACCACAAGTAATTAAGCAAATTAGTATGAGAGACCATGACTATTTTCACAATATAGCAACTTCTAATGGCATATTATTTTAATCGAACAGTTACTACAGAAAATAGGACACATGCACAGTACTCATGCACAGTATCTATGTGAACAGGTGTTTTGTGTCATAGCTGTTATTTACTGTTTATTTTACATGGATGGAAGACTGTATTGACCATTTCAATGAAATGGTATCTTTATTTAATTTTTAAATAAAATTTCCCATTTTCTTTTTCATAATATCAAGATATTATAATTCACATTTTATTCACTTTTATAACACTTTGTTATATTAGTAACAAAGACACTTTGATACTGTAGTAAAAACTAATTAATTATACATAATTACATGAAACTAACCTTAACTCAAACCCTAACCCTAACACTATAGTATGTGCATGTAGTTAATTAATTATTTAGTACTTAAATGTATAATTACACTGTAACAAGGACAGCAGTAAAATAAGATTATATAATAATTCACATTACAGCTGTTATAAATTCATGTTAACTAAAACCAATGGGAAACCAGTTTGTGCACATATTTTTTATGAATTACCCCATGTTCAATTTATTATTTTTCTTGAAAATATAGATTTATGGTTGATGTTTAGTTAGATTAATTATAGTTTAATTTACATGAAATAGTAGTACACCTAAAGCCAGGGGTAATGCCATCACACCACCAACACATACAAATACATTTATTGTTTACAGTAATGACAGAATAAAACATGTTGAGCAAGTTCATGTTGCATCACTTTAAATATAGGGCTGTGTTGTATCAGAGCAACTGGAAAAAAGACTTCTATGACAACTATGACAAATTAGCATTTTCAGTTGTTATAGTAGTTGTATTAATTTCCTTTGCTAAAAGACAGTGACAGTGATATTATCACTGTTAATATAATGAAGTTTTCAAATATTATTCCATGATACATGATACTAATTGCTTGTCATATTGGTACCATGTACCATGTTAGTCATATGGTACTCCAAAATACTCTGCATAATACTAGGGCATTTTTCACAGCAATGTGGTATAATCATGGCATTTTTTGACCGCATTTTTAAGAATTGTTTTATTTCTAATAATTCATTGCTTCCAAATAATTTAACCATAAAATGCTTATTACCAAGTATTACTTCTTTTAACATTGTCTCTTCCACTTTCACAAACTTTTTACTCTGTTCCTGGTACTGCTGTTATACCATGTTAAAACCAGTTCAACTTTAAAAATATTGAAAATAAGGAGCTGTACTAAGATGGTATCAAGCTATTTATTTTTATTTTTTGAATTTTCATTACAGCTTCTTTTATGCATTTAGGTTTTTAGAAATTAATGCTTTGCTCAATGTTATTTTGTAAAGATAATCTATCTGTTCTAATTAAAATTCACACGGAGCAGAGTATGTAGAAACCAAAGATAACCACTAGAGGGCACTGTTTCTTTAAAAATGAAAGCATGCTGTTCATTGTCATGCGCTATAAAAATCAGCAGGCCTGTTAAGGAATCTTAACCCTGATAGTGTATGACGTGATCCAAGCCCATTGAATGAGTTCTATTTGCCTTCAGATGAACAAAAGAATTATACAATTTTAAGATAGGGGACACATTTAAAATAAGAAAAATGTGATATCCCTTCAAACTTACTAGCAGTTATCAACAGCCCAGTTACAATTTAATTCTGTTGTTTGTCAGTAGAGGGCAGCATCTATCTAGCTAGCTAGCTAGCTATCTACTTGGGCAAATTAAGTTCCTTCGCAATTATTTATTATGGCTAAGGGGAATTATGGCTATGTAAGCAAAAACTTTCAATACACAGTGTATTGAATAGCTAAATATGACAGAAAAATCTATTATAAACATGGAATATAAAAGTTCTAATATTCTAATATTGTGAATAATCTAGTTTAGTTAAACAGTTTTGTCATCCTCATTTATTTTATTTTCTAATAGCAAGCAACATACCATAATTAATTTCCCATTTGATAAAAACACTTCACTTGCCTGCTTAGTCATCATGCCCAATAAATGGCAACAGCATCAAACAAATCTGTTGCATCTACGTCAGTGTTTTTCTTTGTGCTCCCTTTGTGCCAAACTGCACTAAAAAAAACTGAGGACATGTGGAGCGTTGCGACCTTCACACCTTTGTTGCAGTACACAAACACTCTCAGCCTACTTGCCCTGAACGACTTTCCAGGTGCACACAGCCCACACCGCCCACTGCTCTCTGGACTGTTTCAGTCTGTCTCTTCCTCCCCTGTGGGCTCCCTCTCTCACCCACTGACCCACTGGCGGAAAGCGTGGGCACTGTGCGTCCAAGAGTCTGCATTTAGAATGCCAGATGGCTATTTTCTTCCCCAAGCAGTCTAAAAAAAGGCAGGCTTACATAAATCCACCACTGCTATGATTGCTGGATATGGACAGGTCTTCAAAGGAAACATGGCTTATTAAACAATAACATCACAGCACATAATAGAACATATTGGTGTTTCTATTCAAACTAACCCATGCAAATGTGTGAGTATAAAGCAGAGATGACTCACTTTTAAAATGGTAGATCTGAACAGTCATTGTTTATGATGATGTGTGAAAAAATTTCTGTGCCTAGATATGTGAGCAATGGTTACACCTGCTCATGTATCCAGGCACCCACGTATCACTCACTAAACAGCCTCTGCCCAGCTAACAGGGTACATTCTCAACATTGCCTAAAAGTTCTTAAGTTATTAAAAATGTCCTTGACGCAATATTAGTAGAATTTGTTAATGTTATTTGTCATCTATGGAATGCTCCTAGAACATTTAAAATAACATTTTCAATGTTTTTTTTTTTAACTTTTATTGTTAACTGGGTCATTAGTGACTGCAGTTAATTACAGTGAAAGACACCTAATGATGTGTTCACAAAATGCCATTTACATGCTTCCTCTTCTTCTATTTCTCTACACATGCCTATGAACATGTTTTCATATGGATCTAATGGCATATGACCCAAACAAAGCAAAACATTAGGTCACTTTTTCAATTTAAAACCAAAGTTAAATGTCATTGAAATTTATAGCACAAATCGTGATTTTCATGTGCAAATTTTGCAATGGTGTAATGCGTAGTTCTGTTGTAATCCCTGTAAGGTTATGACATTGTTTGTGACAGGAAATGACCTTCGAGAGAAAGTGTGGGCGTAAAACCATCCAATCAGCATACAGCTTGTTTGAATGTTGAAAAAATAAAGCAGTGTTAGCTTCAGTGGTTGAAAGGACCTCCAAGTTTGACGTCTACATGCATACCGCATTACAAAATAGTTCTATTTTTGTCTAATTTTGTAAAATGGAAAATGTTGAAATATGGAGAAATGAATTTGACCCCAAATGAATGCCTTTAAACTGTTAATTAATTCAGAGTAAGTTGTCTACGTTTTCATGATCCAACTGTATTTGTTACAGCAATTGAAAATTAAATACTGAATTTTTAAAATGATGTATTGTAGCTCAGTTAGTATCACACTAGCCATGCCAAGATCATGGGTTTGTTTCCAAGGGAAGTCAAAAAAGAAGTAATAATAACAACAAACAAAATAGCAACCACAACAACAGCAATAATAATAGTAAACTACACTGTAAAAAAACTTTGCTGCCTTAAATTTTTAAGTTTAATCAATTTGGTTTCACAAGTCATTTCAACTTACTCTTTGTAATCTCGACTGGTGGGGAGCTGAATTACCTTATATAGTTGGAAAATTGCTTAACCTATTTTTTTTAAGTTATACCAGTTAAGATTTAAAATATTAAGTTGAAATGACTTGATTAAATGTAAAAATTTAAGGCAGCAAAAACATTTTTACAGTGTAGGTATATTTTCTGAAGAAAATGTGAGTGGTGCTTGCTGTGGCAAAACTTGGGCCAGAATATTTCAACGATGTTAGCATATTTTAACATGATGATGATTTTACATGATGCTAGCATGTTTTAGCATGACTTAGCATGATGCTTACATGATTTAGTATGATGCTAGCATGCTTTAGCATGACAGATCTACTAAATTATGACTTATTTGTTATGATGTTGCTGTGATTAGAAAGTTGCCAGGGAAATACTTAAAGCCCACTGAAAGCCCAATTCAAATAAGCCCACCCATATGCTGAGATATGGCTTACTCATTTCATTCATGGTTGCTAGGGTACCTTTAATGGTTGTTACGGTGTAGCTAGACAGTTAATAGGGTAAAACTAACAGACTGATCTGTCTGAATCAAAAGAGCCAACTCCCATGTCTTAATAATGTTTTGGTGCTGAAATACGGCTAATTCATGTTGAGTGCTAGGGTGCTCTAAATGGCTGCTAGGGCATGGATGGATAGTTTACATTGTGATATTTAAAGACTACTTGCAAGTCTGAGTCAAAAGAGACTACCCACTTGTCTTTACGGTGTTTTGATTCCTCTCCTTTTTCAATCGAATTCCATGGGGTGGTTGCTAAGGTACTGCAAATTGTTGCTAGTGTGTGGCTATAAAATTAAAATGTCACTATTTGTTGCTATTTGCTAAGCCAAGCATTATGAACCCATCCCCAAGTCTATGGCTGCATTTACACTGCAAGCCTTAATGCTCAGATCCGATCTTAACTCCATATTTGATTTTTTGTCCCACCTGTTTACACATACTTTAGACACACCTGCTGATCTTTTCTAAAGTCAGCAAAAGCTTTGCCCAGAAAAAGAAAAGGTGTATGAGAGTGATAGTGATGCTTTGCTTCACAAGAACCACTAATAAACACATACATAAATAAAAAGCAAAGCTTAAATGTATGTAAATGTAGAGATTTCTAAATGAAAGCATAAAAATTAAAATATCTAAAGACACAACAGACAAATACTGCTTTAAATACAGTTTATTTATTTCATGAATAATTTAAATGGTAATTCTGTTAAAACAGTTTAAATTTTGTAAAAAAATTTACTTTTATGTTTTAGGTGCTTCTTTCAGGTCTTTCCACCCCTGCCTTTGAGGAAGTCTGTGCACGCCTCAATGTTATTAATTTAACCTCTTATTATGGGTAACATAATGAAATATTGTTGAAATATTGGCTACCTGTAGTCAGGCACATCAAGTTTAAGTAACACTAGCCTCCATCCTGTCATCCTGCCCCTAGCTTTGGCTCTATTTCTAATTGTAAAGTTTTGTAGACTAGACCTGTGGGCTCTTATGTTAACAACATGTTTGCATTGTAAACGAAATGTTTACATTTTCTGCAGTAATGGGTGCTGTGGGTGCTTGCCAAGGTGACGTTATGAGGCCTGTTCTAAGCTTTTTAATCAGCTCATAAATAAAAATTATTGACCTTATTGCTTGGTTGGTTGCTCAAAATTCCTCACCCAATAAGTAATAGCAACAATTATGCTTTCCTTAGTCCAAAATCTTACTTTTGTACTTAACTCCTGAAAGACCATTTTAGCTTATCATGTTTCTATACTAAAATGCATTAGCCAGTAAAGCTGGATACTTAAATGTTCTGTACCACCAATTGTTCTATGTCTCAATGACAAAATGAAATAAAGAGCATTAAATAACTTTGCATTATTTGTCAATGTTCTGAATGTTTTCAAGTGTTTATTTGAGAAAAGTGATGATTTCGCAAGGTCAGATATTCCCATAGTCCCTATGAGACTACAATCAGAAGTGTTCCAGTGACTAATCACCAGCAGGGTTAATAAAGGCATGGATGTGTTTGGGGTGCTACTTCCTGCGTAACCTTGGCATCAGTTGCTAGGTGATGGATGGCATTGGAGACAGAAGGTGTCTTTTTTACATCAGAGCAGAATTTAGCAAATTGATAAATATACTATTTGTTTTAGCAATGGGGTTATAAAAATGCAATGTACAATACTATTATATTATAATCGTTCATCATATGAGAAAGAAAGAAAAAAGAAAGAAATGAAGGATAAAGCTATTAATAAAATTAGGAAGCTATGACTGATGCTCTTATCAACCTGTTACTCCTTGGAAAAATGTGAGTTCACAATTCACTGAAACTGCAATAATTTCTCATATGCCATAATCATTTCCAAATGCTAGGATGCAAGGTGTTACAGTAACTCAGCATTATGTATATGAAAGTGCTCCTTTGACTCCCTGTTTCTTTCATTCATTCTTTCTCCCTGCATTCTCTTTCTCCTCATGGCAGATGTCAGCAGCCTACTCTCCCCTCAGTGGGAACCGGAGGCAGCCCACTCTCACTCCTGCTTGCGTCACGGAAAGGAGAGAGGCTTCCGAAAGTGCAGGACAGATGGGAGAGGTGGCCATTGATGAGAACTAAATCTACACAGACTGCGATTGAGGCATTTGACACTCCTGTACTAATGCATTAGTGAGTGATAATGTGAGAGTTGTTCGCATAAGATGTGAGTGACTAATGTAAGAGAGAGATTTTTGCTTTTTTGATTAGGGATGAGTTTAATCTTGTTCAATCCTGAATTCTGTGAGTATTTTTATTGGTACATTTTCAAATTCTTCTTTGTGGCCAAGATCTGTCCTGAATCCAATATCACATCTAATAACACATCTAACACTTATAGTTTATTTTCCAACCTTCATCCTGGGAAAATACATTTTATTCTGTGCTTAGTGAGTCATTGACATCTGGCAGTTATTCTTTTAAAGCCAGTGCTTTTTAAATATAAAATTTATATTAAAATATAAAAAGAATATAAAATCTTACATTAAAACGTACATATAATCACATTATTTTTTCCTTGCTGTAGTATTCTAAAAATGATTCCTGAAAAGTTCTTTTGTTCTAATTTAGAAACCTGTACATATGGAGTGCTCAATAAGAGGGTACAACGTCATCTGGTTTTCTGAATTGCTGTTGTCATGGTAACCTGATGCACTTCCGTATGACATCACAGCCCACTCAATAAAACTACCATCCACTGATTACGGAATGTGATTTGTGAGCACCTTCTGTGAGATTCTTTGACCACTTCTTAAAAAGAAATGCCTGTCAGGGCAAATATATTTAAATATAATGTATTTATACACAATTATAAATAATAATAATATATTAACTTTTTCAGAATATCTTTTTTAGACCAAATAAAATACTTTTTTATTTCTATTTTGTAATTGTGGAATATTTGGCATTACAAAATGTTTCCGTGAGCAGATAAAATTTGGCAGTATGTCCTTCTCTTGCATATACATCTATTGCAGCATGTTGTGTTGTGTCAGTAAGCAGGGCGGTTCTACCACAGAATCTGGGAAGATGTGAATGCATTTAGCAGTTGTGCATTTAGCAGTCTGAATGAATTGCTTTTGCCTCTGTCAGGTCTCTCCACAGAACCATCATGTAATGACGCAGGCTATTTCACAGACATCCTGCCAGCTGGTAGAAATGTGGCCCATCCAACAATTAATTTCCTGAACCCTGTGACGGTCTTCCTTTGGCAGTATCATTTCCCCTCTTCCACTCATTTCTCTTTCTAGAGAATCTGCCTCCCACATTGAGCTATCCTGTATACGTGCTTCTGGTCAGCAAGTAGAATGTGTCAAAATTTTCTCACCCTTTAGGCTATGGCATATTTGTGTAGTTTTGTGCGCCTTGAATTTTCCATTAAAAATCTCATTTGCACTTCTTTAGAAGACACTTTTATCTTAAACAACTTACAGTCCATTTCAGGCATTCATGCATTTTCTTTGTGTATTTCCTGCAATTAAACATAACCTTGGCAGAGCGGTGCTGCTGGTAGAGCTACGAAACATTCCATATAAGTTATGCTATTTTTTCTGGTCATTCCAAGAAAACCATATCTGAACCACATCTGAACAATTCTGTAATGACAAAATTACTAAAAATACAACTCATAGTGTATCACACATTCAAACAAGATTCTGTAAAAGCTAAGGCCTGTCTCTTCATTAATTAGTGCATCCAATCAAACAACAACTATCAGGTATTTTGGTTAAGCAAAGCTGCTGCAATAGCTGGCAGGCAGTGGAAAAAAGTCTTCTTTGCTTGGCAGGTTGGTGTTGCTATATGGGTGTGATGTCACATGAAAACTCTTAATTCAGGAAAGGGGAGCCTTGTTCCTGAGGGCCAGTGAAAAAGATTGTCCCTCCTGGAACAAGTTTCCCCTTCCCTCTCTTAATAGTGACCACAAAATTGAGTGTATCCAAAAATGGAAACATCCAAAGTGTGAACAGTAGCACCAAACTGCTCTAGACATCAACATCATTTATTTATTTGCATAAATTATACAAATTTAAATACATGTTTACAATTCACAACAAATGCTGATACCAATTTAAACAAAATAACCAAGAAAATAAAAAACAAAACATTGGGCCAGGGGTAATATATATACTTTATAATAAAATTATAAAGTAACTGCCTATTTTTAGTATTAAGTAATTAAGTATTCCCTATTAACGTTAATATTATTATTATATTTATTTATTGTTCCTCCTTAGCTTCACCAATTATCCTTCCAACCTTTAATATGCAACACACAGACTATTGTGCATTATAAAAGGCATAAATATTATACAATAAGCAAAGTGTAAAGGTTTTTAAGGCTTTGACCTAACGCGCTCAGATGACGTACAACCGCATATGACACCGGAAGTACTAAAGATTTAGTCGGAAACTAAATGACTCAATGTGACATTTTGTAAAGGTTGTTTCAGCGTTTATGTAGAAAAATCATAATGTTTCTCACTGCTGTGAACCGTAAGTACACCAACAACGCTGTCTGCAATAGCTCAGAGTCAATGCAGTTGACAGATATAATAGCTAGCCGCTGGTTTGATTTATATGTGAGATAGATCGTGAGGTTTAAAAGCACAATTTCTTAACTAAATTAAACAGATAAGTGTTTAAATACTACTTGGTGATTGTCAAGAGCGAAATGCGTTTCTGTTGTTTAAACTGTTTATTGGTCGATGGGTGCTAATGCTATACGGTAGTTGACAAATTTTGTATTTTATATTTTTTATGATAAATTTTAAAATTATTAACTGTTTTATTGCGCTAATGAGCTGAGTCGAATCATTTCTTACAAACACATTTTTACACTTTATTTACATAATCGTATATTCCTGTGTTCTAAATTAACCAGTTTAATCCCATCAGCATTTTTAAGCAAAGCTTACTTCGAGTTGGAATTAAAAAAGTGTTTGACGACGATTTGTAAGCTGTACTTGAATGTGCAGACTGTTTATATCACGTAAACATTTTTATTTTGTAGTCACATGATCAGCGTTGTTTAACTCCACCCTGCCTCTGATGAGGTTTCTGTCAAAGCGTCATCATATTATTTGTAATATTAGAAGCATATAATGTTAATAATAAGTCATAATTCCAAGAATACTAACGTTTAGAAAACTTTAGAAGAAAAGGTATTTCATTGGGCTATCCAAGGGCTAATGTGTGTTCACTCATCTGGGGAAATTTTGAATGAAAAATGTTCATATAAGATCATGAAACTGCACGTGTAATTAAAGTATAGGATGTGACACTGCAGGACAGTACTGTTAATGCTTGAAACGTCTGCTATGGATTTAATTTGATCTTTATTTTTTCTTTCTAGTTGCCAAGAGCAAATCAAAGTAAGTACTACCACGTTTAACCACCTACATTTCTTATGCATATTGTGTAAACCTTACAATATGTACAGTATACTTACATAATATCTGCACTGCTGAATGTGGTACATTTTTCAAAATGTAGGATTTCATTGTTAAAACATAGCTAGAGGCTCTGTTGTCATAAATGTAGCAAAAAAACCTTTAAAATTGTGTTTCAGGACTTTGCTGGTTCAGATGGTGAGTGCGGCTGGCACAGGTTACTGTTTTAACACAAAGAGGGGCCGTTTGAGGGAGAAACTGGTTTTGCGAAAGCATGACCCTATAGGTGAGGTGAAGAATCATTTTTATTTGGCACTGAGTTTTACATTTTTAAGTAGATGTAAACTAGCTAGCTAGCTTAGAGTTAGAAATTGCTATACATAAATGTAAATCTCTGACCAACATGCCTGTACTTGTACAGTACTGAAAGATAGACAGACGTCATGCAAATAAATTCTCTCTGTGAAAATGTCACAGCCCTGTAATATAACCTGCTACTGACAAACAGTACACTCATTTGCCTTGTCAAGAACAGAAAAAGCCCAACTGTTTAAGGGGTTGTTTAGTTCTTGATCTATAAAGTTTTTAGATAAATTTCATTTAGATTTTTATTTGTTTCTTCACATCTTTTTTGTTGCTTTCCACAGTAAACCAACATGTTTTGTTCTTCGAAAAGAGGAAGATCCGTTCTCTTTAAAAACAGGATAAACTTTATACAGACACTGAGGAGGACTATTACAGTGATAAATACATGAAACAGCTGCTACAGTGTGATCAACTAAAACATGAGCATCACTAACCCCCACAACTGTTGGTGACCAGAAAGCATTTAAGCATCTTCTCAGAATAAAGTTGATTGACTTAAATTGAGGCTTAATTAAATCTATAAATTCAAAAAACATTAAGCATGCAGGTTGTACAAATGGACTTTTTGTTATAATCTGCTATAATCTCAAATCTGTAAACTGTTTATTTGTTATAATTTGTAAAAGAAAATAAAATCTCTATTATTGAAAAAATTCTGTAGGCTGTATATAAACATTTAAAATCAATATTGCTAGGATTGGCCATTGTCATCCAGCCAGTTATTTATTTATTGCAGACAAGGAATGATGGCAAATAATTATTAGATATTAAAAAAAAAAAATCAGAATAGTTCAGGTGGCAACTCCTTCTGAAATGGAAAAGATGTCTGAGTGCCGGCTTTTTGAACAGACACAGCTGCGACAACGTTGGCTCTCCTGGCCATTTCCTCCAGTGGCATTGTGGGGTAATGGGCCATATAAAAAGCCAGTGCACCAATGAAGCTGTCACCTGCTCCCTGTTCCAACAGAAGAAATTTTACAGGGTTTAAAGTCAGAGAGTTTAAGTTCATGAAAAATAATTGCAGTTTGAGAAAAATTTATTTGACAGTAGGGGGTGCCATCACGTTTGTCAAATGTGATCACAATGTACAAATCTTTAGCATTTACCAATTGCTTCCAATAATATTTGATGGCGATGGCAAATTTGTTCGTGTGACTGCTGTTGAGTCATATGTGCTTGGTTGACTTTGTTTAAAAAGTAAGTCTTTAGATGCTGACTTGGGTATAGGTCACAGAGATCAGGGTAAAAGAACATGGATGTTTTACGCCTTCCTTAACCTCCCTGGCATTGCATAGTGCAGCCTAATGCCCCAAAAGTCTTTGTCAATATTGTTTAGTGTCAGCACATGCTGAGAAACACAGAACAACACTATTAGAAGTCAGCTAATTTGTTGTGTGACTTTGTACTGCTTTTCTACTAAGATTCTTTCTACTGCTTAGTAATTTTAGTACAACTAGCACTGGGCATTCATTTCCAGGTGAATCTCATAAAAACTTAAAGAACACATCCAGACCACATTTTGCTACAATGTGAAAATCAAACAACTTTTGCATCATTAAATGAATCTTGTTTTGGTACCGTTAGGGTTTAAGCTTGCCTAGGGGTTTAGACATTACCACAAATAGTGCCAGTCAGTTTAAGGCTGATGGGAAAGCGCAGAGGAATGTGGTGATCCTCAGAAATTTAAACTCAGATCCCATCACTGTTTTTTTTTTTACTCTGTTTACTCATCTCAATCGCCCTTTAACCTTCAATGTCTGTTACACACCTTTGACTGTCCCTTTGGTTTCCACCACATAGCTACAAGGCCAACAGCTGCAGTTTTCTTAACTCCCCAAATGATTAATAATTGAATGAAGTGACCCACACAGACAAAAATTCATGACACAGTGATCACAATCCACTTTGGCCAAGTTTAGCATAAGTCATGCATTTTGTGTTTGGGTAAATGGAAAAGCAGCTGGGGTTAAACTGGACATGTGTCAGAGGGTGTGGTCAAAGTTTTGGAAATAGTCTTCGAATTTTGAGGTAATGTCTCCACCATGTTCAGTCAAATAAGTGTAAACCTCTTTTTATTATTAAAGTGTAAATCTTTTTATTATTATGATAAGCGCATGTACCAAGGAATCAGACAGAAATTAATCAGAAGTTAGAAAACCTTTTAACAAATCTGAAGCTGTAAAGTGTTATGCAATTTGACCAACTTTTTGCTTTTGACAAAAACACGATTCTTGAAAAACTATACCTACTGTGAAAAACTTCAAATCTGTATAAAACAGACTATTTAACTTTCAAAAGTGCAGTCTGCATAGGGAACCTTTGTAAGTAAGTCTGACATCTGACAACATCAGTCTGATGCCTGATGTTTAGCTGTGGTGACAACTGCTGCCCCTCCCAGTACTTTCAAAACAGTCCTAGACACATTCTGGTAAAGGTTACATAGAGCTGTCTGTCAATCAAATGACAAAACTATTAGGCATGGCCACTCAAAGACTTTGCATTATGGCCTGAAAACTTTAATTTTTAAGTAATAAGGGTAAAAGAATAACAGTTTGGTCAGAATTGCTCTACCACTTTATAGTCATTATGTACTGGTAGTGTCACAAATTATAACCAGTTATTTAAATCAACTTAAAATGGCATTTTGCTTCTATAATCTGATATATTGCCCCAAAAAACAGAACATTTAAAAAAAGAAGGTTACACACCAGAACAGAGTTATGTGGTTAAAGGGGGAGGCTTGAAATAAAAGAGAACCTTGTGATGTCAGCCAACGATAGTCATTTTAAACAGAGCAAGTTGTTACAATTGATTACCTTTTTTTGCACTGAATTAAACCAATAAATCATACACATGAAACAGGAATGCGTATTAAGGTACATTTTGGTTTAATGTTATACTGAATGTTGTGCAACACTAACATCTCACATGGTGGTACTCCGATGATAATCCCTAGTGAAGTAAAAAACACAGATGGATGAATAATGGATTGTCACAGTATTGGAATAACTTACTACTATGACATCAAGTCCATTGGTTAAATAAAAGGCTCCAAAAGCAGAGTGACTCAGATGGCACGATCAAGATGGCATTCATGAGCAAATGCCAAAGGCTTCCATCTGAGGTTACTGAGTGGATAACCAGTGAGTGGGTAGCACACAGTCAAAACAAGTAAAGACACTGAAACAAACATTGTATCATTCATTATAGCCGATCAAGATTTTCAATCGATTGGTGTACCATCCCAACTATGTTTTTAGAAGCAGCTCTTAAAGTTACCATTTCAGAGTCCAAAATGTGATTTGATCTTACCATCATTGAATCAGACTCGGATTACATGCTTCGACAGAAAAAATTAAAACAACCCAAGTTTATAACAACTGTGGCAATATCTTCATGGAACAACGTTTGTGCAAGCATACTAAAGACAAAATCTGTTTTAAAGACAAAGTGTTAATACTGACATTTAATATCATCTATTCATAGCGTTGTTTTTTGAATGCATATGGCTAATACTTTACACAGCACTGAAAGTCTCCTTTTCTTTATGTCTCTTCATGTAATCCCAATGTTTTGCAATCTATATTGATAATTCCTAGTGGCACACTAAATTAAAAGCTATAAATAAACATTTATTTTTTTACCCTAATTTGCCTAAGGGTTTTTCACAAGCTTCTGTGTTTGTTCTGCTTACAGAATTTTAAAAAATGGCTTAAGATTTTGGCTTCTGAATGGTCAACTTGTGGCACATGTTGCTAGCTAGTTTCTTTAAAGAGAGCTGCTGCTGTCCAATGCCGCCCAATGTGAGTTTTTCTTTGTGGGTTTCATTTACAGTCTTTTGGTATAATGACATCACAGTCAGTATGAGGCAAGCAGTGTTTTCTGGTAAATACCGACCATGTCTCCTGTAAAGATCCCTGTGGTTGTTCCTCTACGTCTCTTTCATGGAGGTGAAGTCTGGCTTATTGTGATTGTCTGAACCAACTATGAGCCATGCTGTCTGGCTTTAAGGCAAAGTCCTGGAATTGGGGTGACTTCCAAAGGCAGGAGCATGGGCCACCCACAGTCTGTGTGTGTGCTGTAGGTATGTGAATACACACATAGACTACAGATAGGATCACTTTCTCATGAAAGAGCTGGACAACATTAGAAGAATGAAGGTCTGCATAAGATTTATGGCAGAAAGGGAATGATCTTAGGATAGTTGCAACATGTGAGGAAATGGCATACTTGCCCTTTCAGATCTGCCCTAGGGTCTTACTGTGCTTTTCATGTAATGCCACACCACAGGGCTTTTGATCACAAGGGCAGTCAAGCTGATGTGAAGCTGTCCAATTATAATAGCACGTGTACTAAATTCATATGATACTCCTAATTTTGCACTATTTCTTCCAATGTTAAACCATGTGATGGACAAGAAAAAGGAATGTAAGAGATAATGACCATCCAGCTGATAGTAATTACAAGGTAAATCCTAATGTGAAGCAGAGAAACATTTGTATGAAATATTTTTAGCTCATTTGTAACAAATACAAACCTGGCATGAGAAAAGAGACATACATTAAACATAAGTAGTACCAGTCAAAATGACTCACCGGATGAATCTTGATGAGCGTTGTGTTATCAGTTTCAATGGTTGTTTTTGGGGATAACAGATCGCAAATAAAGTATTCCAGAAAGCTGTGTAATAATTATATTTAAAATACTGTAAAATTAGTAAACCTACCAATTTCATTTGCAACCTCTGGGAACAACAAACAATTTGGAATTTCTTAGCAGCTATTGGTGAGTGGTTACTCATCACCTGGGAAGAGAGCTGTTATAAACATGTAATTTCTCACATCCAATTCAGGCTGAATAACTGACAAGGCATATTGTTCCAAACTGATCTGTTTAAAACTTTTTTAAAGCATCAGATACACTTTACAAACAGCACAGCAGGACAATCCTTACTCTTTTAGTTCAAAGTCGTAAATGTAATGACTACTGAGGAGTGATTTTAGCAACAACAGTCAATAGTTCCAACATAACTAAAGCGTATGTAAGCGTATGGGTAGCAACATTTGGTTGATAAATGTAATGTGCAAAAAAAAAAGCAACTGCCAACTCTGTGCTCAGAGAGAAGCCTGATAAACAGTTAACATCCATTGACTGTTCATTCAGCTAAAGATAGTCCTCACAAATAAACACAGTCACCACATACTGCTGAAGCATGACGACGGGTTCTTTTTTTGTCTTCAGGCAGTACAAATAACAGGGAAAACAGGCATGCAAGTTTCTTATTAAACGTGATATCCCATTATCCTTTGAAAATAAACAGATGGAAACATGCCTTGCTCCTGTCTAGCCACTGAGATAAAATCTGGCACTTGCCTTCCCTCCCCCGCCATGTTTTTAACAAGTGGGGAAAATACAGAGTTACTGGAAGCGGGCTCAGGGCATCCAAAACAGTTAAACAAGTCAGGATTTATGGGTCATCAAAGTGCGCGGGAACGGGCTGACGGCCACGTAGAGACCACAGCCAGGCGGACTCCCGCTGAGTAGATCACTGCTAAGCACCGAGTCACCCAGAGAAGACACGGGAGTTAGAGGCAGCCCACCACAAAGAGACTGGACAACACACTGTGCTCTGTTTATGACTAGTATAAAGAACATCAAATCAGTATCACCAATGCTCAGAACACATACTAACCACTAGGACTACTACAGCAGAACCACTAGTATTACCTTTTCCACTTTTTATAAAAAAATCATACTGAACGTTATACTGATAAAATTTCCTTAACACTGTTCTAACCAGCTGTGGCGCAATAAGATTCCAGCGACAAGCAATTTGTCTGTCCACACCAGACGTGACACAAGACAAAATCAATCAAAAGTCAGTCAATCAGACGAGTGTGTAGGTGGTCAAGCACGCTGCATTTGCATAGAAAATGTGTATGTACATAATTAAAAAGTACATTTAAAAATAATCTCTTATTAAACACAAGCACAGTTCAAAGTTTGTTCTTGCTCATGACAAAAACTCTGATTAACATGGAAAGACACCTTTTATTGCATGTTGGGACACATCTGGTTATGACAGGGTGTAATGTCTTAATGTTTTTGTCTTTGGGCCCCATAGTCACCCTCGTGAAAGAACAAAAAACTAGTCAATAGTTAGATGTGGTGTTAGAAGAAAAAACCTGGGGAAACCAGGATCAGTTTTGGGAGGGATATTTTTATAGCTTTGCCTCTCCTTCTATGACTCTTTGGTGATTAGCAGAAATCAAGAATTTGCGAGAATTTTAAGTTACACTGTATTCCTCTGAATTGCTTTATAAAATAATCCTTTTTCTTAGAAATTCAGTTACATACATCCATGGTGGTCTGCATGTCACACTAATGAATAGAAGCAGGAATTGTACATTTGCTTGTTAACCATGTGAAATATGGTTGAAAAAAGAACTGAAATGTATTCCAGTGCAAATTTTTTTTACTGCTTTTTTTTGGATGCATTTTTTTCCTGTATACTTGCACTGACTATGATATGTAGACAAATGTGCTGACACTTTTAAATATGACTAATAATTGACAATTTATTGATCATGTTGTTATTCTTAAAACTTACGAGGTGAGGTGGAGATTTGTAAATTAAAAAGACATGAAATACAAGTTACTGTGATGGCAAAAATACAGAATCCAGGGGTGAAATGAGTAAGCCTCTTTAGAGATTACAATCAGAAAAGAAACCATAAGAACCACATTAACACATTAAACATGCCTGTGCCAATTCAGTAGCATTATTTCATTAAAATATTTCAGTCAATAATAATTATGATGTTATGACATGTACATTTTAAATGTACATTTATTTACATTTGGAAGACGGTTTCATCCAAAGCGACTTACAATGCGTTCAAGGTATACATTTTGATCAGTATGTGTGGCACAATGTTGCTGGAAAACCTGTTGAGCTACAGGAACACTGCAGCTCAATAATGAATAATTGCCTCTTACTTTTCTCATGCACAGGAGTGAAGTCCACAGCAGAATCCCACTTGTTAAATGATAGTGTGCAAGTATGATATCAATCCAAATGTTAAAGGCCATATTCCTCTTGGTGGTGATTATTCCAAAATGTTGTGAACTTCATACCTAATCTATGAATCATGCTAAAGATTTTATGGTATGGGCATATATGACTGCTAATAGACCTGGCTCAATATGCCTCACTTAGATGACTGTAGTATCATGACAAACATGTAATGGTATAGAAACATCTGGTCTTCTTAGATACAACAGCCTTACAGACTGGCCCCAGGCTGTGCACAAACTTGCTGATAAACACTGCACCCAAGAAAGGCAAGAGCCTTCTCAAAATCAAAAGCTTAAATCTGATTGGCTGGCTTTATGCAACAACTTGAAGTCAGTGTGTGCAGTTCACAGACTACCACAATGAGTCTATTGCAGAACAAGGCTATCTAGACCACTGTCTATCTGTGTGATGAGTCACAGGCTTTAACGGGGCCAAATGTAACTGCTACAGATATCTTCGTCAGTACACTGTGATGCATTTATTCTAAACAGCATAAACAGTTCATGCAGCGCCATTAAAAAAAAGAGTATGTGTGCTGTTATGTGTACAGTGTGCTGAGTTACTGTTACTTATCCGAAATGTACCTTGTAATGCAGTGTTTCCCAACACTTTTCCAGATGGCACATCAACAGTACTCACTTTGAATGCTCCCCTAATTAAACAAGCCTGATTCAGTTGGTGTGGATGCCAATATAATTGTTATTATTTTTTTCTTTATAGTTATAGTTCTTGGTGTGAACAGGCCTTAGTTAGAGTATTAAAGTATGAGACTTGAAATGGGTAATACCTGAAATGGGTGTGTCACATAAAACACATCCAAAATGTGTAATATTGGTATACCTTCAGGAGCAAGATTGAGAAACACTGTTGTAATAAATCTATCAAACAGCACTTTATCACAAGTGCCACCATTCCACCAAAGTCTTGAAGAAACTAAATAAAAACAAATAAAACACCTGCAGTTTAGATGCACTAAACATTTGGATGGTATCGTCTATAGGAAAAACTGTAGTCTTACCGTGGTATCTACAGTAGTGACTGTGGTGGTGGGGACTAGTTTAGGGGCTACATTTATGGACTGACACACCACACAGCCCTGTGGCCCCAAGGTAACAATGACTGCACCACAGCCTTTGTTTAGCAGCTCCAAGCCTGCACTACTGGCATCTTCCACCGAGGAAACTGCCAATCCGGTTAGCAGCTCTGCCTGTAAGGAGTACCACAAAGCTGGTAAGATGATAAGCCACATGTGACAGTGGTACAAATGGTCACTAAAAGGTACTATGTTAAAACAGTATGTTTGTATTCTTACGGCTGTAGCTCTGTTCAAGCAAGAATGCATTATTGCCATATATCGACTGTGTATGTATCTGTAATTCTGTAATGTAGCCATAGGCTTGAGGTCACAAGTGAGAAAGCCACATCTGGCTGTAATCACATGAGAAACATAAGACTCAAACACTAAATGATTATTGACAGGAGTTGATTATACAAATCACCAACCCTTAAGTAATTTTATTGGAATAACCAAGGTTATGGCACTACAAATCAAACACTACTATAAATACTGTATATGCTGGATCCATATATACAGACCTCACAAACTTTGGCCTACATCAACAAGTTTGCATAATGCATGTTTTCATCACCACATGCATTGCAGGTGTGCAGGCCCCCCAACCACATTAAACCGTGATACCACTCACATCAGGCCAAAAAGTATTCCCTTTGTGTTTGCGTATTTTAAGCTGTGCCATCAATCTTTCCTGCTAAAACAGAAAAGCACAAGCATTACTCATCAATGTGTGGTTATCTGCTTCTGTAAACTGCCGATGACTCATTGTTCCCTTTCGTAACTGAAGTTGACAGGTGAGAGCCAAGCATGTACACGAATGCATGTGTTGGGATGAAGGCTAAGTCGAAGGGGTTGACTTGTACTGAGGGCTCTTACTTTTAAGTCCCACCTGTACATTTTTCCTCTCCAACCTCCCAACCACATCAAAGTGGCACTGGTGGAGCACTCTGTTCAAACTTTCAGTCACTCTGGAGTTTTGCCTCAGGCCACACTGACACATCATCTGTACATCTGCCTGCCTGGCTGTGGCTGCTTTGACTTTACAGTTTCCCATCAATCCAAGCCCTCTTCTGTCATCTTGCCCCGCTGCGATGTAAGAGAGGGCGGCTCCAAACATCACAGTTACTGTAAGACACAGCAGCCAACCCTAGAATTTCTTGCACATGGGCAAGTAGATTACTTTTTTTTACTGGGTCATGACCAGGTGGGATAATTGAGCTGTTGTTCAACTCTAGTACCTGCTTCAACAAACCTAAAGACCTACAGGCAAAGAGCGCCTGTTGGTGAATATTGTCGATAACACTTTGGGTTTAAGATTCATGTGAAATTGTTTTCTGGTTTGTTCTTGTTTTATTTTAAAAATGATTTTAGGATTTTTTAATTAGTAAATTAACATTAAAAGTAAAATGTGTCCTAGCTTAATATGACTGAAATTGTGTCTTTCACCTCACACTCATTGCAGCAGAAAACGTCAGATGCTTTGTAGAAATCAGAATGCAGGTCGGCAATAGCAGGAGCTGGATTAAAAATGGTCTTCACTGTAAGAAATATACAAACTGTTATTCACATATTGGCTCATGTGAGATTTTTTTCACAAAGAAAAACAAAGAGAAATTCAAACATCACAGGTATAAATGGCAAGAGCTAGGAAAAAAGATGGGCTTTGAGGTTTATTGCATTATTGTCATTCTGCTACATGTGAAGACATACAAAAAACTAAATGTCATCCGACAAGGACTATGGTGCTACATATTTAGACATATAGAAAATCTGACAGGCTGTAATGTCTGTCGATGTAAACATGTTTGTTTCCCAGTGAGTTGGGGTAAGCAGAAAGGACGCATCAAAATTTCTGTGATGTCGAAATATTGTTATGAGTTACAAAGGAAACAGTATTTAAATCAGTATGCACAAGCACCCAGAGTAGTGTTACAACAAACAACGTCAGAAAGCAGTCAGTGTGAAACTCGCCCTTTGAGCTTCATGCCTGCCCCATTATATCTAACCTTAAATAGCCGGTGAACCAAACCACATAGGAAGTGACTGTAACCAAGGCATCTTAATTCTTCCTGTGCTATGGGGATTTCTCATTTGTGTACTTAGATACAAGTAATCTACACACTTTAAGAGGTGGGAATATTAAGTATGACATAAGGAGCATTTCTGATGAATATCTCATTTTTACTGATGAATATCTCAGATTATTACTTCACATAATATACCACAAAAGATGCAATATTTTATACACCTCAAAATATGCAATTAATTTAGTAAACTATCTTCTAATGAAGTGGTGCAACACCCTGCCCCTGGAGGGCCAGTATACTGCAGAGTTTAGCTCCAAATAGCCTCAACATACCTGCCTGGAAGTTTCTAATCTGACTAGTGTTAGCTGGTTCAGGGGCGTTTGATTAGGGTTGGAGCTAAACTCTGCACTTCAGTTGCTACCTGCCAGTGCTGGAATTAAACCAGCAACATTCTGATTACAACCTCGATGCCACCAGTATGCCACAACTTCCCCATTTAGTGGTGTAGTATTTCAGTACAGTACAGTTGTGGTGTAGTATTTCAGTACTTTTAAAAGCCTGCTTCAAACTTCAATAACCACCTTCAACACACTGAATGTACTGCAATAACACTACATCATGAGAACTGAAATTAAGTGCAATTCTTTTTTTACTGAATTTCCCTCTCAGTGGTTAGGAATAAGCAGCGAGTGACCCATAGAAGAACTGCTATACTTGCAAAGTGGATAAGTAAATATGGAAGAGGAAAAGAATAATGAGAAAACAAACTGCAAAACTAACAAGTACATCTGATGAATGAATGGGTTATTTAAGATCTTACTGTTTAGAGACGCTTTTTTAAAGACCCTAATTGAAAAACAACATCAATGATAAAATATGATTTCATTAGAGTGATCACATATCATTTCAGTACCCAGCCAAAGGTATAAAACAACATGTTAACTATATAGCTTCATATTTCACTAAATGTACTACATTTCAGAAAAAAAGAACCAAAGCTATATAAATAAAATATTGTATAAAAACATAACTTAAATGTGGTTAGGAAAATGGGCATCTGATTCTTTTGGAGTAAACCTGTGGGGGTGGAATGTGCGTAATCCAAGCCTTGAGCTCCGGCTAAGTGCTATTTGCGCACGTCATTTTCTGATGAATTTTATCACAAGTGATAGGCTCATAATTTGGGCTAATGATCTGTCTCTTAACACTTAATATGGTCCGCTAACAGGCTAAGCATGTATCTGGGCAGTTCTTAGGTGGTAAATGTGAATATCGGGGTGCGTTGGTGTGGGGGGTGGGCATCCATCTGTGTCACCCATCTGTGGATGAAGCTTGTTGTATCATTGTTTATCTCCATGATAAGGGTACAGGGTGTCTCTGATCAGCGGGGACCTGAACATAAAAAGTGCTAATGATATCCGAGACACAGCTGGTCATGTTATTTTTCACAGGAGGACAAAGTCATGCTTTACACTCCCCAATCATCTGGTATTGAGAGCTAAAAATAACTTTTGGGAAGTGGGAGTAAAAGACACACCTAGAGTCAAATAAAAACATTGTGTGTTTGGATCACAGTAAATAATGTTGTTGTGTCATGACTATGCAACAGCACCCATGTAAAACAACGGGTGGATATGCAACCACAAAATGAGGACCACAACGGTGTGGCAACACAAAGAAGTGATATTAAAAAACAAAAATCATCACAGAGTAAAACACAGGGGCTTTAGAAACAGAAAGTGTGCAGAGAAAATCAGGTATGAGACATAAAGCTGAGGGGTTTGACTGACCGTGGCTTTCTTTGGCCATTCTTAAGGCATGTAGTGATGCATCTGGGTTGATTTCAAGCTGGCAAATAAGCACCTTGGCACTTCTGATGGCAGACAGTGCCTGTTGTAGCTCCTCTTTGCCAAGCAGCATGTTAGCACCAGCCACAATAACTATGGCATTCTCCCCTGTCAACGTAACGTATTAATAGTAACCTAGAGGTGTATAACCCAAGTTAAATAGAATTTATGCAATTTCAACAAGTCAAACATGTCACAGGCACTTTTGGTTGAGCATAAATTGTAAATGTAACATATCTAAACAGACCATTGTGATTTTTAGGCAAAGCAGTAATAATTGGAATTATTGTTAATTACATTGAGATTTAATTACAAATGTCATGCACATTTCTAAATTACATACATTCCAGGTAAAAAATTAGGTCACATCATTTGAACAAATGTACACTGTATGTCAGGGTTAAACTCCTGAAGGGCCACCGTCCACCAGGGTTTAGCTCCATCTTGCCTCAACACACTTGACTGGAAGTTTCTAGAGTGCCTAGTAATTCACTGATTAACTGATTCAGGTGTATTTGATTGAGGCTGGAGCTAAACTCTGCAGGACAGTGGCTTTCCATGGGTAGGATCCGACAGCCCTGCTGAATATGAATGTATATATAGACACGCAAATAAAGAGGTGACATAAGTGTTAGGAAAATCACACTGCAGAGTGAAGAGATATTATCAAGCCTTTTTGTCATTAGAATGTCTTTGTTAGTTTGTAAGATAATTGTTCTCTTTCACATTGCTGTCATATTCACACAGGAAGCTGGGACACTGAGATTTCTGCAGGTTGTTATGACGATTATGACGCCAATCAAAGCTCTTCATGGGGTGCTCTTTGTGATGCTGGTGGACTTCTACAAGGCTCAGCACTTATGCTGGATCATTAAACCATGACATTTACATTCAGTGGCTGGTTATGTCATCCTTTTTTAGGTTCAAGTAGTGCTACATTAAACTGGGACTAAAAGTACCCTGCATAGGTGAGGTGGACGCAAGTACAGAGCTTCTCACTCATTCATTTCTATTGTGAGGAGTACTTAGTGGTTTTTATGTTATTTTAGATGCTTTAAAAACCCAGGTATGCAGCAAGGTTCGGTACTCGATCCAGTTTCATTTTACCTGTGTCATTTACAATGATAGAGGCAGCCCCAGTTGCAGCCTTTTCAGTCTGTTCTGCAAAAGCTATAGAGAGAGAGACAAGACAGATAAATTGCTTGAATACATAAAATTGGACTTTTTTAATGTATTCTTTGGACGAATTTTATGTTTATTTACAAAACCTGACTATGTAAGCCCATCTTTTTATAAAATATACAAAAAAATGTGTTGAACAAGTAGAAGAAATGAATGAGACTTTAGGATTTGTTTTGACTTTGTTCACACCACACATCTGTTATGGTATGGTTAAGTCTGTTCTCCTGATCTTTGCACACTGAAATCATGTCCATTTGGCCAGACAGTGTATTTAATTGGCCTTATTCATAAAAACATAAGCAAAATGAATTTCTGTGTAAAATAACAAATCAATGTATATATAAACAGATAATTTAATGCAGCAATTTACATAACAATAGTTTTATGTACAATTTATGTATATTTTTATCTTGTGTTTCATAAATAAAACCCAATATCGGGTATACACACAAACAACTAATTTTTACTGCTGGTCTAAACAATGCCTTAGAAGCCAACTTGTGTAAATAAATTCTTGGTCATTACCAGTGGATATCCCATTGTTTTTGAAATTTTGAATGTAGTTGTCCCCAAAAAAGTCCTTTCCAACCTTAAGAGACAGGCAAGATTTAGTATATGTTAGAAAATTAAAACTAATGAAGCTAAAAGGAAAAGAGGATCAAGTTGAAAAGCAGAACTTAAAACGCTATTTTATTGCAACTTGCTGACCAGCCAAAGTTCTGCATTGCTATATTGGGCCAAGCCTTCCAGATATAGCACCCCCAAACAAATGCCTCCACTCTTCAAATACAACTTCAATCTCCCCCTGTCTTTCTTCTTGTCTTCCTCTCTATGAGACGTTCAATGGTAAGGTAAGGGGCAAAAGGGTTTCTTTTTTCCCTACTGGGTCTGCTTTTATCCCACGCTGGTAAAGACATGCCAAATATGGGGTTCTAAACCCCAGCAGAGGAGGCCCTTCACTACCTGACCTTCTGTCTTTGAAGTGTGATCTCTCTTTGCATGTTTCTGAAAGCATGGGAGTCTATTTTTGCACACTGTATACGCTTCAGTATTGATTGGTGTCTTTGCACTGACAAAATAGAAAGCTTTATTGCTTGGTTTAGGATCTCTCAAATGGTTAAACGCTAAAATACATCAATTGCTTGGTATCAACCTAAACTTTTTTTAAGCTTACATGTACTTCAGGCAATGTTTAGTTATTTATGGTGATTACAAAGAGAAATTAGACAGTAAACAATATTCCTTTAAACTTGAACTAGGAAATAGAGACCATAAAGGAAATAGAATGGGATACCTTGCACACCATGGCAGTCTTAGCCCCCATTCTTGCAGCTTGAACACACTGATTTGCCCCTTTACCACCAAAACCGATGAAGAACTTGTAACCATGTATTGTTTCTCCAGCCTTGGGAAGCCGAGGTGCCTGGCTAATAAAGGCATATTAGAACACAGACACAAGAAATATCATAAAATCAAAATATACACAACCATACATGTTTAATTTCTGTCATCTGTCAACTATATTTACATCACAATTTTACATAAAGTAAATGCTGTAAAGATAAACTAGACTTTGATGTGATGAGTGGTGGCTGCCCATACAAAACTTGCCATCAGAACTCGTAGGCATCAATATGCGGTAGCAGAGGTGTTCTTTTATTCACCTGTTTATTCATCCTCCAGGCTATATTGCCTAGACTAGTTAGCACATCTCTAAAAAGGCTGTACGATTTTAGGCATCACTTACATCTGCAAAAGCAATATGGGGACCTATTTTTATTACTTAGGGGTTGATTAAAATCCTCAACCCTACATATGTGTAACAGTGACAATGATATTTACATTAGCAAGCACCACTAAATATTTTGACGAATGACTACATTGTAGGTGTTTAAATTTTGTGCTGCTTTGCAATTTGTTTTCAGAGAATGACAGATGGGCCATTTAGTCAATTCTGAAAGTCCTTATTGTTTAAATAATAGGGCCTTTTACTGGAAATGGCTATGTTTGTGGGCTGTTAAAATAATATGACATGACATTCCGGGCCCTTTTAAATCTAAGGCAGGTGCCCTGGACTCCCTAAAAAGCTAATTGCTGTGTTGCTTCAGTGCGTGACATTTTAGAGCCAAGTCTGTCAGGCTTTCACCCGAGCAGAACAAGCAGCTATTACTCATTCTATTGAACAACAGAAAAAAACTTCAATCCAGACAGCTAGTTACAGTCTGGCCGCAATCCAAGTCTCTGAGAATCCATGTTTATGTGATGGCAGAAAAGGCAGATAAAGTTGTTTTTCACATGTGAATGTGTATTGTTTGTGTGGTGTTGTTGAAAAAGAGGTAAAACTACAGAAAGTCAATGCAGATTAACCAAGATACTGCCTAGATTCCAGTAAACTTTGCAGTATATTAAAGAGCTGGTTTGTGTTTTTGATAAATGGTGAATAAACTGTTGGTAAAGGATATTAACAACTTATAAAGGAATCAATAATAGAGGGATATAAAGTAAAAACATAAAAACATATAGTTTAGAATTGATTCTGTTTATAGGGGTTTTAACGCCAAAGTCTGTAACATCAATAATGCTGCGAATGGCACATTCTATAGTGAAACAGCAATGTGCTGCAATACCTCACACAGCCTGCAGTTATACTACTGAAATATATTACCAACAATGGTTAACAATGGTTTATTTAGCATTTGGTGTATTTAAATATTAAATTGTGTTATACTGTATAAAAAACAAAACTCTTCACATTGAACCAAACAACCTATTAACCATGGTAAAATTATTGTATGCGATTATTGTAAACAGGTTTTCTTGCCTCAGTGTGTTTAAGAGTCAAAACACAATTGCATTGTTTCTGGCCAAAACTTTCGCTAAAAATTACACTATTATACTAAAACACAATTATTCCACTCTGATTTAGTTAGATATGTCATACCTCTAACACAAACAGAACTTAAGGTTTGCCAAAGAAATGTGGAAACTTACAATAGCCACCAAAATCTGTATCTGTGTAGCCATTAGGAGTGTGCACTCCTCTATTTGACATTTGGTACTCTGTACTCCAGTACCAAAAATCTATGGGTATCTCATTAAGTCACTGTCTATGTCTCAGGTTAGAGACAGTCTGGCCTCGCCTTACCTCTTTTACAGTCCTACTATTGTTTCATTTACTAACATTAACCCACAAACCAATGTGACACAAACTGACACAAATGGTGTGAATCAACTGAGCCAAAAAGGAAACACAACAGGTGTTCTGTGACGCAGGCTGAGGGGCAAGCAGATGTTTGCTCCTTTTCATAGTTTTCATTAAAAAAGGGCCACAAATAGCCTGAGTAACACTACAATAACACTTTTAATATACTGTTGTCTGTATATTGTAGTTCACAGAAGAAAAGGTAAGACTTTGTTATTAAACAGCCAAACTAAATGTGCTTTACTGACGCTACCAAGTACCATGTTCTTTATTAATGCAAATTGATGGAAATATGTAAAAGACGAAACAGATAATGACTAAATCACTATCAGAAAATAATTTAGAGTATCATGTAAAGACAATTAACACTGTCTGTATGTGTATTTGAGCCAAGCAAAGAGAATTTGTGTGCACCAGTGAAGTTGGTGAAGGCTTCGGTGAAGGCTAAGGTATTTGTTCAAACTGTTATCAGCAGGTGGCACTGTCTGGCTTTAACACAAACACAGATGTTCTGCACAAGACACATTTCAAGTGTACGACTGCCACAAACACAAGCCACATAGAAAACTGGATTTTACACTTCAAAGCCATGCATAGCACTTTGATGGGTGGAATGTGTCAGCCATCTTTCAAAATTGCCTGTCGATAAACAAACACACATATCACATCTGAACTATTGCCTAATTGATGGCAATCTCTGCCCTTCAAAGGCCAACATTGATGACTGAATTTTTGATGGTAGAATATGAGCAACAGGAACTTTTTCATTTCATAAAAAGCATTTAGATGTAATGTTCTGATCATCACAACAGCCCACAGATGTGGGTTATGCAAAGACAGAAAGGAATATAATTTATGTAATTATGGAAAGAATTACAGAAAAATGTTGAGTCTGCATATTCCAGCTTGATGGAAAATATTTTCTTGCCTGAGAGTTAAAGATAATAGATGTCTAAAGAATTTTCTTATGACTGGTAGGTTATGTATGGGGATACAGGCTGACCTATCTGAAATAAATTAATCATTTCTGCAGGGTTGACATTAAGTAGTTATGTTGTGGGTATGCAAGGTATAAGTTTACTGCAGCTTGCACAGCTGCATATTTAGGCCACATTCCAGCTATAGGATGCCTCTGAACTGGAAACCAAGCACACAATATGACTAGGAAACATTTGAAGTTAAAAAAGCGTCTATCTGAGGAAAATGTGACCAGTGATGAGTAAATCAGTTCCCTGGGGAAATATTTATAATAGACAGATCAGGCAGAACAGAAGGCAGTTCCCCAAATCTCTCTTTGTTGGACCTTATTTAGCTCCTGCTGGAAAGACTAATTCCTGTCCAAGATATTTTTAAACCTTCAAGTCTCTCTTCTGCTAATGGAATATGTTCCACAAGCACAGCAATGAGTGTGATTTTCAAATGTAGAAACGCTTTGTCACATGAGCATGAAATCATCATATAGAATAATATACTGGAAGAGTTCTAAACTTTTGGCAGAATACAGTTTCTGCCAAATGGATATGGACACGTTTCACTATAGATTAAGCTATGTAGTGAAAATGTCAGCTCACAGATATTATCCAGAAGCTGCTTTGCAACAATGCACATTGTGAAAAATGCAGAATAAGTAAAATTGTATTTGCCCTTTATAACTATTTTACCTTTATCTAAACAAGTAAAAACATAGCACATCATCCATTTATGTCAAATACATCAAGTAAACCAATTAAGTATATATTATATGATATTTTTAAAATCTAGGACAGGTTTAAAAATTGGCTGGTCACTGTCTTTATTATACAGCTTTCTACAGTCTACTATCAGAGGGGATTTTGATGTTTTAGATGTCTGTTTTTGTTCACTCAACTACATTTTCCCCATTTCCTCAACCATTTAATCCTGTTACCAAAGTTACTAAGAAAGGAATTCTCTAATTTCAGGAAAGCATGAAGAAAAAACATCAAGAACCGCAAACCAATAATTGGACTCAAGTGAGTTAAAGCTTAATTTAAGCTAAATTTCCAAGCATGTGACTTGGAACATCCAATAGGGTACTGTACATATAGATCTAGTTATTATTTTTTATGTTTGTATCCTGCTGCATGACTTACCTTACTAAGTCAGTCATACAGGAACCCACCACTATGATGCTCACGTCTTCAGACATGACCTAATATCTGAAAGAAACAATATCTGAACATTCAATCAAACTGTAAAAACTACAAAATTGTATCAAATATACGTACACTATGTTGCATATTTACAGAGACATCTGTTATTTTGAGACTTAATATTGATGTTTAAATCATTTCTTCATTTGTTGTTAATCATGTTTCACATTGAACACATCTCTGCTGTAACGTGGATGATTATTTCAGGACTGGATCATGTGATTGACAACAGGCATGGAAATCCTTCATTAATTCAATCCCTTGTGTGTAGGCAACGTATGTGAATAGAAGAGTGTTAATCTGCTCAAATCTCCCAGCAGGCCTCAGGGACTGTGAAAGCCTGGCTCCTGGCTAAGAGACAGCCTACATATTCCTCAACATAACTGAAGTCCAGACTACATTTTCTACATACTCAGATTTAATCAGTGAATGCATTAAACAGCTTTAACTGCTTTTTGTTGTTGTTTGTGCATTGACCTTTGGTAGACACGATCCGACCTGCATGACCAAAGACATTTGCTTGCCCGACATAGCAAAATAAATATGACCTTAATATTGCAATCTTTATTCTCAAAACTAATGTTTATTTAGATCTATAATCTCATGCAGATTAGATTCAATATGCCATACCTCTATTGTCATATTAATGCATTATGGACAAGACTAGGAAGCTTTAAGAACCATAGGACAAAATATGTATTTCAGTAAGGCATACTGATGGAAATCCAACAAACTGCTTTTAAGGGCAGTTAAAATTTATTTTAAGATAGCATAAAGCAGACGTCTTTATGCTATATTTACCTGTTTGTGGCTGTAATCCAAGTCTATTAATCTTTGTACCCTGTAATATCTATGAAACGTCATTAAACATTGTTTCACTCACGGGAATCTATGCAATACAACGTTAAGACACGTTTAAATTATGTCTAGTTTGGAATAGTTTGGTACATATAATTATTTAAACTTTACCTATGTGTCCACTGGTTTCTCAGAGTAAAGCTGTGCTCTGAAAGCAGATCCCTGCATTCACGTCTATAACTGCAAAGAAACACGTGACAAGCTGACCCTCTGAGCTGTTTCTGTTTTCCCTGTCATTTAACATGTGATTTAGTCCTTAACTTTACAAAAATACGAGTTATGATTACCGAGTTGAAAATACAGAGACATAATAATAAAGTCAATGTACTACTGAGCCTCAAAATAGGTCATTTACACATTAATTAAATAATGATGTAGTAATAAAGAACAGGAAAATTTTCGGACAACCATAAGTAAGCCCCAAATAAACAACAGCGGAAGTGGGAAATGAGTCCAGCTCGAAGATTTGTATTGTTTCATTTATAAAGGTACTGACATATATGTATATATATATAAAGGTACTTACATGTATATCTATATATATATATATAACGCTTTAGCTAAATTAAAAGTAATAACGTGAAAGGACCGGGCTAACCAGAGTCCTAGCATTTTAGCATTTATGTTAGCATAACGAAGACAGTACAGCAGCAGGAACACAACAAACTTAATAACATTTTAAAAACATTTGAAAAACACTACAAAATTACATTACTTTCCCTAGTACAGTCATGCACGATTAAGTGTTGCTGTGTTATGTGCCGTTCCATTCACCCTGCTGAAGAATACTCTAAACTTCGTTAACTCGTATAAACAGAAATTGTTTAATTCTTAATTCGGCCAGTCAGCTGTTTCTAAAAACTAGGCTGTATTTAAAAACTTTAATGGAC
Organism: Chromobotia macracanthus; assembly: GCA_036877525.1. Classification (NCBI taxonomy): domain Eukaryota; kingdom Metazoa; phylum Chordata; class Actinopteri; order Cypriniformes; family Botiidae; genus Chromobotia; species Chromobotia macracanthus. The sequence goes on along the minus strand of JAZGTH010000090.1, from coordinate 428,503 downwards.
AAAGGCACACTTTAACAGTGGCATTATTCCTTAAACAAACAGAGAAGATATTGGCACAATAACTAAATTTTAAGTTACTGCGCGCGTTAAAGAGCGTTAAAGATATGTAAAAAGACCTTGAGAGGATTCCCTTATAATCTAAGGACCAATTGGTTAATAACAATTATAAAACGGGTCAAAAATGTGTTTGCAGAAGCCATTAGATAGATAATGTTTTGCATGCAATAAAAAATTACCTTATTCGTGTCTTAAACGTCCAGACACTTCATGGGAACATTGTATTTGGCTTCTCTGCTTTTTCTTCATATTTATTCTTATAAGAAAGGTAAAATTCCTAGTGATCTTACCTGACCTGTCACACCTGTTCTGATTCATATTTTTATGTTTAGTTTTCAGCACTGATATTATATAATATAATATATATTTATTATAATTTCTCTTAGAAATTTCTCTTAGAGTAAAATGTCTTATCTCTGTTACAGAGCCCTGACTGACAATGAACAGCCTTTCTCCAGAGGTGGCACTGAGTCGGATCTCTCCTGAGCTGCGACCTTTACTTTGTACTGTAGTACGCAATGGACGGGTTGGTTTGGACTCCTCTAACTGTCTTCGGATCACTGATCTTAAGAGTGGGTGAGTGTGGTGTAAACTAAAGAACATTACATTTGTAAATTCTTAGTTACAAATATGACAAATATCTTGAATTAAAATGGGCTACCTTTGAATTGAACTTTTTTGTAGCTACATAAGCAGAAAGTCAGACAGTGGAAGGGATTTTACAGAATTGATCAATGAGCAGGCTACTTTAGGTCACAACTTTAAATTTTTAATAAAGCTGTTGGTTATAAACAACTACAGTGCTTCATCAGTTGTGCTGAGAAAATGAATTTAGTGTTTAAGGCAATTAAAAAAGTCACTTATAATAAAGGAATTTTTCTTATTGGAGCAATTCAGGGTTAAGGTACCTCCAGGTTTTTGCGAATCCACCTGTTACTACTGGCAATGTGTGACACGAAATACTGAGAGAATGCAGCACAGATTGACTAAGGAGCCGTTCACACAGTTCACACATGTTCAGATATGGCTAGATAAGTAGATAAGCAACAGTTAAACTAATTTTAGCTTGGCTTGACTAAAACAGGCAAAATGTGTTCTCTGTGAATGGCTCCTAAGTTTGTATGTCTCCTAAGTATGATAGTCTTATGTTTAATAATATGGACATAAATCAGATGTAATATTGACTAGTAAGGTAGTAAACTTTTTCTAGTGTCTAATGGCTTTCTTTCTGCCACAAAAATGGAATGTCTTTAAAATGATCCTCATTATCTTTTACAGTAAATATTGATGTTTTTAAACATACCTAATATATCATAATCATAATTTACCATAAATAGCATCGTTTAACATAAACAAGTAATAACATATTACACTATATATTATGGCTATGTATATTATATGATACAGCCTAGCAGACACAGCTAACAGCATTGACACATTCCCCTTTTGTTTTCTTTGCTCTGTAGCTGCACATCACTGATGCCTGGACCTTGCTGTGATAGATTTAAGCTTCATATTCCATATGCTGGTGAAACTCTAAAATGTAAGTGATAGTTCTCTTTTAGCATATTATCAATGGTTTAGAGACCACGCATTGAGATATTAAGGTTATGTGGTTTATTTGTTTACTTCATGCTCTTATAGCTGTAATGTATAGGTTGAAATAAAAGGCGAAGCATCAAAGTTGCTTTTGCTTGTTTATTTCATAGAGGCTCTGTGAGTTTGTCATTTCTGACATGTTTCTATCAAGTTTGCAGATAAAACCTATAACTATATTAGAGAGCTTTAGTGAACTATACTAAACTAGATGAAATCTTAAGATTTACTTAAATTTGTAAACTTAATTTTTTTGTGGATAATAACTGCTAAATATTTTTAAACAAGTAATGTTGAATCATGATTTCTTGATTAAGTAAAGTCATTAAAGTTTACAGTGCATGTGCACCACAACCCATAGGGTCAAAGAGCTGTATGTGTAACCATTAGGTCATGGTTCCAAAATCAGTATGACTTAACTTTTGTTTATTTGCTTTACTTGTAATTTATTATCCTAAATTTAAGAAATGTCCCACCTCTAATCAACATTATATCTTAAGCATGAGTTAAGCTGTAAGCTGTGTTAAACTGTTAATCATCTACAGCCATGTAACAGGGTCCACATTGCAACCCATTAAGCCTACACCACAAGCCTTTACAAATGTTTGGCCAACAAAATCTATCACACAGATTCTTTAAGACTTTGTAATGGAAATGCACTGAGCAAAATTCTTTTGATTTGGAAACAAGCTTCTGAGAAGAGCTTTTAGAGGTTTTGTCTGAAATGCTTTCAAGTACCACAGCTCCATGATTTTTAATGAGGTTGGATAGTAATTATAACTCAGCAATGATCTTAATTGGGAGTTCCTGTTAGAGCTCTGAGTCATGAGACACTCAAGGAGTTTTTCATGGAGCCCACATATGAAGTTTCTCAGAGTTAGAGCTGGTCATGGAGTTTGGCAGTGAGAAATGGAAATGATTCATTGTAGCTTTCCTCATTTTATTGGTCAGTTTATTGGTTTTGAGGTATTCATAACGTTTTGCTCTTTTTTATATATATATATATATATATATATATATATATATACACACACACACACACACACACACACACACACACACACACACACACACACACACACACACAATCAGAAAAAGTTGGGACAGTATGGAAAACGCATAAAAAAAAGAAACTAGTGATTTCTAAATTTACTTTGACTTCTATTTCATTGCAGACAATACAACAGCACATTATTTAATGTGTTCCTCATGATTTTTGTTGTATTTTGGTTCTTGCAACACATTTCAAAAAAAGTTGGAACAGTAAAGCATTTACCACTTTGTAATGTTGCCATTCCTTTTCACAACACTTAAAAGACGTTTAGGGACTGAAGACACCAAGTGAAGAAGTGTTTCAGGTGTAATTTTGTCCCATTCTTGCTGCAAACAAGTCTTAAGGTGGGCAGCAGTACGGGGTCTTCGTTGTCGCATTTTGCACTTCAAAATGCGCCACACATTCTCTATTGGAGACATTTTGGGACTGCAGGCAGGCCAGTCAAGTACCTGTATCCTCTTCCTCTGCAGCCAGGACTTTGTAATGTGTGCAGAATGTGGTTTTGCATTTTCTTGTTGAAATATGCATTGATGTTCCTGGAAAAGATGTCTTCTTGAAGGCAGCATATTGTGCTCCAAAATCTCCATGTACTTTTCAGCATTAATGGTGCCATCACAGAAGTGCAAGTTACCTTTACCAAGGGCACTGACACAACCCTATACCATGACAGACCCTGGCTTTTGGACTTGTTGCTGGTAACAGTCTGGATGATCCTTTTCTTTTTTGGTCCGGAGCACACGGCGTCCATTTCTCCCAAAAAATACCTGAAATACTGATTCATCTGACCACAGTACACGTTTCCACTGTCTGATGGTCCATCCCAGATGCCTCCGAGCCCAGAGAAGTCGATGGCGCTTCTGGACACTTAACATAGGGCTTACTTTTGGCAAAGTACAGTTTTAACTGGCATTTGTGGATGTAACTACGTATTGTGGTACTTGACAAAGGTTTGCCAAAGTAGTCCTGAGCCCATGTGGTGATATTGCTTATAGATGAATGACGATTCTTGATGCAGTGCCGCCTGAAGGATCGGAGAGCGCGGTTGTTCAGCTTAGGCTTGCGCCCTTGTCCTTTACGCACTGAAATTCCTCCACATTCCTTGAATCTTTTAATTATGTTATGCACTGTTGAAGGTGAAATAAGCAAATGTCTTCCTATCTTTCTTTGAGGAACATTGTTTTTAAACATTTCAATAATTTTCTCATGTATTTGTTGGCAAACTGGCGATCCTCGGCCCATCTTTGCTCCTAAAGGACTAGACCTTTCTTGGATGCTGCTTTTGTAACAAATCATAATTACAATTACCTGTCGACATCACCTGATTTAATCACATTATTATTTAACCAATTTACCTGATTACTAGCCCTAAATTGCTCCTGTTCCAACTTTTATTGAAATGTGTTGCAAGAACCGAAATAGGAATTTTGTTTTTTTGAAGACAAAACAATAGAAATCATGAGGAACACATTAAATAATGTGCTGTTGTATTGTCTGCAATGAAATACAAGTCAAAGTAAATTTAGAAATCACTACTTTCTTTTTTTATTTGTGTTTTCCATACTGTCCCAACTTTTCCTGATTTGGGGTTGTATATAAAGAGCCATATATATCAATTGGAAGAAAAATGGAGGATTGCATAATGAAGTTTGTTTGATCATACTTTTCTGCTGCAGTGTTTTTAGTAATGCATTCTCAGTTCCTAAATGATGTAGCTTTTTGCATTAGCTCAAGTGGGAATTGAATTCTAAAAAGGAAAATCAAATTTACAGCTGATGGTTGACACAAAACCTTTTTGTAACTTGCTGATGACTAGACTGCAGTTTCTGGAACTATTGAAGTAATCAGAGAATCTTCCAGGAGCTGCATATCATATAATTTCTGGTGCATTTCTAATAAACATGTCACAGTATGGTTGCTGTGATGTCAGACTTCCTGTCCCATTTAATAATTGTCTGTATTATTAAAGTATTATTTATATAGAGCTACTTCAAGTGTCACGAGAAACAGAAATTTAATCAAGCAACTATAACACTGTAAAGAAATCTTAGACTATCTGAGATAGAACTATGGCCTACAATTAAAAACATGATTTGAATTTCTTAAAGGAAGTTCATGCTTGCAAAGCACCGAGTTTTAGGCCAGCAAAGCTATAGGCTTTGTGTAAATTATATTTTTGCAGAGCCCCCATGGGACTTGTCTGTTTTGCATGGGGAAGCATAAGCATATTTTTTTGCACTAGCGTAAGGGTTGCATTTTGTATCTCTTAGCTGTTTCCTGCTCTGGTTGCCAGGTTTGTTACCATTCCTCCAGGAAGAAGTCTGATTGTTTACTTGTGATGCGAGCACTCTGGCAGAATTGCTGACTGTCTGCTGTTTGCGTGCAAAGAGATGGTACTTCACTCACACAACAATGTCCTCTGGCCTCTCTGTTCCTCACGAGCTTTTGCCACAGCTGGTACGATGTTTCTCGAAGTGGTACCCACCTCGACAAAGAGCCTCCGGGGATAAATTAGTGAACTCCTGCACACTTTCCCAACATTTACAGTCTTACACCAAGTCCACCACTATCTCACAGGGCTGAGGTGAGCAAAATGCCTTGCAAATATTTGGCAAAGGTGTTCAAAGATGCCACCAGACATAACACAATTACAACAAACATCACCTAGGCTATTTTCCCCCCGTGTTCCATCTGTGGAAAATAACTGCCTTGTGTTTACTTTGCTCTCTTGTTTCTTATCCATGGAAATAACAGAGGAGCAAAGAAGTATTTTTTTGGGAAGCACAAAAGCAGTTATGTCAATATGCTGAATGTGGAAGGCAACCAGTGTTTAAGCTCCAAAAAGTAGTCCATGTGACTCATGCACCAATGTTCCATGATTTTTTGAATCTCTTGAAAATTTGTGTGTAGTGGTACAAACAAGAACCTAAACTCTGAAAGTTCTCACATATTTATTGGGAATATGACGATACTAAATAAAGAATAAGACCCGATAAATGAAGGTGAAAATTATGCTTGTAAATTATTTAAACCTGCTATGCTAACTTTTAGCAGTACAGACGTGTTTTTTAATAAATTAATATACAGTACTGGTCAAAAATTTAGGGTCTCTTAATCAGTCTGTATTATTTTTTATTTGTTAAAATAGTAAACATATTAAAACTATTAAATAACACAAGGATAATTATTTTGTGACTAAAACATCCAAAATAAATCAAACTTTATATAGTTATAAATGTAATGTAATGAGCTAAATTTAAAAAAGGTGACCCAACTTTTGAGTTTTAATGTCTACTTGGGTAGGAACAGTTTTTGTTTATATACTTATTTGTTTTGTGAAAGAAACTAAAAGCTAGTAAAGATTCTGTATGTGCTTAAAGTGGACTTATTAAGGAACAGGCACCAACTTGTTCTTTGATATACAGGATGTATACCCTTATTTACCTTTTTGAGAGTGTTGGTACTCATCATACCTTGTTGGCTGTTCTGGTTTTGTTGTCAGGAGATTGAAAGGTCTCACCAAACTTTGTTGAATGTTTAGCTTTAACATACAGATGAAGCTCATTATAATGATAGACCTGTCCAACAACATTTATGTCAGAGCATTATACTTATGATTGAAAGTCATTCTTTACATTGCTTGTAATGCCTTGTTAATATTCATTATTGTGACTATGCCCAAAGGAAGTTGGTGCCATTAGGACGTGCACAAAAGAGTTTTTGATGCTGTCATTGATTGGTAAACCATTAATTGGTAAACACCCATGCAACCTTTTTCTGCTCATGGAACTGTAAGAACAGCATGTGAATCATATAGTCTGCTGAAGTACAAATTTGAGAGAACGTAATTAACTTTAAACAATTGGTTTTTTTTTAATTCACTTCAAGTGCACCAGATACCTTCCTATATTTTGCAGGTTAAGTGTAAAGGTACATTTACATTTAGGCATTTAGCAGACACTTTAATCCAAAGCGACTTACAAGGTGAGGAAAACAAAGAAGCGATAAATCATAGGAAGGCAATAACATCAGCTGTACATAGTTACAATTTTTAACAAGAGTACAGTATTTCAGTGCTTGATAGAGGTGATACCTGTTGGGAGAGAGCAGAAAAAGGTATTCGTGGAAGAGACGAATTTTTAGCTGTTTTTAGAGTTTTTAGCTGTTTCTTGAACATAGTGAGCAATCCATCAGACGGAGTTTGGAAGATCATTCCACCAGCGAGGGATAGTGAAGATGAATCTGTGAGCAAGTGATTGTGTGCTCTTTGAAGTGGGTATTACAAGGCAACGTTCTTTCACTGATCGTAGTGATCTGGAAGGGGTGTAGATGTGAATGAGTTTGTGAAGGTAGGCTGGTGCAGAGCCAGTAGTGGTTTTGTATGCACGGAGTACAGATTTGAACTTGATGCATGTGGCAACTGGATCTGGGTATCATCGGCATAGCAGTGGTATAAGAAGCCATGTGATTTTATAATGAGACCTAGTGATGTGGTGTAGATGGAAAACAGAAGTGGTCCAGGAACTGATTCTTGAGGGACCCCTGTAACCATGTGACACCCAGAAAGATCTATCGGAGAGGTAGGACTGAAACCACTGGAGTGCAGATTCTTGGATCCCCAGCTAGGACAGAGTGTTAAGAAGGATCTGGTGATTGACCGTGTCAAAGGCTGCAGACAGATCTAGTACGTAGGACATTAGTATGGAGGATTTGGACTCTGCCTTAACTGTGCTCAAGACTTTGGTGACAGACAACAGAACAGTCTCAGTGGAGTGGTTGCTCTTGATGCCGGACTGCATGTTCTCAAGGTGGTTGTTCTTTGAGAGGAAAGTCTGGTTAAAAAAACACTCTGTTCAAGTGTTTTTGCTATGAATGGGAGGAGTGAGACAGGTCTGTAGTTGTGAGTAATGGAAGTGTCAATGTGGGCTTTTTAAACAGAGGAGTAACCAGGGCTTAATATGGTATGATAAGCAATTTCAGAGAGGCTAGAAATAGCAAACTAGCTTTGAAAGCATAAGATCCACCTTTCCCTCTGAATGCTCTCCAAAGCCACACCTACTCCAAAATACATGAACCACACATAGTTTGACGGGCAAGCAGGACATCCTATCATTGCATTCAGACCAAATGCAATGATTGGATGAACGTTTTATGGTCCTGTGCCTTCCACAGAAAATATATACATATATAAATACATTTATACCACTTAGTGATTGCTGCATAGTCACAGCAGTATGCTATTATAGCTGCAATTAGTAACATTATGTTTCTATTTTTAAAATTGCACATTATGCTTGTAACATTACACTATTTCTGTTGGTAAAATTTCTCAGTGTCTGATATATTGCCAGATGTAATTAGACCCGACAGTTTCTTATCAATACATATTTATAAATTGCTATAATCAACTCCGTCAATATCCAAGAAAGTTACAAATTGCAGCTTTAACGTGCCAGAGGAGAACTGGCTCTCCTGGTTGAGCCTGGTTTCTCCCAAGGTTTTTTCTCCACCTATACACCTTAGGAGTTTTGGTTCCTTGTCACTCTCGCCCTGTTGGCTTGCTTACTGGGAGACTGCTGACATTTAACTTAGCTTAGGGTTTTGTAAATTGTTAATATTGCTTCTAGCGATATGATGTAATTACAGTCCAAAAGACTCTATTTTGACTCTATTTAAACTTCTATTTTGCTACTGCTTTGTGAGAAATCCCATTCTCTTTCATTCTCTTTCAGGTATTTTTTATTGTATACATTTTATATATGTATTTAATTGTGTGTTGTGTGTATTTCATGGTGCTATTGCAAATCCCTTATACCCCTGTCCCATAAAATGTTATCTTTTTAAATGCCATCTCCATCTTAGCTGGAACGACATATCTTGCTTAATGATTTTGTAGTTTTATCAGTTCAGTCACCCCTTTTTTATTTTTAAACCTACTATAAACCTAGTGTGCCTAATTAGTCTTATTAATATACAATCTCACAAATTATTTGCAATAATGCCATATATTTTTGTTGAACATGTTTGATATTTGTTCTGTTCTATATTATATATTTATTTTTTATTTTGTAAATCTTTGAAGCAATGCAACATATGCAACATATTTATATAGTAAAAAGTGCTATATAAATAAAATTGAATTGAATTGCTATCAGGATGTGAACACTGTCAACCAGCTTAACAAAAAAATGTTTTTGGAAAAAATTGCCTACCCTGCCTTTAACTTGAACTGGTAGTTTTGAAGAAAAATAGTTCGTAAATCTCAGGAGTGTGTGGGTCAGATTGTGTGGTTATAAGTGGGATTAACAGGACTCTTTATCTCAACAGGGGACATCATTTTTAACGCTAGAGACCCAGAGCTGCCCCCTGACTTTATCTTTGGAGAGGATGCTGACTTCCTGCCCGAGCCATCAGAACTCCCGGTGTGTATTCAGATTGTAACCATCATTGCCCTACATTCCAAATACAGCTTGTATTGGAGGTTCTCATTATGGATTTGAAAAGTTGTGTCATTGAACAAAGGGGCACAATTTAGACTTTTACATAGAGAAAGATTCTGTCAAAGTCTAATAGCTAAAATGGTCTTGTTTAAGTGTCTGTACTTTCTTTAGGGTTGCTCTTACCCGCCTATTATTTCCACAAAAAAAAAGATTTTGTGGAAATTAAGTTTCTCTGATCATCAGTGAACCAGAAAGTGTATGTGCTTCAAGCTAACCTCATAAATATACACAAGAAGACAGAACAATGACGTTGTTATGATTGAATGTCTTTGAAGTAGCAGTGCAGCAGAACTTTCAGCTGTTGACTTGTTCAGAGCGGTTAGTTAAATCAGATGGCTGGTATTGATATGCGCTCTCGATTCAGCAGCCAGATCTGACCCCTGGGCTTTCAGCGTTCTAAACAGAGAAATTGTTGGTGAATTACATAAGCATTGTGTCTGTGCTGAACACTGTTGTGGTGCAGATTTTAGAACACAATTTGCACAATTATCACCTAAAGCTGTTTCTCTACAGAACCCCTTATAGTTCACAAAAGCAGCTATATATAATGTATATCCACTCTAAATTTAAAACAGTTATTTTTAATTTAAATTTTGTGTTGTTTACTGTTGTTCACTTTTCTGTTGCTGTTGCTCATCTTTTTTGTATAAAGTGCCACTTTATGTACCGTCATTTATGTGTGATTTTCAAGTCTCAAGGAGTTTAGAGTTTCAGAGTTACAGAACTGTAGCATTTGAAGTTGTTGTTTTGCCTCTCAAGTCACACCCAACATCACTGATAATACTGATATAGGTTCAAAAACATTTTAACACTGACTTTAAAAAAGGATGACAAACCACAACATTCCTAGTGCAAGACTGATGATATTATAAGGTGAAAAAAACAAGATACATACCTTGCAGTAGAGACACTATATGAAAAATTAATTTTTCCCACTTTTGGGATTCCTACATTTTAGATTGTCCCAAGTGTGGGTATCTCAGCTACGTTATTTCTGGTATAGCAGGGACCTGTGTTTGTCTTCTTCCATTTTCGATTGTGGTTGTGTGATGTAGTGGTTAAAGCTTAGGGCTGGTAATCAAAGCATTGCTGGTTTGATTTTTATAGAAAACAAACTATAGGCTATCCTGTTGAGGAAGACATGCAACCCCAGTTACTCTAGGGTAATTGGAATAAGTTAGGAGTGCTTTTCTGTATTAACTGTGTGAAAGTCAATAATGCTAATAATGTTAAGCTGTATTAACAACATCTGTGCATTAACAAAAAATAATTTTGACATGTACCTCATAGTTTGTAAAAACAATTTCAATATTATGTACTTACAATCGAGGTCTTTGAGAAACATGTTTTATACTTAATCTGTTGTATACTTGCTTAACTTGTAATAAAACACAGGCACACACTGTAGGGCTTTTAATAGTCCTTTACAATTGTTGACAGTTGTCAGACTGCACAAACATGATTGCAGCTTTAAGACATACCAGACTGTGGGATACAGTTAAGAATTCTCAAAAATGGACACATGCAAGAACGTTATCAATCCATAAGATGTGATGGTGAGCTGCATTCACACGCAGAATTAATTATTGTGGCTAGCAAAGAAAAGCAATCTCCTACTGTTTTTGATTTGTGTTCATCATAGAAGCCACACAGCAAGGAAAAACTTCTCAAAACTTCTGACACTTGCAGAATTTTATTAGAGCAGAAATTTTATTGTGACGGTTTTTAATCAGCTGTCAGTAAACATGTCAAACTAGCAATCAAAGATTAGAGATTTTGGCCTAGAAATCACATAAATCTTTAGGATTCTCAAAATTTGTCTGACATGGCTGAATTGTGGCAAAAATTGTGCAGTGTGCACCCTGCTTAACCCAGAAAATGTTAATTGACTATGCAGATTTCTTGGTGTGAAAAGGTCTTGTTTATTTACCATTTTTAATCAATAATTTGATTATATTAATAATGTTCTGTTCACGAGAAAGGCAGCGTTTGTGCAAGACATGGTCTAGATTTGTCTGGACTGTTGTTAAGACTCTTCATACCCTGATTGCTTAAAGCTGTCCTCCAGACTATTTTTAAGGAGAAATGGGAAAGAAAAAAAATCCCCTGCTTATGTCAGAGTCTGTTAGACGGTGACTATTGCTCATCGTCTCCTCAGTGCAGCTGAAAACATGAGGGGGGAAGCACCTCTATGCTGCCAGCGCTGCTTTATGTCCATGTGTTTACCTTAAATCCTAGCTGCTGCATTGTGTGTGTGTGTGTGTGCGCGTGCAGTCATACATCATCTTTTCCAGGGATATTTTTCTTTGACTGGTTTGCTGCCATTTCCCCCATCTTTCTCTCTGTCCTGTTTATTCTACAGTAATCTGCACCATTTTATATATATTACCAAACAAATTAGCCAAAATGTCTGGAAATTTTCATATGCTACATTAGACCAAAAACAGAATTTGTTAATGTTCTTATTCCAGTTTTTCATCTCATTTGCTTCTGGCCTTTCCAAATAGTTGAGCTATTTTAGTTGCTACTTTTCAACATTAAATGATGTATGCACTATTCGCGTACACACATAATTTTTGCGTGCTTGCGTGTGTATATATATGTGTGTGTATACATATATGTGTGTGTGTGTGTATACATATATGTGTGTGTGTGTATACATATATGTGTGTGTGTGTATACATATATGTGTGTGTGTGTATACATATATGTGTGTGTGTGTATATATGTGTGTGTGTGTGTATGTGTGTGTGTGTGTGTGTGTGTGTGTGTGTGTGTGTGTGTGTGTGTGTGTGTGTGTGTGTGTGTGTGTGTGTGTGTGTGTGTGTGTGTGTGTGTGTGTGTGTGTGTGTGTGTGTGTGTGTATATATATATATATATATATATATATATATATATATATATGTGTGTGTGTGTATATATATAATATTTATATCAGCCTTTGTGTTGGGAGAGCACATATGATGCTTTAGGAAGTTGTTGAATGTAACAACATGACAATTATTATAACACTGAACTAGTAGCTCTGAAGAAGCATGTTAACATTGCTAAAAACATGAATTGATTTTAATTTTCACATTATCAGCGTTTAAACGCTGAACACAGGCTTGTTTCTCTAACTACATGAAATATCACACAGTTTTCACACTTCTCTGAGAAATTTTTAATGTCTCCGCGAAATGTCTCGGTTGTTTACAGCCTGCCACAGGTATTATTAGCCACTAACCACCATTTTATTTCCCTGGCTGGAACGGGGTTGCAGAAAAGTTGACACCAGAACATTTAGAGGTGTAAAAAAAATACTGTGTTGTGAAAATGTTCAAATTTTTTTATTTGTCTTTGTTCCCTCAAATGTTGCTCCAGAGCAGTATACCAGCCATGATGAACAAATGTCTCCCCAACTAGAGACTTTATAGAGACAAACTATCATAATGACAAGGACAACCATTTGCAATACAATAGCTATAAACTGTAGAATTTATATGATGCTACTTGTTTGTGTGAGTTTTCAGATTAATCCCTCCGCATAATTTCTTATTGGCATGAACAAGCACACATGTAGAAGCATATAATGTTACAAACAGAGATCACAATTGTTGATTCGGCTTACCATGAAATCACTGATGGAAACAGAGTATCACTTAGGACACCAGAGGCTAAAGCATTTTCATGCAAATACATTTAATTTAAATAGCAGCCAGAACCTAAAGGTTTTGAGCCTTGGCACTTTAATTCATGTTTGACGTATCTGAATCAGTTATACATCTCATAGTGTGCTATTGTACTAAGCAGGCAAACGGCTCTGATTCTCAAACAGACTGTTGCCATCTGCCAATTTGTGATATTTTTTTCCAGCAGCGATGGTGTAAGGAAGTAACAGGCTTAATGCTTGTAAAATAATTAATAATTACTTGTAAAATAATTAATAATAAAATGAAACATGCTGATTGTTAAAAAGGAATTCACACATTTCACTTAAAAGGCCTCTTTATTGTCAGTTAATCAACAGGTGAGAAAACATGCTTTTTCTTCTTGCCAATGAGAAAAGCAAACATGCACCAACCTGATTAAGGCAGTTATTTGAGCTAAAGTTATTAATCTGTAAATTGGACCATTTTACTAATTTCCTTTTAAGCTTTATTGGTGATTTAAGATGTTACTGAAATGGTGAACAGTTTGGAGATTTAGTTAGGTAGGAACAGAGAATGGGAGAATGGGAACAACCACCGATAGACTGACATACCTAAAAAGCATTTAAGCTCATTCAAAACAACTTGCGTGATCAGTTATGTAAAATTTTGTTCTATAAAATCTTTTGTAGTCAGTTGTAATGCATTTTATTTGTCATCAGAAAGCTCCGCAAACACATTTACTGTCAGGTATTAAAGTCAGGTGGTGCTTCTAGGTGCCATGTTTTTGCTTTTACAGACCATAATTGTGTTAATTTAGAATTCAGCTCATGGGCATAATTAAATCAGAAATTTGAAAGTAATAATTGTAAAGCACAGCTGCTTTAATTTAAACTCAGATCAGGGATGTCTGTCTGCCACATATCTTCATTTAGTATTTTCTAATTAACCTCTGTGAAACATTTTGTCACAGCAGCACACTCCTAAACTTTTCCACTTTTGATTTTAATTGGTGTTTTTTTCTGGCCATTGAGGAAGGAACAGTTAATTGTTAAATTGTTTAAGACAGCATTCTGAGGATGGGACTCTGGGATGGGACATGTGATGTTACAGCCATGAGAAAACCGGAGAGATCAAAGCATGCTCAGTGTTTACTGGGCTTCTGAGAATCAAGGTTGCAGTATAGACAGCAAACAGATCTCAGCCTGTGGTGATGTCTTGTTTAGGCTTATGTTAATGATTTATGCTAAGCATAATCCTGGTAGATTGCACATTTTAATGTGACCTTGTTTTGACCGCAGTAAAATCCACACTTAATGACTGGGACCCTGGTTTAAATGGCATTGTAACCTTAACTTGGACTATTGCAAAACTAGAAACATGAGGGTCAAATACAGGCAGAGTATTTGACTGTGTCAAACAGTGATTTTTTTTTTTTTATTCACCATGTGCATGCATACTATAAAATGTGTGCTGTTTTTAGGACAGTAACCAATTTCATATAACAATGCAATAGCTTAAATTAGTTTAGGGAGGGTTATTATCTGACTTAATATCTGAAGATTACAACTGGACATTGTATAATTCCTGTACAGTCTATTTCTTTGTTTTGGATTGCAGTGCTTGTCAGTTGCGTGTTCTCCCTCACCTGGGTCTAAAATTCCCCATAAATCCCTGTGCAGGAGCCTTTCATTAGTGTACTGGAATTGAGGTACAATTCTGATAGGTCTGCTCCTGGCAGCCACACCAACACTTCTGTTTTTACGAGTCACTTGGTATCACAGGAAGGATGGAGCATTCACAATAGAGTGGTAGGAGGGGTTGTGTTTTGGCAATGCTTAATACACCATTCATACTGACCAGGAAACTGCTTGGAAGTATATCAGCCCTAAGAGTTTTTGGGAACAGCTAGAGGACACCAGTGGCTGGAAAAAGATGTGTTAACTTAATAAATGTATAGTTCACCCAGAAAGGTAATTCTGTCATTATTTACTCACCCATATTGTTGTTCCAATAGTCCTGTATGACTTCTTATGTGGAGGTCACAATGAGTTAAGCAGAATGACTGACAGATAACTGACAGCACTAGTGAACTCTTACCTTTACTGTGTGGAAAAAAGAGCAGTGTCAGTATTCGGCCAAATTTATCATGTTACATGCAAAATATAAGAATAAAGGTTTCTGAACAACATGTGGGTGAGTAAATATGACAGAATTTTTATTTGTAATATTTTAATATAAACAGATATACAAAGCCTTAGATTAGGTTGTAGGAAGCTAATTTTCTGAAACATTCGTCAAGGAAGAAGTTCAAAAATAGAAAAAAAATTGTTTAAATAAGTTTAAATGAGACATACTTTGTGTTTCACTTAGTCATGTAACCCATGATTTATATTACAAAACATATTACGAAAAGCTGTCATAACAACTGGCCTAACAAACATTTTATTTTTTACAGACTTTTCCTAGCAAATTTCAAAGTCTTTTTATAGGTACCTTTTCCAGACCTTTAAATTGCCTGTCTGGAGTTTCCAAGTCTTTTGCAATACTCTGTCCTGTGTGACCTGTGTACTCTCAGCATTTACATTCTTCTAGTTCTGTTTGCTTTAATGTTTTCTATACACCAGGAATTCTATTTTAAACATCGGTTTGACTCTGAAGTGTTTAAACTAATAATTGTACATTTACCCTGCACCTGAACCATGAGTGTACATAGGAAATACCCTCAGTCGTAAAGGCAGAAAGATACAGAGCGTGGAGGCACCTCAGCACCATTTGCTAATTTTAAGCGTATTAATCTGTGCAGACAAACCAGTTTGAACTGAAAGAGCAGGCTTTATAGGATGTCAGCAGGCTTACTTCTAATAACAAAGAGCTGTTAGTGTAGTGTAGCAGTGTTATAGTGTAATCTACACTAGATTTAGTGTAGATTAAGCTCATCTGAAATCACCACAATGTTTACCATCACAGTTAGGTTGAACAATAAGGCTATCCAGAACCATTAAGCCATTATATAAAGTTTACATAAATATGAGTCAGTGGTGCTTGCTAAGAAAATCATCACTATTACCTTTATTTGTATTTGTCTCTCCAAATGTGTTGCAAGCAAATCAAAGGAATGTGATATGTGGCTTGACTTGTTCACAAGTTTTAAAACAAGTTTGACTCCACCAAAACTTGCCCTGTAGTCTGTGTAACCCATACATTATGGTATAGTGAGATTGTGCTGTTTAAAATCAGATGCTTAACATGCATAAACAGAACATGGTGCCTCTGTAAATGGAAGCTTTCTAATAATTCTAACCACCATAACCACCATACACTAGTATTTCTTTGGCCAAAAATAACTAGCACTGCAAAGGGTAAACTGTTGGCATTAATCGTCTTTGAGACATTGAGATCAAACCATTGCTATAATTATCATTATGACAGTAATCACAATTTGGGGAGTGACTGTTATGTTGTGATAATTTAGAGGATTTACTCCTGCATTTAAATTGCAGATGGCACTCCTAGCTTTAGAGATTTGAGGATAGGCTCTTTTGAGTGGGCCAGTGCCTGCCACCTAGAAACCACCTAAAAAGCACTTGCAATCACATAACATCACACGGATGGATGCAGTTTTATAGCTTATGTTGTTCCCTTGATGTTGAAGGAACATCTTGTATCCCAGTACACAACAAAACTGCACAGGCTGACCATAAACAGAAGCAGGCATTCAGTTAACCACCACTTCCTCTTCCTTCCTGTTCTGCTGAAGCACATCCCAATGCTATTGCAGCTATTACTGGCACAGCAAATGGCAGAAATGGAAATGTTTTGTGTTCCAGTTAAATGTGTGTGGTTCACAGTACTGTTGGGAATTGATAGTGATGCTTTGTTGGTGGGTATATTGTACATATTTATATATAACTACTTAGATCAACCCAGGTAAAAGCTATCTGTCTATTCCTATATATATCTATCTATCTGTCTGTCTGTCTATCCATTCATTCATAAATCCATCCATCCATCCATTTTATGTGTTTGTTAATCATACCTTTAGCCACTTTTAATTTATGGCACTTCCCATTATCCTGAAACAATTAAAATGGCATCATGCAAATTAGGCTATTAAACTAGATTCAGAAATATGTTTTCTGAATTTTGATAATTGGCATGTTTAATAAATTGCTAATTTCGTTGAAAATAAGTGGAAAATAAAACTCATAATTTAATAATAAAAATCTTTCTAAAGGTTTTTTACTCTTTCTTGATAAAAGAGCCCTTTTTAATACCCTTCTAATAATAAATTCTTCCAGTTTTGTTACAGACATCATATTTATAAAAAAAGAACATTCTGGACCTCACCAGCCAAGTCCCTTTGAACACATGACAAAATAAATTTAGTATGATCTTAAACTTGGCACTCTTCAGACATTTCAGGAGGAAAACTGAACACTTGCCCACTCTCAAATTAAACGCTAACTCAGATTAATTTAATACTTAAAGATTTTTTTCTCCTTTTATGTACTGCTCTTGTTTTGTTATTTATTGGGGCTGATGGCCAGCGGCACATAAAATTATTTTAAGACGCTTAAATATTAGTACTGCAAATAATTATCTCTGCATTTCAGATGGCAGCTCTTATGTACCCTGTTTGTAAACAAGCAAGATGGATTAAGTGCTGAAGGGTGGAAACCTTAAAACTTGTTTTTGTTACATTTGCTCTTTGTTTTACAGGGCCACAAAGATTACATTATTAATTTTGTTGTTAAAAATCTATATTCTGTGAGCTTATGGAAGAGAGCATTAACCAATCCAGAATGCCCTCTGAGGTTTTATCAGCAAATTGCCTTTGTTAAATGCGCTCACCCACAGATTTTTTTTTTTTTTTTTACAGTTTTTTTAGAATAAGCTATGCAGAACTCCAGAATCAGAGGAACTTCTTTCTTCCTTCATGTGTGTGAGCGCGTGTGTGTGGGTGGTTTGCTCTGAGGGTTAGAAGGACTGGGTGTGTCTCCCGGGCGTTATTGAACCCGAAGGCTTCACGCCCACGGTACATCAACCCAGTTTTGACAGATCAACCTACAGGAACTCACACTCCCCTCATAAAATGCTCCTAGTGGGGCCATATAGTAATGTTTTTAAAAAAACAACTTAACCATTAATTTTATTTTGTTCCTTTCCATTATTAAGGTTCACATTTGTAAAGCACACACTTTAAGAATCATAGCTCTTGTTCATGTTTTGAATAGACAGTCTGTGACAATAAGGCAAAACATAGTGCTTGCCTTCACCAGTCCTCTTCTACTATGTGCATTAGACAGCTTGATCTCAACGTTTTTGACTTCAAGGCCTCCTCCCCCATTGTCTACAACTATATTTGAATGCCCCACCCTACAATTGATTATGCTTGGCCTACCTAGAAAGATGTATATTCATTATAAAACAACCAAACACAAAGAAAAATCTTGATTTTTGTCATCTTGAGGCCCCTGGTTAAGAAACACTGAACTAGACAACAAATGCTTGATACAGTAAATTTTGAACCTGTCTGAAATCAAATATAATACCAAATAATACCATAATACCTGCACCATACCAAATAGGGAGAGCAGCTATAAACAACAATCAATGCAGTCAAATCAGCAAATCTATAAACACCAGAGAAAAGTGAGGCATTGGGAAGTGAGAGCCATAATATAGTTATTTTTCTGTGTTGTTTGGTCACCTTTTCTGCTTTTTCTGTTCTGTGAAGAAATGTAATTTTAGCACCACCATTACTATGCTAATAGTTAGAAAATCTAACCTATCCTCCTCTTTGCAGTCAGCTTGTTGAGAAGAGGTGTACTATTAATTTTCAAAACACTCAGACATTGTCCTGGTTGTCCTTTGATTTAAAAGACATTTCACTGTGTTTCGTGGCAATACAACTTGTTCTGCTATAAGGTAGGTAGCCACTTAAAGTAGATTTTAAACACCTTTTTAAATATATGTCTCTCCATTGGGGTTTATATCATGAGGTCAGTTTACGACTTATGAATAATGTGCATAATGGTGTCAGCTATGTTACAAGCTGAAGTGTGTTGAAAGATTGCTTTGTGCTCTCTCCAAGTAAGAAATGGTTTCCAGGCAGACAGGACTTAGAGTGACTCAGAAAGAGTGTAAATATTGCATCACGGTACCTGCGTAGGCCTTTTGTTTTATTGCCCGTATCTGCTGTTTTGCAACCAACGGCTGTCTCTTGTGTTGTCTGGGGAGCAGAAAGTGACAGACACTCTTCAGGGACTCTGATAAGTCCAAACACAGTTCGACTGACACACAGTTCGACTGACACAGCACATTCCTAACGTCTGCTGCTTTTGTCTTTGTTTCTTTCTTTTTCGTCTTCATAAACTGTCCTCAGGCTGTTCATTGCCTCATCCTAAATCATACCTAAACAATATCCAACTTGTTTTCCGTCGCCCACACTTTGCGGGAATTCCGTTGCTGCTGGTAACCGTAGACGGCCCGAGGTGATGAAGTCATTGCTGGTTTAAGTGTCCTGCCTCTACTCCAGCTTCCTCTCCCGGCAAAAGGGGAGAGCCCTTCCCTTTTAAACACAATGGCAGATTTCTTTTTGTTCAGACTGATGTTCAGAGAGACGCATAGACAAGTGGCCAGACAGACAGAGGTTAGCCTTTTCACTGCTGGGAAGCGTCCTCTAACAAGTTACGTGTTCAAAGCTTTGGTTCTTTAACAATGTGGCCTGCAAATAACTGTGACCTTAAGATCGCAAAACAGATAGAGCTAAATATAGAGTAAAAGCTGTTAGAAGTGGCTAATGGACACGAATCATAGTGTATGTGAACAACTGCGGTTATATCATCATCATCTGGCCTAGACAGCTTCTGGCATGGGTTTAGCCGCTAAATGCCTCAGATGTTTTCTTGGGTCATTTGTATTCTGTATTTATGAAAGACAGTTAAATGAGTGGTTGTACTTAACACAACCGCCTTGCAACTCAGAATGATGTCATTCACAATTCCCTCAAAACACAATGATGCAGCAAAGCGGCCTCTTGATGACTTGATGGTCTTGTTTAATATTCCACTTACAAAAATGAATAGTAGGGTATTAGGGCTAGGAAAAAATATAGTTTCTCTGAATAACTGCAGTCTCTATTTAAACAATATGTAATTTGAAATGTCACTTGGAAAAAATCTGGTGCTTAATTTTTTTTTTAAAGAGGAATGTCTGAAGAACAAATAATGTTGAAGTCAGAAATGTACTATTTGTTGTTCACATAAAAGCAATAGTTTTAATAACTTTTAGAGTCTAAAAACATCCTGTTATTAAGGATAAGGAAAACAGCTATATAACATAGCTACATTTAATATTTTGGCTTTAATCACTATTTATGTTGGTCTTGCTTCTGTAAAAATATGTTTTTTTTTTTTATTAAACCGAGGACCTCTGGTTGAGGCCCTCAATGTAAAAAATATTTTTAATGACCTTAAATCATATCTGGAAGTCAGTACTCAGGAAGTCAAGGTTAAAGTGCTGCATATTTTCAAATGATCTTCACAGCATAGCTGACCACAGTCCGCAGAAGAGTGTAAAAGCCAGGCCAGTCATGTGTTTTTCTGAAACTTACTCTGTACTTAAGTGGTGTTTATTCTAAGCTTTACCATAGGAGATATCCACCCTGTATCTATGTGATGAGTAATAGTAGTATAATAAATGTCTCACACGCACATGTCTTACTCCCTACTAAGAGCAACAATGCTGGGCAATGATGTCATCTAACTTTTAGAGTAAGATTTAAGACATTGTCCAGAAAACCACTCCTCTTATGTCGAAACATTCACTTTCTCATGACCCCCAGATCCTGTAAATAATATAAAATTCTGTGTAAAATTCTTACTGTTTTGAGGTCTTTTTAGGTCAGTCTTAACCCAAATGGGAAAAAAAGTCAGTCTGGGCTTTCCATAATTGAAATTAATTAGGCAAGCCAACTGACTCAAAGCTTGAACATTTTCTGTAGTCTGTTGTATGAAGTGGGGATTTGATCTTCTTAATCTTCCACTGAAAAGACTACTTTCATAATCAGTAAAATCATAATGTTTTTCCAGTTGAGACAGGATATTATATGACACACAACCTGAAATCACAAGTGGATACATTTATTAGATTGTAAATGTATAATATAGGCATAACGTGAATTGTGAATTTAGAAATATATACACATAACATGTATGTCCACATATGTAAACTATAATTTTGTATATACAATCGGGGTCAAAATTTACATACGCTTTGCATAATCTGTTAAATATTATTAATTTTAAAAAATGGGGAATTGCAATTTGTCTCATATTTAGTAATGCCCTAAGTTATATCAGTTATTTCACATAAAAGTCGTTTACATATAGTCCACAAGACACAATAACACACAATAATAACTGAATTTATTATAAAAACCCCTTTCAAGTTGCTTGATGTGTAATACTGTGTCACATTATACTGCCTATAGTCCGTAGTTTAGTCCGTAGCTATTTGTCATATTTCAATTAACACAAATGTCTTTTCGGAGATAGTTTTTACATTTTTATGAAAGATTGTGAGCATTCTTTTATGTACACTGATGAGTCATGTAAAATAAGTCCAGGAATGTATATTAAGGGTCAAAATTGACTAATTTCTATCACTGGAGAATAGAGCAAGCACCGAAAATGATGGGGGAGTGTCTTAATCTAATGTATAATGTATCTGAACAGCATGTGAAACACTATGCTGTGGCTTACCATTTTATAAAGGTTTAAAGAAAAAGTTTTCAAAAAACTTTTAATGTAGCAGCTTTGAAAAAAATAATTTCAAGTATCTAAATTTTGTATTTATCTGTGAATAGTTTGCTCTTTCCCTAATGCCCAGTCACAACAGACTAGCTCATCTCTTTCCTCACTTTTTTCCTCTTTTCCATCAACTACAAGAAGACATTTTGTTTTGATCCTTGAAATGTAACAAGCCCAGCTATGCTATGGGTTGTGTTGGTAATAAATTGCGTAATATATGCCTCAGTGGACAGACAGCTTCCTTTGTCCCCGCTCTTCTCTTCTGCTCGTATGTGACTCAGTCAGGCTTGTAGATTCTGAGTGAGTCACAGGACCGATGAAAGTCAAGTTGAAATTGCATCGCCATCATTTACAAATCCAAGACAGCATGTGACAAAACTCATTTTTACCCAGCCTGTGTTTGTTTGTGCCCTGAAATGACAGAAATACTTATTTGTCTTATACTTGACCCTTTAAAAAAAGATGCATTCTTTAAGAAAGATTCAGACCCCTTTTTCAATTTTGTTATGTTGCAGCCTGACACTACAAAAGTTTAAAATGATTTTTTGTTTTCATCATTAATCTACACTCAACACCCCATAATGACAGAGTGAAAACTGAATTTTATAAATTATTGCAAATGCATGGAAAAAAATATCACATAGGCATAAGCATTAGACCATTTTTGACAACACTAGGAAGCACATGTGTCTCTCATTTGTCTTAATCATTGCTGAGATGTTTCTACACCTTGATTGGAGTACACCTGTGGTAAATTAAATTGATTGGAAGGACACACACCTATAAAAGACCTCACAGCTGACAGCGCATGCAGTGCATTCATTAAGTATTCAAAGTATTTAGACCCACTTTTTTCAATTTTGTTATGTTGCAGCTGGATAATACAATCGTTTGTTTGTTTTTCAATCGGTACTCAGTACCATATAATGACAAAGCAAAAGCAGAATTATAGAAATGTCTGTAAATGTATTAAAAAGGAAACACTGAAATGTCACATTGGCATAAGTATTCAGACCCTTTGCAACAACACTTGTGTAGCTCAGGGGTCTTCCATTTCTCTTAATAGAAATGTTTCTATACCTTGATTGGAGTCCACCTGTAGTAAGTTCAATTGATTAGACAATTTGGAACAACACGCACCTCTCAGTAAAAGGCCTCACAGATTACAATGCATATCAGAGCAACAACCAAGCCATGAAGTCAAAGGAACTGCCTGAAGAGCTCACAGACAGGATTGTTGAAAGGCACAGATCTGGGACGGATACAAAAAATTTCTGTGCAGCACAGTTGCCTCCATAATTCTGAAATAGGAGAGGTTTGGCACAACAAGGACTCTTTCAAGAGTTGGTTGTCTGGACAAACTGAGCAATCAGAATGAAGGGCATTTGTAATAGAGATGACCAAGGTGGTCTTAGAGATCCTCTGTGGAGATGGGACAGAGTTGCAGAAGGACACCCATCACTGCAGCTCTTGACCAATCTGGGCTTTATGGCAGAGTGGCTAGAGTTTTTCCTCAGTGTAAAACATACAATCCTGCTTGAAGTTTGCAAAATAGCACCTAAAGGACTAGCACCTGAAAGACTGAGGAACAAGATTCTCTGGTCTGATGAAACCAAGCTTGACAACTGGAGGATGTCTGGAAGAAATCAGGCCCAATACCAACAGTGAAGCATAATGGGGGCAGCAGTGAAAGCCTGTTCCACAGTGCACAGGACCTCAGACTGGGCCGAAGGTTCACTTTTCAACATGACAGTGATCCTAAGCGCACACCCAAGACAACACAGGGGTGGCTTAGGGATAACTCTGTGAATGACCTAGAGTGGCCCAGCCAGAGCCCAGGCTTGAACCCTGTTGAACATCTCTGGCAAGACTTGAAAATGGCTGTCCACTGACAGTCCCCATTCAACCTGACTGAGCTTGAGAATATTCTCCAATTCAGGTGTGCAAAGCTCATTGTGTCATACCCAAAAAGACTTTAGGCTTTAATTGCTGCCAAAGGTGCATCGACTAAGTACTGAGTAAAGGGTCTGAATACTTATGTAAATGTGCTTTTTATTTTTAATAAATGTACAGATATTTCTAAAATAGTTTTCACTGTTTCATTATGGGGTACTAAGTGTAGATTGAGGAAAAGTGATTTTAAATGATTGTAGTATCAGGTTGCAACATGATTAAAAGTGAAGAGAGTCTGAATACTTTCTGAATGTACTGCTTGTCTCACACAGCAAGGAGCAATTGGGCCTCGGAGACAAAGCTGGCTGTTGGGTAGAATTAGGCCAGAGAAAAGAATGGTGGAACACTTCGTGAAAAGGTGGCAATTTGGTTTTTGCCCCCTCACATTGAATTTGCATACCTGTGCACTACTCCAGTCAGGGAAGCTCATGCAAATTGGGATCACCTATGCAAATGAGGTCAGCCTGTAGGAGGAGAGGAGGAAAGGCAAGTCAACCGTGTTGGCATGCAAGCTTTTTCCCGCTCACGCAGCCCACAAGAACACAGCAATGCAAACACTATGATGGGCATACACCCACTCAACTCACTTCTTTTTCTAATAGCGGACTGTTTGCAATAAGACAGACTGAAAATATCCTTCACTTGGTTGCTGTTTGAAACTTTAAACATTGAGCTTTCTTATTAAACCATTGTTCACTGCATGCATAGAAAATATGGCACAACAGTGTTTCCTCCTCAGTGGCCTAATTTTCCATCCTTTGTGGCACTTTGTTGAAATGCTATAGCAATAAAGAAGCTGGTATTTGGCATTTGGACATAAGGTGTTGTAGGGTCAGGAGATGAAGGCATTCTTACTGGTGTAGGATGTCCTGTAGTGTTGCCATTTGCCTAAAGAAATGTAAGGGGGAGTAGAGGGGAATGAAAATCACAATATAAAGTTGACATTGTTACAATAAAGGGTGATAAGGCCTGGCTGAGCACATTATAAACTGCAACATCCATAAAATTTCCCCAGTCATTTTGTCTTTTGTTGTTTCTGAGAACCTCTGTAGGTTTTTTGCATGATAATTATACAGGTCTTCACCTGAGAAGAGTTTTGATAGATTCATAGATAGCCATTTATTAAGGTTGATTGAATTTCTTTTAATTCAGTTGTATTATTTATTATTATTATTATTATTTCTATAGCACTTTTCCCAATGCGTTTTTTTAAAGGAGCTTTGCAGAAAACATTTTAATACATAAAATTTATCCTTTATGGAAACTTGGGGGAAAAAACAGGCTTGACCCAGGGCAGTTCTCCTGTAGCTATACCCCATAAACATAGTGCCAATGCTAGCTATTACAGTCATATATTAGTTAGTTGAGATATATTTGACCAAAAATGTATAACATTGATAGTTGTTAACCAAACTGTAAATCGTTAAGTCAGTATCTACAGTGTAAAGTCTATCTTATGTTGTCTGCTATGATGCTTAAGGGTGGTATGTATTTTTTATTGGAGCAGTGCTTTGTACAGCTGAGGTGTAGCTAATGGTGTAGAGGTTTTTAACTGTTGTCCAGCTGGGAGTAGCATTTTACTGGTGCATGCGGCAGTTATTGGTTAGTACTGTGTGGTGATGAGGTGGAGCTTCTGGCCAGACCAGAGCAGGCTCTGTCAATCTCTGAAGTCATTGGGACACAAATGAAGTATTGCATGCTGTGACCATAGGCCACGCCCATCACTATCTGATTGGCCCAGCTGTGGCTGTACTCATCGTTTGTTAAAATGTGAAGAGGCAAGTGAAGAGGCAAGACTGGAGCTAGATTTGTCAGTCTCTGGTTTCCACAGGAACCTCAAGATGAGACACAATGAAAGCAAACTAATATTAGCGCAGAAGCCATCTTGTCCCATTAGCCATCTGACTAGCTAATTATATGTTGACTAGCTAAATAACTACCTTTAGTTAAAGAATTTAGTATCTCATTTTAATCTTAATGCAGCTGATTTGAGTGACATTTACATTCAAAAAGTGTCTTAAATGTGCGTTGTGTTATATGCCAGAGTTTAGGATTGTACTGTGTATGGCAAACAATGAAAGACGGAGACAGCAACTGGGAAACCTGTTTGGAAAGAGTCAATAGTTTTATTTATTCCATTTAGGCAGGGGAGTAGTTACGTTCTAGTAAATACATCACATTAGAAGTAAAATGGCCAGTGAATGCTGTATTAAATGTAGCCATTTATAACAGTCATTGAATAGTGTGTATAGCATATGTGTGTGTGTTTTTATTATTCTGCTTCACAAAATCAGCATTAAAGTGGACTAAAGAGGGCTAAATGCTTTTTTCTCTAGCAGCTCAGTGTGTTTTTTTGCTGACTCCCACTCTTTCTCATTCTCTGGTCTGGCAGCACTTAGTGTCGTGGGATGCTGGTAAACCAGAGTGTCTCCTGCAGCTGGTGAAGGAGCTGCTGCTGCAGTACCATCAGTACCAGTGCAAGCGGCTGAGAGACAGCTCTCGTCTGCTGTTTGAGTATGACAGCCTGCTGGAGGACCCTAACTATGGACACAGCATGGAGATCTATGCTGGGCGCAAGAACAGCTGGGTACCTTTGCTGCAACACTTCATACATCTTCATTAACAATTCAATTCAAGTTTAAGGTTCAGAGCCACTGTGCAAGTTTATGGATTTACCAGTGCAAATACTTGAAAGAAGTGGGTGTCATTATACATAAGACATACATAGGAAATATTTAATATCTTATTTAGCAGAAAATGTATACAATGTGGGGTATTCTTAAATTTCTAACATACCTCCCAGAATAACCTAGGATCAGGTCTCCTAATTAGAATTTCAGTAGTGTTTTTCACAATTTCCTTATAAAATAAGAAAAAAAAGGAATAGAAAAATAAAAAATGATAAAATGCATGGAAAGCATAGAATAACAACAACCTAAGCAGATACAGGCCACAGGTGTGTACCGCAGATATAAGCTCAGGCTGCAATGTATGTCAAAGGCTTTAAGGTGGGTGAGGAGTGACGCATATTGCACAACCAGTTATAAAATGAACACACCCTCACAAGCATGCAGCAGGTTCTGTAATGTTGTTGCATTTTTTTGTAGAGTGCAGTCTGTTGGGCTGTAAATGTGTTGCTTCACAGGCTTCAGTCTTTAAAGGGATGTGGTGAGGATAACTGTGGTCTGTGGGATAACAGACTGTGATTAGGAAACATCTGTGCAACCCCCACCTTGTGATGATGTAACCCGAGTTATTTGTTTAGTTTGAATGTACTGTAAAGTTATACACTCTGAGTCATACAACGAATCACATTTGATAGTGAGAATCATGGCCTACACACTCTTGTGGGAAGTGAATGTTCTGAATGGTGCGGGGCATTCCTGTCTTTTGGTACATCCTATACAAAGCTAGTCAGCAAAGAAGTCCATCACTTCCACTTTATTTTGAACCTGTATCTTGATATTAGCAGGTGACCAATATCAGTTTTTAACTGGCCAGTGTGGACTTCTTCGAAGCATGGTGGCAATAATGCTGATATATATACATGTACAAAATGCATACTATAATAATGCAGGGTGTCCTATTGAATAAAATCCTTTTAAACAATATCTGTAAATGCTTAAATTTTGTAATCAGTGCATTGTGACACACTACTGGTCAGAGGTTTAGAATCACTTGCTCATTCTTTATTTATATTTTTTCCATGTTTTAAAATAAATGTCAAAACCATGGAATAACATCATTTTAACTTTTTTTTTTTTTAATTTTTGTTTATATTTTTGTGAAATTTTGTTGTGACTAAAAGCATCCAAAAAGAAACTGGTATATTTTAGCATCTTCAGTGTAGTCACCCTTTACCTAGAATTTGCAAAATCATACACTTGGCATTTTATCATACAGCTCCTCGAGGTTTCAACCTGGGAAGCTATTTAAACAGTATTGAAGGAATTTGCATCTATGCTGGACTCTTTTTGGCTGCTTTTTATTCATTATTTGATCGAAGTAATCTATTTAAAAATATATATTTTAAATAGAAATTCAGTTTTCTAATGAAATAAATTAATATGTTGGCACAATGATATTTTTGTCTACAAAAGCTAAACATAAACCTTCAGATTAAAAGCTTTTTAAGATCTTAAGAAACATTTTTGTCAACTGTTCCTACATTTTGGCTGGTAGTGTAACTGTATTTTTACACCCCTAATGGATTATGGGCAGCTGCTTGTTCATTTTTATGTGTTTTTGTTTAATGTGTTATTGAAATTTGTAAGGATGAAAGTAGTCTCTACAAGTAGGTTAGTATGTAAAAATAGTTGAAGAAAGTGTGTGAATTTGCACTTCATTTTTATCCTAGACGGGGGAGTTTTCTGCTCGATTTCTTCTCAAACTCCCTGTGGATTTTAGCAACATTCCCATCTATCTCCTCAAGGTAGGACACATCCATCAATATATATACACACACAGAGACATAAAGCTCTGTATCTTAGATTTTGTTCTGTAAAAAAAGTTTTAAGCTTTATAAGTGTGTGGAGAAAAAATGTTTCTACAAAACATTGCATGTAAAAGTGCATGCAAGAATAGGTTGCTCTTAAATGTTCATTTCTCTGCTCTTGTTTGTGTGTGTGAAGGCAGTGAGTTGACTAATCAGCAGACTGTCACTCTCAATCAGCTCTGAGCTGTGTTGTGTCTGCAGGCTCTCTCTCTCTCCCTCCCTTTCCCTCTCTCTCTCTCTCTCTCTCTCTCTCTCTCTCTCTTTCTCGCCTCTCCTTTCAGTCACCCTCTGTCTTGCTTTCCCTCCCCTCATTTTTCCCTTCTCTCCCTCTGTACTTCATAGCTGTGTGTATGTTTGTGCCCGGGTGCACACAAGAGGGCGTGTACAGCCTCGGGAAACCCTTGCTCTATGGCCTTTTCCAGTTGTAGCCATGTTTGTCCTCCATGAGAGAGCTGAAATGATGTTAAACATACGGAAAACAGCAACCGTCATCAGCATCACCATCTTTGTGTTCAGTCTCTCTGCAGTGCACTACCCTCACATACACACGTACAGTTCACTCCTAGTGTACCACACTCTACTGAAACTCACTTCAGTTACAGGTCAGTGACTGTCAGTAAGGTCATGCTGTGGGGTCAATGTTCGCTGCTAAAGTCTGTTAGGTAAAGTTTATGTATATGCCTATATATACCCCTTCAAATTAATGGATTTAAATGCTATAGCACAGAGAAATCTGTGCTTTAAATTTTGTAGCAACAGTTTGGTGAAGGCATTCCAACAGTTTCCCTCTCTACAACGTAAGACTCATAAAGAAATTGTTAACTGACTTAATTGTTAACTGTTAACTACAACCAACTTTAAAGTTTTAATCTGCTTTGTAGCTTATAATGTACAGTTAACCATCATAATACAGGTGGTAAAATGGAAGGCCACGTGACTGATCAAAGTTCATCTTAAGTGTCTTTCCATAGACTGCCAGTATAGCAGTGTTGCACAGTGTCATACGAGTACAAAACACCATCAGGTTGTCTCAACACTAAATTAATGTCATAAACATTCATTAAGCAACATAAAATAGGCATTATTATATATTTTATTATACCTTATTATACCTTTACTTTCAAAAAACATTCATTTTACATTATTCTGCAGTAAATTACCCAGTGTATATGTAAACCCCAACAGGTTTTTAGTGCAGCAGTTTTCATTACTTTTAAGATTCCAAATATTTGGTGTGAAAATGTTAGACCTGCACAAAAAGCCTGGAACCTCTTTGATCACCTTTGGGATTGAAATTGATCTGCTGGGTGTGAATCAGGCCCTGTTGCTGGACTTCACTGATGGTTCTGTCCATCTTGATACCAAGGTGTAGAATGGTATTGGGTCAATGCAGTATTGGGTCAGTAATCAATAATAATCAGTTTTTCTTTTCTTCATATGAGAAATTATGGTAGTGCTTTCTCAAGTGCTTCCTGTCAGATGATTGTGTTACATTATCAGCATATTCTAGTGTTTCTTTTAGATATTCAGAGTATATTTTTGTGACAAGCTACTTTTTCCTCTGCCTACGTTTACCAAGGGATGTGCAACTTTGTGAATTTCCTTACAATAATGCATTTGCTTTGTCTGGACTCCCTGTGGTTTCCATTATTTATGATCCTCTGTTTTATTTTTGTCATTAGTGCCTTGATTTAGGATGTGACTCTTTTCTTCCTGTGAGATTTCTTCCCTTTTTTGTATTGCAAGGGTCTTTGTCATAATTGTTATAGATGGCTTTATCCACTGACCCTTTCCACAGTTGTTGCTGAGGAATTTTCCCCTCTCACTGAAGAATAGCCCAATTATAAGAAAATGTTACATTAATTTTGAGTTTGTTTGAGATTCTAATTGACTTTGTGTACAAATTCCAGTATTAATCAGAATGCAGACATATTCCAATCAAGTGTCACGTGAACACTTTGATCCAATTGGAAGTTTATTCAATACATTTAAATTCTGTTGATATTTTCATAAAAAAACATGTATCTAAACAATCGCGCACACAAGTACATGCACATAGCAGACAAGCATATATGCACAAGACTTATATGCACACAGACAAGGCACTACAAGTATTCAAACACACGCATTGTTTTTATTGTAAAATCTGTTTGTCCTGTTGAAGAATTTTAATCAAGGTAATTGATGATGTTTTACACAGTTTTTTTGGAGTTTTTTTCTTCTTTTTGTAAGAGATGGAGGATATAGACAGAGTAAAGGCTTTTTTAGAAAGTTGACTTTAATCTGAAAATATTGCATGCAAACATGTTTATTTAGGTGGCAGGACTATCTAGCTAACTTCAGCATCTGTGGGAACAGAATTTATTTAATATCAAACCACTGTCTTGGAGGTGGAGACAAATGGATAAAGGACAATGTTGTGGTTCAGTGTTATTTTCTTAATCATTATTACATTTTTTTCTTTCAGACCATTACCTTCCATTATTAGAATTCAAAAGACGTGACTTTCAGCAGACATCACAGTTGTTTTTTAACCCCTCTAACAAGATGCTGGCAGATGACATTTTGACTATGCAGATCTTCAACAAATCCCTCATGACGTCCTTTCCAGGTTTGCCTTTGCCCTCTGCCACAGTAGAGAGAGGTCGCAAAGGCGCCGGGAGGAATGGTGTCGTGTACCCTGATCGTTGCCTGCAGTGTGCCATCTTGCTGGTTTTATCTTAGTAGGCTGGACATGTTTACCTTCCCAAATCCACTTGTGTCCCTCTGGCTTTTACGAGCTTGTCATGAGAGCAGCCTGCACTGGTGAGAGACGAGAGAACAATGACATTGGTGTTGTGTAAAAGGCATCACAACTTTTTATCTTAAGACCAAAATACCTGACTTGCATAGCTTTTTTTGCATTTCTTTTGATTTTAAAAGCTTTCTGTGGAACCACAGACTCTTTTAAATTATGGACTTAATAACTTATTTGGAAAGCAATACTAAATAGGACTATGATTATGCTCTGATTTTGTCAAAATGAAATCCACCCCTCAGTTGTTCTATGACTCTTTCCAAAAAATAATGAGCTGCCTTCCTTCTAAGACAGGAACCCAACAAAAATGGAAACTCAAGTGAGTCTAATTGCCTCTACAAAGGCAATTAAAATTCTGGCAGTTTACCGGCACTTAAAAGGCACCCATGTGTGCACCACAAATAACACTGTAGAAGTGCAAGAGGCCAGTTGCTCTGATCTAAGCTTCTCAAAGCTCATTTGAACCTTCAGAAGCAACAGAAGCAATTCCTCAATCTTACATTATTGCAGTCCAAGTGTGAACCAGTCAGATCCATCCAGTAGACTTGGACTGAGCGCTGTTTCCTGATCTTTTGTTGTTTGGTTTAACATGGTACCCACTCAGCTCTAAATGTCAGATGTCCCAGTTTTGTGCAGCCATCGGTGAAGCAAGCTCAGCCTCAGTCATGACAAGCCTGATCAGTCTCACTCCACTGGAGCTATATGGTCCATTAATCCGGATCTGACTTCTTGTTCTAAAGGGTGTGGAGGGCAATCGAATCGGCAGCCCTTTAGGGATACCAATACTACCACTAATCATTTTAGACAACTCTAGCGATTCATGTGCCAGGTGCTTTGGTTGCATGGGCTATTATGTTGCTGTTGGATAAAGTAAGAATAACTAAATTACCCGATCATCTTATCCCTATGTGAAGCAAAATATGAAAGGGAAAGAATTTCATTTTTTTGCTTCATTTGTTTGTTACCACTATGGATTTTATGACATCATCACAGAAGTAACCTAGTTTTTGAGGAACAAGGTAGAAATAAAAAGTAACAGAATTTCATTTTTATTCTGTGAATTATTCTGTGGAGTCTGTACTGATTAGACCATAAAGAGAGAGTTCACTCAAAAATGAAAATTCTGTCAATCCTAGGCACCTTCAATCTGGGTTGCTTTATTTTGTGTTAAAGTGAGTCATAATGCACTGTCATTGTATTGTATCTACCCAACTCAATATTCATTTAATTATCTGAAAAAGTTGTCAACCATTAAATGGTATCTTTGTTTTTTGTGTTCCAAAAAAAGAAAGTCGTCACATGGGTTCGGAATGACATGAGAGGTAAGGAAATTATGGTATAACTTTCATTTTTGGGTAAAATATTTCTTTAAGGATTCACCAGTACATTCCTTACATACCTGCAGGTGGCCAACTTTACAGTAACGTCCTCAGCCTAACTCTAACATGCCACTTCAACTTAAATAGTTGGCCAATTAGTTTCACTGTAATTAATTATTAAGTACTTTTACTTCTTGATTTAAGTGCACTCTTAACATCAGTGGCAGAAGTAGATGTTTTGTTTCCATTAAAAAAACAAAAGATGACCAGAAGAATAGTAAGAACTTAACCTTGTCATTAATAAATCTTTTATACAACCACTAATTTCAAGACTGTCTGCGACAATTCAAATCTTGATTTTTATTTTAATTAAAGCCAATTTAAAAATTGGCAAATGTGTTTCTTTCCTGTATTTTTTATTTATGCATATCTAATGAATGGCATACCAGATCAAATTTCTTCTGTACCTTAGGGGAGATATTAATAAATGCTGTCATGAAACACTGCTGTTTAACAGCCTGGGGCACAGTTTGATTTTAAACTGGGATAAGCATTGACCATGGCCATGGGAAATGAAAAGTGCAGAAAGAAAGACAGAGTGAGATGTGAAAATATTGAAGGGTTTATTAGAAAGATTGAAGGGTTGAGGTTTAATGAAGCTGTTTCACAGATCTGCAGCCCCCTGCTGCATTATGCACGCATGTTTAGGCTATGATTTTTCCTGATATGGGCACTGGCTGACGTCATCATCTGTCATAGGCACAAATTACCAATAGTGTTTAATCAAAAGTCCACACAGATCCCACAGTGTATAAATGAAACAATAAGCCTGTGTGTCAAGATATTTGTAGTAATATGAGCTGTCACTTATTTTGATCATGGCACAATTTGGTCAGTCCATTTTTTTCATGCCTCTGACCAGAGTTTTAGCAGACAGATATATTATTTGAAGACATGTTCAGCTAGTTAGGCATACAATTTAAGCAGCACATTCTAGAGCACAGTGTGATCTCAATATTTATGTTGATCCCAAAGGTTGTTCGAATAAAGGGTGTGGTGAGCTATTAACAATACAGGCTGACATCAGATTTATTCAGGTGCGGCTCAGACGTTAAAGACTCTATGTTGAGAACTGGATGTCTGGTATTAAATTTAAGGTGGAGTACCAAGAGATTTAGTGTTCACTTTGGGGTGCTATGGATGCACTTTTCATTTTGAGATATTGCATATTGGAATATTGTGTGACAAGCATTCTTTCTTTTCAGTATAGTCAAAAGGTAAACATACCTATATGATGTTATCTGCAGATTCAGGCTAGCTTGGAAGTGGATCCGTCTCCAGCTGCCATAGAATTAAGCAGTAAGATATAAGAGGTCTGGCCGTAAATCTGCATGGCTGATTCAGGATTAACAAGAAAAAAATATGTGTCTGAGAGATAGAGGGACAGAAAAAAGAGAGCGACAGAAGATGTGTGATTACCTGTGCCTGCCGTGACGTGTCCACAGAGGAAATCGATAACTTTCTTGTTGTATTGTTTTAATGTATTGTTTAAAGATAAAGATATCTTTGTATCCTCACATCAATTTTTGAGGTCTTTTATTTTAGATCTTCAGTGTTCATAAAGAATCCCCTCTTGTTTGCTTGTGTCTGATTTCTAAAAATAATTTTACCCTGAGGTAATTATGAAATTGTAAGAGCTTCTGAGCCCAGCTGACATCAGCAATTCTCCTGTTGTAGCAGTTTTGTGATTCAACCTCAATTTGCTCTGTTGGAAGGTCTGTGAATTTAATTGATTTACGTTCTAAATCTGCATGTGAAGCAGTGATGGAGTATAAGACATTTGTCAACAAGATGATTTTATTTGATCTGTTCTAGATCTGGTCTGCATCTAGACCCTAAATGATCATTCTTTTCTGTTTATTTTATCAGGTTGTAGTTTTATTAAAGTGTAAACTTTGACAAACACCATTCTAATGTGAATTTCATAATAAGAATTGCTTTGTATGACAGATGGGATTTGGTGTGCCATTTAAAAAAAACAACATACAATTTGGTTGACCAATATATTTTATATATTATCACTTAGGTTGTCAGTATAAGGGGAAACTAACACTACTATCAGCCAAGTAGGCACAGTTATTAGCCAATGCCAAAAATTCCAAAATTGCCAAATATGGGCCAGTTTTCAGTCTGACCAATATAAATATCATATAAACACTAATTAACACTGAATACCAAGAAAAAGTACAACCCAAGCACATACTTTGAGAATTTTTTGCTATTTTATTAATTACACAATAATACAATATGAATTGCCACTATAAACAAGCTTTGGCGCTAAATACAACTCTGTGTCATAACCAGGACTGATGTGGTAAATATTATCACTTTCATGGTTATGCCATCAAACACAAGTGACGAACAACAGATTTGTTTTGTGGGTCGCTTAATTTTTGATTCTGCTGCCCCGGTCTCAATATATCTGCCTATAGTGAAATCTCACCCGTAGAATCTCATAGTTCTTTAGCGTTACTTGGTCTTTTTGCTGTCTGCTTGGACAGACAAACCCCTTGTTGTAAACTTTAGGTTAGGCCACAGTGTTACACATTTAGACATTCATTTACATAAATGTAATCTCTCAGTCCATTTCTGTCCTGGTATTTCTCTTGCTTTCTGTCTGAGACTCATGGAGAATGAGCAGTGCCCACATCCTGTCAGTGATCTTTCAGAACCTCAGAGGCGTATCAATCTGAGCACCTGACGTCTCCTCTTGAACACCACCCCCGACCGGCTCTCCCCGCTACAGCAAAGCTCAGATTAGGAGACAGCAGAGTGACATAAAGCCCCTTTAACAGCGGCCTACACCCACCATTCAGCTTTATGCCAGCAGCAGTGCTGAGCTTTTTGGCTGCCTGTTTGTTTATCTGTTCTGCATTACATGTGGAGACTTTATCCTCTCACATGTTAGCATTGCTGTCGAGATATGTCAAACTGACTGAAGAGGTCACGTCAACAACTTAACTTCCACTGAGATGGTGATATTAAAAATATTGCAGTTTACTGAGTGTTCTTGGGATTATCCACCATTTAGAATTAGAGAATCAGGCACAATATAAGTAGAGAATGTTTAGGAAGTTCCTAGTTGCTTTTAGAAAGCATGCATAGGACTGTCTTGTACTCCTGTGATATAGAGTGAGTTTTCCTGTAGTCTGGCAGCAACGTTTCTGGAGAACTGCTTGAACCAAATCATGCGCTGAGTCATGTGGTGACAGGATGGCAATGCCACGCCATGACATTCCTCAAGAATGCTCATAAGCTCATTGGCACTCCATGTCCACTCACTTAAACAAACATACACGCTCACACCCTTCTATACAGTGCAAACAAGGACAAATAGATCCAACAAGAGCGCTGTGGAGGAGACTGTGGATATGACATCAACGGCTGTGACTCCAACACCCTTCATTAAGTTGACATTCAAGATATAATTATCAGAACCAGCAGTTGGATTGTCTCAGCTGGAGTCTAGCTATTGGCCTTTGTCGTTTTTTCCCATGTCTACACCAAGAGTAAACTTGATTCCCGCCCAAATATTTATTTTAAATATGTATATATGTACATAGTACTATCACATTAAATGTGTCTTCTTTTATCTCCAGTGTTGTTTTACTGATGATGTTTCATTGATACTGAGGCTTGTTGGTATTTGGAACTGTAATGTGTACTACATACCTGTGCTGTTTAGTAAGGGCTAATATACAGTTTATTATGGTAAAATGTGTGTACCTGTAGCTCATCTTGTAAAACATTGTGCTAGCAATTACAATATTAGGAGTTTATTACCAAGGAAATGCACACTGACAGATTAAATAGCTTGAATGTGCTGTCATTTTGAATTGCAGCGTCTGCCAATTGTGTCATTGTAAATCTTGATGGTGAGTCTGACCAGATTCATTCATCCTTACACAGCTACATATCAATGAAATAAATA
Organism: Chromobotia macracanthus; assembly: GCA_036877525.1. NCBI lineage: Eukaryota > Metazoa > Chordata > Actinopteri > Cypriniformes > Botiidae > Chromobotia > Chromobotia macracanthus. The sequence continues at coordinate 392,299 of JAZGTH010000090.1, read as the reverse complement.
TGTGGATGTGAAATTGTGACTTGCGTTTTATTATACTGATAAAATTAAGTAGGTTATTTATAATAAAATATTATTTATGATCGTAATTTTAGATTATCTTAAACCTTAATACTGCAGCAATGTTACAATAATAATTTATTATTAGAAATATGCAGTCCAGGGCACTTATGTTTTTTTTTTACTGATTCCTTGTCCTTATAAGTGATAGTTTTGTATCCAAATGTTTACTTTATTCTACAAGTTTATGCTTTACACTTTCTTTCCAAATATTATAGTTTATGACTAGTCAAAGAAATGTGTGAAAACAAGCATAAAAAAATATAAATATGAAGTGCTCTGTGCCATGCACCTGTGTGATCAAAGCACAGATTATTGTATGGCACACTGTGCCCGGTTAAGACACTCCCTGCTCTGTGCGTGACTACAGAGCATGTGATGCCAGCGCCAGTAGTCGTAATTTGCAGGTGGATTGAGCCTTCAACAGTAAACATTGACTCAGGCCCATGGAATCTTAAGAGCTTTGAAGTAATTACAGGTTCCTCCAGAAACTGCTTCTCTCATTTTTGTCGCTCGCCCATCAGAAAGCAAAGCCATGCCATTACAAACTTCTTAATCAGGAAAAATAAACTGTTTGACCCTTTACAAGATTTTTGAGTTTTTCATGAGTTTTGTAAACCAGTAGCTATGTTATCACTTCATACAGTACTGTACTTTTGTATACTGTACTTTTGAATACTTATTTTTTTTAAATGTAGCTATGTTTATTGATTTATTAGTGGTGTTTATTTAAATAAGCACCACTTTTACTATTTCACAAACTAAGGGTTAGGTATTTGCACAAAACCCTAACCCAAAGTTTTAAACTTTTGTGCATATCTCATCTCGCACCCTTTGTACATGAATGATCTCCTAAATTGTGTGGCTTGTTGTAAGAAGGGGGCTATTGCTTTTCCAAATTAGACAAATATTGCAACAATATGCCATAGATGTGCATTAAAGGAGTCGTCTGAGCCTTATGTAAGGACTATCTAATGACAAGCGCCATTCACCATCTACTTCCCCTATTTTAATGTATACAGTCTTTGGCCCTGTATGTTTCGATAATAGCTTTCTTCTTCTGACATTACAGTAGCATTCATCTGTGCCTTTTCTATAGAAATAAAGCAAGCAGAAGGATCTCTGCACAAGTGAACCTTGAGAATGTCACTGCCTCATGTTTAGCTGAGATACCTCTGACATTAGCATCACTTTTATTCAGTGTGATGAATAAAAAATAGAGTGTGAAAAAAGACATATAATTGCTGGTTTGAAAATCTCTAATGCAACAGGCAATGAAGCACTGAAAAGAGCAGCTAAGCCCATCACTCCGACAAACAATCAGGCTGCTGTTTAAGAGGCCAAATTATAGGTTGGGCTGGGCCTGAGGATCAAAATAAAATGTCAGAGGAGAAGTTCACAAATAAGAGTCAAATTGGTTGAAAAGACAATGGCTCAAGGATCTGAGCAGTTTGTTGGCATGAAAGCCTAGTAAATAAGTAAAGATTCTGCATTCTCCAAAAGTGCATTCTCGTTACTCCGAAATGGCTTATATGAGCCGGAAAACATTTGAATTTCACAGGGCTGTGTGACAAAGTTACATATTGTTAGTTGGGTACTTTCTTGACAAAATTAATTTGTTATCAATAGTCACCCAAACATGAAAATTTTGTCATCATCTACTTACCCCTATGCTTGTCCAAGCCTGTTCAACTTTGAACCCTGGAACACAAATGGAGATGTTGGCAGAAACATAACTCAGTAGCCACTGAAAATCTTGGTTCCATAGCTTTCAAATCTTTACAGTTTTTGATTATAATAGATTTGATTATACAGATAAATACAATTTTACAGATCATAAGTAGTATTCTTTATAGTTTTGTCTTCTTTGGAGCTTGACAGACCTTGGGTCATGTTATATTTCTGTTGTTCCTTGTGTCCTTGTGTGTTCCTTGAAAGAAAGAAAATATAGATTTTTTTAAATAAATAGGTACAAGTTAGGAACAACAGGAGAATAAGTTTTATATTTCGTGTGATTTATTCCTTTAATATATTGTTGATTTAATATTGCTTATTAGCTTGCGTAAACAAGTCTGGTACCAATTGTCAGACCTGTTTGCTGAGAAAAGGAAAGGTATTACTCATCGTGTCTGTTAGTACATAGACAGATTTTTGTCTTGGCAGTCCAACTCTGGGTAGTGTGCCAAAAACCTTACCCGTAATACAGGAAAGGAACAGCATTTTTGCTGACTTTGCTTTTACACATCCGGTGTGTGTTGCAAGTGGGCGTTTGTAGTTGCAAAATTTTAGGAAAGTGTAGACGTGTTGATCGCCCACCTTTGCAGTAAGGAATAAATCGAGTAACAGGTGATCATGCTTATATAAAGGACACTTTCATCCCATTATAGGAATGTAGGTGCGGCATCCATACCATATATGCTATTAATATTTTAATATCCCGTGATTATCATCATTAAATTATCGCTTTTAAAATTGACTATATCTATATTAATTTTCCTCATAAGCTACTTCATAGATGCATACATACATATACACACACACACACATATATCTTACTTGCTTTGTCTTATTTATTATCCTATGATTCTATTAATCACGTGTAATTATCAAAACCTAACCTGACTTAGGGCACAGAGCCATAAATACACCCAGTGTACACCTATAACACACCCTCTCACCCTTTAAAGGTTTAGTACTTTGCGCACTTAGTGCTTATTTATCCAATTTTAATTTTTCTATTATGGAAACAAAGTTTAAAATACAACAAAATAATTTCATCATAATTCCATCTATTAAATCTTTAATAACCTTGCCATTTTAAATCCACTGTAACAAATTAGTTTGGCTCTACAATAATTATTATTTTTTAAAATAACTTTTTTCATTTTTTTTAAGAAATGTGGGTGGAGCAATTCTTGTCACCATGATGCAGTTACAAAATGTTTTTTTTTTGTGCATTTCTTGCGCATGTGGTGTCTGTGATATTGTGGAGGGTTGCTGACTAGCAAGAGTCCAAAGAACCCACCTGTAAGTCTTTACGACATTCTAATCCCAAGAAATAGCTTGCTTTCTTCAGTGTACTGTAGTTCAGTGTTTAGGTCTGTAGGACTTTTTACTTTTACTAGGTTTTACTTTTCGATGGCCATCGCCATTCATAAGTCCACCAAGCCACCAAAAGCACACGTCTAAAAATACTGCAGAATCTGAGGTATCAATTATCCACAAATTGAACAGAACTAATTACACACATACAATAGTTTAAAAATTAGGGTTAGGGGTTCAAACACCAGGTATGAGCAATAATAACAGTGATAAGTACTTTAGCAAGCAATGCTGACTAAGAGCTGATTGAAATGTGACTGTCATTAGAAGGCATTATGGTTAGACACTGTCGCATGGATCTCTTGGTTAAACATCTGGCTGTCGTACTGCTTTAGTGAAGGAGTGATACAGCTGGAAACATCAAAAAGGTCTTGCCTGCATACGGATCCCATGTGTCCTCTGAACACATTCAAATAAGCATGTATCTACACTTCAGCCCCCCACAAATACAAGCAGACATAGCTGAATCTCTGGCCTTTGCGTGTAAACACTCTATTATCACTATGAAGGGCTTCATCAGCTAATAAGAAGCCATGCATTCTGTTATAGCCGTATGCGATTAATAATGCTCCCAAACTCTTCAAATGGTGGGTGGTGTCCTGTTTAAAGTTGCTAAGATATCGTGGTGGTCTGGGTGGTTGACGTTGAGCACCTGCTGCTGTCTGTTAGAGGGCTGTATAGAGAGAAGCTTAATCTTCGGTCACCACAAAGCTCCAAAATTCTATCCACCTTTTACTTTAGTGGATAGGCATTTGTAATGCCTGATTTAAAATGCCTGTGCTATCAGCATGTTGTAGCAAATAATGTTCATTTATTTCATAAAACTTGATAGTTGAAAAGTCATTTATGTGTGCATTGGAACAGGCACTGACATAACCCAGAAAGTTCTTTCAACCAGTAAAATAGCTTTAGATTCCAGGGGTGATAGGATTTGGAACGTTTGCTTTTTCATTGAAGACATATGGGTCACTAGGTAAAACACTATATGATGTAACCTTGGTTTAGGTTTTGATATACTTTTCTGGTTTACACTCATGGGCATGTGGTTTGACTGTGGTTTGTTGTGAAGGGTAGCTTAAGACTTATGCTACAGTCTGTTGATGTTTTTCAAGAGTAGGCCCACACAAAATTTTGCTGTTTTTTGTTTTCCTACCTTTTTATTTTGAGTATTGTTTTTTTTTTTTGTAGTACTTTACAAGGCAGTGATTTTTATATGTTTTATATATTGTTAATGTTTTGTTTTGGGTAAATTTATTTAGTTTTTAGTTTACTCTTGTAAACAAGAGCAAGAAAAATATAGTTCCCACCAAAATTTTAACTAAAACATTTCTATTGTAGTTCTATTTGAAAAATCTTGCTGTTTGTTAAACCCTCCACTGCACCCAAAAGTGATTTACTGACAGAACGGAGAGAAGCTTGACCTTCAAAACTGCCATTACCAAAAGCAATTTCAGCAAATGGTTTTTTTTTTACAATTTTTTCTCTTCGCCTTCCTCTTTTGCATATAAGCTCACAGTTTTCTTTCATTTGCACAACATGTTAACTAATTAGATTAATTAATCAAGGTTAATTAATTTAATATGCAACGACTGACTAAGCAAAAGGGCGTGACAGAGGGACAGGCTCACACAGTGCTCTTTGTGTGAACTTGTATATGCGTCTGGCAAGAGACAAGAAAAAGACAGACCACCTTAGAAGTGCTTAGAAAAACAGCAGAAGAGAATCTTTGAAGAGAAAAGGGGATCTTTTTCAAAGCTGAGACTGCTTTGAATTAACCACAGGAAATCTATGATGAAGAAACAGCAGAACTGTAGAGATGCCGTTTAAGCTTTTAGAGATGAGATACTGGAAAGACAAATTTGTACAGCACAATCATGTGGGAGATGGAAACAATATTTTACTGTAAACACTGGTTAGGGGGTAAGACAGAAATCACCAGAAAAATACTCCTAACATATCTATAGTGACATTACATCTCTGAAATTAGGGACAATTTGACCCAGGCCTGGAGTCATTTTTTCAGTAACTATTGTGTCTATTAATGTGTTTAGAAGTTGGAGCCACAGAGTAAACACTACTGTTTACTCTGACATGTAGTTCAAATAATGCCATAATTTGAAACTGGAACAAAATCATAAAACAGGAAGTTATGCTGGAATTTGAGAGGTTGTTGCAGTTTCAGTGAAATAGGACAGAAATTACTCGCTCAGAGTCTGATGATATGTACTTATCACTTATTTTATATAGAAAGATGTGATTTGTTGGGTAATACCCAATTTGTTGGGTAATACCCAGTTAAAAATTAATAGCACCTAAAAAAAAGAAATAGTTCACCCAAAAATAAACATTTGTAAATGTAAAAGAATCACACACTTACCCTCATCTAAATAATAAAAAATAATTTAAAAAAGGGCTTTAGATGCTTTGTGTGAGATGCTTGCATTGTATAGAAAAGAGCATTGTGAACATTCTTTAAAACATTACCAATTAAATTACATTTTATTTAAATGCGGTAGCGCTTTTCTAAATGTATGTTTTTTTTCAAAACATCATTACAGAAACACGTTTTTTAATGTCATATGGGCATTTACATTTAAGGCTTCAAAAATTATACCTTAATATATTTATCTGTAAGCATGCAGTGAGCAAAACTCCTTAAGATGCTAGTAGACAATATTGGGCTAAACCGGGTTTTGTTAGGAAGTCTAGTGAACATAGTGTCAATGCTAGTTGTTATATTAAATTGGTATGATATACATGATAAAACATAATGTATATGTTTTATAATAAGATAATGTATAATACTAAATAATTTTAATTTCATATTTTACATTACAAAGTATGATAGTAATTAGGTGTCTGTTGTATTGTTGAGGAATGTTCATCAATAAAGACTTTATACTTTATTATATACTTTATACTGTACTAATTATACTTAAGTAAATATCTTTGTGATGTAAATGACAAAGATATTGACAAAGAAAAACAAACACTGATGTAAATGGTATGTTAGTCAGGTCAGTTATTTATGTGTATTTTATTTATTTTATGTATGTGCTTTAAAGCAAAGGGAATGTCTTAAATTACATAAATTCCTCATTAAGCAGTCTAATTCAAAGCTTTAAAATCTACTATAAAAACTAATACTGCTAAGTTTTATTAGCAACTAATTTTGCTAATAAAACTAAGTTTCCTTTGTGGAAAAATTAGCCTTATGTTTGTTTAGGAGCTAAGTTTTCTTTTCTCCAGAACACCATGTGGCAACACATACTGTATGTTGAATATTCCACACAAAATATTTCTAAACAAAATCACAGTCTTTGAGTAAAATGGCACCTGCCACAAAACCACACACACTAAGATCTTAACATCTTAAATATGTTTCTGTGAGTGAATTTGTCACAAATACACAAGCTGGATAATTCCTTTGTCTAATTTTGTTTTATTAGAAAAATAATTCACATGAAAATGTTGTTTGGGACATCTGATTAAAGTCATATCTCTGCTGTGACACTTTTCACACCACACAAACGTGGACTTTGCTTATAGTTAATGTTATAGAACACATATGATCTTGCACTTCAACCAGAATACTATTTTGTGCATGCCTTTGAAAAATGATTAATCTGTGACATGATAAAGTTATATTGGGATATGACCTCATGTTTGTCGGTCATAGTTTGTGTGCAATTGCATTTGCAACAAATCTTTTAATATCACATCATGTTTCCTCTCACCACACTCCTGCCAGTCCCTTTCCACCTTTAGTACTGTTCAGTCCAAACTTTAAAAAAGAGGCTTATGTGAGGACAACAAAGCACTTTGAAGAGACAACAAGCATGAGAAAATACCTTAGCACCTTAGTGCATAACCTGATAAATCCTATACAATACAGAATGCTTTCACTTACATGATACACAAGATGAGAATATGATTCAATCACTTACATAAACAATTGGCTGGACTGCTCAAGCATGGAAATGTGTTTAATATGTTTTCTTTATGGCAGTTCTCTATGCAACGGCCTGCACTCCTAGTGTTTTCTAAGTGGTCCAGCCATTTTAAGTGACTGAATCATATTCTCATCATATGTATCATTCAAGTGCAAGCATTCTGTATTGTCTAGGATTTGTTTGGCTGAGGTCATGCTCTGAGGTTCTGAAGTATTCAGACTGTATTGTTGGTTTGTTTACCTTATGTGCAGCCCAGAATCTCTTTCCTGATCATAAAGCTATGTGTGAATTACTCACATTGACTCACTGCGTCATGAGCACTCTGGTGTCTTGACATATTTCAGATGGGATCAGAGGTGTCTAAAATGAGGACATCACCACAACGCTATCACCATCACACGCCCTAAGTGCCAATTTTTTTCCTGGCAACATATGATACGCATTGATGACAAGTCATACTTACGAATGCATCATACTGTGTACTGAAATGGTATCTACTGTTTTCTCCCTAGAGGCAAGAGGCACCCACAAAGATGGCTAGTAAGCTGTAGGAACTTAATAGCTTAATAGTGTTTAATGCAGTACCTGTATACCTTGTTAGTTTTGGCAATGAGTCATTGTGCAATGTTATTGCACCACTGCAAAGTTTATGTTCCAAGATGTGCCATATTCCAAATATGCCAAATAAAATTTCAATAATATCTTTAAAGTTGTCCATTTGTGTAGTGTGCAGTACATACTTTATATTGCTTTAAAATTGTTTGTATAAAAAACAATTTTGTCTGTTTTTGTCAGTCTAAAAGGGTATGTTGGTATGGAAGAGATGTTTAAAAGTGGTTGATATAAGTGATTTTGTCAATTTATAAAATAGTAATTGCAACGTCAAGATCGTCAAGACCATGTTGCATTGTGGGATAAAGTAGCCAGAGCAGACTGCTTCTGTTCTTGTACTGCATGTTTAGTCATAGATTAGGTCATTCAGATGTCTTATAAATGCAGTACATTTGTATACATACTGTTACTACTAGTATAGTTGTTTGCTGTTCTAAACATGGCCTTTACCACACTTCATTTACAAGTCTTAGTGCTACCAAATCTCAGTGTGTGTGATCAACAGTCTGTGTGTTTCAATTGATAGTACCTTGGTATATGTGCTGCTACTTGTTTTCAGCATCAACAACTCATGGCTCAATATCAAGCAGCTGTTGATTGTCCTCTATGAGTCACACACTGGTGCCATTTCCAGGCAGTGCTCCCTTTTGAAAGTGACGTGTGCTCTTGTGTGTTTTGGAGAGTAGGTGTACACTTTCCCTCTGTATGTTTTCTGTTTTTGTTTAACTACCTGTGAAAGTACCTGAAATCATTAATCTCTGAAATCTCATTTTAACTCAGATTCATTGTCTGTTTTCTGCTTTGTGACACACTAACATTGTAAGATTAAAGAGATCTCAGTTAACTCATTTTACTTAAATTTTCAACCTGTTATGCAATATAATGGCCATAGAAACATATTTTCTCATTCTACATGCAGAGGTATTTTAGCAACAGAGTAATGTTTGTTAAAACATCATTTTATTAAATTAGTTAAGTGCTAACATATCTAAATTTTCATTATATCCATCCAGGAAAGCTAATGACTAAACTTGTTAGGACAAATCAAGCAGCCTGTTAAAGACAGGTATGCTGTTACTTTTCAGTGATCATGATCTTGTCTGGCTAGCTTCCAAACAATACCTTAAAACCAAACAATCCCAAGGATTTTCATTAAAGGAGAGAATCAAGCCATGTCTAAGGATCAGATTACTATAGAGATTCTGACATGGGCTCTGATATGGGACAGTAAGCAACCACCTAGAAAAACCACCCAGAACAACCTACCACCCCTCCCTCTGATGTATGTATTTCTCTGAATAGTTGTTGAAACTTTGTATATTAGCACTTCTGAATCACTTTAGTTGTACTTACATTTTGTAAGTGGCTTTGCATAAAAGTGACTGCAAAATACCTAAATGTATGTAATATATCAATGTGCTAGATGTAAAAAACACTACATACTAATTTAACATTTTATTACCAGTTTTATCATGAGGGGTGGGGAGGACCCATAATTAAACTGATTAGGTATTTAGTGAACACAGATATGAATAAAATGTCATCTCCATTGCGTCTATTTTGCAGATAGCAGATACATAGCAGCTTTCCAGACACTCTGTAGAGCTGACTAACACACCCATTTAAATAGTATCTGGCTCAAACACACACACACCCCTTAGATACAGACAGCATTGCCCATTCGTCCTGTCCTGTAGTGTTCTCCACTTTGAAGGGTGTGCCCAGATTGCTAATATGCTCCACAACCTTCTCCTTTCTTCACCAAAAAACACCCATTTATGTAGCACGCAATCTGTTCGAAAGTATTTGCCTAATCAGTAATCAACTTTCAGTTGTTTTATCACATTGCACAGTAATGTGTTCACTGACTCAGAGCAAGTAAGAAAACACTTTCTCAGGAACTCCTTTGCATTCCCTGTTGTATGCCCTGCTATTTTTAATACAGTACATGTGACCTGTCATTTTGTCAGTACCTTTTAATTGTAGGAATATCCGTCAGTTTAAGACAACTACGTCTGCTACACTTGAAGGTCTACTATTAAATACTTAAGCTTTCTACTTCAGAAACAATATTCCTTTAAACACCTTTTTAGGGTATTTATGAATGTTAATTTGAAAACAATTAACATTAACCTGTTTACTTTATTAATACACATTCTTGGTGTTGTTGTGCACAAATCATATGGTGATGTTTCCTTTTACTGGGCATTACCCAGGCTTAAGGCAGTTTAGGCTGGTTAAGATTAATACAGAAAAGTATGGCTAACCTTAGATTTAGGATACACTGAGGTTCTCTCAGGGTTGAACATCCATGTTCCATTAAAAGCCTCCACCAAGTGAGTGCTAGCAGTGTTTTAGGAGAAAAGACGTCTTACATACTGTAATCCACTGCAAACTCTCATTCAGGTTTGGCTCCATTCTTGTTTGAATGTCCATTTGTCATAATCTAATAATTTTCCTAATGGATTAAATAAATCCCACTCAAAAGGTTTTTCCTTATTGAATATTAAGTTTTAGTTAAGCATGTCACATTATGGAAGAAAAATTGTTTGTGAATGCTGTTTAATTTTAACTGTATGGCACTAATAGACCTTATAATACCATTCCAAGTCTGAGTTGTTAGGAATTTCTTTAGAAATCTGTTAAGGAAATAATAAATGCTTTGGGTATTGGTAAGCACCCCTGCTGCAAGGTAAACATTAACCGCTCATCGCTCATGCCTCTGCACTTTCCCAAACAAGATTCCACTGAAGACATTGAGCAATTCAGCCGGACAAATCATCTTAATCTTAGGTTTTGTTTTTAGACAGCTCTTGGCTTGGAGACAGCTGTCACATCTTTACGATGTCACATCACATAGTATGGCAAGCCCCCGAGGGGAGGTCACTAAAGAAAACCGAGTGGGCACCCACATGAGGGTCTTACCCGGAGCACCCTTGAGCCCTGTGCCCTACCCCCGACTCCTTGACACTGACTCACTGGTTTAAAGAGGAGGTAGAAAGTGTACAATATTTCTTTTCTTGTCATCTTGGAGCAAGGGTCACTCAAACCCTTATTAGTCATCACTGTTCTCTTCATTAGTCTTTTACCCCCGACCCTTTAAGGAACATGTTTTAATGATGCACCTTTTTATTTTTATTAAAGCAACATTTAGCCCAAAGCACAAATGTGCACATTACAAAAGCCTTTTATACTTTGGTTTTTAAAAATATATTGTATTCTGCTGAAAATAGGAATAGAACATTTCTAGATAGTAAAAGACATTAACAAGACTTTTATTTTGTAGGCACTTTTATTTACTGGAATAATGTCTTTGTATATACTTGCAAGATCTATTGAACAAAATATTTATAAGTATAAAGCTTCTGTGTGTTATACTGACAGTCAACTATGATTATATCATTTGCACAAATTTTTAAAAAACTTTCTTGTTCTCTCACATATAGACCCTATGCAGGGGTTCTTTAAATACGGTGTGCTGCTTTGACTTTTCTTCCCAGTCCTTTCTCTGTTGTTTAATTTTTTGCCACTTTACACCTACATTTATCTTTTTGGCATGATACTTTCTTAACAAAGCGTGTTTCATTACATTATAGTACCTATGAGGTGTTTCTGAAAAGGTTTCATAAGCACAATAGACATGAATTGCTGGTGGAGACAAGGCAAATCCTTTTTTGAACAGTTTCCTTTGCTCAAGACTATTTATTTTGCAATGCAACATTAATACTTTCCCAATACTTTCTTTTGAACCATTGTCAGCAAAAATAAAAAAGTAAATTCCTGTTAAAATTGCTATTTCTCACCATGTATTTTAATAAAATGCACTGATGGTTTGCAACATTTTGTTAATCTTTGCTCTGGTTGTTATTAAATCCTTTTGCATAAAATCCTATACATAAAAACTATATTTTAATGAGCCACAAAACAGTTTAAAATACCCAATATACGCATACTGCACAACAATCTGATTCTTTGTTAATTTGCCATGTCGTGTTGCTGGGGTACTATAAGCAGCCAAAAGTTATATATTTTATGATATTGTTATTACCTTCATTTTACATCATGTCTAACAACGACATTTATCCATGGAAAAATTGAAATAACACCTAGACTCTTCAGCTTTATTAAACTTGCTACAAGTGTTCATTTTGTTCTTGTCATTGTACATATTCTGACAATCTGTTCTTCTGGTGCTGAGACTAGACAGGCCACAGTGTTTTTGCTTTATCATCTTGTAGTAGCTTTAACCAAACAATCCCACAAATGCCCATCAGCAAGAATATATTGTGTCTCTGGGAACACATGGGTCATACCATAATGCTGTACTGATGCAAGCTGATTAAATCAAGCAACACCTTAGGACGTTAGACCCCCTCACCCCCACCCCACCCCATTCCTGCCGTATGATGCTGGCTGATGAAGAGCAAGAAGAGACAGACGACAAGGGTAGCCATCAGCCTTGCTCTTGACATTTTGTTTCTCTTGCCTTCATAGGCATTCACACGTTTGCCCTCAGAGCTTCATCAAATAGATGCTTTTCAACAGCATCCCTACAATTCTTTTAACGAAATTATGAACCCATTTTTTTTATTGCAAATTAGTGGTTTTCCAGCCCCAGAAGGTCCATCTTGCTTGTAAGACATCAAACTCCAAGCCATCTAAAATAATAAACTTTCTTCACAAACATAGTCAAAAAGACACAAACATGATTTTAAATATTGTGAAGCGTAGCTGTTCAGATCAGTCCTCTAGGTTACATTCTTTTCAGACTGTTCTGAAACATAAAAACATACAATAAACAAGCATATCTAGATAAGATTATGAACAGGTTTCAAAACAGTGTGATATAAATGTAGGAACCACTGTATATAGCCTTTATAGTCTTTATAGCCTGAGTTCCCTGTTGTATTTGTCTTGCTCAGAATATAACAGTTTCCCCTTTGTCATCAAATAATTTTAGCAAGTAATCTTAGAAATATGTGTTTTCAGGATTGTAGCTACAATTAGGGAATTGAATGATCTGGTAGTTAGTAAAGTAAACACATTCTGTCTTGTAGTGTGTGATAAGTCAAAGAAAATATATTAACTTAGTTGTTCCTGGGGCTTTATTTTGTTCTGCTGTTGTAGAAAATTAGTTGGCATATAAAATAGAACACATAGTAGGACTAACTACAGCTAATATCAAGCAATGTGATTCCATTAGAGATGAGAACACCATTTTGATATAATGTCAAGTAGACTGCCGAGCCATTGCTGAATGTGTCCTATTCACAAGGCTGAGCTTGCCATTTCTTCCTAGACCTCAATGTGCCTTAGCGAGTTATGTGTTAGCTTATCTTGCGCACGTCCCCTCTAACTTGTAACGTGACATATCCAACACGCACAGCGTGCTCTAATGGGAGCAGAGGTTACACGGCAGGCAGCAATTATCACAAATGGATGAGTTCAAACTGACTGAAAGACATTTGATTAGAACCCTTCGTTACCACTGTGGTGCTAATGATGTACATCAGGGCCTTCCTTTAGGAAAACTGGACTCAGCCAGCTCAGTTACAAAGAGGGATTAGCATTATCAAAAGTCCCAGCAAACCTTCTGAAGCAATAAGCTGGAGACTGGCGGTTGTGGCCGCATCTCAAATTAAAGCTAATTCAGCGTAAATTCTGGTTGTTCTGTTCTTTTTCTGCCAAAATCCCTCAGAAAAGAAGCTGCCTAGTATGAGCCAAGCTGGTCCTCATGCCGGTTCTTCTAGCTCCTCAACAGTCCTCATTAAACATTAAGGTCTAAGTAGTGATGCGGTAAGCTACACTGCTACCCCCAGTGCCACTTTGCGTGCAGGTCAAGATGTCAAACAATTTCAACTTCAAACCCATTTGCCCATGACCTTTCGAAAGGCAGCCAGTGATTACCAGACAATTCACATGACATCAGTAAGTATGTGGCGCTGGCCTGGAAATCAAAATAAGATAGCAGAGTGTATGCTGTGTGTATCCTGATAAATTCAGTTGTATAACACAGCATTGAGGCTGTTTTTCTGAAGTGTCTCAAAGCAATATCCACGACTGTTATCTGTTGTACTCAAGTTGCAAATGATGTGCTCAAATTCATATAATTTCTTTTGTTTGCTATATTCTCTGTTTACATTTCCCTTCCATTATGCTTTGCATGTCAGGGTCAAAGTGATACTTAATGCTAATGTTGAGAGGCATTAAAACCCTGCTGCTTGGGATGTTAGTTAACATGTGAAGCCGGACACACTTGTTATTATTCAATACAGTTTTATTTCTTACTTAAATTGAGTATATAGTGACAATTTTATGAGACTTTTGTTTTATATAATACTATATATTTATTTGAATGTATAATATGTACTCTGATGTTCAGACTGTTAATCTTCCAGGCTGATGCTGTTACTGCAAATATTGACTGATTACTCCGTTTAGTATTAGCATGTGCACGTCAGTACATGTCTTTTTATTCTGTAAGATTATCTTGCCAACAACTTATCAGAACGTGGTCTTAAAATATTTCTTACTTTCTTTCCTCTCTCAGGACACTGCACTGGACCCAGGAGAAGATGTGGCTCTTCTGTCTGTTAGCTTTGAAGATGCCGAAGCCACACAGGTCTTCCCAAAACTCTACCTGTCTCCCAGCATTGAGCAGTGAGTGTTTGGTTTCTATCAAAGAGTAAAATATTATTCTCAGTTTACACTAAACTGTGATGTTAAAGACCTCACGAAAAGATTCAATAAACACAATTTACGTTTAGGTGCTGATGCATTTTCTATTGAAACAGCATATCAAGGGGCATTTTGTGATATTGGGAGAAGAAACATTTTTCTTCTAGGGAGCATTTTGTTGTACAAGTTTTTCTAATCATCAGTCTTTGGCCTATTTTCCTGGGACACTAGGTGTTATTTTTTAATCTTTTAATGGTTATTTTGTCACAAGCTAGCAATATTAAAAAAAATTGACTGCTAAAGTGATTTCCATACTGACATAAGTATATAATATTTAGCTAGTCTTTAGCATAATTATTCTTTAGCTACTATGCACTTACATAAAAAAGAAATTCACAGTGTACATTGTACATTTAAGTACCTGCATGTACTATACATCAGTAATTACACTCTTAGCCCTATTTTGGGGCAAACTGGCCTCTTAGGCTTACGGTCTTATACTCTATTTATATTGAGAAACAGAAAGCATCTAATGTTTCTTGGGTAGTTATTAATACACTGTCACTTTGAGAATTCTCACTGGTTTTATGTCCTGTTATTAAAGAGATTTATGGACACGTTGTGTGACACACCTTATCCAACCACCAACTTCAGTAAATGAACTAAAGACAGCACTTCTTCTTCTGCTATTTACTTCCTGAAATCCTGGGGAATTGAGAATCTGGTTGAAAGAAAGATATTTTGGTTACGCAATGGACAGAAAGCCGTTATAAAAGGGTTTGTGTTCTGTTATTGGTGTGACTTTCAAAACATTACTGACTCCGTTTACAGTTTGTCTAGAAAACTATTTAAACAATTATTCCCACCTGTTTAAGCAACACAACTCAATTAGCTTTGTTGTTGATGAGTGTGGTGTTGTATTTTTAAATACATTTAATGGCAATCTTTAGATTTTGTAAAATATTACTTATTTTCATATTAATTATATAAGGCGTAGCATATAAACAGCAACCAAGAACTCTCTTGACCCTGGCTGCACAGAGCTCAAAAGTCACCCACATTTTAAGCTGCCTTGGTTCCAAGAGTATTTTTATTGTTCATCATAATTAAAAAATTAACAACATGTTTTAATCTAAAATCCTTTCATAGGTCACCAATGGCAGATATGAGTAAAAATAAACTTTGGCCAATGGCTGAACTTTATAATGACCTATGACATAATACATGGTTTAAATCAAATAATAATAATAATAATGCAAGTGACATCCTTGATCGAACTTAAAGGCATGCAAGCTGTCCATTAAATAAAACATCTGTAGAATGTTTTATTACTTTAATCTTATTTATCAGAATTTTATTTATCGTATGTAAAATAAGCCACCAAAATTAAAATGATGTTGTCAAGAAACAGTTGTCACATGTTCATATATTTGTGTGAAAACTGAATTTTGGGATTGCAGGTACAATATGTAAATATAAGGAATAATGTTTTAAAGTTTATTGCAATATATTCAAGCATATACACATAGACGTGGTTTGAAAGGAAACCACTGTATACAAAGATAACGTGTATACATCATTCACAGTGGTTTATGGGAGTGGGTGGTCACTGTTCTATTGCATAGATCTTGTTTCCATAGTAACAGCAACTTCTCTGATTGATTCTCTTCAGGATTATGGATAGTGTAGTTCTTCACTGGGATTTCTGCACATAAACAGTTTTTTAAAAAATTAGGTTGAAATCACCCAGCCTTGCAGCATCCTATGTAACACTGTTGTTTTGACAGCTTTATACACTATAAGTTAAAAGTTAGTTTCTCTATAGAAAAACTTTTAATTTCCCATAACTAATATTGTGATCCATTAGGATAATTGTACACATACTTTAGTGGGAGTTCAGTCAGTTAATGCCAGTTACACTTGGCATTAACATGCAACCTGTATCCAGATCCTACATCCATACACATTGATCAGAATGTCTGAACTGTGTGTCCTGGTGCAGAGGTAGTCAAGGATGCGTTTTGATCTGTTTTCAGTGTAATGTAAATGCAGTCTAGCCATTGTATCTGTATGTACAGGTCGATGTCACACAAAACCTTACCTTAATTTTTCTCTACCAGAGTCATTGCATGTGGTTGGGTTGTTTTTGTGAGACAATTGAGGGACGATCTGAACACACAGTATATACTAGAAAGTTTGCTTTTGCACCAAAACCTGCACAGCCATACATTTCCTGTAAAGGATTTTGTAAAGGATCTATATATATATATATATATATATATATATTTATCTTTTTTAGCATTTATGCAATATATTATTATTATTATTATCTTCTCCTCATTTTAGGAGACACATAGCCCTGCAACTGAAAAGAGTTTTTAAAAGAAATTCCAGAACTTCAGGTTGACTTTGTATAAAGTATTACAGTTCTAATTTAAATATTATGTGGATGCTGTGTTCTGATTGGCTGATAATCTGATTTGATCTGTTTGATCGTCATCTAAGTTTTGTGTTTGATCTTATCATGGTGATTGTATGTTAATGCAAAGTGTAAATGTAAATGCACCCTGTTAATCAACAAATTAGCCAAGAAATAAGCAAACATGCTCACAGCTAGCCTGCCCCTATTTGCCTCTGTGGTAAGTAGAACACAAGGTCTCCTCTCAGATGAAATGAGGGAAACTTCAGCATAAACTCAATGGGCTGTGAATGCCAGCTTCTGGGTGCTTGATCATTTTTTGTATTCTTTCACTATCCGTGCCATCCGCTCAAGTCAACATAGCACAAGGGGAGGAGGAAGAACAACCCGTTTAGTTTTCTCTCCAGCTATGTCAGCTTCTATCTGTCATAGTTATACGCTCTTCACCCTGGTACATTAACTGGGGTTTGGGTAATATGGAACCACACAGGGTTGACCTTGCCTCCGCGAATGCACGTTAACAGCCCTGAGTGGGGAAAATTATGAGAAGGGACAGCCAGGCGGTCTGTGGGTTTGTGTGAGTGTGTGTTTTTATGTGTCTGTTTTTAACAAAGGTAGAGCCAGGGGGATAAAGCAGTGCTGGGAATGTAGAAATAGGACTCCTGAGGATATACCTGAAATATGATAATAAATGCTTGAACAAGGGCACAGAGATTTTTGAAGCCCACTTTTCTATGCCAACTCTGAACTTTATGCACATACACAAATACTCATACAACACACATAAAACTTTTAAACAGATTTACAGTGTTTTTGTGTGGGTGGATGTTTATCAGACTTGTACCTGCATCTGTATTGGGCTTCTGTTGTACTGGTGGTATCTATGTGAATTTGCGTGTGTGTGCACGTTTACCATGCCGCCAGCACTGTTGGCTTTTACATTCAGGTATCTGCAGACTTCAAACTAACTTCAGCACAATCTGTCCTGCTGCTGAAGGCTTTAAAAGGTTGGCTCACCCCAAACCTTTGTGTTTCTAAGCCTGTTTTACTTTCTTCCAGAATGTTCATGCTGCACCCATATGAAGACATACATTAGCATTAGTAAAAATAACTGTCTATTGATTTGTAATTGAACTATTCTACTTATAGTGCTAATAAGCAAATATGTGTCTTAATATATGGTCACATAGTAAATGCTAAAACAGGAACAAATATACATGCAAAATGTCAATAATGCCAAACCCTTTTTGTTTTTTGAAAAGGCATCTCTTCTTGATTGCGGTCACTTAGACTGATTTTTGCACATTGTGAGACCATTAGTGATGTAGCAACTTTGGTGATACCAGAGTGCAAATGAGATACAAGGAACTACTGTGGAGGTGATGATTTTCAGTGAATAAAAACAGGAAACTGGACAAAGAGTTTGTGTTCCATTGAAGGAGAAAGTCATACAGTTTTGGAACATTGTTAACAACTTGTGACAGAATTCTTCCTTTAATCAAGCCCAGCACATTTAAGGAATTCCCTGCCCCAACTATTATCAAAGCTGGCACAGAACGCATCCCCTCCAGCTAGCCAGTCATGTGGCTGTCCCTGCAGTGCCATCGCAGAAGCAGAGAGTGTGAGTGGGTTTGACTTAAAACAGAAAAGCAAAGGAGAGGTCTCTCTCAGGCTGCCCGAGTAGAGTGAAATGAAAACCCTCCCAGGAATCTCTATCGTTCTCTCTTACCATCTCTCTAAAGCCACACACACATTCAAGGTTTACCCACCGTATCACTGTTCGCTCCAAACATGCCTGGTGTTGCACTGATGACTGCTCTCAACTCCCACACAGCAGGCTCTGTTATTATGACTCTAAAGTGCTCACTGAGTTTGACAGTGGACTTCACATCTCTTTCAACATGCGATGGTGCGAGATTGACTCCTACACATTCGCTATAGTTTGATGAAGCACTGAACACTTGTTTTTCATTCCACTTTTCTGATCTTTTTCTGTTTTCAGTTGTTGATTGCGTCTTTTCTGTTTCGAAGATGCCTGTTTGTGCCTTCTGTTTTGTGTTATTGTGTCGTTTGTTTGCATGTTTTCTCATGCATTCCTTGTTTATTGGATCTTGTTTATTCTGCTCTGGTGTCCATAAGAACATTTGCTCCTTAAGGGTGCTCCCGACCTACAGTGAAATGTGAAAAGCTAATGTAGGCACCACATCTTCCCACAAATCCAACAACATTATAAAAAGCAAATATTCAAAAACAAATAAACTAAACAATTGTGGTACTTCGCATGCAATCTGCATCTTTTTCACTACCTGTGATGCAGTTTAATAAGGCACTTAATATGCTAAATAAGAGCAGTGCAGTGACTTTTTGATTTACGTCAATGACATTCTCAGACAGACCTTTGTTTAAAAAGTAGGCTTGTTATAGATATATAGCGTTATTCACAAAAACTCACTTTTTGCCTGCAACAATTTACATTGTGCTTTATATGCTCATAAAATTTAATCCAAATTGTCATTTAAAAGAGATCTGTGAATGTCTGTGTACATTTTCTCTAGATCATGACAGCAGCAGTTTAGAAGCATATATTAGAAATATTAAACTGCTGATTTAGGTTTCTAAACTAGGAGGTGGAGCAATGCTGTACAGTCAGTATTTATAATAAGTAGTCATTATGTAGTAGTGTCTCTGAATATATGCTCAAGCAAGTCAGAATGGAATATTCTTAGAGCAAACTTCAGTTTAAGGTTAGAATCTATGGCAATCAATACTATTACTGTTTTACTTGTACTACACTTAATTAATTCCTGGAGATTAATTCCTAATCTCCAAGTACTGCAATAAATTTTGATGCATAAGATGTCACACACCATTTGTACTACAGACATAACAACTTAAATTGTGCAGCGTGTTAGTCTGCTTTTACTTTTCTAAATAATCAGACTTAAGTGGGGCAAATGATAAAATTAGTTAAGAATCCATTTACATTAAAAGAAATACCCAAACCGTATCACCTGGAAAACCACCTGCAACTGCATCACAACACCCTAGCAACTACCTAAAGTGCCCTAACTTGGTCGCGACTTTTGCACGGGTAAGCACAACATGCATCAGAAGCCATATTTCCATGGAGATGCAGCTCTATTGTTATTGTAACAGAGGAACAACACTGTGTTATGACTGAAGCTGATAGAGAATTGACAGCTGAAAAGCATTTGAGTGACATTCCTCTTCATTTCCTGTTTCCGCTTTTAATAAATAACATGTCTGTGCATTAACATCGTTAAACAGTCAATGAATATACTTCAAGAAGTTGATGGACGTGAATGACATTTCCATGCTTGAACATTGGCAAAGACTGTTTCAGCAAAAGGTAATCTTTCTGTCAGTCAAGGGCATTGTTGATCTAAACCCAACAGAGGATTCTAGTCGCTATTCTTCGTATGTTAAAAGACTAGTTGCAGACTTTTTTATAAGTGAGTACATTGTAATCTTTATTCAGATTCTATCTAGAGATTTTGTCCTCATTTTTTCAGCTATAAAAGGCCCCTTCAACCAAAACAAGCATCTAATGGCTAAATCTCCAACACGAGGCATTAATGGAGGTTCTTTTTCTCACACATGTCTGTATCGTATACGATACACATGTCTATTGTGTATTGAAGTATTGAATCTATTGTGTGAGTATTGAAGAGTACAGTTAGTGTTTATTTGTGGGGTTTTTATTCTCTTTCCTTGTCTGTTGTATAGTGTAACATAGCAGCCACCTATTCTCATCCATGTGTAAAGCAGGAGCACAATTTATGGTGCTTATTTTAAAAAGTTGATTCTGTGTAGTGTAAATCAGCTAAGATGTCTTAATTTTGATTTTTTATAATGCACCTTGAATAATTTACTGTGAGATGCATTTGATGTAAGCATTTGTCAAACAAATAAATGTTAATTCTCTAGCAGTGATAATGTGATATTTAGAACAAAACACTTCCAGCTGTTTTCTGGCAAATTTGTTGTGCACAGTTTAGTTTACACAGTTGTAACTGTTTCAGCCACAAGGCGACTACAGTGTTATTGTTTTAGTATTTTAACTTATGTCAAATCAGTTAAATCAAGTAGACCCTTATAACTCCTATTTTTAAAATACAGCAACATAAATCTAGTCACTATTTTGATAGTAACAATAACAATTTTTAATACATTCCTGGTCTTGTTGTACGTTGTATGTTATCTGTGAATATTATTCAAAATTCTTGTCCTCATTACCTTTTTATCAAAATGCAATATCATGCTCAGTACTCTAAGGGCTTCAGTCTCTAATGTCTTTCCCGACAAACTCTAAACAATCATTGCTTAGTCTTTGGGTTGAATGACTGCCAGCATAATAGTGTTCCCCTTCCTACATATACCCTATAAACATAATATGCTTTATGTGTGTAGACATGAAAATCATTTAAACATGCTTTTGTGGTTTGGGCAAAAACTCCTGGCAATAGTGTGCTGAAAGTCATTTGGTGAATTGCTAATTGTTCTTGTCAAAACATGTTTGTTGTCATCATAAACAATGCCTTGTTTAATTGAGAATGAGCAGCGTAGCAAAAATAGCCGAAATGGTTGAGACACTGCTGCTTCTGCTCTGCTCCTCCTACTCGCTGCCGCACCATGTAGTGTGAATGCTCTAACCTGTTAACATGGGTGCTGCTTTCACTTTTCTTAAGGCTCCAGTGTGAAACTGGTCTGAGCCTGGTGTTGAAATCTGAGGAATTTTCCTTTCAATATCTTAATTTGCTAGTAAATATGTCTAATTATGGAAGAACACAATTTCCAATTGACTCTTATAACACACACAGCAAAAAAACTTAAGAATAGCTGAACAGTGGCGTGCCAGTGAAACAATGGTGATGCTTGATACATCAGCTGAGACATGACAGCTGACCTCCAAAAACAGTGTTAGCCGTTCACTCATACTACTGTGTGAAATGACTGTGAATCAGTTATTACTGTAAAGGTATGACTGAGTGAGCTTCAGTGCTTTGTGTTCTTTTCCTCTCTCTCTTAGTGCACTTGGAGGACCTTCGGCATTACATATCCCAGCATTCCCCAGTGGAGGGTGCCTCATTGACTATGTGCCCCAAGTATGCCAGTTACTTACAAACAAGGTAAAAAAAGTGTTTTCCTTTTTTTTATGTGTGCCCACACTTTACTATGCAGTTAATTACTTTGATCATAGAATGGCTCTGTATACACCATCATTTTAGCACCATGGTGCAAGCTTGTGTAAATTACATTGTCTCTCAGCTGGTGGGTTGTGACCCAAAAATGGGTCACAGGTTTGTTCTCATAATAAGGCCATGGACAGGTAGAAAAATTTACTCCAAATGCAATTAACAATATAACCATGTATTTAGGATAAAAGAGATGCACACTTGTTGTGAGGCAAGCCCTTTTCCTTTAAAACCTGAATTAAACAGCACTATGGAGTTCATGAATGCATGCTTTGCAAATTCCTGCACGTGTGTTTGTATGAATTGCAATGCATGCGTGTTTATTTGTTTATGTACATCTTTAGGCAGGCCACATGACAGATGGAAATAAGACTGAAAAAATGTGACTGTCATTGGCCTGAGGATTCACAGACATTCCTTTGCCCTGACATCTCTCCTTTGGCCCCACACCTCATATTCACATAGACAGCATGAATAATCAACCCTTCCATTTTCCACTTCATGCCCTGACTGTGCCTACCAGCTCCCCAGGACAGACTCACCTAAACTGGGGTCACACCTTAATCCACTTGGGGCCACATTATACAAGAACCTGGATGAAACCTGACAAGAAAAATTGCAAATTGTCTTGCTTCATGGAGAAACATAAATTTAAATTATCTTCTTTGGTTTGTTGTTGGTGCATTTCACAGATAAAATCATTACAGTATGTACAGCATACAGACACCTTTTTTACCTTTTCAAGAAATTTAAGAAACAAATAAGATGTGCTCTGAGGGTCATGACAATAGTAAAGGCAGTGTAAGCCCAAACAGCTTTAACACCATTCTTTTGCTGCTTTGCAGATGTATTTCCTTCTGGAAATGCAAATTTATCTTGCATTTTAGCTTGAAGCACATAAAACACAAGCTTTAGGGGGATTTTAACCCCAGATGCTTCACTTTTTATTCATACTGTTAGGACAGTAATTATGAAAAGAGAAAGGGTAAATTGAATTGGAACAAAGTGTGGGCCAGACTTGAAACCAAATCTACTACATGAACACCATAGCTTATTGTTTGTGCACTTGTCTGCCATTGCTCAGACAAGATCATGCTAAATTGTGTGGTTTATTTTATATTTGTGATTGCAACATGACATTTACCTGACCCACCTAGGCCTTTCCTAGAGAAAGCGGGATGTGTTTTAATGATTCATAATTTTTTTGGTTCATGACCAATGTCATGTTTGTCATGTAATCTGAATGTGACACTGTTATAACTGATGGCATCTGAGTCTGTAAAATTATTTATGAATGGTAGTTCCAAGTTCATAATGAGCACACAGACACCGGAAGCTTGGTTCTGAACTACTGTGAATGTATGTTCAATGTTTTAGCTCTAATCTCACCTGTCAACATCTCCCACGCTCCCTGTGTGGGTGTAGAGTTCACTGATCCAAAGTTCCTGACACACCTCCTCTGAACAAATAGGCTTTGAGAAAAATAAAGAACAAATGTTTATGCTTATGTGTGTGACTCTGCATAGAGCAGCATTTAGAACAGCAATATTTCTTCAGATGTGAGCCTTCTCTCAACACATGATGAGTCATGAAACAGAGAATAGCATTGATTCTTACATCACACATCATATAGTCCAACACCTAAGCTGTTCCTCTCTGATCTCACCTGTAGGAAACTTCCTGTTGATCTGCTGAATTTCAGATCAGTGGTGAAAAACCAAAAACACATATTTTCATGTTTTTCAGAGAAATGCAAGCAACAAAAAAATAGTAAGTTTGCAAAATTTTAATGAGTTTGCATTTGTATTAAGTTGTGACCTAGTGGTTAACATGCATACTTAACTGAACACCTTGGTCCAGAGTCATTGCTAAAATTAAAATTTACAGGGCAACTGTATTCTCTATCAGCATTTGAATGTTTACAACATTCAAATGTGTTGACCTTATTTTATGGGGTTAGAATAGTTTCATATTCCCAAAGAAATGAAAGAATATTCACTAACGAATGGTAAATTCACAAATACATACATAGGTAAAAATCCACAAATACATTACATTCACAAATAAATAAAAATTAAAAAAACTATTATGTTTATAAATTGTTGTAAATATTATTGATTGTTAATTATGTGCATATACTTGGTGTTCCAGTATCACTTAATGTGTTAAGCCAAATAAAGCAATTTTTTAATTGTGGTTCTCTTTGGCAAAGAAAATGCTTTATATCACCTTCCCCACCTTTACTATGATGTTGTTTTGGCAATAAGTTATGTTTGTGACGAGCAATGTGAGAGAATTTGGTTCTACCTGACTGTTGTTTTAGTACACGTTAAATGTTAAATGTGCTAGAATGTGCCATGATTGTTCAGGCCAAAGTGGAAATTATCTGATAGGCTGGAGTAGATGTGGGTGGAGTTAATCCACCTATTTGTGGATTTGTATGCATGTCTTGAAGTTAGAAATGTAATTCTAACCCTATACATTTTCCCTAAACCCAGTAAAGAGATGTGTAGGATGTTCAGTGGTCCCATAACCAGAAGCTGCATAATTCTAGCCAATCAGATTTTGCCAGACTGAGTGCTTTTCTTTCTTTTACAATGTGCAACAAATAGTGAGTGACTAAGTCTTCCCTCTGAAAATTGGTTAATACAGTGCATAGAAAATCTACAAAATACATTTAAAAACCATTTTAGCTCATTAATACAACCATGAAGACATGTATTGCAGTCAGTTAGAATATGCTTTCAGTTCTGTGTGTTCTTGTTATTGTGTTATTAAATAATTATTTATGTTTATCTAAGGCAGTAAATGTCGGTCACCTTTATGCAGCAGCTCAGGGCCTCAGGGTCTCACACTTGTGACCAGTGAAGTACAGAGCTGCCACAAGCTGGGAAAAAACTCTGACTGCCACAAGCGAAAAGCACCATTTGTGCACCATGCTGCATCTCATAAACAGAATCAACAAAAACAAAATAAAGCAGAAGCTTTTTGATCAGCCTTTGTAGACCATTTGTCTTCTAGTAATGTAGAGTACAAAATGATGAGCTCCTAAATGACTCAGAAAGCCTCAAGTAGAAACGATATAAAAATACAATTCATTATTTATTCTGGTAGTTATTCAATAATTTCCCAGTATGCGGAAAGATGATTCCTGTCATAAAACAACGCACAGTAAAACAGTAAAGCACAGAGCTTTAGAGCGACTTAAGGGTGACTTTCTATTCTCCCCTATTCTTTACAAGTGTCATTTTTTCTGTACCTAACCAAAATTTGTTATATTGTAGACCAGTATATATTGTCCAGGCCAAATATTTATAATATTCCCTGTAGAATTAACATCTATTAATACATTTAGTATTAACATCTAAATTTATCTTTATAAAGCCCGTATTGGTTGACTACTAAAAACTTTTAAAGGGTTACATGATGACACTTGTTCTGGTGTGCATTGAGTTTTAGCCACATGCATTTCATCTTTGATGTTTCACTTTTTCCTTAACTGTCCAAACAGTTTTGTTTCTCTTGATTTCAGGTGCAGTATATCATTCAAGGATATCATAAGAGAAGAGAATATATTGCTGCATTTCTCAGTCATTTTGGAATGTGAGTCTGTTTTTACCATTACAGACAGTACATACTCTTTGACGTTAAATATTATGATCATATATGATAATAATATATGTCGTCATATCCATATAATGGATAAAAGTCTACTCTTGGATCTTGGAACAATTAAGCTTGTTTTAATTAAACAAAGAACAGGCAGACCAATAAGTAAAAATTAATTGGTTTCCATTTACTCGTTACATTTACTAATATATTAATTTATCAGATGCTTTTATCCAGTGTGATTAAACAGATAAGAAAACACAAGCAGTTTATCATAAAGCAGCCAACAAAATTAGTAATGCCGCACTATGGAATTTCAGTGGTAAACCAGAATCAGAGACTGGTGTCCCAAAATATATGCTTCATCAAATGTGTGCTGGCATCAGATGAATGTCTTGTATTTGATTTTGTTTAAAACTGCCCTTACGAGTACAGGCCTGTTCTGTAACTAGTAAAGCCACTAAAAACAGGGCACACCCCTGTGATCATGCGAAATTAGTTACCAACACTAATTCCTTTTTATTTCTTAATTACTTGGGATAATTCTGGTTCTAATCTCACAAACAAGTACAGACAGTCATCATATTATGGCTGTAATACAGAAGGCACCAAGATGTCTCTGGTTTTTTAACACGCCTTAATACAGCGGTAGACAAGGCATTCTGGCAAAAGGCACAGCCTTGCATCAATTTATTTGTTAAAATGTGATAGGCCATTAATGCAAGATTTTACTGGATATTTGCTTGTCTGGATTTAATAGGACAACACAATGTTAGTTTCCTTCTTTGTGTAACTTTGTGTAATGTTTTTTCTAGATGCATTATTCATGAATTGAGTTATTTTAACATTTAGACCATATTACATATTCTCTAATACTGCCCCAAAAGACACAGTGGCACCAAAACAATATTTGGACTCTTAAGCTTAAAATGTGTGAATATTATTGCATTAGTTAACAAATACTGGTGCCATTTGTTAATGGATAACACAAGCACACTTTTTAAGAAAAACACAGAAAACACGTGTGAGGTTTAAAAAAAAACATAACTTTGAAAGTATTTTGGTTATCAAACATATCCACAGTTAATGTGAGAAGATGAGTCTGTGCTTACTCTAGGACACTTTTTTAACTTCATCCACTAAAAATTACCTTGACACCAGATTAAAAGCAAAAAATAATTTATTTAAAGATGCTTGGTTTTATATTTTGTCATCTAATTAGAGTAGAATTCATACATTTTTGATGTGTCCTAATATTTACACTTGTGGAGTTGGTTCTTTAGTCAGTTTATGTCTTCATTATGTTACAAGGTTAATGGCACATGCAGCATTGAGTGCCTTATTATCTACCACATAAAATAACACAAATGTTTATTAAAATGTATTTTTTTATCATTAAATCATTAAATGCCAACCTTCCATTAAATAATATTGCCCCTGACATAATCGTAACAAAATGTTGCTATGCAACAAAAATAAGGACCAGCTATGGGTGCTGCACAGTGATACAAATAGTAGCTTTGTGAGGAGGACATATCAAAGCGTGGCTATTCAGCATTCAGAACCAGACCTATTTTTTAATGTTTCATATAATCAGGTTTTGTAAAAAAGCATATAAATATAATAAAAGTATAGGGCCTAATATTGAATATTTTGTGTTGTTTTTTCGGACAGGGGGGTGGTAGAATATGATGCTGTTGGGTTTACCAAGCTGACCCTTTTGCTCATGTGGAAAGACTTCTGCTTCCTGGTACATGGTAAGATCCACAAGTAACACATTTACACAGAGCCTTTATACATTTAGATAATACCATGTACCACATACTGTATATCACTCTTTCTACTCTGAATGCTGATCTGAGACCTGTAATTGACCTGTTCTCCTTACTGTCTTCCTGTAGTGGATCTGCCTTTGTACTTCCCCCGAGATCAGCCCACCCTTACGTTTCAGTCGATTTATCACTTCACCAGCAGTGGGCAACTCTACTCTCAGGTGCAGAAGTCTTATCCCTACAGTCCACGATGGGACGGCAACGAGATGGCCAAACGAGCCAAGTAAGAACAAATAAAGAGCAACAGAACTTTTAATATTCATGGATATCCTTTATTTTTTTCCTGTGAAATATTCCTTTTTGGATGCACTTTCTGTGCAATGCTGAAAGTGTGTTTTCTGCAAACCACTGGAATGTATAGTGTTCACCTTTGGACTGCTCTCTCAGCCACACCTCATTCCTGAAGAGCACTCATTGTCCTGAGTTTGATAAGTGTCAGAGATAATGAATTCTTTTGTTTGTGTTCAGCCCATATCTTATCTCTGCTGAGCTAACTTTTCGTTTGACACTCTGGCTCGGCTTTAATAAAGTTTACCTGCCCTGATTACTTCACTACCCTGTGTAGAAATTTGAATGACATAATTTACAGTATAGTGATAAAAACAATTGTTATCGAACAATCCTCTTGATTTATTTCTTCTTTTAACAAGATAAATATTGATAGAAATAATAAAAAAGTATTGTTATTTGGTAATCCAATAATAAGTATTTAATCCTCAGGTATTTCTTAATTATTTTATATTGTTATTTTTATTATATTGTTATAATAAAGTAATAAATATTATTACTTTATTCGTATTATTACATTTTACATTTGCACATTTGGCAGATGCTGTTGCTCCATAAAAACTTACAGTGCATTTAAATGCAGCTTTTATCAATATGTCAGTATGTGTGTTTCTTGGGACTCAAGCCCATGACATTTGCGCTGCTAACACAGTGATCTACCAACTGAGCTACTGGAACAGTTATTATATTAAAAATAGTGTGTATTTCAGTTTAAATATATTTACTAGGCTGTCTGTACAACAGTACAGGTTATGGTTGTTAAAAAGTGTAGCGATGTAATTTATCCATGACCGTTGAAACTGTTAGTTACTTTTAGCTAATAAACACCTGTGGTAGAGACAGGCACAAATAATAATAATATATTATTAAATTATGAATAATATATATAATAATAATCATTATTGCAGTTAAGCTCAAGATAAACCATTACACTGCACTTGTAATGTTGAGGTGGGAGATATGGAATTAATTCTGATATAAGTTTAATTTCTACATGCTGCTGCTGTGGTTTGTTCTTTTCTCTTTCTTGTCTCTCTCACTCTCTTGTTTTTCTTTCATCCCCCAGGGCTTACTTCAAGGGCTTTATCCCTCAGTTCCAGGAGGGGGCTTTTGCCAACGGGAAACTTTAGATACAGTGTGAATTAGAAAGAGGTCTCTGATCTGACTTTTGGCTGTTGGAGTTGAATGTAGGGGGTCTATAAACAGAAAGACAGGAGTCCAATCTGACATCATGTACCCAGAGTAAGTCTGTTTATTGGAAAACTTCTGACTCACAAGTCTTATGTCAGCTGGTCCTCTGTAATGCCCTCGGTCTGCTTGACCTCATAAGCAAGCAGTATATGTAAATGTACTGCATGTACTTTTTCATGTCATGTTTATAATTTGTTGCTTTATTTGTGTTTGCCAAATGTTCTTATGAATAAATTACAACAATAAATCACATTTCCTTTACTGTGTTCAGTTTCTAGTTTATGTTATTCATAAGTTTTTTTTACTTAGAATATATTACCTAAATTAGCCCATAAAGCTTTTTGTTTCAGCTTTAAGAATTTGTCTTTTGGCCAAATTGGAGAAAGAATTTCTCAAAAAACAAAATGTACCAAGCAAAATTCACTATGATGTGGATCTGATTGCGTGGACTCATGCACAACTCTCACATGGGTTTTTTAAACACAAACTCTGTAATTTTATGTTCAAGTTTAGACAAAGGCAGTATGTTACCCATAGTATAGGTGAGAATACAGGTTGTTATTAATTAAAACAGCATGTAAAATTTATGTACTGTCATTATGTACCTTTTTATTTCTAAAATGGCAGTGAGATAGAGTTCTGTGCTGTGCTCTGCTCATTTGTGTACTGTTCACAGCACGGTTTGGCAAAGATTGTATATTCCATGTATACTGAAACTTAGCTTACTATTATGTTTTGATATTTTTAAATAAAAGTTGCACCTAATTAGGATATAAATATAGGCTATAAAAATATATCTTATGAAGACCCTTACTGTATCCATTAGTGTTCTTCTTCTAGAACAGTAAACTAGAATGGTATGGTTAAAAGTTAATAAATGTGGTACATAGGACAGTCTGAAATGCAACCATACCAAAGTAGTCTTTCTCTAGCAGCACAATTAACTCAAAATTTCACTTATGTTTATGCTCATAACTTTTGACTCGTAAGTCAAAACCAAATTCTTTTTCATCTAATTCCTTGACTCATGATAATTCAAATACACCCTATGACACAAATGTTTCCTGCCATTAAGAATTTTTCTAAAAACACTTTTTCTAAGTGCTCCTAGGGTGTTTGTCCAATTTGCATGAAATTCGGTATTTAGAATCTAGACACATTCTAGACAAAAAGTTATCAAAAGCTTTTTTTTGATAAACTGAACCATTCTCAAACAATGCTCAAATTAATTTGACAAAAAGCACACAAAAATGGGTGTGAGGCTGTATCTTCGCAATGCTTTTGTGTATTGACTTTAAACTTGGTACATGTCATCACAGGCATGACATGAAGGTACATGCACAGTTTCGTCTTCTTCCAGGATAGAAAAATTGCTATTTTTGCCTAGAACATTTGAATGCTTTGTCCTGAAATCATGAGGGTGGTGTCCATGTACTGAGTTGCGTAATATTCAGTGTTCCTTGGTCAGCCATTTTGGGCGTCAGTCATTTTGAATTAGGTCGTATAATGCAATATCCTACAAATGCAATTGAGTATCTTTACTAAACTTGCAATGGTTTGTTGGGACCATGATCTGAGATTCCCTATCGGCCATTTTGAGTTGTGTAAAAAACGTTTCAAACTCCTCCTAGGCAGTACGTCTGATTTGCACAAAATTTTGCGTTGACACTCCTGACAAGTTAGGAAAACCTTTATGATAAACCAATTTATGCCTCAATTTGGCACAATGCCAAAAAGCATCTGAGGCTGTAGCTCTGCAATGCTTTGGTGTATGAACATGAAACTTTGCATGTCATTTTGACTACATCCTGACTGCCACATCACAATTTTGGTGGCATTACCACCTATTGGTAAAATATTATAACCATTTTATGCTGTTGTAAGTTGTAGATGTTTTTATGTCTTAAACACGTCATTAGTGAAAGTGTTCACAAATATTTCCACAAATATTTCACTTTGTACCCATGGTGGGCTTGACACCAATAACTGCTGCTTGCAGCTATATTTTCCAATTAAATTTGATTCTCCTTATTTGAAGAATGTAGATGATCTAGTTGATGAGCATCTTATTTCTAAATGGTTCAATCTAGTCTAAATGGTTCTAATGTTGTCTGTTTATTTTTGTAATTCGCCAAGCAGAACACAAGTTAGCTGTGTTCATCTGTGCACTGTATTGTGAAGGGTTTGACAGCCCAATTTGCATTTATGTATTTGTGAATAAATGCATGCAAGTCTCATACTTATAAAAAAAAATGTGTATTGTTTTGTCACTGTTAACCCTGACTATGCTTTAAGCCTTTAACAGGGTTTCGAAAAGAGATGAGAGCCAGTGATTTGAGCAGTGTTTACATGTGTTTGTTAAGGGAGTGTTATCTTGAACTGTGGATAGTGTCCAGCTATGGGTGAGGGCTGGTGTATTGAGGGAGGGTAAGACTGAAAGAGCGAGTGAGTGTGCTTCTATCATTCGGAGTCATTCTCAGGGTTTTTTGACCCGGGAGCGTGCCCTCTTCTGTATTTATTGTTAGTAATGTAGGAGCTGCCATGTCTAATTGGAAACTGGTGTGAATGTACTGAGGTATATAATCAAATTAAGTCTCTGAATAAAAAAAATAAAAAAGATTATTTTTTGTCTGTTTTAAATTCTGTCTGTACTTGGCACTCTAACCTTTTTTCGACCTGCTGTCAAATAGGCCTAGTTAAACTGTGCCCAGCCTCTTATTCGGGAAAGGTTTAGAGAGCAGGCAAAATAAAGGTTGATGATCTCTTTAATCTGTAATTCTGATTTTTTCTTTTTCAGCACTTACTCAATAAGCTCTAGTGCTGTATTTCCAGAGAAGTGTGTTGTGCCTTATGGATTGAGAGAGGAAATGAAGTACTTCCTCTAGAGCATTTAATGCCCAAGTCAGCAGCTTATTTAAAAGCATACTTTATATTTTAGTAGTTTATGTTAAGGTTTTGAAGAGATGCAATAGATGAATAAACAGCTGTAAATTAGGTCTTTGCGCCTGTTTTCAAAGACCTTGTTTTCTTTTGCTCTCCACTTTTAGTCTCAAGGTCTTGCCTGCCAACTTTGCTGATAATTTCCCAAATCCACTAATCCTGCCTTATTTAAACCATCTTGATGGCAGCAGGCCACCAAAAATAAAAAGCCTGGCAATCTAAATGATGCTCAAATTCATCAATTACCATGGTATTTAGTATTGTCATTCCAAGTGAGCAAGTTAACCATAAAAGGAATAGCGGGTGACAGCTGCAGTTGTTTAGGTACAGGCTATTTTAAAATGACTTCAAACCATCTATTAATCTGAGAGTCGCCTTCTTGTGATATGCATATTTCTAAAACCCTGCAGAGAAGTCCTAGCCACAATTTCCTTTCATGTTTTCTCCAAGTATCCCAGTGTCCTAATGCTGATTATTTGGTAGAAAAATAAACAAAACAAAATATTTCAGGTTTTCACACTCTCTGATGCCAATGTAAACCTACATGACAACTTCAAAAAGATTGATTTTTGAAAGTTACGTTCTGTATATATTGCATACTTATGGCTATAAAAAAATGTGTTAAATGTTTCCATTATTATTTCCACCAATTTTGCCCTATAGTGGATTTGTTGTCATGTTATATTGGGTATCTTGTCAGTAGGAGCTTGCTATAATTGCTGTTATTAAAACAGAAAATTGAATATACATTTTTAATCACAGTCTTTTACCCTTTTTACCTTCAACAATTAAGTGTTAAACTAAGGTAAAAAGTTTTAAAAAATTCAAGAATTAACTTCTAGAGAAAACAAGCATTTCTGTATATGGACTTTTGATTCAAAGCCTTACAATTTCTGAGGTCTAGCCCTTGTGACAGCTTCCTCATGTTTGTCATAGCCCCAGTGTCCCCAATGCCAAGATGTCTAGGTCCAATTACCTTCTACACTGAATATGACAGCTCCCACTTCATTTTGCGTGACCTTTGCCTTCACCCTTACTTTTCGGGAAATAATGAAAAAGGACATTTTCAAACTTTCTCACCCCTCCAAAAGAACTTGTCTACTTTTATCTGCAAAGCATGGGTTCAAACTCCAACATTAGATAAAATTTTAATGTCAACAATAACAGAGAAGTATAAAGGAAAATGATTGAAAATCCCCTCTGCCACCTCAGATCATTTTCTTCCTAGAGACACTAAAAAGACAGGGCAGCAGCAAACACGAGAGGTAATGGAAGCGAACTAGGCATGAATATGTCAGAGTAAAGATGTGGAAATGGGGCCGCCTGTTTACCGCCACAGAGTTCCCCAAGCTGTCAGGCCCAGCAATTTCATTTGCTATTCTATTACCTAACATATTTCTCTAAAAAGAAAAAGACAAACACATCATTAAAAGAACGTTGCAGAAAACAGACACTTAAAATGGAACAAATTGAGGCAGACAATAGTTCTCCTCTGGTAACTCAGAGGTACTTCATCTCCTGATGTCTGTAAATTCAGAGTGACATTGCGAAGCGTTGCCCCTGTCATTCGTGGTCTTCTTTCAGTGGGGGAGAGGGGGGAGTAAAAGGGATTGAGGATTGTGGATTTTAGCTGTGGCGGCGCTCGGGTATGTGTCTGGGTTGTTGACGCGAGCTGTGTTTAGGATGATGGAGTTGAGAGGCTTAGCTAATTTGGAAGAGTGGGGAAGATTTCAGGCCTTTGTGGGAGACTGTTTGATCTGTTGCAGGAAAAATGGCCTCCGAGATGTCATGGAAATGAATTACTATTTTTTTTTTCCTTTGTTCAACAACGCAAGGATTTTTCTCGCTTTGTCAGTATGCAAGATATGTTTTCACCCTTGCTTGATGATAACTTCCACTCGTTAAGCTCTGATTGTTAATTGCTAATTACTTTCCTCCTAGCCATGATTCAAAACGCAGGAGAGAGCCATACTAAGCGGATCAAATACAGTCTGTTTCTGGCTCTGGCTGGTTTTTGCTTTTGTCTCCCACTCATGTTGTAGGGACTTGTTTTATTTTTCCCTGATTTTCTTTGGGTTATGATGAGGGGATGACAAGATGAATGCAGATTTTCTCCCATCTTCCCCTAGGCCGCAAATCATAAGCATTCAATTTAAACCTGTCATGGATTTATAGAACCAAACCCCTCAGGTGCCTCAGCCCTGGCAAGGAGCTCCTGGCTTTCCCCAATTTAACAGGGAATTAAAGAGACTGACTCTGTTTTGAATGGAAAACCTGAAGCTGCTTTTGAAAGACACAGTATCACGACTATGGTCACTTCTTGTGACTTTTGCAAACTTATTTTTGAGCAAGCTTTTTGACATCAATTATTTTAGCTGTCAGAGTGTAGAAATTTCCTTTTTCTAACCTGAGTCCTGAGGATTTTAGGTCAGCCTCTTCCATGTTACTCCTCTTGCATTCATCCTCCTTTCTATGCGTGGTGCTGCCTGGCTGCCGGCATTACCTGGTCAGCTGTCAGGCTAGATTGAGTGTTGACCGCTGTCAGGGCGGGAGATGCGCTCTGATGGCCTGTCTGGCTGATTGACCTGTCAGAAAGACTAATGTATACAAGAGTCACATGGACAGGTGCATGCTGCAGATCAAAGGGCAGGAATTGTTTTCTAAAGTTCTGTGAAACCTACTTTTTTTGCAGAAAATTTAGCATTTAGAGTTCTAACCACAAATTTTTGCTGTTTTATTAAATTTAGTTTTGAATTTTAGTTTTGAATTAAGATTGGTTGCTGATGTTGGTATGCTGTTTTCTAAACCATAATTAAATGTAAGAAATTATTACACGGCATTCAGGAATACTTGATTCTGATTGGCCAGTCAAGAAATTCCAAAGTTATTGGTATGTTATTCACCGATAACAACCACCGAAAAATATAACACTGTGTCATTTGGGTACTGCAAATCATCTTCACCTTCACGCTTTGCATTGGAATCTCACCCTGTTGGGGTTTATTCTGTGATAAAAACCGGCTGGCAATACAGTATCCCTTACTTATTTAACATTGATGTCTTTGTTATATTGCTGCTGCCACCATTTTTGTAAAACAATATACCATGTTTGGCAATGCATTATAAAGAATTGACCTCATTTTACAAAACCAATATGCAAGTGTTCAGTCATAGTTGTGCATGTATTGGCATTTAACAACCATTTTCAACAATAGTAGTCCAATCAAAATTAACATCCAGAACTATTTTTTTTAAAATAAATTTAACCATGACTTTTTTTTCTTCCAAATGAAAAGTCACTAATTGCCATCTCAACAAATTTCTGCTGTACTGTGGAACTTTAGTTTGTTTAAGGTACAAAAAATCAAAGCCTGTTAATTAGTGTTTGATGCTGAAGTTAAGTGCTGCATTAGTGCTTTCTAGCATGCAACTAGAAAACAGCAACACAGCTGTAAACGGTTGACCTCTCCCTGAAGGTTGTGGCCTGCAGAGATTCAGAGGGGGAGGAGAGGTGGGCAGCAAAAACAGCATGGAGAGTATACCCAAGAATGTAGGAGGCAATGGAACGCTCGTGCCGAGTGCCTTAAACCCCCCTTAGCTACCTAATTAAATTTTCCACTTTTCCACACTCACATTAGGCTTCCATTCAACCGGACAGAATAGATGCTCCAAAGGAGTAAACCCCAGAGAGAGAGTCTCTGCCCCATGATTATTCTCCTTTGCATCCATAATAATGATAACTATGATTAGCAAATGAATCTTCCTGCTTTTAAAAAATGGACAGTTTCACATTAACACTCAATATGCTGTTTCCTTTTCTGTAAGGTGGAAGAATATCACATTTTTGCCATCTGTCCTGTGTTTTATGCTTAATACTGTGTGTTATAGAAAGACAAGCAGTGGTAAGTGAAATGAA
Organism: Chromobotia macracanthus; assembly: GCA_036877525.1. Lineage (NCBI taxonomy): Eukaryota > Metazoa > Chordata > Actinopteri > Cypriniformes > Botiidae > Chromobotia > Chromobotia macracanthus. The sequence goes on along the minus strand of JAZGTH010000090.1, from coordinate 356,486 downwards.
ACCCGTGTACCTACAGCTCATGCATCAAGAAACTGGAGTTCTCGAATCAGCATGGCTTGTTCTGTTTGAGGTTTACAACAGTCTCTTACATCATAATTACATCTCCAGTTCTATGCTACGTCACATATAGACCTGTGTTCTTTCATAAAGGACTGTGCAGAATTTACGCCTGTTTCATTCTTGATTTAAGTACAAAAGACTCACTCTGAAATCAGAATTAAAAGTGTAGAAAACAAGACATCACAGTGGAAGTGATAACATCAACTCACAGTGTGAAATTATTTTTATTGGTCAGTATAAAGTTTCCTCTAGTGAATAATGTCACAGCTGAAAAGATTGCAAGTATGCTACTTGGCATAATGTCTAACAGCACATTCAAAATAAAGTGCGGCCTCTCTTTATTTAAGCTTATTGCTTAAATACAAGTATAAAACAATCAGTCAAGGAAAGTCATTTTAATTGTTAAGAGTTTTATAGAGGTTTTCATTATTCACATAATTTCAAAAACAGCTTTGCGGAATATTATACTGTAGTGTCTTAAATATACAAACATTGTACAAACACAGTGTATTGTTGCAAAGTTATGAGATATGTAGTAAATTAGCATTTATTTTATTTATTGTTTAACTACAACTGCTGCAAAATTTTCCAGAACGTATATTGTAAGGGTTCAGTTATGCTTTCTTGTCCCTTCCTTTTCCACCAATGAGGTTTGTTGTGGTGTTTGCACCTGGGCTTGTGAGATCTTAATGTGTTTGTCCCATTCACTCAGGATGCAGACCAGCTTACAGAAACCTTATAGATCGGACAGCAAATCACTGAAGCCACACTTTGTGCTCTAAACACATATATTAGCATTGCAGGAGACTTGCTCATAACCTCCAACTTATTTTCAAAATCTAGTAGAGCAACCCTGTTAGCACTCAAAAAAAATCCTCCCCATTGTGTTCAGTGTCTGTCATGACAAGCTCTCGAAATGTATGTGAAAGAAACATGATGCAAATTATTGTTCCAAAACAAGGGGTGGGGGGGGGTGTGGGGGATAATGGTAAGAACTCTCAACTGTCCCTGCATCTTTCCTGTACTGCCCTCTTGGAATAACAGCTCACTGTGATGGGTCATACTTGCCTTGGCCAAACACCCCAGCTTTACGGGAAGACCCTTTCACAATAAAGACCGAGGTTCAGTCTTTCTGTTGTTCTTTGAAGTCCCCCCACCTCTCTTCCATTCTCCTCCATTCGTTAAGTTCTTCCACTATACTCTCCTGCAGTTCCCACCTTTTGTTTTTAAGTGGCCGTCAATCTGTTCCGTTGCTCTTTGTTTTGAGTCAACCATGCGTTTGTGACGCATTTCCTTCCATTGTAGCAGGAATTGGTTCTTGTAGTAACTCTGTCTAAACCACATTTAAAGCTGCAGTGTGTTTGTGTATGGGTAAATCTAATGTACCTCTAGTAAAACCAGTTTACCGGCCAGCTTAAACAGCAACAACATTGTGAAGCGTTGTTCAGTAATAGGGTGGAAAAATGTGATAGTGGATATTAAAATGATGAATGTCAAGTCACCTTTTCTATATAGCACTTTATGCAATACAGATTGTTTCAAAGCAGCTTTGTAGTAACTAACAGGAAGCTGACAGGAAATTATGCAAATTTCAAAGAGCAGTGTACGATACAAAAAATCTGTTAAGTTTGATCAGTTTTAGGTTAGTAAACATTTAAAACAATTACTTATCTCTAATTACTTATAATCTCTAAACAAACTAAAATGTATGTATATGTATATATACACAATGTATATGACTTAATATTTTTATTTTGTTATGGTATATCAAGTTCATTGTGGAGTTATTCAAAGTAAGAATGACCAATAGGCCATTATGGGTTTTTTTTTATTCTTGTTAAAAAACAAGTCTTTTCTGTTGCATTTACTGCTTGAGTAAGTCTATCATACACCAGGGAGATGGTGTACAATAGACAAACCAGGGCCATGTTTCCTAGTTTTCCGTAATGCGATTGGTTTAATTAGTGAAAATGTTCCAGCATGAATTCATTTTCTTGCCTCCAAGTTTCATGTTCCCTCCAGGCCCGGAATGTTCACATTGTGGCTCTGTTCTGTTTCAGACTGCTCTACATTAGTTGCCATGGAAACCTGCAAATAAAATTTTAAGAGATCATTGAATCGCTAATCTACATCAGGTGTTCTCAGTCAATAATCCATGAAGCATTTACTCACCGGCCTCACCCAAGACTCCCAGACAGACCGCCCAGTACCACCAAATCTATTCATAATGCAGAACAAATCTTTGCATCAACAAGTAATTCCTTTGTGTTGAAAGACAAAAGTGGTGGTAATATCAGCAATAAGACTATGATGTTTTAGTAATTTATCCCTGTTTTGCTTCATGGCATTCTTTCATATGTAAATCAACTTACCTGGAGTTTAAAAAACATTCTTTGTGTTTTAACGTACTTCATTATAGCCTTGGCCATAAGTATTATGTAATTGTATTGTTCATATTTCCATTTAGCATGTGCATCCAGGGGCTGTAAAGGTTATAAGATTAACGTGTGAATGTATCTTATATAAACTCTGGGTTAAGGAGCTAATCCATTCATGAGAATATTGTCCTCTGATCATTGTAGTTGCAACCTGTCTGAAAAAGATAGATCAGTGGGTTATCCTTTGTCTTTAAAATTGATTACTGAGTAAACAGATTATAGTAAAACTATAAGGTTTGTGTTTTTTTCTGTTACAATGGTGTTGAAATTCTCATAAATATTTTTTTAATTCTGTCTTAAGCTTTTGTGTAAATAAGTGAAGTCAATAAAAGCACAATAGCCCACACTGAAGCAATATGATGAAGATATATTAACCTTTCAGTTAAAATCTAAGTTTTCAGGTATTTTTTTTTTTTTATAAATGTCAGTTCAAGTTGTCATTTATTTTAAATGCCATACATGTATCCAATTAATTACTATGACATTTATTGTTCAAAACAATGTTTTGATGGATTTCTTTCACTTTGTTGTTTTATGATTTATTAGGTTTCCATACTCTGTGTCCCCTTTTTTAATGACTGCTGGTTAAATGCATTTTTGATGAATGCATATTTGCGAAAAAGGCCTTTGCCCACAATAATGGTTCAAAGACTGTTGTAAAATGGTCATTTAGTTTACTTTTAGTATAGGTATAGATCCACTTTTTATCGCATCCGTAACCTATTTCGTGCAAAAATTTATATCCTATTCACCTTGGACTGGACACCAGTTTGAAGGCTGAAAACTGCATTATTTGCAGATCCCCTCCCCCAATAAACTTTGTTGTATCACTGGCGACATCTATCTGTTCTATGAGCCATACTGATGAGCTTGATTCAGTCTAGAGTCAAAACAATTCTATATTAAGACTCTTTAGAAAGCATGGATTACTAACAGGTCTGATGAAAATGTTTATATGTAAATGTATATATCTAAAACAACAAATCTGTTTTAAAAAAAACTAACTGCAAAATACAAAATAATTTCCTTGCATTGCGTCAAACAGAAGTAAAAGGAGTTGCGCAAGAAAATTTAAGGGCATTTGTGGTTTGGAGTGCAACATCCGCAAAGTAGCAGGTCCATGGCCGCGTTCTTCTGAACCCACGATCACCTCCACACCCTCTTGCTGTGTTCCGTGCACTCAGGACCCCAGAGCATGTGTCCACAGACCACTCAGTGAAAATTAAAAGTGGGGAAAGAGGGGAGGGAATCCCTGACGCGTCTTTACCTTGCCTTTACCAAGGAAACCCATGAGCGTGTGCCCTGACGCAACTGCCCATTTTTGGAAACGTGCGTCAATGGTCCAAACCAAATGAGAAATAGGGGTGGACTTGAAAAGCAAGCAGAACTAAATAAACTAAAGCACATTTAACTACATTTCTTGGCTGACAATTATTTGTAAATTATTTTTTGCTCATATTTCTCACTTTGTTACATGAAATGTTCAGTTAATTCCAAGATATGAAAATTACAGAAAAACATAGGACGTGTTGAGCACCCCTAATTTGTTGTGTGGGATATTAGGGCTGTGACGAGCAGTCTCTAGCTGGCGTTGATAAGCGGAGCTGCGAAATAGAGTAGTGCCATTGAAGTGAGTCATCTAACGCCGTGACCCACAGAAGTAGCACTGAAGTTCACTTAGTCGCCAAAATCAGTTCAGCAAAGTCCAGAGCGGTACACTCATCGTTGCCGTGAGTCACTGCTATAGGGACAGGACTAAACCTGCGAGAGCACTGAGTTCACTGAAGAAAAGTAGGTGCTTCACAGTTTTTTTTTTCATTTTTATCTGGTAGAACATCTCAGTATCTATGATTATTAGACATTAGTTGAACAACGGGAGTATTTATTTATTGGGCTATTTAAGAGACATTTGAGAGCGTTGGCTTCTCTAATAATATAATATTATTGTACTTGGACATTACTATACCTACCATTAAATAGTGTTTTGGATATCATTTTTAGATTAGGCATAAAGGAATCGCTTTGCTTGGAAGTGCTTTTTTGCCACTGAAGACACTCTGATCGTGTGGAAATTCATTATCAACCTTCTGAAATTTCCTCCTCTTTCCCTGGATCATGTACCAGGATTACACCGGAACATACGACACATCATCCCGCGGTAGCAGCAGCTCACCGGCGCACCCGGACACTAGCCCTATCCCTGCCTCCAACTACCAGGTACCGATGTTCCTATGCTCATAGGCTCTAAACACACACATTCATTTCGAACTACCAAGTAATCTATTACAACTATGCACATATCTACAGTTTATTCTCTTTCACACTTTCCCTCACTGAATATATACGTTACACAAACATTTTGATCTCCATACTAATCCTACGTTATTGTATTCAATAGCAATACGCGTACTTAAGCAGTGCTACAAAATAATTACACATAGCTACAAGTCTTAAAAACACCGTGATATATAAAATGTTACCAAACTTTTAATATCTCGATGAGTTTCTGTCTGAGTTATTGGATGTCGCTTTCTGACTTCATATGTTCTCTGATAACGAAGCTACATAGATGTTGCGCTTAACTACTGGACATTTGGCTTATTGGATATATGGGGACAGCTCTGAAATGATAATACAGCCCATGTGCACAGATATTTCATATATGAACGTTTTCCGTCTTTCTTTAATTTATCGCTCCATTTATGTCTCTAAATGTGTGTCTCTAAATTTCTTCAGGTCATTTTACAAATGAAAGTTCATGGAGGACGGATATATGTAAAAGGGTTTTACATCTTCGCTTAATGTGTAAAATCCTACCAGAGGAATCCTTCTTGCTCTCTTGACGAACGTTTTCCAGATGGTTTTTTCCCTTTTGTAATCTGTCGTTTTGTTGCGATAGTGCACATGTTGGCCCTCATAACATTATTTCCGTAGAATTAGACTTCTCGACAGATAAGAGTAGCAGTGGCGTGGGTGTTGTGCGTAATATGAAACAAACCCACAGAGAGTGCGCACATAGTGGCCACAGGATGCCACACTTCCGGGAGTGTCACATAGATATGACATTTTATTAAACTTAAGAACCTGCACTCTTCATGTTATCTGAAAACACCTGTTCTTTGGGCATATTTGTAAGTTTAACTTGAAAGTAAAACCAGAATGAACACTGTGTGTCCCAAAAGTAATAGGCATGATCGATTAGTCTTTTAACTGTTGCCTATGTTTTCCTGTTTTAAAATGGAGACATTTTATACAAGTGGTTTAAAAAGAGATAGACTAGTGCTGACTAATGAAAGAGCTCTAAATGAAAGAGTAGTTGAACCAAAGTCTTCTCCTTTAGTTAAATTACACGTACATGTCATTCACTAGTTAAAAAAAATATATAAATATATATATAAATATATATAAAAAAACATAATGCTTTTAATGTTAACGTTTTTTAAAGAGCCATGGGTAATGATATGATGTATGCATGGAGAACAAACTTGGAAAACTAGAAAGAAAATTAATTTTAAAAAGCTTGATAGCACTTTAAACTGCTTAATAAAGGTATTCTTAATGCATTCATAATGTCCTATTGCACACCTTGTAATACGTTTTAGCCTATGTTTCCCTTAATAAATATCCACAATTCTAGTATCCATAATGAACACAAGTTGTATTTTCTTGTCCAGATCTTAGCCTGAATGAACAAGCAGTGGTTAAAATGAATGGGTGCATTTAGGGTCGATTTAACAACTTGTTCCCCAGACGCTTGTGTTTTAATCTCATAGCACTGTCAGAAATTCCATCGGTGTCTTGTAGATTTGCTTATACTGCTTAAGGAGGAACTAAAGAGGAGGGGAACTTAAAACAAACGTGAATAAAACAAATAGCGCTTCAAGAGAGTTTAAGACAATGACGAACGTTTGTCTTGAGGAAAAACGTGAGAGATCCCAAAAGTTTTTGCAGTAATAATAACCTCTGCCATGTTATAGAAGCTGAAGAAACCTCCAGTGAAAAACAAATATTTAAGCGAGCCTTTTGACTGTAGGCTAACATTTTTTGTTTAACAACAGTTGTTTTTAATCAACGCAAAGATTGCTGACGTTGTTTTGAACAACTCTAAGTTTCCCGAAATTCATTCGCCCCCAGATGATTTGCGGTAAACATTCTCCGTCACATGAAATCAGTTTCCCGTTAAAATCCCACCAGGAACATGTGAATGGATTGGAATTTGGTGGATGGAATGTGCTGGCACGAGAACCTAATTTAGCTATCGGGATGACTGGAATAGCACACTGCTTTGTGTGATTTAGCATTTATAAACTATGGCATATCTTAATATTTATGTCTTTAACGAGCATTGTATTATCCTTAAAATATCATTGTTTATGTATTTTTTTAATATCAATCAATTGTTCAATACGAATAATCAAAGTTTAATGCTTGTTAAATGTTAAACTGTTAATAAATATATAAATAATGTTTATTAATTTAACAACATAGTCATTTACAGCAAGTGCAAGAACAGTCAAATAAAAAAGTGGGAGCATTAGTTATTATGGGAGCATTATCCTGGGAGCATTATCCTTTATAACTGGACGTTTTCCAAGTTAAACTAAAATAATCTAATAATCTAATCTAATAATATAATTGTTGCTAATTTTCAGTACAGGCTTTTAACTAAGGCAAACTACCACAACAATTATGTGTAGGACCTGAAAAAATATTTTGTTATTTGTTTATTTAAAAAATAATCTATTATCTTTATTTATTATTTATTTAAAAAGGCAATTGTTTGTTATACTTTATGTTGTAGTCTCCTTATGTTTTTAATGTTTTTTTTAAATAAAGGACATTTAGTTCTTTTTTAAAAATAAAAAAATCTCTAAAAATTCCCACAGAGTGGAGCCAGCGTTATCCGTTGCATCATAGAGGCTATTATCTAACCCTGGTTGGCTTCTGTAAGGGCGGATTGTGGGCTTTCCCATGATCCTCAGTTTGTGTCACCCTGTTGCTCTGGGGTCAAGCAATCAAGAAGGCGCAGTGTGAGATAGCATGTGGGATGATTCATTAGTCTGTAAACATAGGGATTTGTAAAACACCCAGAAAACGGGTGGTTGGGGGAGTGTATTAACAAAGACCAAAAATGAATCATACTATTCTTAAAGTATGGTTAAAAAGTCAAGTTACACAATTCACCCTTTTTCCTAAATGTCACTATTTGTCCAGGTCGAGCACTTATTACTCAATATGAAATTCACAGACAACTGACTTCACTGACAACATAAGCAAAAAGATCAGAAAGAAAAGACATTTTTTTTATTACATCTCTTTCTTTGGCTCTGTGCTTATCCACACCTTTCTTTATCTTTACAGAAGTACAGAGTAGACATGCCTGGCTCTAGCAGTGCCTTTATTCCAACCATTAATGCCATAACTACCAGTCAGGACCTGCAGTGGATGGTTCAGCCTACAGTAATCACCTCTATGTCTAGTCCATACTCCCGGCCTCACCCGTATGGCCTGTCTGTGTCTAGTGGCCCGAGCCTTCTCGGCCACACTGCTCTCACACGGCCTGGGGTCATCCGATCCATCGGTGATGCCCGAGGCCGACGTAAGAGAGATGAGCAGGTTAGTATTGTGTTTTTTACATATTAGGCATGGAAACAACACCAAACCAACAAAACCTGTGTTAATGTATAATATTACAAAACAAGCATATGTCGAAAACTATTGAAAAATGCAGCTTTGTATTTCAGGGGGAGGCATAGTTTTAAACATAATCTTTGATAAATTGCTGAAAAAGTTTACTGTGTGGTAGTTTATAGTTCCCTGTAGGAGGTCTAACTCCTTATTTTGTGAACAGCTCACTCCAGAGGAAGAGGAAAAACGAAGAGTTAGACGTGAAAGAAACAAACTAGCTGCAGCAAAATGTCGGAACCGGAGAAGAGAACTGACTGAGATGCTGCAAGGGGTGAGTTCTCAACTGTCTTTATAAAGACACATTCCCTACATTTACTTACACAATGAAACACATAACTACCACATGGCCAATATCTCAGGACTCATTTTCCAATAGTTCCTAATGACTAAAAACTGAAGTGATTCTAAAAAGCACATTTTTACAGCCAGGAAAAAGCAGTGTTGTCTGGCAGATGTGGGAATGCCCCGAGTCCCAGACAATGCAGGCTGTATATGAACTACTTAGTTTTATAATGGCATCTCTCAGGATGTCAGACCTGAAACATGAGGGAGGAATGTGCTACAGGGGTTTGGATTGTAGCAAATGTCTGATATTGTTTGAAGGGGAAACCACAGCTAACCATCAAACTCCACAGGCTGCTATCTTCCCTTCCCCCACCAGCTGCTTCATTCCTCACCAAATAAGGAACTGTATCTAGTACAACAATAACTAGTCGTTTTCATCCAAAGTACATGTTCTTTCTGTTTCTTTCTTAGTAATTGCAGCGTTTGTTTTGATTTTAGTTTCCTTCTTCCTTCTAGACACATTAATGAGTCAAAGAACTCTGGTTGTCTAGTCACATTGTTGTGTCAGTGTATAAACTTATGCCATTCTTTTCAGTTATACGTTGAACCTCATAAGATACAGCAGTTGTCTGAAATAAACTTGTGTTTAATTTATGTCATTGTGTTGCACCAGGCATCTCTATTTACAGAAAGATACATAATTACCCAGGTTGTTGGCTGGGTGTGCCTTTTATAGTGCTAAATTGCTTTATGAGTTAAGGACAAGGTTTGGGAATGGATGACATGTAGGTGTACATTCACCATAAGGTGTGCCTTAAAATCAGTCCATTCAATCAGATTATTCATGATTATTCATGTTCATGACTATTATTTATGATATGCATATTATAGTGTAAAAATAAAATTGATTCTTGAAAATGTTTGCTGTGAATATTGTACTAATGCAGCATGATCATTTCATGTTTTTTTGAATGCAGGAGACAGAGAAATTAGAGGAGGAAAAGGCTGACCTGCAGAAGGAAATTGAGACACTGCAAAAGGAAAAAGACAAGTTAGAGTTTATGTTAGTGGCTCACAACCCGGTGTGCAAGCTGCCACCTGAGGAACGACATCAGAACTCTCACACCCAACAGTGCTCACCCCTTCCTCTGACCATGCGTTCCAACCTGACTTCCCGGGGCCTAATGAACACCCTCAACCCAGTGGTAGTGAAGCAGGAGCCTTTGGAGGAAGATGAAGAAGAGGAGGATGGAAAAGTCCAGCATTCAGTTATTAAGCCAATCTGCCTGGGTGGTGGCATGTTTTGTTCTGATGGAGACAGCCTCAACACACCAGTGGTGGCTGCATCCACACCGGTTTCCACTCCCAGTAACCCTAGCCTCATCTTCACTTACCCCAGCATGCTGGAACCTGAGAGCCCCTCACCCTCATCAGAGTCCTGCTCCAAAGCCCACCGACGCAGCAGTAGCAGTGGTGATCAGTCTTCAGATTCCCTCAATTCTCCCACCCTGCTGGCGCTTTGAAAGAACTTTTTCATGGTCTCCAGAGCACACTCAGCTTGGATTTGAGCTCACCTCTATGAAGCTGAGAACCCTAAAGGGCTAATTTGCTCATTTTATTTAAACATTTCAGAAGAGAGTTTGAGTTGTTGTTTAAATGTGTGTGCAAATTCCATTCACTATTTCAGCTATGAAAGGTGGTAAGGTTGTATACTGAACACTTGAGAAATGAAAGTCAGTAAAGAAACTAGGAGGAGCTTGCATCGTTCATCTTTAACAAGACTTAGAGCATATTGCAATCAATGTGTAATAAAGTCATTGGCCGCTAGTTTGGAAACGTGACAGGTTATTATTTCCTGCTGGGCATCTGACAGAGAGCAAAATTGCTTAACAGATCTAATTCCTGATAGGTACTGAATCTAACATTGGACATTACGCTAGATGACTGCCCCTAAAGATTGTTACATTTGTACTTGTGACGTGAATATTGTCTTATTGTATTTTGTGTCCTGCTGTTTATATTGTGTAGGGTTCACTGGATGAGCCTGAACGCCAGATGTCAAAAGAATCATCTTGTATAATTAAAGGCTGACCTTTGTTGATATTTTGTACATGTGGCACAAGCACTAACAACATTTTCCAAATTTACACATTTTTTGATATGTTAAGTAAAAAAAGAAAAACCTCTTTAGCATCAGTGAATCTACTGTCAGGGATTTTTGTCTGTGTAAGTGAGCCATACAAGCATTACTAAGCAATTGCACACAGAACTCAAATTAAATCACAATCTATGAGTGTACATAAGGGAAACTCTAGCCATACTAGGCTCTGCCTCTAACCCAGACATGGCAATACTGCTTTCGTATTGGCGCACACTGTGGTTTTCAAATAAAAAACATGAGTATGTTTTACTTTTATAATATATACTTTTATGTCTTGATTGGTAGATGCCCTTTTTGCAGGGTACAGTTTGAACTGAACCATATACCAGCCATACAAGCACTTCTCCCTGAAACACTGGTTGGCTTTATAGCTGCACTTGGGAACAGATGCACTTTGTTAGCAACGTTGCAATCAAATAAAATGCCATTCCTTACAAAGTCAGATTAAAATGATTATAAAGTTTGATGCAATAGGTGAGGGCATTGTGCATTGGACACTGAAGAAAAGATACTATTTGCAATATTTCTGAAAAAACTTTTAAAAACATTCCTTGGAAAAGGAACTTCAGAGAGAACTCAAGGTTATCGTTGCTAAAGTCAATTAATGACTGAGAATCAGTGGGAGTATTTTGTTGTACTAGATGCAGCAAATTGAAATATAAAACAAATGCTGCTTGACTGATTTCTATTTGAAGGACTTTTATGATGCTTATTTATGTCAGGAACCTTTCAAAGAGATATAATTTCAGTGTTTGTAAAATCAAAAGTATGAGAGATTCTAGTTGCGAAAAGTCAATTTAATACCAAAAAAGAAAATGTCTGAGGATTTTGTGATGTAAAATGTTCTCTGTCAATTTTTAAACTGTGTAATTTAAGCAAGCCATCTGTACAACTTTCTGCACATGTCCTGTTTATTGGTCTGTATTTTCTCTTTTTATAAATTGCTTTAACTAAAAGACAGAAAATAACCAACAAAAACAGCAATATGTAAGGTAGTGTTTGTTTGTTTGGTAATTTAGATTTATTATAATGATAATAAAAAATATTTCCAAAGTGGTATTTTTGGATAGTAGTACTTAGCTTGTGCACAGTGTTTGGGTATGTTGGATATCTCATTGTTACATTGTGGTGCTTCTGTATTTTTGAGTCGGTCACAACAGTTGAACGCACCTGGTTTGTTCATTGTTATACTATTTAATTCACCTAGTTTCTGCATTTAATTAATGATGCAAATGTATTCATCTTAATTTTGGATGATATAGCCCTAAATCTGTCATTTAATTGTGATATTCATCTTTATTGTATCTATCATTGCAACAATTGATGTTAATGATAAATATGGGAACACAGGAACAATTGTTTTGTAAAATACATTAAAAAATTATTTGATGAATGGGGATGATAAAGGAGAGGAAACATGAATAAAAATAATCATGTATGTACAGAATGTAGTTCTTTCATCATAAAACTATGCTTGTGCTTCAGCTCTGGTAAAGACATTGCAAGCTGCACTTTATGTGAAAAAATGTCAAAGTTTGTGCATTGAAATGTCTGTAGGTTTTGCTGAGGGGTTTGTTAATCAGACAGAATTGAGACTGTGTCCATTTGGTCAATCACTCTATACATTCATTTAAAATGTCCAAACTCATGTTATTTTACTTACATTTTAAAATTAATCATTTGTGATGTTGAGATTTTGGTAAGAATTAAAAACATTTTAAAAACATTATTGGCTGTCCCGCAGTTGTGTATTGAGCTGTAGACCAAATTTATGTGTATGTGTAGATATCTATTATTTTGAAATAAATATTCCAGTTCTGAAATATTGATTCTGATTCTGTGTCCATTATTACTGCATAGCATAAATGAGGTACATCGTGATGAAATGAAAAATGTTCATTCCTTTTGACACAGTTGATCACTTAAGATTTTTCACATAGAAAATACAAATTAAGTACAAATGATGATGGGATTTAATTTGGACAAATCTGTCCAACTGCATTGATTTGTGTATTGACCAACCAATCAAGCAATCATTTGTGACTTATATTTCATCATAAGAGTAGACATTAACAAATATCTCTCCAAGTTATTTACAACCTACATGTAGGATTTGACTTGGATTTCACTTTCACTTGGTTTGGTATCTGTTTTATGGATGGCAGCATTAGACACTTTTTTGCATTTAGAAGTCATTTGTAATTAGCTAAATAAATAAATTAAATTAACGTGTAAGTATAACGTGTATAAGTAAGCTAAAAACTTTTCCGTGAACTATAAAAACTAAACTGGGAACAAGTAGAAAGCGACAGTGAAGCAATACTGCCACCTATTGGTTGAATAGTGTTACATCATGATTTTCAAAATATTTTTCTATTTTTTAGTCAACGTGTAAAAATAGACTTAATTTGTTGATCTTAATTTGTAGACTTAATCTTAATTTGTTGATCTTAATTTGTAGACTTAATCTTAATTTGTTGATCTTAATTTGTAGACTTGGCCAGGGTCCAAATACTGTCATTGAGACAGTGCAGTCTACAAAGTCTGTCAGACTGTATAAATCTTATCTTAAAGTTGTACCTTCGAATTCTCTGTTCTGGGGGCAGTAGCCAACTGAGGTGCCCTTGAGCAAGGCATCTAACACCCAATTGCTCTCTGGGCGCTGCAGTACTGCCCACTGCTCTGGGTGTGTTCACAGTTTGCAGTTTGGGTGTCCACAATTTACTACTCTAATGTGTATGTGCACTAACTGGATGGGTTAAATGCAGAGGACAAATTGCAAGCATGGGTCACCATACTTGGCCACCGCGCCACTTCGCTTATGTATCAATGTAAGTAATGTATTGAACAGTGATTCTGCATCTGTTGACATGTAGTGACCTTCCTCTCTACACCAAAGACATGTAAAAGAGCAAAATCAGTCCCTTCCAGTCTTTCATCAAAGTCATGCAAATTCTGTTTTTTCTATCTGATATAAATAATCTTTAAACCAGACGGCCCCTACTGGTTTTGCAACAATGTTTGGAAATGATCTTACTAATGGATTATATAATTAGGATATTATTTTGCTCAAAATAACGAAAAGTTACTGACAGGGCTTATATTGCCATACTGGCAGATTAGATTCTGCCTTCAGCTTGCCTGAAAATATATGATGGTTATTTTTTAGCACTCACACAAATAGGCTTGCATATTATGATAGCACATCTCTTCCTCATAAACTTTATTAATGCTCAATCATAAGCAAGGGCACTAACTATAACTTCTGTTTATACTAATCTACTCTATTGACTGTAATGTTGCTTATAATCTAAACAACAAAATTTTAATGAAATTCATGTATAAAATATATGAATGGGGGAGGGGACTTGGATGACTTAGTCCTGACAGTAAATTTAATAAAGGGGACAGAGTTTCAGTTCAAAATATAATAGATTTCCATATACTTATATTTCATATACTTCCAAACACGATCCAAATTTCATACATAAATATATACATAAATATCTGAATCTGCAGGTCAAAAATATAAAATGTCGCCAACTACCATATACACGGGCTGAATAAAATCTCTAACCTACTTAATCTGTTAAGTGAGTTCAGGCTTCAAGTTCCCTGCTGTCTCAAAAGAAAAGACACGCCATTTTTGAGCACTGTGAAATCATTTACAGCACTTTATGACCCAGGGTCATCAGACTTTCACCCATGACCCAGTGATGTTGAGCATGCAGAAAGTTTATCACACAGTCTTTATTCAGAAATGTGTATAGGTTCATAGGTAAGTCAGAAACACGAAGCTGCAAAGTTCGTACCACCACAAGCGTACCATGAAATGAGGTCCTGATTTGTAGTTCGTTGTTTCTCCTGTAGTAATTGAACTACACTACCAGAAATACACGAGAACGGCTCATCGCTGATTGGTTGGACGAAGACACACCCCCTTGTGCTGATAACTGACGATCTGCAGGTCAAGTTAAACGCAGCCGCAAGAGGAGCAGATAATGTGACTATATCGACATAACCTGACATTTTTGTGGGCGCGATGGCGTTAAACTGCAGTAGATTTTACCGCCTTATATTAGGAGCACACACCGCGGCTGAGGCCTGCTCAAATCGAGCACTTCAACAGTCATGTGGAGAATATAAAGTGTATCGACAGTATTCTGGTTTCACGTGTACAGAGAACAGACTTCATCAGGTATGTGTGACAGCTACACGGGTAAAATATCATGAAAAGTACTGAAATCACTTTAAGGACCAGTGTTCTGTTGCAGGAACCCCCTCAACCTAAACTGTAGTTGTTAAGAATTGTACATGTAATAACCTTAGTTATAATTGTTAGGGCATTATGGTTAAGGGTTTTCTTAAGAGTTTTTCATAAGAGTTTTATTGTAACTTGCTGCAGGAGTGAAGAAAACAATGACAAGAGACAAGTATTACAATTCGTACCTAAACACTACACATATCCTTTATAGTTATATTTATTTATTTTTTGTTTGTGATTAACTGCAGGTCTACTTTAAGTGCAACAAGTGTTAGGAGTTGCTTATATAGCACACCTCATGCTAACAAAAATACAAGAGTACAATGGTAATACTAAGACTGTTCAACATGAACACAACATATCAGAACACTGATTAAACGTTATTGTAAAATATGTTAAACGTTTGTGTAATATTTCCATAATTAATGTCACGGACTACCTGTGTGAACAGGAAAGTAAAAGGACTAAGTACTTAAGTCTACTGAAATGAACTGGTTAAAAATGGCTCAGAATTATAAATAGCTCATTATGAAAGGGACTAACATAATTTGTTTGCTGATGTCATTTGGTTTAATATGTTATCCAATGCAATGACATTTATATTTTAGGGCCACAGTAATCAATGTACCATGGTATTACATAACCAATCATCAATACATCACTGTACCATGGTAGTACAACAGAAAATGTAAAGGCATATTCAGTTTGTACAGATTTGGATTTCTGCATCATACAAGGGCCTACTTAGGCTTCATGCAAGAATGATGGCTAAACATAATGATTTGTAAGTGTGACTATAGTGACTATAAATGGTTCCTTCATTTAAAGTGTTGAGCCATGGGATCAGCTGAAGTATCAAATCATACAGTCATGGATGTCACACCATTTGAACATGACAGGATGTTATGCAGGCTTACAGTGAAATCTAATATAATCAAAGTGTTTTCCAACAAACATGTTAAATGTGTTTATCTGTAAATGCATTCCCTGGGTCGTGTTTGAAGTAGCTTTGGATAAAAACATCTAGCAAATAAATGTAATAAAATCTTTGAATCATAACTCATAAATTAAATGCTCAGAACTAAAAGTACAATAACAAAATTAAGGTAATAATTCTTTGTTTCTCCTTACATAGTTGACACTGTAATTGGTTTGTGGCCAGACATGCATAGTCATTGTCCTGCCCAGACACTTCAATTCCACTTCAATCAAGAATAACCAATGGTATCTCGTGCATAGATACCTCCCTGTAATTTTTGTGTAATGTTCAAGCAAAAAAATGTTATAAACACATGCAAAAAATGCAGAAAAATGATAATGTAACAAAGAGTACATATCTGGGTACATGATGTTTTTACATAAAGTAGTCTTAAAGTTAAATTATGCCCATTTTTACAAGATGTAATATAAGTCTGTAGTGTCTCCCTATGTGTCTGTGATGTTTCTGCTCAAAATACCCCACAGATCATTTACTATACAATGCCTTAATACAGAGACAAAAACACTAACGGGTTAGCATGATTTATATTGACGTTTAAAAGCCACCTATTGTTTAATAATGATGAAATAAAACATCACATTAAAACTGGCCTATCATGCATCAGCAGTGGACATACAGAATGCATGATCTGTCGGGTGTGTGACCCCCTTAATGTTCAACAAAACAACATTTAGATTTATGTTTGTATAGTAGAGACATTTTTTGTTATCACTAGCTGCTCAAGTGCAGATATAAACACTCGGACTGTGTAGGCCTCACAAGGTGAGATCTTTGCTAATAGGGGAGAGATTGTCATCAGTTGTGGGCTGTGACACAATATGTTTGTTTTAATACAAACCACTCGTTTTAGTGCATTGAGATTAAAATTGAGATCAGTTAATTAAATTTGTAGTGTTGTGGGTTTTTATCCATCTTTGTTAGTTTTAAAACCCTCTATTTGCTAGTGTACTCTTACAAGTGGCAAAATAAACTAGCAAATAAACATTCAAAATAAATAAACACTTAAAGTCTTATCTTTAAAAACAAATTTGCCTTGTAAATTTGATATTCATTCAAAAATGGTATTCATCTGTTAACATGATTCTAAATAATCCATTTTTTTAGCAGGTTCGAGAGCTAGCAGTTCCAGATGGTCATAGTCAAGTCCTAAAGGATGCTCAGCCTATCTCAGCTTTCCTTACAGACTCTTTTGGACGGAGACATAATTACCTTCGCATTTCCCTCACTGAGAAATGTAACTTCCGCTGTGAGTCTCACATTACTTACATATATACTCACATGTACTTTATGAAAACATTAGCTTGTTCCTGTGAATTGCACTGGTTGTGTACCATGTTAATAATTAATGAAACTGTAAATTAGTAAATAAAAATAATAATTTTCAGTGCTGCAATTTTCTGTCACAATTTTCAGTCCTCCAATTTCTGTTCTCCAAATTCTATTTATGCACAGCAATAGGCAACGAGAGGCTATGCATTACAGTGATTTAACCATAACCAATTTTCAGTAAATGCATTTATTAATAAGAAGAATAAACAATACATATGCAGTGATAGAATTCACTGAGACAAACGGTTTATAAAGATGTGCCACATCTGACTCATGTAGAATTTCGATATATAGTTACATCACAGGTGTGTACATATTGGTATTTCACAGTGGCCTCAAACTGCTTATTGAATCAGACTTTAGTGACCCTGAAATTGTTTTGTATACAACAGGCAACAGCTGGCATTTGACCATGCTCTTTCCCATTGTTATGGATATTAATTAGGAATTAATTGTGGGTAATGTTCTTTTATCCCTTAGGTCAGTATTGTATGCCTGAGGAGGGGGTAAAACTCACACCACGCTCTCAGCTTTTAACAACAGAGGAAGTACTGACATTAGCTCGACTTTTTGTACAAGAGGGAGTGAACAAGATACGTCTGACTGGAGGGGAACCCCTTATTCGTCAAGATATTCTGCACATTGTTGGTAATTTTTACAAATTGTATTTTGCTATTGTATGTCTGTAAAAGCTCACTTAAACTTGCACTGGATGTTTGTGCAGTACATTACAGTTTAAATGCACTGTGTTTTTCTGGACACGTATCTCCCATATATGATGCGTTATTGGTCCTAAACGCCTACTGACAGAACTGTGAGTTAATATAAATAGAGAAAGTTACTGTGCGATTGAAGATTTGAGAGATTTAGCTAAATCGGTTTAATTACCAATTTGTAGTTCAAATAACAATGCATAGTTAAGTTATAAATACACATTCAAAGCAGAACTGCGTTGCAATCGCCCTGCTAACTCCACCTTACACCTTAAACTGTTAAATGTTTTAATGAGATGTTTAGACATGCATTGCATGACCCAGATTTTCCTATTTATTTTCCATATTTTATCCAAGGTTTTTCCATGCATTTGCTATTGCCATGCTTTACCAGTTGAGATACAGCAAAGCTTAACTGAAGAACTTAGTGTAGAACTAAAGGGAGAACTAATCATCTATGGTCAGTTAATTTTAAGTTTGAATCAATGTTACAGTAAGATCAGCACTGATACTCATGCTCTTGATCATGTGCTACATGTGTCATGTGCCTATTCCCTGTAAGCACAAACCTTCAAGCACAAAATATATACATCACAAAGAGTCATGAGACATGTTTAAATTCATATTACACAATGCAAAATTAATGGTTTCACTTTGGTCTTTCCTCAAGCTGAATTAAGAAAACTGGAGGGTCTGAAGACCATTGCAATCACCACTAATGGCATGAATTTGACCAGAATGCTGCCTGGCCTTAAAAAGGCTGGAGTGGATCTACTTAACATCAGCATGGACTCCTTAGTACCTGTCAAATTTGAGTTCATCACCAGACGTAAAGGTACATGACACTGCTGCTGATTAGTCACTTACTAGAAGAAATATACAGAACACTTGCCCAAAGAATACTTTATCACATTGCATTTCTTCAGGATGGCTGTAGATAGATGCAGATAAAAAACAATGAATTGTCCCGAATTAAGAAGTTCAGACAGTTGGAGGCCATTGACTTGCAGTACTTAGGTAGCAGCAAAAGGAAAGTAATTGAAAGTCATCAATTATATACAGCTCTGGAAAAAATTAAGAGACCACCATTGCAAAATTATCAGTTTCTCTCGTTTTAGTCTTTATATGTAGGTGTTTAAATAAAACGTGTTTGGTTTGTTCTATAATCTACTAACAACATTTCACCAAATTCCAAATAAACATATTGTCATTTAGAGCATATGCAGGGTTTTCAGACCTCAGATAATGCAAAATTAATAAAACAAATGTTCATACTAATTTTTAAACAACACAATACTACCGTTTTAACTTATGAGTTCAAAACCAACATTTGGTGGAATATCCCTGTTTATTAATCACAGCTTTCATGCTTGGGCATGGTCTCCACCAGTCTTTCACATTGCTGTTGGGTGACTTTATGCCACTCCTGGTGCAAAAGTTCAAACAGCTCGACTTTGTTTGATGTCTTGTGACCATCCATCTTCCTCTCGATCACAATACAGAGATTTTCAGTGGGGTTCTGGTCTGCAGATTGGGCTAACCATGACAGGGTCTTGATCTGGATCTATACAAATCTTGATTGACCTGGCTGTGTGGCATGGAGCATTGTCAGAGCAGAAGGAAGCAGGTTTTCTTCCAGGACAACCTTGTATGTGGCTTGATTCATGCGCCCTTCACAAAGGAGAATATGCCCAATTCCAGCCTTGCTGAAGCACCCCCAGATCATCACAATGCTCCACCAGATTTCACTGGGGGTGTGAGACATTATGGCTTGTAGGCAGGGGTGTAACAATACATTGATATTGATCAATGTTTCGGTCAAATGTATAACGATACAATGAATCGATGCCACAGATTGACATGCCACATCTTCACAAAACATGAGATCCGCTACACACTTTCGCCAAAGCATGTATTTTCATTTCCTCACTATACTGTCTTCCTGTGCGTCAGATTATGATGCAACAAAGCGGTGGTAGCAGGGAAATGACAGACACAGATTTTGTGTCTGCTGTTGATGCAAATCGTGGGTATGGGAATATTTTGTGTTTGTGAAACTAAATGGGCAAACCCATGTAATTTGTAAATGTTGCCAGTGCCAGCTAAAAATTCAACAAAATTGTCAGTGCATTTAAAAAGAAAACCTGAACTTAAAGAAAGCACTTTGGCTGACGAAATACAGTCACTGTCACCTCAAATCATGTGACCATTATTTATTTTTCTTTATTTAAAAATATTAAAAAAAAAAAAAAATTTAAATATAAACAATGTATTTTTTTGTTATAAATGTCCCAATTGGGCCATGTGCAGTCTTCAAAGAGTTTAATTAAACATTCTTGTTATGTGTTTTTGTTGCATTTTTAAGTTTTGTGGGAATAAAAATGTAACTGGCTGTGTAAACTAGGAACATCAAATCGAACAATTACTCAATATACCCCCCAAATGATTTGAATTGTATTACTGATTTTTTGAAGGTTTAGGCAAACATCATATGAGGTGGATGAGATTTACTTTACACCCCTACTTGTAGGCCTCTCCAGGTCTCTGTCTAACCATTAGATGACCAGGTGTTGGGCAAAGATGAAAATTGGACACATCAGCGAAGATGACCTTAATCCAGTCCTCTTTCGATCCAATCCTTATGGTCTTTTGCAAACATCAGCCTGGATCTTCTTTGCTTCTAATTGATAAAGGGCTTTTTCTATCTTTGAGCCTATTTTGAACCATCCTCGCGGTGCACTTCACCCCAGCAGCCATTTGAAATTATTTTTGTAGGTCACTTGATATCATCCTATGGTTTTTGGATGATATTTGAATGAGTTGGTGGTCATCTTGTTTAGTGGAGTCGTTTTTGCCCTCCACTGGTCTGTAGTTTTGTTGTCGACATTGTCTGCAGCTTGACCTTGTTCTTATGAACCACTGTCTTTGAAATGTTAAGGATGGAAGCAGTCTTATGCTTACTGTATCACTCTGCTAGCAGAGTAATAGACCTGAACCCTTGGTGTTCTTACTCTAAACTTTTCAACACTTTTTAGTAGTCATTATTTGATTCCACTTACTTTTGAGGTTCTGCTAGCACTGTTTTTGCCATCTAGCTGGTTCTATTGCAAGAGGGTAGTGATGACCACAACCATGTTTTCTATACTTTTCCTCGTTAAATAATATTTGGTTTAGGTGATCACTTAATCAGTACTTCATTAAGCAGAATGAGATGTGCCTGTGTTGGAATTCAACAGACTGGAATGACAAAGAATGGAATGGCTGCCCTAAATGTAAAGAAAATTTTGGAGTGGTCTCTTAATTTTTAATTTTTTAAACATTAAGATGTGTAGGGACATGTGTAGGGACAATCCATTGTTCTCTTTGGAAACACATTACAATAACTGGATATTTATTTCAAGGGTAAATGTTCCAATCAAAAATGGTCCAGTAGAAAAAAGGGTTACCTATACATTACCGTTTGTGATCATTTGCTTCATTTATTTTATTTACTTTAAACTTTCAGTGACATGGATAAAATGACCCAGCTATACTCAGCTGCAAGCAATCCTTAAAATTCTTTCTATTGGACTGCATGTGCCTACTAGAAAATAAGTGGAAAGAAATATACTTATGAAATAAATGGCTACAGAAATTTGACGCAGTGGTGAAAGTCAAACATTGGGAGCCAATATTTGCTTGTAACTCTAACAGTATGTATTTTCTATTTAATGCTTAATATTGGTACCACTTTCAGGGTTTCATAAAGTGATGGAAGGCATTGAGAAGGCTATTGAAATGGGCTACAATCCAGTCAAGGTAACATACCCGATTCATTTTTTTGCACAAGGACCTTGTAACACCTGATGGCAGAAATAGTAAATAGTCCTTCTCTTTCAAGACTTTAAGAAGTTTGAATAAAGTAGTTAATAATACACAAAAGTAGTAACAGCAATACAAAATTCTACATTGTGCACAAAATCTAGATGTTGCAACAACCCCTTGTTGACTTTTTGCACTAAACATGAGAAGAATTAGTTATTCTTGTACATTGTTAACTGCTTTCAGGTGAACTGTGTGGTCATGAGAGGTTTTAATGAAGATGAGTTACTGAACTTTGTGGCACTTACAGAGAAGAAACCGTTGGATGTGAGATTTATAGAATACATGCCTTTTGATGGTAAGGTTATGTTTTAATTTAATTATATATATATATATATAGCTACAGTCGTGAAAAAATTAGGACACCCTATGAAAGCCTTTTGTAACATTATTGCAACATTTTGGATATATGGATATTTAATCTCAATTTTAACAATACAGAGAGATTAAAGTAATATATCTAAGCAATTAAAACTGAAGAGGGGATTTTCTGTAAAATGTAATTCCACAAAATGCAAATTCTAACTGAGGCAAAAGTTAGGACACCCTCACATGTATTCCCTCTTAAAATGGCTCAAATCACACACAGGTGTATCACACCAGGTGCACATAATTAGTAGATCGTTACTCAGCATTTTGAATGAGACTTGCCCCATCTAAACCTCAGACAGTTAGTTTGGTCTGCTCCTGACTGTTGAAGTGAAAGTGAGCACCATGGTGAGAGCAAAAGAGCTGTCAGAGGCCTTCAGAATAAAAATCGTAGCATCCTATGAGTCTGGTAAGGGATTTAAAAAGATCTCAAAAGATTTTGTAATCAGCCATTCCACTGTCCGGAAGATTGTCTACAAGTGGAGGGCTTTCAAAACAACTGCCAACATGCCCAGGTCTGGTCGCCCCAGCAAGTTCACCCCAAGAGCAGACCGCAAGATGCTAAAAGAGGTCTCCAAAAACCCTAAAATGTCATCTCGGGACCTACAGCAGGCTCTGGCTACTGTTGATGTAAAAGTGCATGCCTCTACAATCAGAAGAGTACAATCAGTAGGTAGTCCGGTGACCGGTACCTACTGACCGGTGATTCTGAAGATCTGTAGCTGAAATAACTGCAGTGAGACATTTCTTGTAGCCATCTACAAGTCTCTGACATCGGTCTGAGGAAATTTTACCCCACTCCTCAATGCAGAATTTTTTTTAGCTGTGAGATGTGTGAGGGGTTTCTTGCATGTACAGCCCTTTTCAAGTCACCCCACAGCACCTCAATGGGATTCAGATCTGGACTTTGACAGTCCACCGACTTGGACTTTTGATCTGGACCGGTCAGTAGGTAGTGACCGGTCCAGATCTGGACTTTGACAATGACTTGTCAGCATTTCATTAATAAGACAGCAACCACCAGCTCCCGATCAGACACTTCAATAGGATGAACTAGCAAGAACTACTCTCATTTACTGCACAAAACAATAAAACAATTCTTATCAAAGAAAGATCTAATACAGCATGGTTCAAAAAAACGTACTTATGTTTCAAGATTCAAGATTTATTTGTCACAAATAAGTGAAGTAATTTCAAAATCTGTGGAAGTCTCTGGAAGCCAGGAGATTGCATTCCTGCATTGACTGTGAACACAGTAAAGCAGAGCCCGCAAAAATACTTTGCGAGAAGCTGCTTCTCTCAATTAAAGCTGCAATCCATAACTTTTGCCTCTATTGTATCTCTGCTTGAAACAACAAAATTGCAAGTTACTTGCAGTGTTCTTAAAGGAATAGTTGACCCCAAAGTGAAAAAACAAGCTTCGAATGCCCCAACATTCCAGCACCCACACACCACACAGATTTAGTAGCCCGGAGATCGTTTCAAACACTGATCCATTTTTTTTTTGCTCAATGTATTTCACTAACTGATTTTTGTTCATTTTTAACCAGAAAAGCAGATTTAAAATTGCATCTCCACTTTTTAAGCCCAATTTTAAAACATTATAAACTAACTACTAGTCAATCTCACTAATTAACTGATGTCAAGTTGACCATTGTATCACATCCCAAGACAATAAAGCTAAATAATTAAATATTTGTTCTAGTTGGCTGGAAATAAAGATTGATTTTCAAGAGCCAGTAGCAGAAGCTGATATATTGTCATCGTTAAATGTTCCTGCCCTAAATGTCAATAATTACAGCGGTCACTTTAAGAACAAACTGATTAGATACAATCGACTTTATTGGATCACTGTGAGAGGGAGGTGTGCAAACTATGACTCAACTGGCTTCACCTCAGCTGACCTATGAAAGAACACAGTATTTACCCCTTGCTGTTTTTCCTTAAATTGGACTTTTTTGAGGTTTATACTATTAGAATTAAGCACCGTGCCTACCATACACAATACTAGTGGCAGTGTAAAATAAATTGTCCACTCCAATTAGCCAGTCAGTATAATCTAAAGCCCGCATGAAAAATCATTAAATGTGTCAGATGACGTTACACGTTAGTTAGCATATTAATGTCACTGCATTGTATTTGCATTCTGTCTAGTAGCAATGCTACTGCTCTGCTAAAATCCTGATTAATAAATCTGACAAAATTACCATCTACATAAGCTACAGCTGTGCCATGATTTCAGCTGTATTTACATAAAATTATCACTCCGAAAGTAGAAACGTTTTTATTTATCTCACAAAGTGCAGTCTGTGTCAGGGTGACTATCTACAAAAGTCACTGAGGTTTGTCCATAAGTCGCTAGATTTGTTGCTAGGTACTTTCTTAAAAAAAAGTCACAAATGGGGTGAGAAAACTCGATGTTGGAAACACTGCTTGAAGCAGTGCATGTTGATTAGAAATTTTGTCAGATAGATGAAAGATGCAATGCCATTTGAATGTGACTTATGGCAGTACCGTGAGAGTAATTTCAAAAGCAGATGGCTGGCTCAGCTGGATAAAAATATACCATGACGGAAATGTAAAATTCAGTCAGAGCAACGGATATGCTGAATGCTGTCTTCCGTAGTGCAGGTCAGTAGCTTTAAGTTAAAGTCAGTCTAGCAAAACCGTAATTTGTATTTACATAAACATTTTTTATTTATTTTTCTAATTATTCAGTGTACATTTTTCTATTCATTAGATTACACTACTATAGTGGCCTTAAAGCCAATAGACATGTACAAACGCCATTATTGCGCATTAATATTGAAGATTTATTACTAATTAATTTAATCTGCCATTTAATAAAATTTTTATTAATTTTATCAATTTTAGCATGCCATTTCACCATAATGTACAACAATTGTTGTACATTATGGTGAAATGGCATGCTAAAATAGCATGCTATTTAACATATAAAAATAGAATATTAAATAACTTTACACCTCAGTCCTTACACATTGATCTCTTTAGGTAACAGATGGAACTTTAAGAAGATGGTGAGTTATCAGGAAATGTTTGACTGTATAAAACAGAAATGGCCCAATCTAGAGCTGGTGTCTGGAGAAGAAACAAACACAGCCAAGGTCAGCCAAACTCCTGACTGCGCAATGTATCAATTTTACTGTGAATTAGTTTCAGTGCTAAATTTGCACTGAAGTTAATTCAATAATGTTTGTTTTGACTATGTGCTTAGTCAATTTATCTTTTTTGTTATATCACATTTTGACCATTGTTACTATAGTACCAGTTTATTGGTCTGTAGATGTTGGTTTATGGACATTTTTGTTTATTACTTTTTATATTATTGAGTCCAAGGTTTTGAGATGTTCCTTTAGTTAATTTGTTTGTTAGGTCAACCAAAAAATCTAAATTGGGTTAGCTTACCCTTAAGTTTCAAAACATTTAATTTTACAAATTTTTTGTAGCATGAATAGCTGTTCCACAAAATAAATGTGGAGCATCTGGCAGCCCCTGGTCCTCATTCACTTTTATTGTAAGAAAAGAGACATTCTCCTAAACATTTGCCTTGATGTTCCATAATATAAATATAGTATATGTGTCACTTGATAGCGAGTTAATGTGATAAAATGTGAGTAAATAGCAATTTTCATTTTTGGATTGATTACCTCTCAGTTCATCTAAAAATTAAAATTCTTCCATTAGTTACTCAGCCCATGTCATTCCAAACCTGTATGACTTTTTAGCTTTTGCAAAACACAAAAGATATTTTGAAGCTCTTTGACATCCATTATGGATGTCAAAGATGGACACAAAACCACTGAGAAATTTCTCAAAATATCTTATTTTGTGTTTCATAGAATGAGGTTAAATGCTGAAAAAACATTTTTTGGGTCATCTATAACTTGTAGGTTGTAGAACCATGAGGTGTTAGATAAGCCCTCCTGTGTGTGTGTGTTTTGCTGTGTGGTCATAGGCATTTAAAGTACCAGGATTTCAGGGACAGCTGGGATTCATAACCTCTATGTCAGACAATTTCTGTGGCTCCTGCAATCGCCTGCGCATCACAGCTGATGGCAACCTGAAGGTACTTTAATGTAGCTTGTGTGTGATGTTAAAGGGATAGTTCACTGAAAAAATACAAATTCTGTCATAGTTTGCTCACCCTGTTTAAATGTCTTTATTCTGCTTAAGACAAAGAAGATTTTTTAAAGAATGTTTGTAAACTAAACAGTTTAGTGGCACCATTGAATTCCATAGTAGGAAAAAATACTATGGAGGTATATGGTCCCCAGAACTGTTTCAATACAAACATTCTTTAAAATATCTTTGTGTTCAGCAAAGAAGTTTATACAGGTCTGGACAACTTTAGGGTCAGTAAATGACGACAGAATTTTCATTTTCCGGTGAACCATCCCTTTAACATATCAACCTTTCATCAAATAGCTAGCCATCAGTTGAGCACACCACAAGAACCAGGCAGACAGACAATTAGTGTGCCATGGTCTTAAAGCTTTTCATTTACCTGTCTCTTTACTGTAGATTTGTGTTATGTGTATGTCTGTTTTGTGGTAGGTGTGTTTGTTTGGGAATTCTGAGGTATCCTTGAGGGACTGTCTGCGCTCTGGAGCATCTGACGAGGAACTTCTGCACATCATAGGGGCGGCAGTAGGGAGAAAGAAGAAACAACACGCAGGTACACACACAAAATATAACAGCACATCAACATGTCAGATATTTTAAATGCAAAGTAATGTAAAAATACCAATGTTTTTATTCCTTATAAAGGATACTATTATTTCCCATTATTTTTTCCCAGTATGATCTCGTAATGTCAAACCATTTTACATTATGTGGCTTTATTATACATTACGTTGGCAGAAAATAGTGTTTATGACAAGGGCAATGTGAGAAAAATTTGGTTTTCCCTTGTTGTGTGTTAGGACTGTCACTTTAAGCATTTTAGAATATCCCCACCCTGATTGTAAACCAGAATATGATTTTGAAGCTAATGTTATCTGGCTTGAGTAGACAGTGGGTGGACTTGAGCCTTAAAGCTATAAATGTTTCAAAATCCACAAATGCACAGGAAGCGATTAACAAATTAGATTATGGCTCTCTTCCTAACCTTAGTGGGCCTGTGTATTGTAATTTTTGTTTGTGGTGTGTTTAGAATTGATCAGAACCCAGTCTATCTTTCTAATTCTCTTCAGCACTTGTTATTGATTACTGATTTTTAGATTAGTATCCTTAAACAGTATTCAGATCGTCTAATCCTGTCTTTTAGGTTTTTGAATTTTTAAGTATATGATAACTTTTTCTTTAGGGATGTTTAATATATCTCAGATGAAGAACAGGCCGATGATCCTCATTGGTGGGTGACATGGCTGTACGTAATACACTTCCCACCTCACACTCTCTTCTTCTGTCCTTCTTTGGAGTAAACATTAAACTTAATTCACATTAAACCTGCAGAAACATGTTTATGTTTGTTATTGTAACAAAAAAAGTTTGAATGTTTTTTAAATCTAAAAAAAAATCATATAGGTGTCTTTTATAGGTGTGGTAGGCCTACCTTGATGACACAGTAGAACCAGGACAGTCATTAGGTGCTTCCCTACTCTACCCTTAACTGTTAACCACAGTTGGCAGGTCAAAGAGGCGATTATTTTGTAACTGTCCAACACCCTTCTCTGCTTCCCTTTTGGCAGAACATAATTGACACTGATTTTCAGTTGTTTTTAAACATTTGGATAATGTCTAACAGCATACATACTTGTTTTTTAATTGTTTTTTATAATTGTTTACTGATATTGATGATTGGCTAATACGTCAGTATTAGCTACTATGCAAACTATGTTTGGTTATATCATTCACTCTATTTTCCATGTATCCAGCTTTGAAGGATTCACAAATGTGAAAGAGGCTGGATTGTTAAATGTTTCCATTCTTTTGTACAGGTAAAGATGGCAACTGGCTTCCTCATGAATTTAGAGGCCATCCAAGGCAGTCT
This sequence comes from Chromobotia macracanthus, assembly GCA_036877525.1. Lineage (NCBI taxonomy): Eukaryota > Metazoa > Chordata > Actinopteri > Cypriniformes > Botiidae > Chromobotia > Chromobotia macracanthus. The sequence goes on along the minus strand of JAZGTH010000090.1, from coordinate 328,305 downwards.
CTTCCTCACCTCACCTCATCCTCTGCTACAACCCAGTCTTCTAACAATTACAGTCAACATTGGTGTGGCAATGCCCATCAACACAATGCAATAGATTTGAGTCATTGTAGTAAGGAAAACCAACCAGGTTTTTATCAGTGTATTAATGCTTCTTATGGGATGAGATGGAGATGGGCAGCCTTAGAGGCACTTAGCTGTGACTTAATGACAAACTCTTATTGCCAGGTGAATGCTGGTGCTTCAGAAAAACTCACAGTCGTAAACTTTAATACGCACATCTCAGGGTGGGGGTCTTGCCCTGCCCAGCTACATTCCAAAACATTCAACCTTATGCCTGCACCTAGTGCACTAGTTATGCAATCTAAATGCAGAGGCTTAGTTCTGCAGTGTGTGCAGCGGTTCCACAGTGAAACCCATAAATATGGTCTTGATTTAAAAATACAAGACCCAGAGTCTTCCAGTCTGGATGGAACCTCTGATCGGCTGACCCACACTGATGAACAGGGTAAAGCCTCCATGGTCAACGTGGTGAGTAAAGCAGTAACTCACCGCATAGCCACAGCTTGTAGCAAGGTCATCCTGGGCCCAAAAGCTTTTAATCTGTTGCGTGCCAACCAACTTGCCAAGGGTGATGCCCTAGCAGTAGCTCAGCTAGCTGGCATCATGGGTGCTAAACAAACAGCATCTCTTATTCCTCTTTGCCACACGCTTCCTCTTGCCCATACCTCCATTACCATAGAGCTGCTGGAGGAAAGACATACTGCTATTATCAAGGCAACCTGCCAAACCATGGGCCGCACAGGAGTGGAGATGGAGGCTTTGACCGCAGTGACAGTGGCATCGCTGGCGCTGTATGATATGTGCAAGTCTGTCAGTCGTGACATCATTATTACTGACATCAAGTTACTAAGCAAGATGGGTGGGCAAAGAGGCGACTTCCAGCGTTGTCCTGACTAATGTAGCAAGGGGACTAATGTAGTTTCTGAATGTAGCACTGTCATTCTCTCAAGTGTTTTAAGTATTTCGTAACAAAGTGTGCCTTTAGATGAAACTGACCGTTACTGCCAATTTACTGGTTCTGTATCAGCAAAATTCTTTTTTACGACCAGCCTAAAATTTGACTACATTCATTAGAGACTTTTATCATTTGTTACTATCAACTTCACTATTAAGAATATTTCCATAATCTAATCTTGATCAGCATTATATAAGGCTTTTATCAGTAAATGCTTATTTACACCACAAAACAACTCACTGGTAGATCTCTGAACCATTCATACAATGTGATACACATTTTTGTCAAGCTTTGAAATAAATGAAAGCAAACTGCAGTTGGCGTGCTTTGATCCTAAAGGCTTATTGTGTTAAAAATATACACTGTGCACATTAAAACAGTAGTAACTGTATAACTGACAGTATTTAAATATTGATGAATTAAAAAAGTAAAAAAATACTAATGATTTATATCTAAAATTAAACCTTTTTAAATGACCATTAGGAAAGTTCAGTGTTTCTAAAAAATTATGTTGGAGATTGGTTCATATTTCCTGATCATATTTGTAAATGGCACATTTTTCTGTGGTCAATAGAGGGCAGTGTTGAGGCTTTATAAACAATACATTATAAACAAAGTGCGGAACAACAGTGAATGGGACAGATTTATAATCGAAAGTAGGATGCAGTAATTTAAGAATAAACATGAGTAAACAGTTTACAAATATCAGTGAAACGTTTAATGTTTCTCCTACAAAATGACATGGGGTGTGAGGAAAGGGGAGTGAGGGTTGAACCATAAAAAACATGAAAGGGATGCCATCGTGATACAGACCTGAAAACTCACAATATAGTTAGCATAATTATAACATTTCTGTTGTAATGCTGTGTACAAATACAAAATACAGCAAACTAAAGGCAAATAGTTACAGCTTGAATTTACAGAGAAAAAAAATCTCATTTCCATTTCTAAACTAATTTGACTTTTTTCCTCAAACAGTTATGATGTGTACAAAATAACTTTGAATTCATAAAAAAAACCTCACCTAATCAGTCTTTTAAAACTACATATGTGCTCGGCACAATATGTAACCTATCAAAACCATGGTTGCAATAATGAACACAGACTGTGAAGTATTTCATGTCATTAGTAATAACTATATGTCACTGGTAATAAATAATTACAGGTGAATTACTGCTGACAACCACACCTGTGCAACACTAAAGAAACCATCAAGTGCATTGTTGGGCCAAGCAGAAACATTCTTTTCAAAGTAGATAATAAAGTGGGTGACATTTAGCAGTCAGACTTGGTCTTCAGAGATGCTGTTTGATGTTTTATCTAGGTATGTTGCAACAAAGGGTGGAAAAGATAACTATATAAAGGCATGGTCATTTTTATCAATTTTCTTTACCCTTCATTTATGCCCCATATCAAATCTAGCCTTCTATATTTAATCGAGAAAAATTTCAAATCACAATGCTCTGGAAAGGTCAGTGTACGCAATATAATAATATATACTTAATTTTTCATTCTCCTATCAGCCTTTGGCTCCTCAGGTTTGTATTGCAGGAAAATCTGTCTTATAAAAAGTGCATCAAGCAACTAGCTACATTTGTTTTTTTTCTGAACTGGCCAATTAATAACCTAATATACATACAAAAATAATACAAATAATACTGCTGAAGATTTTAATTCTCTGTGGAACGGAAAGACAGAAAAGCCAAAGCTTCTCTGTGGAAAAATATTACTTACATCAGCGATGTCACTCCTATATGACATAATACAAAAAAACAAAAATAATGTAAAAAAGCCCAAAACACTTTTTTAAATTTGGCACAGGAGTGTTTTTAAATATGTTTTGCTGAGTGCAATTAATTTTGGTGTACCCTAAACAATAAATTGTTCAAACTCATTTCTAACTGTGATCTGAACTGTGATCACAAATTAATCTCAAGATGTATGATTTAGCCCTAAGATAACCTTTCTAATAAGAACTTTAGGAGTTGTTAGGAAGTGCAATCTTAATGATTATAGACAGATTAAAGCCTTTAAAACACTCAACTTTGAATAGGCAGTATTTTTTAAAATGTCACAACCTATTAGGTAAAACCTGGAACTAAGTGCAAGATTTTAAGCACAACTGCCATTTGTCATAAAATCCTAACTCACAAGCAATCAAGCCATTAGTGACCAAAACGTGACATAAAAGATTAAAATATGTACTTTTGGTATGCAGGTACATCTTTGAAAAAAAGTTTAAATAGACACTTTTCAATCCTTAAATCTAAACAAGTACAAATAATGAGCTGATGCAAGTGAGAAAGGAGAGATTGACATGCACTTGCCCTTTATTATGGCACTGTAAGTTATGCATTTTTTGAACTGTTAATAAAATTATTATTAAATTATCCCACTGGCTCAGAAAATATGGATGTACCAGGATGTACCTGTTCTCATGCCAACACCCTCCTTGTTCTTTAAGTAGGGTCAGGGGGTGCATAGCTGTACCAACACAAATGAAAGAATAGCACCAAGTGCATCCGTACTCATCTGTTCCTGAAACGATAAACACAATTGCCTTCTACAAAACTGCTGTCCCAATCTGGAGACACAACAGAGGAGGCCAAATTGACTTGTATGCTGCAATAAAGGTAGTTTCATGTCTCACTATAAAAACACATCTGAAGGAAAGGGTCATTGTTGGCTCACCTCACTGGTTACTATCAGAAGTGTAAACTTGCCTGACTTTAACATTGCTTTAAGATCTATATCACAGGCCTCTCCTTGTACTTGCTAATACCAATTCCTCTGCCACATCATGCTAACTACACGGTCATTGTATGTACATCTGCAACCTTTGTCTCAACTATAGCTATATAATATATGTCATTTAAAAAATATAAACAAAATACAAGAGAAAAGACAATCAAAGTGGGTTACAAAATGCTGACCTTGCATTAACTGGTATAAGTTGGAATTGGACAGCTCCATACGAGCACAATAGCAGTTAACACAATGGTTACCTATGGTGTTTATAACACTTAAAAAAATCAATTGAGGTTGTTCAACCACATAGTAGTTGTTCATCCCTTCCTAGAAAACTGCTTCAGGGGGCTTAGTTACACAGGGTAGTTGCAGAGGACAGAATTAGCAAATGGTGAGCCATTACAGATTTACGGTCAGAAATTAATTCTAGTAACAACTGGAACAGGTCACTTTAGCATACTTTGAAATATTTCAATGAAAAAATATGTGGTATAACAAGAAAAATTATAGTGGGTCTGCCTCTACATATAAATATATAAATGTTTTTCTTTTTGTATTTATGTTTTAATGTATTTATTTTTGTTGTACTGTAATTTTGCAGTGAAGTAATGCTTTAACAATCCTGTGGATTCATTTGTTTGAGAATAGGTATGTGCTGCCAGCACCATTTATTCTCAGGGTATATTACCCTTCAGGTTTCATTATATTCTCTGAGTCTCTATGTCAAAGTGCTGTTCTTTCCTGGCATCTCCATCTTGGAGGTAGTCCTTAAAAAGCCATTTATGTCTAGAGGCACTTGGGGCAATAGCACCCTTACCTGTAAGGCTGCGTCCACAGTGTCATACTTTTTGTGTTGTTAACTCAACATGCAGGGATTAATTTTCTTCTTTGCTCTTAATTTAGCTCTCTCCATTTTTAGGATTAAAAATCATCAGCTACCTCCTTTAAAATGATAAGCACAGTTGGATCCTGAATGTACTGCTCAGATCTCTCCATTTCCTAATGTTAGAGAAGAGTGAGAAAATGCGTGGTCAGGAAAACAAATTTGGGGAAAAATGAACCATCTGGATTCCACCTGAAGTGACTCAGTGTTCAGGTTACTGTTTTATGAGCCCTGATACCACCCAGCCAAACTCAATTTTGTCACCAGATCCACTTCCTCTGACACCTTTGGACATCGTTCCAGCTCAGGGTGTACATGCGGCCACACTAACAAATAGGAAGAAAGAGGTCAATAGTTCAACTTGGTGACTGGTCGCTCACGATCTGCGCTGTCAACCAACTGGTTGACAGAACGCTTGCGGTTGCGTTTGAGCTTTGAGTCCTTGTCGAACACTTCACCAGAGCGAAGCGCTGACACGAGGTCATCAAACTCTCCCACCTCCTCTGACACGCTTCCTCCTGCACTTTTCTTTGCATGCTTCTCTCGTTCCCTCTGTTCTTTCAACTGAGACAGATAAATGAACAGAGATAATCTTGATTATACTGGATACCACTAATACTTTTTGAATTGCAAACATAATCACATAAACAAAAAATAATTTTGTTATGTTGTAGCCTATACTACAATTGTTGAAAATTTATTTTTCTCCCTTGTTCCACCTGGCACTTCTCAGAAAATAATGCATGGTTGTCACATGCATTTTACTCCCAAAATTATTGATTATAAATAATTTTACAATTATATTTAATATTACAAAGATTATAAATTATAAATAATTGAGGAAACATCAATTCAAACACACTTTCCGCTGCCAGTTGTGGCACTATGACTTCTTTGTGAGCAAGCACACAAAGAGCAAGTTGCCATAAATGTATTGCCTCACAATGGCAACACTGTTCAAGATATTCAAAAACAAGATAACAACTCATTTACAATTTAGCATCTTTAATGTCTCTATTTTATTCTGACTAAGCCTGAAGTGACTTGAGTAAATGCTTGGGTTCTAATTAAATCCTAGAGAAAAGAATAGGACCCTTCACACTTTCAGTGCTTGGGCCCTAATAATCCTAGGGAAAACAACATGGCCCTTTGCACTTTCAGTGCTTGGGCCATAACAATAAGGCTTTTCGCACTTTCAGTGCTTGGGCCCTAAAAAATCAAAATGAGAAAAAAAAGAGAAACAATAGGGACAAAAAAATTGCAAAAACAATTAGTTCAGAAATAGGTTGTCAAGAAAAAAATGCAAGAAGAAAACCTTCATAAATTGCAAGAAGAGAACAAACTGCTAAATATTAACCAGGCACAAAATCAGGAGGACCTCCAAGCAAAATTATTCAGATGAACAAAAGAAATGCCAGTTATCCACACATTATGTATGGTTGAATGGATTCTGGGTGTCTGTATGTGTATGTGTGATGTACCATGGCCTCCATGCGCACTCTCCTCTCTTCCTCCTCCTTGCGGCGCTGTATGTTCTCCAGGTCCTGTCTGGCCTCACTGAAAGACTGCAGGAAAGTGTCAAAGATTCCATAGAACTCATCCGGCTGTAAACGCCCTTCCTCTTCTCCAAAATGTTTCAGAGACTTGGAAAACTGGAATGAAGTTTACAGAAAGGACAGCAATAACTTACTAAGGATGAGTGTGGGGTGGAACTTAAGGAGCAAGTTGGAAAACAAGTGGAAAGGCATGTTGGGGAAAACAAATGCAACTTGTGATTTGGGACATTACAGAGATTACACTATGTAACATTTCATACTCATACCTCACAACAAATATTATTGAATAATTAAAAACAAATCAACAACTTTCCAGTTACCAGCCTAGATATTCAAAAAAGTAAAACTATACTATAGCAAAAACTATTACATATGAATATCACTTATTACATATTATTACACACACACAAGACATATTTAAGTGTCACTTTTACTGAGACAAAAATCTAATAGTCTTCTTTACATTGCCATATACTTATATCTGTTTCTCAACCATGGTGTCTCTCCTAGGTTTAAGAATCCCTCTCTTTCATGTATTTAAGAGACAAGACCAAGCTACAGTTCAAAAGAAATAAATCTCCTCAAACTCTGGAGAAAAAAGCCCTTATAAATTTAGGAACGTTGGGATTCCACAACATGTTTAAGTCATCACACACAGACAGGAAGGGTACACAAAGCCTTCTTATGTCTTTCTCTCTCTTCCTTGATACATCAAGATGTCGGACCGTGGTTTATGGGTTGGCGCGCTGCCTGAGGGAGCCCACCAAAGGAAGAGCCAGTCCTTCCATATTCATCTCAGAAAGCCCCGCTCCGCTGCACAACTCTAACCCAGCAACATTTCGCAAAATACTGTGACCCTCTCAAGGACCCTGTTCTGCACCCAACAGTGACTGTGAGCTCATGTTGGAGAATATTTTCAGTCTTAGGCGCAGGGAAAAACGCAGGGAAAAAGCTCTTTTCTCTCTTTGTCTGAGAAGTCCTTTGTGTGACTTTATTTAGCTAAAATGAAAGTCAGGTAAATTCTTTAGAATTTTTGGAGATAAGAAGTTACTGTTCTGATACCTTTAAAAGGCAGGATTTAAAAGCCTAGTGGTGTAAAAGTGTAGGAATGATTGAGACAGTATTTAAGAGATGTTACCTTATCCTTGGCTTCATTAAGCAGATCCTCCAGTTCAGAGAAGCTGAAGCTTGCGACTGTAATGAAGTCACTGACCACGGGGACAAACTTGTCTCCCTGGTCATGTAGCCGGCTCTGCTGGTATCGTAACTCCTGAAATAAACACAATAAGGACATAATAAATATAATCAAATAATATTTTCTAAGACGTTTTATTGTTATTTCTTATTAGCAGTACACAAAACACATAACTAATTCTACAGACAGACAGGGTACACAGGTAAAAAAGCAAAAAATGCAAAAAAGTATACTCTACTGATATTCAAATGTATTCATTTACATTTTTGTTCACCCCTCCTGCTCCATTTTTTAAAAAAAATTATTTTCCTGTGCTACCACCTAATGTGCATCAAATAATAGCATAATATACAAACTGATGATTTGTATATCCAGCTATTCAGCTATGGTTTGTACAGCAAATCCAGCTATTGAACAGCCATTGGGCCCTAAGGGGGCTGGCACATTGCTCATGTATTAAATGCAGAAGCCTGTTTTGATACATTTTGGGTATATAGAAATATCACCAGTCTATGTTGCCTGAGGACTGATCTTTGATCATATAAGGAAATACTTTTATTGTATAATTACTTATCAGTATACATAACTGACAAATGTTAACTATGTACTTATATAGCATTAATGTCCTACTTCCAGGAGTATTACAGTCTATTTTAAATACATTTTAATTACATATTTTTGTTTGTCTTAACGTTAATACATATTGAATTATGTTTGAGTACAAAACACTAAAAATAATACAAATAAATGCTGCATTTGTGTTAAGAACATTCCTTTGACCATCTTGGATTAATTTCCAACTGAAAATGATGTTGCCATTTCTAATGGCAAGTAAAATTATGGGACCTGTTTTGTCTCAGGTCAGAATAAATGGTACAGACATCATTTACAACTTAAACTATAAAACAGTAATAGTAAATATGTTTGCTATCAGAGGTCAAAGAAAATGTACTTATGGATTACAGGGAACACAACACACACTTAGCACACGTTACTGCACAAATAGTTATTCCACCATCTGCTGCTCTAGGTGTCGCTTCTGAAATAAACCGTTGACACCAAGCCCTGACTTTACATGCTTCTCAGCTGTTTGGGTGACTGTTTTTATTACATAATGAAATATTCAGTGTTTTTGTTGAGTGGAGGCTGTGAAGATTATTTACAAAGATTTCTGGCCCTTCCCTCATGGAAAAGGGACTTTTGAAGCAAAATTAAGTAGAAAATAAATATGAACTGGCTGAATTTGTTTTGAATGGCATCATAACCGCTAAATGTTTCCCCTGTCAAGCCAAGTCATAGCTTGCTTTCTTCCAAAAAGCAGTCAAAAACACTTAGAGGGACAGTGTTTTTGACAAAGGAAATGTGTGGGTAAATTTACACAACTATGTACCTAATATCCATAATGGGTGTGTATGGAGAAATTGTGTAAAAATTAGGTTTTGTGCCACAGCAATGAACGACGTCATCTTTTTCCAAATGTTTTTTTATATTAGTAGAAAACAGCTGTCAAAAGTGTGCAAGTGTGCAAAGAGTATGCTAGCTATGTAAGAGTATGCTAGCTATGTTTTCTGGGATTTCTGATACAGCTTTAATTGGCTACAGCAACAAATACTGGATTACTTACTGCCTCCAGAGCTTTTAGTCCACTCCTAATGCTGAACACTTCTTTCTCCAGCTCAGCCAAACTGTGTGGACAACAGTGAGAAAGTTGAAAAACAGTATATAATAACCTCAGACCACCAAACAAATGGCGAGGTCATATTTAGAATTTATGGGTATTCAAGATGTGTGATTTACTTGACTTTGGCAGCTTCTGGTATACTAAGCAAGTCCTGCTGAATGTTGAGAATGTCAGGATAATTTTTCTCAAAGATCATGATCAGATAATGCAACATTGTGATGTTCCTGCGAAGAAGCAAACACATGAATGAGTCATGTCAAGGTTTAAATAATCAGTGCAATCCCCACCCCAGATCTCCCATCTTATTAGGTGTCAGGACCAAACTATCTATTTCCAGAAAAGGAGGACTGTACTCTGAAAGATTGATTGATGTTTATTCAGTTATAACAGGAAATAAAACGTCTTGGTTACGTATGTAACCCTCGTTCCCTGAAGGAGAGAACGGAGACGTTACGTCAACGTACTGACGTATGGGGTCTTGCTTGGGAGCCCTATCACCTTCGAGTAGTAGAAAACGTGCCAATGAACATCGGCCCGAGAGGACAGAGCCAATGAGAATTGTGGCAAAAGATTTGCGTGCCGAGGCGCGCCCACCCGGAAGCAGGTAAAAAGCCGGCCGCAACTCACTTTCATTCAGATCGTGCTGAGGAGCCGAGATGTGTCCCGGGCCAATCAGCGGTGAATCGGGTTTGCGACAAGGGGACGTAACATCTCCCGAGAGGAAGGTCCCAAGAGGGAAAAGGGGTGGCCACGGGGGGTTCAGTCTCTGGGCGCCCCTCAGGAACCTGATGACCAGCTCATGCTTCCCTAAATACTTACCTTTTACTGCTAGGTGATGGGCCAAGATAACGGCCTCGTACCCTTCCTGTAGAAAGGAAAGCACAGAGCTGATCGGGCACGTGCGGGGGTCTTCTCCACGGGAAGACCACCAGTCAGCAAGAAGGCTCCACTTTCAGGCATAAGTCCGCCTGGTGGAAGGGGCCCTCACCTGAGTTATGGTATCCACCATGCCCGGTCACTCAGGTCCTCCGCGTCCCATCCAAGGGCCACCGCGGGTGCCAGAAAGTGCCTCATCCCTGAGACAGAAGGTTCTTCCTCAGAGGAATCTTCCAGGAAGGGGTTGTCATGAGGAGCACCAGGTCTGAAAACCAGGTCCGGGTGGGCCAACATGGCACAACCAACAAGACCTGCTCCCTGTTGTCCCAGATCTTGCGCAGAGTCTGCACAAGGAGGCTCACTGGGGAAAACGCGTATTTGCGTGGGCCCTGGTGCCAGCTGTGTGCCTACATGTCCATGCCGAGGTAGCAGATATGCTCTCACAGCAGCTTCCAATGTGGACAGCGCGAAGCGACCTGAGTCAGCATTATGTGAGCGTAGACCGCCTTGACGGTTGATGTACGCCACTGTCGCAGTGATGTCCGTACGGACTAGCACGTGCCTGCCCTGCAGCAATGGAAGAAGATGGCGCAGGGCCAAAAGCACTGTCAACAACTCGAGACAATTGATGTGCACAGGCATCGAGATCCTGTCCAGGAGCCCGAAGTCGCCTGCTCACTGCACACAGCACCCCAGCCTATCTTGGAGGCATCTGTTTTCATAACAACATGCCCGGACACTTGTTCTAAGGGCACCCCGGCCCGAGAAAGACAATGTCCGACCAAAGGCTGAAGGTTCGGCGACCGGACGGTGTGACAAACACCCGACGTGTGCTGTGGTGCCATGCCCACCATGGGACTCGGTCATGTAGCCAGTGCTGCAGCGGTCCCATATGCATCAGGTCGAGCGGGGTGACCGAGACCATAGATGCCATATGCCCCAGGAGCCTCTGAAAGAGTTTCAGTGGGACAGCTGTCTTAGCCCTGAACATGTTCAGGCAACGCAGCAGTGACTGCGCGCGCTCGACTGAGAGGCGTGCCACCATAGCGACCTAGTCCAGCTCCACACCGATAAAAGAGATGCTTTGTGTTGGGGAGAGCTCGCTCTTTTCCCAGTTGACCCGAAACCCCAGGTGGCTGAGGTGCTGAAGCACCAGGTCCCTGTGTTCACACAACTGCTCTCGAGAGTGAGCCAAAATGAGCCAGTCGTCGAGGTAGTTGAGGATGCGAACGCCCACCTGCCGTAACGGGGCAAGGGCGGCCTCCACAATGTTGGTAAAGACGCAGGGGGACAGGGACAGCCCAAAGGGGAGGACCTTGTACTGATATGCCCGACCCTCGACTGCGAACCCGAAGGAACGGCCTGTGTCGAGGCAAGATCGAGATGTGAAAATACAGGTCCTTCAGGTCGATTTCTGCAAACCAATCGTTGGGATGAACACACGAAAGGATGCGTTTCTGTGTTAGCATCTTGAAGGGTAGCTGTACAGGGGCCGATTCAAGACATGCAGATCCAAGATTGGTCGCAGCCCACCTCCTCTTTTGGGCACAATGAAGTACGGGCTGTAAAACCCGGACTTTATCTCGGCTGGAGGGACAGGCTCTATTGCATCCTTCGCCAGGAGGACTGCAATCTCTGCTCACAGGAACGAAGCATCGCTTTCTACCACCAGGGTAGAGAAGCCCTCGACAGCATCACCGAAAAGGCCACCTTGGAAGATGGGGGCATCAAGAAAGAGAACTTTGTCAGTGTCCCACATCTCCACAAGATTTAGCCAACGAAGGCGCTCCTGGACTACCAAGGTGGACATCGTCTGGCCGAGGGGCGTGCGTTGTGACTGCCCTCACCCAGCGGGCAAGTTCAGTCACCAAACGCAGCTCCTGCATGACCTCGGTTTAGAACTACCCTTATGAAGCTGCTTAAGTGCCTTGGCCTGGTGAACCTGCAGGATGTCTACGGCAAGCAGAGTGGAGGCTGCCTGTCCAGCACACTGTAAGCCTCGGCAGCAAGGGCTGCCGCCGTCTACAGGCCTAGAAAGGGAGATGCGGATGACTCATACAGGTGGCAGCATATTACGGGCACAGCGCCTGTGCACTGTAACAGCACACTCCACCGGAAGAATCTGCACACATCCCTTGGCAGCCCCCCATCGAGGGTAGTGAGAGTGGAGGAGGAAAAAGCTGCTTCAGACAGAAAAAGATGCCTTCCACAACCTAAACACCCTCATGCATTTCCGGGAACCAACCCGCTGTGAGAGCCTTAGATCGGGCGGAAGTTTCCGCTCCAGTCCGGGCAAGCACGGCCGCCAGCTCCAAGTTTGACCCAGCAGGAACGACTCAACCCGAAGGTGGAAGTTCTGCTTTGTCCTCAGAGAAGAGCAGCTCACTCTTCAATGCAGCAATCAACATCTGGTCCTCATCTGGAGCACCAAAGTGACAGTGGGTCCCTGAGGGGAACGGCGCTGTCACCCGGCCGCTCTGATCCCAACACTGCAGAGAACTGGGGGGCCCGCAGGGACTGACCCGACGGGAGTCTCCACCATCACTCTGAGATCTCCCAAAGTGCTAACCAACTCTGTTGCCTTAGGCATGTAGCCAGAGCAACAAAATGGGTAACAGCAAAAGGGGGGGGCTCAATCTCCGAAGAGAGAGAGCCGTGACCACAGTGTCAAGATGGCCATGCTCTTATAGTAAGAGCACAAGCTGACCACAAACACTGCACCAGCACTGCACCTTTTTATAACCAGGTCTGCCGAAGCGCCGCGCGGTCCGCGCAAAAACCACTGATTGCACCGTCACACGCAGCAAACACTGGGGAACTCCAAAGACGATAGTTGAGTGAACGCTAATAGTGTAGTGTACTCTAAGCGAAATCTGAATGAAAGTGAGTTGCGGCCGGCTTTTTACCCGCTTCTGGGTGGGCACGCCTCGGCACGCAAATCCTTTGCCCCAATGCTCATTGGCTCTGTCCTCTCGGGCCGATGTTGATTGGCGCGTTTTCTACTACTCGAAGGTGATAGGGCTCAGTACGTTGACGTAACGTCGAACGTGACTGTCTGAAGGGGAACTGAAGATGGCTAACAGCTTTTTTGTTTTTTGGACATTTTAAATATTAACATAAAAACAGAAGCATCACTGTTATTAAGCAATGTTTAATTGTGATCATTACAGTTTCACAAACAATATTTTTCTTTTTAAAATAAATCTTAGCAGAAGTTTCTTTTTATTTAACTAATTAAATATTTATGTAAACACTTTTATGTGATGATTTTTTAACCTGCCCACTGAAATGATGAACTTATTTGCTAAAATGAACTGGTCTTCTTAATGTTAGCTGAGGCAAAAAGGCACATTGTGTCCTGTGTGGGGCAGGTTCATAACACAAATGCTTAAGATAAATAAGAGATAACACAAAGCACAACTTTAAACATGTAATTGACCTCTGACCTGTCTATACTTGACTTGGTGTCAACTATCTTGTTTAGGCTGGACACTTTGAAACCGTAGGCATTGCCCCGTTGTCCTTTGTTCATAAAATTCCCAAAAGCCAAGACCACCTCCAGAACTTGTGTTAGACGTTTACTCCTCACCACTTCACGCGATGCACACAGTATAGCTGAAAAATATAGAGGGAATATAAAATATATTTTCTCCATGATGTCTACAAACACTTCTGGAAAAATAATTGTCAGGAAATATGGACACCATAAGCTTCTTTTCAATTCCAGGCTAACTTGCCTGGAATTGTTTGCAATATTATGTCAAAGGTTTGTTACTTCTAAAAGACAGAGACAGATAACAAAACATGAGCATTATGTCATCATTCATTAAACTAAAAATAAAAATTCTGTAATCATTCACACCTCTAAAAGTCATTCTAATCCTGTACCACTTTCTCAGTTCTGTGGGACACAAGAATAACTATAATTAGGTAGAACATATTTATTAAAAATGAATATAGATGCTGTATATTGACATATATTGACTTAAATTTTCTCTACTGCTCTCGACAACCTGCTATCTATCTTCTAATAATCTGCTATTAAGAATTTATTGATTTTGATTGAACTTTTCCTTTACTTCAAGAACTCTGATTTACAGAAAGATGGAAATATCTTGTACGACAGAACATGAAAAAAACGCATGGCCATTTATTACCATTAATCAATTTAGAAACCAATCACTCTATAAGACTCAACGATCAAAGACTATTTATAATTATTTACTGATCAATACAATATCCATTAAGAATGTGTTTGAATCCATAGGGATAACAGTATGAAAAAACATTTCAGATGAAAATCAAACTCATACTTCTGCTATTCTCATTCAGATTTCCAGAAAGTCCCAATAACTGAACGGTATTGGTACTTACTGATCTAACCATACTGGGCTTCTGTGAGTGTTGTGAACTAGTCCCATCTCTAGCTTTTCCTCACTATTCCCATAATACAGTTATCATCACAGAATTACTGCTCTGGCGGGAACAAGTAAGAGTGTGCAACTTGCGTGATGCAAGTGTTCTCCCAAAGGAACTTGTCCAAAGTTAGACTGCCTGGACGTTAAAACATTTAAAATGCCTTCCTGCTGACATGATTTAAGGTTTTAAGGTTTAAGGTTGACCCATAAATATCCAGTGTTTGCACCTCTGTGTAACTGTAACAGCTCTAAAAAGCTAAATTACACACCACAAATAAGAAGGTCAAGTTGGAGACGGTGTAAAATTTTACTATCTATAATTGTTTAACGTCTAACCAAGCTTTTGTCATAATGTTTTAATCATATTTGAATGCATGAAATGTGAAAGAGATGTATGCCTTCATAACACAAAAGACCATGGCAATCTAGTGCATTAATTTTACAGACTATTGTTACTACTGTTACAATAACTGTTACAAAATAAATAAACAGTATCTAATTTTGTTCCCATAGAAAGTCAAACAGCATAATGGCAAGTTGATGACAGCAGTTTGCATTTTTGGGTAAACTCTTTCTCCTTAGGGTTTGGTTAGATCAATATTAGCACTACTGATGTGCATAGAGAGAGCTTAAGCCAGAATGCGGGAAAGCTTCTGTTTAAGCACAGTTCTGTGCAAGCACATGCACACCATGGCCTTTTCTTGAAATACTTGAAACTCTTTGAAGAGAAAAGCAGTGTTTATGAGAATATGAGTCTCGCCTCTCAACATATGCCAGCTTTCCAAAACAGCCTCTGTGGAAACACTATTCTTTATTTGAACTGGAGAGAAATTCATATGTAAGGTCCATGCACTCACAAACATAGCAGCTCTGACTCGTACTCTAATCCGCTTCTCCTGATACATTCTCAAACACATTCAAACACAGTGTTAGGCCTCTTCTGCATTAATCTAATCATTGGAAGCCTGTGTTTCCAGAAACCAGTATTTCAAAGAAACATCAACATCAACCGCGACACAAACACCACCATAATCCACCAACCTTCAACTTTGGGCTTTGTCTCTGCTAGTCGCTCTGCAAACTTCTTTTTAAAGAAAAGAGACTGGAGCCTCTGTTGATAGTGGTCAATTCTGGTGGGGAGAAGGCGTTTCAAAATCACATAGAATAAAAGATCTGGGTGATAATCACAAATGCAAACTAAACCAATACTTTGATAATAAGCAGACATAATTTTATTAATAACATGATTTTAATTTGAATTTGAATTGCAGGTGTGATTAATTGCAATTAATTACAGAAACGTGCAATTTGTTTATTTATCAATTGACAGCACTAATTAATAATTAAATTTAATTACCATTAAGATTTGAGGAATTAAATATAGTCCATAAAATATTAGCCCATAATTAGCTGATAATCCAGGACTGCTGTTGGCTCTGTCATTCATCATTCATGCAATATTAAATATTTTTATAAAAAAAAAGATACAAGGTATTACAAGGTACAATATTACAAGTATTCTTTTACTTTATTACACATTGCTATGCACAGCTTTTCTGTCTAAACACCAGTCATCTAGCCCCACCTGCTCATCTCGAACAGGAAGCGATCAGCACGGGCCATACGCTCAAGCTCATGTTTGTGCTCCTCCAGAAGGTCAATGTCACTTTTCTCAGGAACAAACTTCAGCAGCTGTGAATGTGAACATATATACACATACATAAGTGTTTAAATGTGGTGTTTACTCATTAAAAAAACTTTATGAATATAAATCATACTGCAAACACTATGAAGTCCAGCACTTACTTGTTCTAACATGTCTTTAGCAAGCTCTTCTCTTTCGTCCATCTCTAAAATGGCTCTTTTTATCTCCTCATTGCTCATTTTCAACCTGTATGGATAGCAAAGGCTTTCTTAATTATGTCACAGGCTAATATTCAACATGAAGTATATGAATTAAGAATGAGAAGCACGCAGAGTACTAACTACAGTAGAGCACAATGAGGACAGCATGTTGCTTTGTGTGCCGAGAGGTTAGATATTGCCTCTGGTGATCTTTAGAATGTCTGTTGATTAATATGCACTCTTTTGAGCTCTGATCAATAAAAATCTGGCTGCATCACAGAACACAATCTCCTTTGGTGACTGAATGACCCCTGGGCCATTTAAAAATTGACTGAGCTGGCCCTCACTGCTTTCTCTAAAACAACGGCTTTATAAGCCTTAACTGTTTTCAAAACACTTGTTATAATGTAACTAATCATGTGCATCTTATTTGATATTAGGAGACATTTATGTATTTTTGGTTGTAACCCTGTTTAGAAACGTACTTTACCTCATAATAGCAAGCTAGGCAAATTACTTCTTTCCTTCTGCATTTTAAGCAGCAATATGTTCTGGATTGTTTTGTTGACACAGGTTATAATGGTACTATGAGACAGTGACGTACTGTATTATACAGTGACGTACTTATTGATATACATTGAGGTTTAGTGTAAAAAGATGTTTTACACATCATGACCTATAAGAGTAGCAGCTGTTGTTATTAATTGACATTAATGACTTACATTAACATAATTATTTAAAACATATACAGAATGCTAACATGGGGGCAAGCACATACTTAGAGAGCAGGATGACACAGTTCTGGGCCCTCCGTCCATCAATGACCGACAGCTCTTTGACTTTGCGTGAGCTTAGGTATAGATCATCCATTGAGCCTGTCTCTTTCTGAAGAAGAAAAGACCATAAACCAATCAAGACAAAAGACATTAGTCACTCTAATTATGAAAATGAAAAGTAAGAAAAGACCAGATGAACAATTCAATATACAGACACCAACATCTAGTATTGTATCAAGTCCAAAGCTATGATTTATATTAGATTTGAATAACAGTTTAATTGGTCTTATAGCATGGCTTGCAGTGACATTGCTTTTTTGGATGAGCTGTATTTTCTTATTTAAACCTGCTTCACAGCTGATGGCATCCTTTTAATGACTACATATTGGAAACTAGGAGGAGATGCACTGACAAATAAAACACAAATGTGACATTTTCCATCAATTTCTCTAAAAATCTGCCTCCACATTCAGCCTTGATGGAGGCTTGGCTGTGTCACCGGGATACATCATCTATTTATAAATCCAGGCTAACTTGATTGAACTGTTCAGTGAGTTGGGTCCTCAGTAATGAAAAGGGGTCATGTGTAAGCAACTCCACCCTTGTCAAAATGCACACTTACATTTACATCCCCCTGCCATTCTCCTATTTTCTCTGAGGGATGACATGAAGAATGCTAGATAGGTGAAAGGGCAGGTATGCCTTTAGGATCACCAGTCATAGCATACAATTTCGGAAAGCTGGGTTCAGCTGTGTAATAGTGTTCAGTCATTTGATGTATTGGTATAATCACAGTAATTTTTTCAATCAGTTTGTGCAATCACAGCAATTTAACATTCATATAATCAATTCATATAATTTCCCACTAATTATTCACCCCAGGCATTTTTTGTTTTTAGAGTATTTTACAAATATTCCAATTTGAGAATATATTGCAGACATATATATATGAAACTATGTCAAACCAGCAGGGGCAGACTTTCTTTTGTGGAACACGATGGGAACATTTTTTAAAGAAATTTTACATGACATGTTTATCATATAATGAAAGAAAACAGTGCAGTGATGTTTTCATTGTTTGATCGAAAAGTAGCACATACAACTTTCAATATACAACATACAGCTACATTTCTATTACATTCAAGGCCATATGATTGTGAGGAACAGATCTAAATTGAATTTTGTTATCTGCTAAATTTGTTACTTTTTATTCAATAGCTCTAAATAATATCTGCATATTTAAATTTTGTGAGTGATGTTTATAAGACATAAGCAACAAAAAAAATTCTATTCCACTAATACCAAACCTGGCATCTTGAAACATCATATTTGCATTTTTTTGTATTTAAGAGCTGTAGGGAAAATGCTTAAAGGAAAATTTTAAAGGGGTACTTCTCAATCACCTTAATTCTTCCTAACATGTCCTTTTAGTTTTTCACAAAAGAATTGTCACATGGGTTTGGAACACAATGAAGGTGATGGTGACAATTGATGTGATACAAATAAACTGTTAAAGGTTATCCTGAATGCTCGTCCCAGGTCGTTGCAGATTTAGAAGAGCTAGATTTAAGACTTTTCAAGACTTTTTTATTACCACGCAGAATGAAAATTCAGACCAATTTAATATGTCAAATTTGCAAGGAGCACACAATGCCACCAAATTCTATCCCTAACACACATTGTTTATTGACACACAGAAAGACTGAAACAGAAAAGCTGCAAACATAGTGTTTGAGCTGACTAAACGTTAGGAGGATTGTTGACAGCCAACAAAGATGGCACAGCAGTAATGTAGGGCATGAACACTGGACGCCATTAACCCGAACAATGGGTTACCTTTTCGAGGGAACTTAATGTTGTTGTGAAGTTTAAGAGGTGTGTGCCACCCTACCCACGATCCAGTTTGGTGACTAACATGCACAATATGTGTGTATTTTGTCTGGGAGCGGAGCAGGCTAGATTAGCTCTCAAGAGAGTTTGCAGCCCTCAGTGCAAGTTGCTTCCACTGAGGATGCTCCGCTCCTGCCTGGCTCTCTTCAACCCCAATGGGAGCCGGGCAGTTGCACCTCGCAGACTGGGTTTCGCTTTTTCTGAGGCAGAGAGGACTGCAATTTGGATTTGCAATATGGATTTGCAATATGATTTGATGATAAAGGTTTTTAATGAGCAAACACTACATTTAAACACTTGTTTAAATGTACACACTGTATGTGTATATATGTTCACATTCACAGCTGCTGTAATTTGTTCCTGCCATGGGGGATGCGTTTCTGTAGCTTGGGGGTTGTGTTCTATAGCTCAACTGGTAGAGCATAGCATTAGCAACTCAAAGTTTGTGGATTCAATTCCCAGGGAAGACACACACTTATAAAACATATGGCTTGAATGTACTGTACGTTGCTTTAAATTAAAAGCATCTGCCAAATACATAAATGTAATGTAATGTAATGGATGCGCTCTGCTTTTCTTTTGCTCACCGCTGGCTTCAGAAGCTCACTCTGTGGTTTCTATTGAGGTAAATGATGAGCTCATGCTGTCAAGTGTCAGCCTTTCAGCTGCTTTGAGGAGCTGATTGAGGTGATTTCTCATGCTGTTGAGAAACTGGGATATTTCTTCCTTTCTATGGTGTCGTCATGGAGGAAACCTGTCTTGCCTTCTAGACCATGTAGGGTTACATGGTTACAGTGTTTCAGGTCGACTTGCTTAAAGACATGGACCATAGTGGGGGATTAGAATGAGACACGGTTCAGGTGCTCTGCTGAGACACAGATCTCGCCCTCTGCGCCACCAAGCAGATGGCCCGTGCTATCAGCCATTCTATGGCTGCTTTGGTGTCAACGGAGAGTCATCTGTGGCTCAACTTATCAGGTTTCAAACATAAGTATAAGAGCACTAGCAGGTATCAACTGAAGTGCCCTTGAGCAAGGCACCTAACCCCCGATTGCTCCCCGGAGGCAGTAGTGTGCTGCCCACTGCTCCAGCTTCATGACTTGCAGTGTGTGTTCACTCCTCACCAGTGATGGGTTAAATGCAGAGGTCACATTTCGGCTATGGGTTACCATATCTGACAAATATGTCACTTTCACCTTGCCCCAGGTGAAAGTTTTCTGATGCCCCAAATGATCCTCAGGGTCTGTTCAGTGATGCCATTAGCTCCATCGTTGACAGATACCATGAGGCTAAGAAGAGGTTGGAGGTGTTCAAGGAGCTCCTCCCCTACCAAGGCCAGGCATCTGCGGTGTCAAGTGGTCCATTTTGTGTTTTTATGTTTTTTTATCTGGGATTAGTCAGGTGTCTGCAAAACAAGTGTGCTTTTAGTTGTTTCTTGAAGGTAGTGATGGTCTCAGCTTATTGGGTGGAAGCTAGGAGTTCATTCCACCAGGAAGGAAAAGAATAGGTGAACATCTTAGACAGCAATCTGGTTCCTCATTTTTGGGGGAACAATCAGGCGGCACTTATTTACAGAATGTAGTTGGTGGAAGGGGACATATATCTGAATGAGTGAGTTGAGGTAGGAGGGTAACTGTCCATTCCAGTGACTGCCATAAAGGCCAAGGTCAGAGATTTAAATTTTTTGTGGGTGGTTATGGGTAGCCAGTGGAGTTAGATCAGGCGGGGTGTGACATGGGCTCTCTTCGGTTGATTAAAGACCAGACCTTTAAATCTGGTCTTTAAAGACCAGATTAAAGACCTTTTGCATTCCGGATCATTTTCAGAGGTTTGGTTAATGACCGAACCCAGAGAAGCCGTGTATATTGAAAAGAGGAGAGGAGCAAGAACTGATCCCTGAGGAACCCCAGTGGTCAGCTGATGTGACAGAGCCATACTTTACTCAAGAGCTGCAAAAGAAAAGAACACCTCATGCCTACAGCACAATACTGGGGGCCAGCCCCACAAGCTTACCAATTATAAGTGCTTTCTTTTGTCCTATTCAAATCACCACATACCTTCACAATGTGTGTGGGTGCAGATCTTTGTTTATGTTGCAGTTCTTTCTGCTAGCCATTATCCTGTTGATAGAGACTATATTAGGAGACATTCTTTAGTGATTCATTTTTTGCATGGTGCCAGAGGCTGAGGTGTGTCTGTCGCACATGGGTCCCTTCGGTCTTCAATGGAACAAGAAAGCCTTCAATTATTGTGTACAGTTAGAGCGTTGAGGATCTATGTCAACCACTCAAGCCAGTTGAGTAAGACCTCTCAGCTCTAGTCTGTTTTGGTGGTCGCAACTGACATAATGCAGTCATCAAACCCGCCACTAGCCATAGCCTGCTAGCGCCTCTTGCCCATGTTTGGCAAAGACTACTAGCGCTAGACTACTCTTGTCCGCCTTCGGCTATCACCCCTGTGTTGCTTACTCTCAGCCGTCGCTATCTATCAGTCACCAGAACAATATTGTTTATTCTGTTATAATGGTGAATGTTTCAGATTTGTGTCTACCTATGAGTGCAGGTGATGACTCTTTCTTGAGAAACTGGCCTGGCTACAAGCCCACATGAACTTCACCCCAGCACCGACACACCAGGGGCACGAGTCAGGACCCAGGCGAATACCGCTCCCCCTACACCGCCATTGGTTTTTGAGATCACCACTCACAACTGCTTCACCCCCTCCAGGGTAATCGGAGACTTCATCATCCAGCATGTTCACGTTACCGCCACTAAAGGTAAGGTGTGCACACACTGTTTTCCCAGTGCCCGTGTTCTTGACATTGCTGCACATGACCTGCGATCCTGAAGTGTAATGAGAGCAACTGAGCTATCGTGCTGCACGAGGGAGTGAATGACATTAGGCTGAAGCAGTCAAAAATCCTGAAGAAGATCTTTAGGAGCCTGATCGAGATGGTATGCTGCTCATTGCCCACAACGAAGACCATCATGTCTGGATCACTTCCCACATACCAACGAGGAAATGAAAGGTTCAGTAGACTATTTGCACTAAATGAATGGTTAATCTCCTGGTGTAATGAACAGAAACTGCTCTTTATAAATAAACTGAATCTTTTAGATTCAGACTATTAGGATTAGACTATTAGGTTCAGCCTCAACTTGTCACTGTTCTGCTTTGTTAACAAATAAAAATGCTTGTACAGTTAAATCAATAGAGACTTTGTCTGTTCCCCAAATGGTAAGGCAAAAAATACACCTGCGGCAAGACCTTGACAAAATCTTAGCTTGATTAAACCAGAACAACACGAGAAAACAAAAACACCTCCTAAAGCTTGGACTCCTTAACATAAGATTGCTCACACCAAAGGCGGTTATTGTAAACAAAATGATCTCAGATAACAGTTTTGATATACTTTGTCTAAATGAAACTGGTTTGCCCAAACCTGATGACTACATTGGTCTCAATGAATCTGCACCACCAGGCTATTATTATAAGCACGAGTCCTGTCTGGTTGGTCGTGGTAGTGGTGTTGCAACTATTTATAAAGACATACTAAAGGCGTCTCAGACTAAACAACACAGCTTAGCTTCTTTTGAATTGCTGGTGCTCAGTGTTACTGTACCAAACATAAGAAAACAATCTACGCTCTCCTTCACACTAGCTACTGTGTATAGATCTTATTATATATCACATGGACTGAACCCTATAGATATAGATATCACACTGCAAAGTGATCATCATCTTATTTCATAGGTAATACAAATCACTGATGTTAGCCTTATTGCTCTTGGCTATCGAATGGGCAGAACCATTACCCCAACTACCAAAGACAGATTCACAAATGCCCTGCCCGATCTATCTAACCTACTCAGCACACCCATCAACGCTAAAGATCTACATAAAATGACAATGAGCATGGACTGTCTTCACCAGTACTCTTGATACTGTCGCACCCATCAAAATAAAAAAGTTAAAGAAAAAAGTATTGCCCAATAGTATAACAGTACGACTCTCACTCTAAAGACAGAAACCCGCAACCTTGAGCGGAAATGGAGAAAATCAGAGCTGGAGGTTTTCAGATTAGCGTGGAAGAACAGTATGTCCCAATATAAAAAGACTCTAAAAGCAGCAAGGGCTTTACATCTTAGCACACAAATAGAAAAATATAAAAACATTTATTTAACACAGTTGCCAAATTAACTAATAAACAAACACTGAACACTGAAGACAATCAAACTTTAGTAGTATCGACTTCATGTGAACTTTTTCACTAAGAAAACCAAACGAAATACAATTGAAAATACACAACCTGCTACTTGAAGATTCGCCCTTCTTAAAAATTGCCCCTATAAAACACATGCAACACTTTACAGCTATAGGCCAGGATGATCTAAATAAACTTATCATTACTTCTAAACCAACAACTTGCTTATTAGACCCCATAGTGACTAAACTACTGAGCTGTTAACAGCAGCTGAGGAGCTTCCTCTCCATATTATTAACTCCTCTCTATCTCTAGGTCATGTCCAGAGTCCTTTCAAGTTAGCAATTATTAAGCCTTTGATAAAGAAACCTCAACTAGATTCAAATGAACTGGTAAACTACAGACCCATTTCAAATATCCCGTTCATGTCTAAAATAAAATAAGGTCGTATCGACGCAGCTGTGTGCCTTCTTACACAAAAATAGTATTTCTGAAAAGTTTCAGTCAGGATTTAGACCACATTATAGCACAGAAACTGCACTGGTCAAAATTACAATTTTGTTTTTGAATTTACTTCTAGCTGCGGACAAGGGTTGCATCTCATTGTTAGCTTTATTTGATCTTAGTGCAGCATTTGACATTATAGACCATGTCATTCTGCTAGATCGACTACAAAACTACATTGGCATTCAGGGTCAGGCTCTTCAGTGGTTTTGCTCCTACTGGTCTGTCCGCTACCATTTTGTTCATTTAAATGGGGAATCATCAAAATTAATGCCATTAAATTATGGCCTGCCTCAAGGACCTATTGAGACATTTACCATGACAGCTCATATATGGTTTTACAATATTGCGTTATTACATCCCAAAAATGGACACAAAATAAGCCATTCTTAACGTAATACTTAATATATGTTAAGTCACTGGACAACTTTGTACTAGATAAGGACAGACATTCCTTGAAATTACTGTAAATAACACAATAAGCGCACATTTGCAAATTTAAACCATGGCTGCTTGACAGCAGTGATTTTTTTATTCCACCTATTTTATTTTGCATGGTAAATAGCCCAACAACCATTCAGAGATTTAAACACAAGTTTTAAAAAGCAATGAGTGAAAAAAAACCCCAAAATAATCTTTTAACTGTTGGTTTGGCTGTGGTTTTAAGACCTTTGAAACATGGATTTAAGACATGCTAATTAAGGCCTTATATTTGCATTAAGGAATTTAAGACATTTTTAAGGATCCATGGAAAAAGGCTTAAGGTTCAGGTTAAGCTATAATCAGAATAACCACTCACCTGCTTGAAGGATTGGTTAGTGAGCAGCTCCTGGCCAGGCAGAGAGGAACAGTGGCAGACAGAACAAAACATTGGGAAACATGCAGAGGTTAACATTTTAAGCAGCAGAACTACAGCAGAGGACTCTGCCAGAGATAAAAACAGCAGAGATTCTCACAGGCCTTAGTCTTACAAAACATAGAAAGAATAGTAACTATTGTGTTTGAAATGATCAGAAATCTATAGGATTTGCACTAAAAACGCATGCTTAAAGCACTAGGACATCTATATTACGACAAACCATTCAGCAAAGAACAGCTTTCTTAGCCACTATTGTCCACTACAGCAAAGCCTACAGTTTCAAACACACATTTCACTCACATTCAAACACACACATACACAAGAAGGTCAGGACAGCTTTAGTTTATCCAGGAGACCATTCTAGAAGTTATTTCAGAAATATCTATGTATATTAAATGTCTTTGATATTTAATGAGAAAAATATTTATTTTAGATTTAAGCACAGTTTAAAAACAGTGAACCATGTGCAACACTTGCGTACTTGCTGCCTCTGATAAGCAGAAAACATCTTCTCAATGTCCTTCAGGTCGAGAACTTTAAAGGCCTTTTTGTCATCAATATCATGCCAGATGGTACCAGTGATCTTGTTCTGAAAAAGCAAGAAGAGAATTAGGAAAAAGAGATGGTATAATCTTAGATAAATTGTTTGTACCCAATGGGTAGTTTCCTGGACAAGGCTTAATTAGTCCGAGACTAAAATGCATGTTTGAGTTGTCGAAAACAGCTTGCACTGACATCTTAAAATATATCAGTGCCATTGTTTTGTCTTAAGATGCACACCAGCAAGATGCACATAGTGTGGTTGGCACAAGTGGTTTGTAGATTGTTGTAATGCTGTTGCTAGGGCACTGCTAAAGGGTTCCCATCACAATCTCTGTGATAGTCTGAAAAAACTTCTAAAACAATCATAAACCAGGTTAAAGAATGTCTAGATGGTGTTCAGTTAGTTCAAGATGGTTTTCTAGCCTGACCAGCTGAAAAAAATCCAAAAACCTGAACATGCTACATTACATTCATGTCTGTAGCACAAACAATGCAAGACAAGTCACACATCAAAGTTTAATATTGGCTGTTTTTAGTTTTTCAAATTCAAACACAAAGTGTGAGCAATATCATAGTGACATTTGCCAAACAAAAATGCATCTGTTGCACCTCATGGCGAACTCACCTCACCAAGTTTGGACCAGTTAAAGGACTTGAGTGGCTGTGATGGCTGAGGGATGCTCTTAGTTCGCAAGCTTGTTGTGGAACTAATGGATGCAGGTCCAGGTGGAGGTGGAACTCCAAAAAATAAAGGCGGGGCTCCAGGAGGGGGAGGAGGACCCCCTGGGGGAGGTGGAGGTGGTGGTGGGCTGGAGAAAGTGACAGGTGGAGGAGGAGGGAAGCCATCCATTATCATAGGTGGAGGAGGTGGAGCCATTGGGCTTCCAGGGAGTGAAGGGGGTATGGGTATAAGAAATCCACCACTCTAAAAATGAAAACAGGTCAAACAATTTGCAGAGACAAAGCCTTCGGAACATATAAACCAACACACATGGCTATGCTAAACAAAAACAATTACTCCTCCAGAATCCCTTAATAAAAAACACACACAATAAAAAAACTGTAAGAAGGTGACAGAATGTGAGCTCACTGAAATGTCGCTAACGCGGGAGGACAGGTCTGAGACCTGCTCCCTTGCGGAGCGCAACTCCACGCCTTCTCTCTGCAGTTTGTCTTTCATCTTGTTTAGTGTTTTCATCATGTCATCCTTCTCCTGCGACTTGGCCTCACATTCCCTTTCCTTCCTTTCGAGTCGAGCCAATAGCTCAAAATGCTCTAAAAAACACATGCACACATCACCATAAAGTAAACAGGCTCTGTTATGTTATTATGTCAATGTGTCCTTTTACCTTTTCTGAACTTTTCTGCCTGATCTCGCCACAGTTTGACTTCATTCTCATTGACAAGCCTATAGAACGAGACAAAACAAACCTCTTTAGTTTGCACTTATAAATAATTTCAGCCCTATTTTTTCACACTTACCTCTGACATTTTTTGTTTAAACTGCTAGTCTGTTATTTGTGAATTGTGTTACAGAAAGCAAAAATCAATAATAAAGATCCCATGAAATTAAAATTGAGGTTTTGAGTCTTTGATCCATGTCTGTTAGCTTTGATGGCATCTCTATGCCAGTGTATTTAAGTAAGATATACACTTTTAAAAGACATAATAAAGGAGCATATGTGACCGGTACAGGCAAAATGTGTCGGAATGAGCATGGGCTAATTACGAGCTACAACAAAACACTTACATTTACATTTGGCAGACGCTTTTATCCAAAGCGACTTACAGTGCATTCATGTTATAAATTTTTGTCACTACATGTGCTCCCTGGGAATTGAACCCACAACCTCTTGCGCTGCTAACACAATGCACTACGACTGAGCTACAGGAGAACAAGTGAAAATGTCAGTTTTGGTCTAATTTGGGGTTTTTGCAAAAATGATTTTATTAAGCCCTCATCTACTGACTCCAATATTCCAAATAACAATTAAACATCAAGTATCTTTATTTGTACATTTTTTGAGAGGTGTGCCTCCCTAAATCCTTCTTTTGTTTTAATAATCTATGAAAAACTGCATTTTTCTGCTCTCTTCTCAGCAACTGTTGCTTTAGATTGTAGCTCATTCATTTTTTGTCCAATTCCAACACATCATACAGATCATTTTAAAGGTTTAATGGAGAATGTGAAAATAACTTATAAACTTATTTTTAAAACATTTGCTTATTGTCACAGCACGGGTCACATGTACATGTCTTTGCAAAATATCATATGCGCTATCACTTCCTTTTCCAACCATCAGTGAATTTATTCATTATGAATGGTAACAGTAGTTTTGTCTCAGGAAAATCTATTAGCCCTTGTTTATTAGAAAAAGACATTTTTAGATCAGGGCCCAGTATCCTCTTTCCAGAGAAACACAGGAAAGATAACTGTCAAACCATTTCATGGGATCTTTTTGGGCTTGTGTTAAACAAAAACCATTATGTACAGTTTTTTATTTATTTAAAATGTATTACAGGTCTATGCATTTTAATAAAAGGTGATAATTCACTCTGAAGGTTATTGGATATTGTAGTTCAACTGTTAAGTTGATATTGAGGGAAGCTTACAGGAAAATGTTTGATAAATCAAAAGTGACACCTTGACATGCGTTGCTTTCGATGGCTATAGAGGCAAGTTAAACAGAAATAATTATATATAACAGTTATTTATCAGCAATATTGGAGAAAATGAATGAGTGGAAAGACACATAATCAATATGAATTCAGGAAGAGATGACAAAGTACAGTGTATTTTTAACACTAGCAAAAATTTAATAAGCGATACTGTAGATTATTAGATACCGTAGTAGCACTATATACATCTCTACATTTGTTTCCAAAGACTTCATGTCAAAAAAAGCAATTTTGTAGGTACATGGTGTTTAGATATGACCAAAAATGTCAGTTGTTTTTGTCAATACTGCCCAAAAACAATACATAATGTGCATTTTTTAACTATGCAGTATGTATTGCATAGTTAAAAAACTATTGTACTGTTCTCCAGCCAGGAACAGTGCTTGACTTTCTTTTTCCTCGTGCAATATTTATGTGGAACATTTGTATAGTTTGTATTTAATAGTTTATGTATAGGCAACTTTATATATAGTATATTTATAATCTAATTCTGTTAGTATTTGTGTTTAGATTTATACTGTTTCACGTCATTGTTGTATGTCTGTATTTATGTAGCACCGTGGTCCTGTGAGGCACGACATTTCGTTCCACTGGATGTCCCCACATATAGCGGAATGACAATAAAGCTCAACTTGAACTTAAACTTGTATTCAAAATGGCAGGAACACAATAGCTCAAAACCTTCATTCCAGTGTAAATTTATTGGCTTTTAAAACACTATCTGCTGCTGGAAAAGTAATACATAAACTTGAGAATTAGAGCATATAAAATTATGTTTGCTGGAAGCATGGTAAATACCAGCCAATGATTTCTTATGTTTCCAATGCCACCTTCATCCTCTAAAGACTAAACATATTAATTATGCAGCTGTAGATAAAGTGCATGTGGGTGCGTGCATGTATTAATGATATAGGTTGCGGGTGCTTCTGCTACGGTAAAATAATAGAAGCTCTGAGACAAGAGCTAGGCTAATATGTAAGCTAAGACACAGTAAATGAGAACATATAAGTATTATAATAGCGCAAGTGGAAAAAAAGAGTAAATATGTATTTTGAATAGAAAACTGTAAAACATCTGTGGTAAGCAGATGGCATCCGTGGCAGGTATTACTGATTCATTACAACTTCCTGTATTTATTGACAGTAATACCAGTGTTGGTAATTGTAGTGTCTTACATGTTCCTTTAAAACCTCACATGGAATCATAAGATTTTTACTCAATGATTCAGAACACAGCTCAAGTCAGTGGGTTCATTCAGTCAGAGCCAAGTTCTTTGATCTCAGCTTCCACTTTGGACACAGCTTCTTGACTGTAATCCAGTTATACTTGCTCAGTTTAACCACTCTTCTCTAATACAGAGGGAAGTAACAAAAAGTTTCTGCATACACATGACTATAAAGCATCGTCCAGCATGTTAACAGTATCAGATCCCAGTAGTTGTGTCACAATATAACTTAATTTTGAGGACTTTTTATATATGCTACATTATCAGAACTGGAGAGAGCAAAATATGTTCTATGTAGAAACATGTTGGGTAATATTATGTGCCCAGTGTTTTAACTGAAAAGTGTTTTAAATTGATTACTTACATTTTAATGATGTTCCTAACACTGAAATTGTCCAGGGGCGAAACATCTGGGTCTCCTCCCTTCTCATCTTGCAGAACAATTTGCTGAAGGATGCGGTCCAGAAGTTGCCATTGCTGTATGCTGCCTGCTCCACTTATATCTAAAAACATTTTACAAATATATGTTAATTCTATATTGCTCAGTACACTAACAATGTGCCATGGTAGTATTGTGCATTTTGTCATGTACAATGCTAATGGTATTCTTTTGGGGATTGCAGTAGTCTGCAAATGTCAAGATTCTTTAAGTACCATTGCATAAATAAAGTATCATAAAATTACGATCTAATACCACGATTGTAGCATGGTACAACCAGAGTACTGTTTGTAAGATCAGGCACAGATTAAAACATTTAATTCAATTATCAATATTATAATTAATGACCTTTCTTTGGTTTATTTTTCCAACAGAACTGGCAACAAGGTTAACTGGAAAATTGCTTAATCATAATTCATAATTCTATTTTAGCAAGTGTTTATACAGAGCTAGTATGAGCTAATATTATACAGAGCTAATATGCTTAGTAATTAATAATGTGAGTGAAATAAAATATAAAGCAACCCTGTAATCCTTGGATAAAAATTATTTGTATGCATGACAATATAACAGTACTAATGCTCTCATCATCAAGGCTTTTCCAAACACTAGTCAGCAGAATATATATGTATATTTAAAAGTAAAAGTTATGAATAAAAAAGTCCCATCTAAATATGGTGGTTGATTTTAGACAATATGTTTTTATTTTTGTTCTTAGAAAATTGTGTTATTAGCCTGACAATGTAAGTAAGTAACTATTAAGTTTTAAAATCAGTCACTTATGAAATCAAGTTTATTGTGCTTCCAAGTATTGATGTGCCCCCCTCACATCTGTTGTCAAAAGTTTAATGTTTATTGTTATCAAGTCCCATTTAGATGCTTTAGTCTTAGAAGGTAGTTGTATATGCAAATAGTAGCATTATTTTATATAACAATAATATCACAAGCATGTTAATAATATTCTGTGCACAGTAACTGTCACAGTTATAAAAGAACTAGGGTCCTTACATGTCATTTGGAGGCAGTGTTGTAGAATAGACAAAAGGTGGGGGTAGGTGTCTGTGTGGCTTAGTTTCTTCTTAATTAACTCAAACATTTGGCCCGCACTCTTGGTGTCCACATGTGTCTAAAGGGAAAATGTCAATTTTCTTCATTAACAAATAAATCAAGTCAGGAGCTTTGTAAATGCATTTTATAACAGCATGTTGATCTGCATATAAACACAAATTTACAGATGCTGTTTGAGAAGAGATAGACAGATGGTTTACAGATCTCACCAAGTCAAAGCGTTTGGCCAGTTCAGACTCATCCTCGTTTCTCACCATCTCAAAGAAGTCAAGATGCCTGAAACATGTATTGATTGTTAGACTGGAACAGAGCCTCATTTTAAAGAAAAAAAATTTGCCTCAAATTTAATTTGATAGCTTAAGTGTACAGGAAATATGGCTATAATATCTAGCAGATAACATCTTAAATTTTAGTCTATTTTTATACATTAACTGTTTTTGTGTCTTCTGAAACACTGTTAAAAGTTTTAGTAGTAATAGTTATAAATTATTTATAATATATAATTGATAAATTCCACTTTTGTGCTAGACTGAGAAAAGTGTATAGGGTGGAAATGACATCAAAGTAAGTAAATAATAAACTTTTTAGATGAACTACTCTTTTTAAAAACAAAATCTGGTTTCCTTACCGGTCGAGTGTGGCATTATCATGAGCTCGCAGCTTGTCGATGACCGGCTGAATTCCTAACATCAGAAACTCATACCTAAGATGAAGACGAAACTCTAGACTGTCCTATGAGAGTTAATAGAAGTAATCATTACAGTAATAGCTGGCACTCTTAAAAGAAACTCCACAGAGAAAATGTATGAAGTTTTGGTTATCAGCTGACCTCTCCAACCCCTGCATTGAGTACAGCATTAATGAAAGACATAATAGCCGTCTTCAAATTGACTTCATCTCTATAGCGGCCGGTACTCCTGTCCAGGTCATTGAGAAGACACTGTACAACAAAACCAGAACAATCCAGAATCTACACATTTATACAACATTTTAAAAGATCACAAGTGCACTTATGAAGCAAAAGACAGGATGCAAAATAATATTTCCTTCTACAACACCTTATCTTGGCCAAGTTTTAAGTCAACATTGTGATTTGTATTCTTTGCAGATGGCAGAAGGCAATTCCAAAATGCAGATAATGATTGTGACATGATGTAAGATGTTTCATGACAGTTACTATTTATATGTAGGCAGCAGGCAGCTGGGCAACTTATATTTTGGAACTGAGCTGATGTATCATGTGAAATGCAGAGGTAAAGTTACATTTATACTAACATTTAAGTAGTGAAAACTTTGTGTAACTGCTTTACTTGCTGAGATTGTCTATTTATGTGTACTTAACTAAAGGGTTACCTAACAGGCTGCTGAAAACAATAAATGACAGCTTTTCTCAACAACCCTTGTGTAAACAAAGTTTAAGTGGAGACTGGTTAGAATGTGCTGTGGTATGTGGCTGGAAACGCTTTTGCATTTGCATGACGTTCATTGTGTCCAATGTTCTCTGTGGTCATTAGGAAACAGCCACGTTAAAATAACCAACTAATGTTTCAGACACATTATATTTTTTAAGCATGACAAATATACATGATCAAACACAAAATAGCAAATCGCTCTACATATGCTTAAGCTGCATTAGATAAGTGTGTTGTTTTTCATCTCAGCGTGCTACATGTCTCCAGCTGGGGGTTGCCAGTGCCAACAATAACCCAATGTGCTGAAGGGTCAGCAGACCCCATAAAAGCCTGAGTGCAATGTGACACTCTTGTCTGCATATTTTCTTCCATCTTTCATTCTAATTTTCAACAGAAGTTAAAATACCAGATAACACTTTTTACATTTATTGATAGAGTAATAAACCACACAGGCCATGCAATATAATAATTAAACCATGGTTAATTTGGTTAATAGTGCCCTCAAGGGCACTAGTTACCCATTTAGGTTTCTCACTGATCACAAGAATCTGGAATATCTACGGTCACCCAAACGTCTAAATCCCAGACAGGCGAGATGGGCCATATTTTTCACTAGATTCAGTTTTACTGTCTCCTATCGCCCAGGTTCAAAGAACATCAAGGCCAACGCACTCTCCCGTCAGATTTATAAGGTTACCCAGCTCCCCTCTGAGGAGAAGATTTTACCTAAGAGACTCCTGGTAGCACCCGTTCAGTGGGATATCATAACCGAGATCAATCAAGCAAATAACCTTAATCCACCACCCCCAGAATGTCCTAACTATTGCACCTTTGTTCCAGAGCATTCCGCAAACAAATATTGACCCAGGTTCATGAAACACCCAGTTCTGGCCACCCAGGTATTACGGTCACAACCCACCTCATGCAGAATCGGTTTTAGTGGCCTACTCTACTCTTTGACACAACAACTTTTGTCAAGAACTGTATCGTTTGTCAAAGATCCAAGACGCCCAGACAGCTCCCGGCAGAGCTACTGCAACCTCTGCCAACACCAGAATGTCCCTGGTTGCATATTGCCCTGGATTTTATCACTGATCTACCCAGTTCTCTAGGTAACCCCACCATTCTCATTATTCTTATAATAATGAATTCATGTTCATTATTCTATTATTGACCACTTCTCTAAGGCTTGCCGGCTCATTCCCCTACCCAAGCTCCCCTCTGCCTTCAAGATCGCTGAGCTTATCATTAACCAGGTATCCCACTATTATGGCCTCCCTGAGGATATTGTATCCGACCATGTTCCACAATTTATCTCCCGAGTCTGGTCTCAGTTATTCTACAACCCCAAATCAGAAAAAGTTGGGAGAGTATGGAAAACAGAAATAAAAAAAGTAGTGATTTCTAAATTTACTTTGACTTGTATTTCATTGCAGACAATACAACAGCACATTATTTAATGTGTTCCTCATCATTTTTATTGTTTTTTCTTCAAAAAAACAAAATTCCTATTTTGGTTCTTGCAACACATTTCAAAAAAAGTTGGAACAGGAGCAATTTAGGGCTAGTAATCAGGTAAATTGGTTAAATAATGATGTGATTTGAAACAGGTGATGTCAACAGGTGATTGTAATTATGATTTGGTACAAAAGCAGCATCCAAGAAAGGTCTAGTCCTTTAAGAGCAAAGATGGGCCGTGGATCGCCAGTTTGCCAACAAA
Source organism: Chromobotia macracanthus (assembly GCA_036877525.1). Taxonomy (NCBI): domain Eukaryota; kingdom Metazoa; phylum Chordata; class Actinopteri; order Cypriniformes; family Botiidae; genus Chromobotia; species Chromobotia macracanthus. The sequence continues at coordinate 294,769 of JAZGTH010000090.1, read as the reverse complement.
TATGTGAGAAAATTATTGAAATGTTTAAAAACAATGTTCCTCAAAGAAAGATAGGAAGACATTTGCTTATTTCACCTTCAACAGTGCATAACATAATTAAAAGATTCAAGGAATGTGGAGGAATTTCAGTGCGTAAAGGACAAGGGTGCAAGCCTAAGCTGAACAACCGTGCTCTCCGATCCCTCAGGCGGCACTGCATCAAGAATCGTCATTCATCTATAAGCAATATAACCACATGGGCTCAGGACTACTTTGGCAAACCTTTGTCAAGTACCACAATACGTAGTTACATCCACAAATTCTAGTTAAAACTGTACTGTGCCAAAAGGAAGCCCTATGTTAACAGTGTCCAGAAGCGCCGTCGACTTCTCTGGGCTCGGAGGCATCTGGGATGGACCATCACACAGTGGAAACGTGTACTGTGGTCAGATGAATCAGTATTTCAGGTATTTTTTGGGAGAAATGGATGCCGTGTGCTCCGGACCAAAGAAGAAAAGGATCATCCAGACTGTTACCAGCAACAAGTTCAAAAGCCAGGGTCTGTCATGGTATGGGGTTGTGTCAGTGCCCTTGGTAAAGGTAACTTGCACTTCTGTGATGGCATGAAAAGTACATAGAGATTTTGGAGCACAATATGCTGCCTTCAAGAAGACATCTTTTCCAGGGACGTCCATGCATATTTCAACAAGATAATGCAAAACCACATTCTGCACACATTACAAAGTCCTGGCTGCGGAGAAAGAGGATACAGGTACTTGACTGGCCTGCCTGCAGTCCCACCCTGTCTCCAATAGAGAATGTGTGGCGCATTTTGAAGCGCAAAATGTGACAACGAAGACCCGTACTGTTGCCCACCTTAAGACTTGTTTGCAGCAAGAATGGGACAAAATTACACCTGAAACACTTCTTCACTTGGTGTCTTCAGTCCCTAAACGTCTTTTAAGTGTTGTGAAAAGGAATGGCAACATTACAAAGTGGTAAATGCTTTACTGTTCCAACTTTTATTGAAATGTGTTGCAAGAACCAAAATAGGAATTTTGTTTTTTTGAAGAAAAAACAATAAAAATCATGAGGAACACATTAAATAATGTGTTGTTGTATTGTCTGCAATGAAATACAAGTCAAAGTAAATTTAGAAATCACTACTTTCTTTTTTTATTTGTGTTTTCCATACTGTCCCAACTTTTTCTGATTTGGTGTTGTAGAATCTCAATGTTAATATTAGCCTTACATCCGGATACCATCATTAATCTAATGGGCAGTCTAAATCAGGAGATAATTCATTTCTTGCAATCTTACTGCCACCAGTACCAGACTGACTGGAGTCGGTTTCTCATGTGGGCAGAGTACGCTCAGAACTCTCTTTTTAAGCCTGCCATAAGTTTGACCCCATTTAAATGTATCCGGGGTTATCAGCCGCCACTATTTGCCTGGTCTGGAGAACCCACAAATCTTCCATCAGTGACTGCATAGCTCCAACGTAGCGAGGAGGTATGGGATAGAGCACATACTCATCTGCTCCATGCCGTAAAACGTCAGACCAACCAAGAAAATCAGAACCGTTGTCAAGGCCCCATCTACTCTCCTGGTCAGTGGGTCTGGTTGTCTACTAAGGACCTGAGACTCAAGTGTCCGTGGAGGAAACTCAATCCCAGGTATGTTGACCCATTAAAAATTCGTAGACAAATTACACCAGTATCTTTCCGTTTAGACCTACCTAACAATTATCACATTTCTCCCACTTTCCACGTCTTTACTGAAACCTGCTGGTGGCTCGGTTGGAGAGTCGAAGGGGGAACCCGGAGAGTAGACTTCCCCCATTTTGGTTGATGACCAGGAGGCCTACCGAGTGAATGAGCTACTCGAATCCAGACGTCGGGGTGTTCTCCAGTTCCTAGTGGACTGGGAGGGGTTCGGTCCGGAGGAAAGGTCCTGGGTGAATTCTGGGGATATCCTGGATTCTACTCTCATAGAGGAGTTCCATAGGGCCCATCCGGAGACACCGGCCCCTCGACCTCGCGGTACACCCCGGCATCGCTCCACCTCCTCAGAGGGAACCGTGTGCCGAATACTAGTTCCGCTTTGGACTACATTTCCCACAAGGCCCCATACCAGGGATTGATCATTTCCTGTGCACCTGCTTCTCATTCCCTTGCTACTATTTAAGCGGCATACAAACAATCACCTGGTGCAAAGTCTTGTTTTGCCCTGGTGACAATTCTGAGCATTCTATTACATTCTGTGGATTATCTGTTGTTAGCCTGGACTGTTATTCTGGTTTTCCCTGTTTGCTGCCTGCCCCGATCTTTGGACTGTGTTTTGAATATTTGATTGTCTACTGCCTGCCACGACCCCTGCCTGTTTCCCGTTTACGATATTGTCTATTCCATACATATCTGTTTACCGGTTTTGACCCTGTCTGTCTGATTCTGATAATAAAGCTGCAAATGGACCCTCATTTGTCTGACCCGTTATTATAGAAACCATGGCAATACAATGAGTCTTATGATAATATGTGTTAGTAGCCACTCTGTTGTTTCGCACAGTTATCATGGACCACAATCATTTGGTATCATTTGCAGTAGGTCCTGTCGCCACAGATAACTCCCAAGAAATTAATGTAATCGTATAAGTGAATTAAATGACCTGTGAAGAGTTTTGGACAAGAAAGAGAAGAGAAATTAACAAGGAATAATATTGGTTATTATGTGATAGATTACACATAAATAGTAAGTTAGCCTTTTTGCAGATGCTGTGGGTATGTTAAAATGCACTTTTAGTATGATTGTTTTGAACATGTAAAACTGCACTGTGTTACCCCGTCATTTAATTAATATTAAATTAATTAAATCTTAATAAATTCAATTAATAAAGTGATATTAGCTGAATTAATTGCACTTGTAGTAATTTAGCATTAAACATTACGTTAACTGTGACTAATTCATTATAATGAAATTAAATCGTGATCAAATGTAATGTTATGCATGACCTTAACGTTCTTACTGCTTTTATGGAAAACAGAATTCTGATTAGAAATTCAAATTTCTAAATTCTACTTCTAATTCTATTCTACTGCAGAATATTCTGTGTTAAATAAACTGACACCTGTAAACTCACATTCTATATAAAGAAATCAAGTTGTCTTAGTGCTTTGCTTGGGAACTGTGCTACTGTGTGTTACTCAATGTGGGAACATCAACAGTAATATGGCTATTTTACATAACTATATTAAAATAGCAGCCACTTTACACCAGCATTGGACATGACTTATCCAATCACAAATTGTTGTAAAAAACAATACTGCACCCACCCTCACTAAAAAGGGTGGTACATTTCTTACATTTCTTTATCATCTTATTTATCCCTCAAGCAATTCTGTGCTCAATTTCAAGATAGATGTTTTTTTAAATCTCCTCTGTAAAGCATGTTACCTGAAAACGTGTCCGCTCGGCAGCATACTTCTGGTAGTGCGTCATTGCCTGTAACACTTTCTTATGTCCGTCAGGCACCAGACAAACAGCACCTAGGATCTCCAGAACGGCCACCTTGGTCTTGATGTTGTCCTGATGGAGGCTCTGGGAGATGGTGTTGATACTCTGGGGATGTGCCAAAACATGTGCACGACCCTGGGAGTTGTTCATTAAAGCTTTGATGCAGCCGATGATGGAAGTGTGGATGCGGCTTTCAGAGGTTTCGTAATCCATGCTCTTCAGACAGTTTAGAAGACACGCCAAGCCATCCAGCTCAATGAAGCGGGTCACAAACCTGGATGAGATAACAGCTTGTGAGACTGTTTACCTTTTCTTCAACAATTTTCTTACATTTGTCAGTATGAGAGCCCATACTATAAAATTCCTTTTAGGTTTTCTGGTTTGCTTCTAATGAATTACTTTTTAAGTAAATCTCAGAGCATCTTAGAGTTTTATGGATTTTATCTCAGAATCTAAAGAATTTAGAATCTAGTCTAAACCATGAAACCACCTTTCAGATCACATAGTCAGATTTCTTGAGGGATGATATATACTGACGCAACGGATTATAAAAGAAAAACTTTGTTCTGGTGAGTGCTGCTTTAAAATTGAGTTACTGATGGGCCCAAGCACTACGGTGCCATCACTACCTTGTCATGTGCATTTAATTCATAAAATAATTGAGGACTGTTGTAAGTAAGTCAAGTCTGTTGTGATACATTTCCTGCTGCCAGGGGTGTTAGTGCGAAAGTTGAATATACCAAGTTTCGTACAGGTGCATGCATGTATGATATATACACCATCTTTGATACACCGTATCAGGGGGTGCCACTAAGCCTTACAATATTGTGGCTTACAATAACCATCATTATGATCAACATCAAAACCACAACACCAAAACAAATTTCCCAAGTTTTATGTAGATCGGTTTGGATAAAGAAACGGCATCTTCAGCTCAATCTAAACAAAATAAAACACCTGGTAATCCCAGACCTCCAATCATTACAACACAAATTCACTACTGCAATACCCAAGACAACCAAAGAGAGTCCACAACACACCCCTTCTGATCTCACTCCACGGGCTACCCATAGCCGCCCACATTAAATTTAAATCTCTGACCCTGGCCTTAAGGACACTCACCAGAACTCCACCCCCTACCTTAACTCACTGATTCAGATATATGTCCTCTTCCGCCAACTACGCTCTGTAAACAAGCAGCGTCTGATTGAAATTAGGTACCAGATCGCTCTCGAAGACGTTCACCTACTTTTCCTTCCAGTTGCAACAAGCTCTCAGCCTCCACCCGATCTGCTGAGACCATCACAACTAAAAACACACGTTTCACAGACACCTGACTAATCACTAATGCTCTGTTCAATACTCTATTAATAAAAAAAACCTTCTATTGTTCATTCTGTCTCTAGCATCAGAACGTGATTCCCACTTATAAATGTAGCTTTGTAGTCTTGGCTCGTTGGTTCTTAGGTCAAAATGGTTAATGCTCTCTCTTTTAGTAAGTCGCTTTGGATAAAAGCGTCTGCTAAATGAATAAATGTAAACATAAATGTAGGTCACTCAACGCATGCAGAAAAATGAATAAATAAATTTATTGCCTCATCACGGCAAAACAGTTTAAGATATCAAAAATTCGGTCACAGTTTAGCATTTTCAATATCTCTTGTATGAAGCAACTTGGGTAAATTTAAATTGTGACTCACAACAACCACCTCTATTTCATCTATTCCTGAGACCAAACATACAGCTCAGGATTTAATAAAATCAATCAATTCACGCAGCAGATATGAGCCACTTCCTGTTTTTATTTTGTGCCATTCATTTATTGCCTCGCCATGGCAACACTGTTCGAGAGCCAAAACAATTTAGCATCTTCAAAGTCTTGGCATAATATTTGCTAAATTTGGAAACAATCCCATAAATCCCCAAAAGGAGTATTTAAAACTTTAGAGCCTGGAATGGACAAAAAAATCCACACAATCCAAAACAACTGTTGGGCAAAGCTAATTCATATAATTTTGAAAGTTGCCCGACTTGATAAGAACAATATGTGTACCAAGTCTGGTGACCATAGACAATACTAACCCACTTTAGTCAAAAGGGGGCACTACAGAGCCCCCCCAATTACACCCATGTCTAAACTTTTGCCCACATCTAATGGCTGACTACTACGATGTGTGTGCTGAATTTCCAAATACACCTGAACGTGGTTTTAAAGTTTGCTGTGTTGCCATGTGAACAATATTCAAGATATCAGAAATCCTTTTAGAACTTTATTCTGATTCTGAGGATTCTGACCAAGTCTGCATTATTCTGACAAAGTCTGAAGAACATGGAAGACTATTTTAAAGTTTGTTTTAAGAGAAACACTTGGCAACAGGGCCAGTTGGAGGTGCTTTTACCATGACTCACATGTGTGCATAGTGTGTCAATGTCATCAACACACCACAAAACATATCTGCCAAATTTAACATAAATCGCTCAATGCATGCTGTAACTATTAGACACTACCTGTTTCCCATTTTTCACCATAACTTTACCGCCTCACCATGTCAACACTGTTTGAGATATCGACACAACTTTGAATCTTCAATGTCTTGGCATGATGCTCAAGTTTGGTGCCAATGACATGAAAACCTCAGGAGGAGTATTGTAAATGTTCACAGCATGCACTTTTCAGAAATTCCAAAAAGATTGACTTCCTATTGGGTGGAGCTAAGGGTTGTCAGTGTGAGGTGTGGCTTCGTACAGTTGTGTGAACATATGTATATGCACCAGCTTTCTGTGCCACGTACCAAGGCCCCCCTGCCCTGCCCATGTGTCAGCCTTTGCCTGGCCTTAATGGCAGACGACTCTGGTGTGTGTGCAAAGTTTCAAGAGTTTTTGGGCATGCTAAGGGACCCAAAGGTCCTGAAAACTTTGAACAAAGGAATAAAAATAAACTAAAGAAAGATTCTTTTCAAAGAATCTTTCTTTCAAAGTCCAAAGATAATGGAGCCCTTTGCACTTTCAGTGAATAAAAGTCAGTAAAGTTATTACACCCTTCTCAATAGGTGCCAATAAAGTGACCCACCGTACAGTGTCTATGAGATCAACTTTGGTGATACTCTATTCACTGCTGAAAGAATTTCTTCTCCTTATGTGGCCCATATATCATGTTAACTGAACATCAGTGTGCATCACTCAGCACATTAAGAGACAGAACCTAGAAACTTAGCAAGAAGGAGTAAAGGCAGTAATTTATCTTCTGTAATAATAATAGATACATTGTTTTGATATTGGTTTTCTTGGCCCGCGCTGGCAATGAAAAATGTAAAATGTACTCGGTTACTGACATAAGCTTGGCTCCCTGAGATACAGAAACGAGTGCTGCATCGCTAGACACTCTGGGGAATACTCCTTTTTCTCTGATGACTGAAGCCTTTACAATTATGCAGTGAAACTGCAGGGCCATTGGTTCGTGCAGTGAAATAAAAGAAGCCTGAGAAGCCTGCCAGAGTCCCCCAGAATGGGCGGAGCCATCTGGCTATATAACCAGGCATTGCGCCATAGGATCTCTATGGGGCTTTGCAGGCCCTGAAAGGCCCTGAAATAACGTCAACTAACCATTGAGATATTCTTTGCTTTGTGACCGGAGACCCTTTAGTGCAGCCGCCAAAGCAAACAAAAAGTTGTTCCGACTGCCTAAACAGGGCGGAAAGCTCACAGTATATTCTCAGTGTCTTGACGGGGTAGAGAAGGTTCAACTCCTGGTCTTGGAGGAAGGAGGAAACACAGAGAGGGTGATAACCTGCGCTCTAATGGGGTGTAGAGCGTCTTGGGAATGTATCCATGCCTCGGCTTTAGGACGACCATGGAATCGTTAGGCCTAAATTTGGGGCAGACAGGGTCCAAAGAGAGCACCTGCAAGTCACACAATCGTTTTACCAATGCAAATGCCAGTATTAAGGCGGTTTTTAATGATAGGGCTTTTAGGTCCACAGACCGAAGTGGCTTGAAGGGGGAACCCTTGGGGGTTCTTAGGACCGTGGCAGGTCCCACACATGGGATCGGACTGAGCCTCCTGAATCCCCTAAGGAAGCGAACAACTAGGTTGTTCCGGCCCACAGACTGTCCAGCTATAGTAACATGGAAGGCTGCTATAGCTGCCACCTACAAGCATGGAGGGGAAACGGCCCTTGTCCAACAGCTCTTGTAAGAAGGATAATATCACCGATGTGTTGTAGGAAAAAAATCTTCTGGGTCCTCCTCTGGGAGGGCTGTGGGAGGGCCTGCATGTTCACAATTTTGTCCCTGAAGGGAGTCATGGGAAACTTGAACATGTAGCCCGGATGAAGCCTCAGAATAATGTGAGAAAATTCTGGTTCAAACTGGAGGCACTCACTGGACACAGACAGTGCCTGCAGATCCACAACCCTCTTGACAGAAGCGTGCGCATTCGGGGGGCTGTCTTCTGAGAGAGGGCACTAAGGTCATCTGACACTAAGACTCTAAGATCCCAAGAAGATATTAGGTGCATCCTCAGAGGGTTCAACCTCCTAGCACCTCTGAGGAATCTGATTATCAGATTGTGCCTTCCTAAGGATTTCTCATCCAGTGTAATGTGATGTTCTGCAACAGCAGCCACATACACCTTTAAGGTGGAGGGAGACAGTCTCCAACCTCTCATGTATGAAGGTAAGCACAGATTCAGGACATAGAGCTGACTGGTAGAGAGGGCTATAGCCTGAGTGATTGTGTTTACCACCACTAGTGATAATTCAGTTTCCATGTCCCATTCAGAGACCAGACATGAAGGTTTCAAAGGTCTGGTCTGGGGTGCAGGACCGTGCCCTGCCAGTGAGAAAGAAGTTTCTTCCTCAGGGAAATCCACCAGGAAGGGGCTGTTAAAAGGAGCATCAGCTTTGGAAACAAAGTTTGATTGGGACAGAAAGGGACCACCATCAAGACTTACTGCTCTTCTTCCCTGACTTTGCACAGTGTCTGTGCAAACAGGCCCACTGGGGGATGCCTACTTGCTCAAACTCGTTGATGTGACAATGTAGGTGAAAACCTGTCTAAGAACCCGACACTGGCACAGGCCACATGGAAAGACACACCCCTTCAGTACGATCCCAAAGGGTGGAATACAGCCCGAGGTCAAGGAGTTAGTCTGCCCACCGATGCTGCAATCGATAACTCATTTTCAGTTAGAGTACTGAAAGTGAAACTGACACTGCCATAGTGCAGTCCACACATTGCTTCTGGAAACTCACCCAGCCTGGCAAGCGTACTGGGCAATGGATGTCCTGTGGGGTCTCACCTGGAAGACATTTATCCATTGTATCTCCCAAACTGCCTTTGGGGTTTGCTGATGCTCCCTTGAGTGTAGCAGCAACATAAGAGTGGTCCTTTGCTTGTTACAGAAAATAGAAACTCAAAAGAGGAAATCTGCTCTTTTAGAGGAACTCTGGCTAAAAGTTCTCTCAAAGTTCTTGAAGTAACATTAGTAGAAAATGTTTTTAACGTTATACAGTACTATGCAAAAGTCTTAGGATTTTCACACCCAAAAATTGCTTTAAGCAAGTTATTTATATCTTTTGTTGTAGCATTAGTAGGAATTTTAAATTTACATTTTCAAACATTCTTTTTGCCATTAATTGTAATAATCCAGTAAGATTTATTACTGGATTATTACAGTAACAAATTTGTGCATACAAGTCTCCTTGTATGCACAAGGAGACTGTCTGTTGATTGTCTGTTGTAGTCTCCTGATGGCTGATTTGGCAACTGAACCATACCAGTTATAGATGAGCACAGGACTCGATGATGGACAAGTAGAACTGTTTCAACAGTTGTTGTGCTGGTTTAACGTCTTTAGCTGACAAAGAAAGTACAGCCTCTGCTGGGCCTTTTAACAATGGAGTCAATGTGATTGTCCTATTTCAAGTCCTGAGAGATGGTGGTGCCCAGGAACCTGAATGACTCCACTGCCACCACAGTGCTGTCCATGATGGTTTCTTCTGAAATCCACAATCATTTCCACTGCTTTGAGCGTGTTAAGATCCAGGTTGGATTGGTGTCTTGAATGATGTATGTTGTGATATTCCTCAGGCCTATCCTGACTGATACCGGGTCATTGGCTGAAAATAGTTTTTTCAGATTTTCAGCGTAGCTTATGGAGAGGTGTTAACTCCAGTCCCACATCTGATAATCCTATTACAATCCCCTAAACACAGACACCATTCTACTGTGGAGGAGCCAGTGAAGCAGGACGTACGGCTTAAAGGTGTCAGCAGCAAGACATCTAATATTCTCACCTGCCCAGAACATATAACCCATTTTTTAGACGGTAGAACATTTTAAAGCAAATGACTGAATGAAACACTATGAATTAATGAGCTCTATGCCGCTCAATTCAAGCTGTTGTGCCACATGGTTCCAGTGTGTCACTTGGGGACTGTTGGGTTTAGATTACCAAAGAAGAGTCCTCATTTTGTTTTAATCTCTTAGAACAGGAACACACCAGATCCGGTGGTTTAAAAGGTTACAGCCATTCAGGGTGTTTTAACTTGTCCTAAAAAGTGATTTTTAAGGCTTTAGTTTGGGATAATCATAACATGACCAGTAAAGCTGAGTCAAAACCAGTCAAGCCAGCTGAGCCCTTATAAAAGTCCTACTGACCCTTCACTCTCAGACAGACTGAATGTGCCAAAAACATGTAGACATACACACTACATACTGACCACTGGCTACAGGTCAGCTTACCAGAGATGCGGCCAGGTGTGTGTAATTTACACTGGAAACAGAGCATGTGGGGGGCACAGCTGGGATGTGCACATTTTTTTTAGCCATGGCTGATAAAAACTGAGCTGCCTAAAGCTTGCATTACCACAATCTTTTCAGTATATTTAGTAATTCTTCAGGATCCAGCTACCACTCTTACAGTGTATCAAGAGAAAAACATAAACTTGTCCAAATGCCTAATGCCTTCGGGGCAGAATTTCAATTAAGGCATTTGACAAATGTGAAAACAAAGAGGTTTGATGAGTTCAATCTATCTGGACCACTCTGAGGTCATGTATGTAAGTCATGTAGGCCTAATATTTTTATTGAAACAGAAAGGCCTTCAGAGTATTTACATAAACTGTTTAAGGTGGGAGGGGCAATGGGCTGTTTATTTAATGAGACCTTACTGACAATTCATCCTCAGAACAATGGGGTAGCTTTCTCTAAAGATCTCTGGAAATATTACTTAAATGAAAAAGCACCACTTCATTCCAGTGACCTGAACTGCATTCCAGTGACCTGAATTGCAGTGATGTTGTCTACTTTTGGTAGGAGTGCATCTTATTTTGAGGAATAACCCTTGTCAAAACAATTAAAGATTATAATCACCCACTAACAGACATAATAAGCAACTATGTCAGTATTTCAGAAGGTCAGTAAACCTGCTGCTGTCTTCTGCTCTCTATGATTTGCATCTCTCACGGCTCTACATGTTGGTGACAGACCCAGACTGCACTGGAGGATGTTATGAAACATCTTTTGCTTTGGCTTACACTGTGTGTGAACGGACCGTATAGAGTGAAACAGACATATTTGTCAGATATGGTGGCCCATACCCAAATGTGTCCTGTGGCACAGTTTTATGGAGGCAGTTGTTGCCTACTGGTGAGTCGGGCTTGTGATCAGAAGGTTGCTGGTTCGATTTCAGCGGTGGCAGGTAGCAAATGAAGTGCCCTTGAGCAAGGCACCTAACCCCCGATTGCTCCCTGGGCGCAGCAGTGTGCTGCCCACTGCTCCGGGTGTGTGTGTGTTTCACGACTTGCAGTGTGTGTTCACTCCTCACCAGTAAGGCTTTAACATTTTTCCACTAGCCATTACTAAATTACAGTGACAGCTAATGTTTGTACCATTCAATTCAATTGATTTAATTTCTCTCTCTCTCTCTCTCTCTCTCTCTCTCTCTCTCTCTCTCTCTCTCTCTCTCTCTCTTATATATATATATATATATATATATATATATATATATATATATATATATATATTATATATATATATATATATATATATATATATATATATATATATATATATATATATATATATATATAATATATATATATATATATATATATATATATATATATATATATATATATATATATATATATATATATATATATATATATATATATATATATTATATATATATATATATATATATATATATATATATATTTACTAAAACACTAGAACATGCTTTGCACATGGGCCTGCTTATATAGCAGTGTTTCTTAACCAAGGGGCAGGGCCTACTAGGGTGTCTCAAGATAAGACAAACCAAGCATTAAAACAAGTTAAATAACTATAAACTGTTTTTAGTTACGCCAAGTCTTAAAATATTTTTTTGGATAGAAATTGAGAGTAGCAGGGCCTTTAGTAATGTTGTGGAAAATGGGGGGCCTTCAGTTCAAAAAGGTTAAGCCCCACCATTTTATATGATGATAGTGTACTTACAAATGCAGCTGGCATTACATTAATTTTTGTGATGAGCAGAAAAAATGTTCAGGGGAGGAAGTCTATAAATGTCAGACTCTGGGAAATACTCCAACTTTACTTGTAAACAGGTTTTAAAGTCTAATTTTAGGCCAATTTTTTTGGGAGGTAGGACTTTTTCACCTTTCAAATCACACTGTGTTCTGTCTTCTGATACTCTGACACATAAGCAGATAAGCAGAGAGTTTTTTTCAAAGACCACATGAAATCAAAAAAAATTCAAAAAATTGCATAGACTAGTTAGTCATGTATTTTTATCTTCAAGACTGGTCATAACTTTAAGTCAGTTACATATAAAGGTGGATTTTAATTTGAAAAATAAGAATAATTAGCCCTAACTAGGTCAGACTAGTTCTTAAGACACACAGTCTTAATTTAGTGGCTATGTTTATGCAACTGGCCACTAGAGTTTATAGACATGCTGTCATACATTTTGGCTGCTTTAAGGAACTTTAAGGAATCTTAAAATATTTTTTAATATTTTAAACACAAAAGTCAAGCGGATTGTATAAAAGAAAGGTCTGTTAGATTAAAAAGGTGCTTGCTGGTTTGTTAACGCAATTTTGTTTTCTTGAATCAACACAGCCAATGTTTGTAATAATGTGCTTAGTTGAAGGTTTTGTGCATTTGCTTTCTCTTTTTAGGATCAAAACATTTCTCTTTCTAAATTAGACATTCAGTATTTTATTTTTTAAAAATTAAACCTATGCTTATTCAGTGTAATTATTGAGGAAAAACAGCCCAAAATTCACACTAAGACCTATTAGTGGTTTACATTCAAGGCCTGGCTTGTTGCTGATCTTATTATAGAACTTAAAAGTAAGTCCAGGTCACCCAGCATCCCTGGACGGTTGGACCCAGTCTGACTGCCTTATGACTCAGAATGCCAGATCTGTGTGCATTTTTGTTTGCAGGAAGAAAAGTGACTCAAATTAAGTAATCTAAAATGTCTGAGGAGAGCATTGACTTGAGAGATGAAAAACATCTTGATAAAAACTGAAGAAAAATAAGTTAATATTAATGCAAAATTAGCAAAAAACAGCAGGATGCAGCCAATTAATATTTTAGCTGAATGAATAGCATTCAAACATGGTAATCAGTCCCTTTTGGATATTCACACATATCCAAAGGTCTAGAACAGCTGTTATGTAAAAGTAGATTCAAGCTATTTTTCCCCCAGAGATCTGTAGAATGACTAGACACAAAACCTATTTACACAAAAATTAAAACAAAGGTCATAAAGATTTCTTACCTCATTGGCTGTGTGCGAAGGGCTGTTTTTAGATCTTCTACCACCTTGTTTCTCATCTCCATCTCCTCTTCATCAAAGGCAAAAAGTGTCTGCATCTAAAACAGATTTTCTTTTACAAATTTTACACATGACTATGACATCTAAATATTGAAGTATATATAAATATTTATATACTTATATAAATATTGAAGTACCAAGTAACTCAAGAATTCAAGAATTTGAAACATTTATAAACTTTTGCTGCAAAAGACAAACTAAGATATGATTTTTAAAGTTTTGAACTAAAAATGAAACTTGCTAACTAGACACTACTGACCCACGATAAAACTGGGCTGGCTGCCATGACATCTCATGATGTCACTTGCCTGTGTACATCACATCCTGAGTCACAGCAACTCGGCAGCCCTACAGTTCACCTTTACAACTGTAGGGCTGCCTCAGACGAAAGATGTTCCTAGTCGATTGGAAATCATTTATGTAAGCCATTAGTTGACATGCCACAAGTTTATTATATTAATTTAATTACTTAAATATATAGTAGAGGAGGTGGATATCAGATAATGGTTTGAGTTTCAGGGATGAGAAAGAATGTTATAGGGTCATTCGCTATAAATGTTTTATTTTTTATATATGTTTTTTTGGAAGCAAGATCAACATTAATAGAAACCCAAAATATTAAATGCCACTGATGAATAATTACTGAGTATTCCACTAATTTGTAGAGGGGGGTCAAAATAACAATTTTCACCTAAAATTTGGAGCCATAATGGGGGTGGGGATAACTTGAGAAGGGCGCCAACATCATTTTATTTTTACACAGAGATTGGTAGATCTATTGGTAAAATCTTTTGACTTGTATGACTTTTGACTTGAAGAAGCTATGTATGTTTGTCTTTCTTCAGTCAAATAGAAATTAAGGATATTGAGTGTGGGTTGAATTAAGGATCTTTATCTAATGCAATTCTACAGCATTCATGGTTTTGAAGGTCCAAATAAAGTTTCAATGCAGCTTCAAATGGCTCCTCTTGACCCTCGCTGACTATAAGGATCTTTTATCTAGCTAAACAATCAGTCATTTCTGAAAAAAATACAAATATTTGCCTTGGTCTGGCTCTGCAATGCATGTTCCTGAACTCACGCATTATGTATCAAGTTAGTGACCTAATAAGTTAGTGTTTATGAAAGGCTGCTGGGAAAGAGTGTAATTGTGCTGTCTACTCAGCAGCACTGCCAAAATGAGCTCATCAAATCATTCAGTTGTACTCATCCACTGGATTATTGTTGTTTGAGCTAGGTAATTGTGATTCTTACAGATTCTAAATGCTTTTAAGAATAATTGTAGAACACAAAAGTTGTGAAAATTACTTTGTGCATGATGTTCTAGTTGTGTTTTTAAGTTGTTTTTATCACCAACGATCTGTGTGTTATTAATCTTGACCCACCCTTTCTTGGTCAATGTTAATCAAATAATTAATTTGCTGAAAACAGTTCATTTGTACACAAAAAAGGTGTACAATTGATACACTTCCTTTTTAAGATATAACATACACAATCTGCTTTAAAATGTACTAGCACACAGCATACTCAAAAGTTGCCTGAGACTTTACTGCTTTTAAAGAGACTATTCCATTGAATCAAGCTAATAATAAAAACAGTAAACAATGTGTGATGCCAGGCCTCCCTACATTTGCAAAGCAGCTTAATAACCTACTGTTGAATTGTAAAAATCATTAGCATGATTACAGACCTTCTGCTCCTGACAACATGCATTAATAACTTTATGACATTTGTCACTAATGATCTCCATGAACCTGCTGAATTAAAAAGTACTGCAACACTAAAATATTTTGTTAGCTAGTCTTACATGACAGTCCAAAAAATATGAATAAAATCACATATACCAATCAACCCAGATCAATGTTTTTCATTGCATTTTTTATTTAATTTATTATTATTATAATTATTAGGAGCCAAGCACTGAAAGTGCAACAGGCCCTATTGTTTTCTTAGTATTATTCTTATTTATTTATTGTTTTTTTTTTGTTTTCAGGGCCTTTGAGCACAAACAGGAAGTGTCTAATATCTATAGCATGCATTGAGCCATTTAAGGAGAAGAAGCTTGGGGAATATGTTTACCGTGGTGGGTTTACCAATGATGACATTGATATGACTATTCTGAGTCACATTTTGACTAAAGTGATGGGTTGATGGATTAGTTTTGTCTAAGGACATGTATTGTACTCATCAAGCTAGACTTTCTAAACTTTCCAAATTACATTCAGTACTCCTCCTCTGGGATTTACAGGATTGTGCCAAGACATTGAAGATGCTAACTTGCTAAGGGATTTTTGATTTCTCCAACAGTGTTGTCATGGCAAGGCAATACATTTATGGCAAAAAATAGAAACAGAAAGTGTCTCATATCTTCTGCATGAATTGAGTGATTTCGTTCAAACTTGCTGTAGCTGTACATTTGGTCCTAGGGACAGATGACATTGAGGTGATTATTGTGAGTCACAGTCATAGCACCACCAACTGGCAAGAGTAAGTGTGTCACTAGTAAAAGACTTCCCTGTTAAATTCACTTCAGGCTTAGTCAGAATTAAATACATTACAGATGCTCTATTGCAAATTATTTTTTGATATTTTGAACAGTGTTGCCACTGCAAGGCAATACATATCTTCTGCATACATTGAGTCATTTACATTAAACTTATGTTTGGAAAATATGTTTGGTGATGTGGGTTGATCACAATGATGTTGCTATTGTGAGTCCCAGTCATGGCGCCACCAACTGGCAGCAGGAAGTATGTAATTTCCTGGGAAGCACCCTTTTAATAATTTTGCTCAAAAGCCTTCATCAGGGTAAGGTAAGGGGTAAACTGTTATGTACATGCTCAATAACTGGTTACGAATTGCTTTAAGTTCAATCAAAAAGAGTGTGAAAGGGGTTTTATGTTGAAAGAAATGTAAAGGTAGAGTTATAAAAAATACATACGGCTGCCATAGAATTGACGCGATCTATGTAGTAGTCAGGCCAAGCAAGCTTGTTGGGATCCTCTTGTTCCTAAGAGAAAAACATCATTGCAATTGTAAAACCATTGCATCATTGCTTTTTCAGAATCTATTTTTAGAGACACAAGATGTTCTCATTGCATTTCTGTTAATGAACGATAATACATAAATATATAAACAAATGGTTGTTAAGTTATATCCCACCAGGGATATCATTGTGCCCTTTGCATGCATTTAATTTCAGGGTTCTGTGGGGGACTGTCCCTATAGCAAGTACGCTCTTAAAGTATCTGCTTGTGTAAATTACTACTTACCTGCTAAAATCCTAAAAACACCTTTGTCTGCAAACACCTCTGTCTGTAGCCTGCTAGGAATGTGAGGAATTCTGATTATAAGGGCCCTTACATGATTTACATGTTCACTTCCGTGACCCAGTGGTTTACAGACAGTTTCATAAATGTTCAAGAATAAAATACATATAATCCTTTGTTCTTACAGAGGGCAGATATAAGCTATAAACTTGATTCCAATATAAAAAAGTGACCCATGTTTTTGCAGATCTGATCGCTCTTGCCTGGCACATGAAAATACTATGTCAACATTAACTATGTAATGATGGGTCTGATGCATGAGGATCCATTTTCAACTTTTATTGATAATCAAACAGGCAGGGTCAAATACCAGTAAACAAGAGTAGCAGAGGTAAGGCAAGATCATAAACGTGGGACAGGCAAGGGTCGTGGCAGGCAGCAAACAATCCCAATAAGAACAGTCCCAATAATTGGGGCAGGCAGCAAACAGGCAAAAACAGAGTAAACAGTCCAAGATCGAAAACACAGCAAATCCACAAACAATGAAAACCACTCAGAATGGTCACCAGGGCAAAACAAGACTTCACAAAGGGTAAGCGTTTGCTATCTTATATACTAGCAGTGGAATGAGATGCAGGTGTACAGGAAATGGTCAATCCTAGGTATGCAGCATTGTGGGTAATGTAGTCAGAAACAGAGATTAATATTCAGGAGACGGTTCCCTCTGGTGGTGCGGAGGAGGTGGTGCAGAGACCTCCTCCGTAACAAACTACAGCACTGAAATAGTTTCTCACCAAACAAGTGAATTGACTACCCCAAAGTCTATGGAACAGACTATCTTTAATAAAATGGTGTCACAAAACCTGAGGACTGTAATTAGAGCTTTTATTTGTTCAGACGTGAGCATGATGTTCTGTTTGTGTTTTAAGTTTTTATTTTATTTTATAACCACATAATTTCAGCTCACCTGCTCATATGTTATTAAGGTAAGGACCAAGCACCTTATCTTATCTTGTGGCCTTCCTAAGTCTAGGCTGTATTCTGCGGTGTTGGCTGCAAAAGTAACTATACCTTTGTAAATGTCACATTAAACACACTTCATGTACAACAGTGAGACATGATACAGTATGTCTATGAAGGACAATTATCATAAATACTTGGAGGTCTTCAAAGCAGAGATTTGTATACTACACCCCAAAACACAATGTCAAGCCAGACAAAACAATAACCTAGAATGCACTTGCAATCAGATCCAAAAGCAATTCAGTCCTTTCCTCTGTGGTTTTACATGTTCTGCACCAAAGTGAAACAATGCTGAAACCAAACACACAGTTTTGTCTGGGCCCCAGTCCTGTGAGGTGCTTTTCTGATTCGCATAGAGATGTTATCTGGTCTTGTAGATGAACTGATTCTGACAGATTATTCCATTTAAAAAGTTTTCATATTCTTCCCCCATTTTATCGCTCACAGTCTCAAACATGTCAGGTTGCTCAGACTGTTAACCCTGGCCAGCTTACAAAGATAATTAGAACATTTTAATTCACCTCTCTGTTACAAATGAAAAGCAATGGAGATGACAAATGAAGAGAGATGGGGTATGCTCAGTTTAAGGTCAGCACAGTAGTGAGCTGTTTCTCCTGTGTGTGAATATTTGTGCTATTAAGGGAGCAAGAGAGGAGGTAACAATAATAAATAGGCCCCATGATTTTGGCCAGCACAGTTCCAGTGTAGGTCAAACACAGTTTAGAAAAGAAAATGTCATTTTGTGTTCCTGCCCATAACACTGGACACAACAATTTTTCTGCACATAACAAATAATCCATTACTTATTGAACAGCAAATAAAATTCCTTAAATATCACAGTAATGAAACAAAGATGTAGGTATTAACATTAGTAAAAGTTGTCTCAGATTTAATAGGTGAATCTGGATATCGTTATATCTGCTAATAACATTTAACGAAAACCTCATTTTTGAATGGTAAAAGGGTCAAACATAGTTTAATTCCATGAATATAAAGTGACTGCCTTTATAAAGGCTCAACAGTCTCCAAGAACATTTACAGTTACAAGGACAAAACTTTAAAGTTTAGCTTTAAAGTTCTGAAATTAAATATGATCGGAACTGTGGCTCCCTGTCAACCGTGATAAGTGGCCCTTCAAAGACCCCATCCTACACACATTAATTCATGGTATGCTGAGCTTCACTCTTTGAGGAAAAGTTTGTTGTGTATTTTAGAGAGCAAGCTTTACTTCATGTTTCAGGCGGCATGTAAAGCACTGCAATTAGGTTTAGCCATATTCACTCAAAGAGCTCATTCCTCAAAGAAAATTCAATCCCCAGCCATGGCCAGGTTGACCTCTGAGTTTGTTAAGTGTTTTCTCCAGATTTCTGTGGCTTTGTTTGAACATGGATTCATATTCCAGACTGCACTCATGCATGTTTATGTAGATTTGGAGTATTGTTGGCTGAACTCAAGAACTTTCTTGAGGGTACAGCTGTCAAAACGTGAACATGATAACTAATCCAAATGGAGAACTAATAATGAAATGTTCGTTATGAACATGTATTGTGAAACCTTACACAAAAACAACTGACATGCAGTTGACAAAGTGTTATTGCCGCTATTGCCACTTCAATACAATGATCAAATTTTTGGCATTCAATGCTAGGGGTGTGATGATATACTGTGGTACAATATATAACTTTGTAAAAATTATTAAACTGCAGACTTTAGTTTATTGAAACAACCTGGTATAACATATGATAAAGAGCAACTTTTAAAGTGACAATAATTACTTACAGGTAAGAATCATAAAATCACAATAAAAAATAAATAGAAAAATTAGTTAACAAGCTTGTTTAAGCAATTAAAAATCCATTACCTCAACCCATATCAAGGACAAGAACAACAAAAAACAGAAAATAACAAGACCTTTAATCAATCAACCAATCCAAAGCACATCAAATGTGATTATCTTTAAAAAAAAACAATTCCATAATTCTGTATATCACAAGAAAGTATTTTTGAGCTATGCCGTTTTTTGTTATATGTCGTCCTATTGGATGAGCTGCCAACACGTGACCTCAGTTTTTTAGTAATTTACATAATTCACACAAGGTTCAATTACACCTTCAATGTTGTAATTTCTAGAACACGTTGTATGTACAATATTAATTATTGAAAATGTTTTGAAAATAGGTCTGTTTTTTGAATTTTAGTTTCATTGTTTAATTTTGTTTAAAATATTGTGATGCTATAGTATACTGAACCCAATATGGTATATTGTATCAAATTGCGAGCTGAGTGTATTGTTATACCTTTATTCAACAAAATAACAGACTGCTTATAAATACACTTTTTATGGAATAGCTCTTAATATGGGTTATATTATAAGTGGATCTGTACTTTCTTATCCCATACACTCTAAAAATTGCTGGGTTATTTTTTAACCCAAAACGCTGGGTTGAGCCTGTTTGCTGCGTTCTTTTATCACATTTTAAACACTTTTGGGTAGTTTCAGTTTTCCAGTTGTTGGGTTAAATCTGCTGGGTCACTTGCTGAGTTGTTTCTATCCACCGCTGGTTGTTTGAAGAGGCTCACTCTATTTGCTTTCTTATTTTGTTAAAATGTGCTCCGCAACTGTAATTTTAAAGCACAAAGCTGCTGGTTACAGCTGTTTTAAGGGAGAGCTGCAAACTCTCACGCATTTTGCTACGAAGTGAAAGAAAACATCACAGAGCAGTAGAAGACAAAAGACACTGACAACATGCACATAACTTTATAGAAGTGTTTTTGTAACAGAATCAGACTCCAGAACACAGATGATTAGATACCAAACAGGCGGTTTATTAAATACACAACAGAGGTAATAAAGTAGGTGGGTAGTAATATGCAATGTCCTTGAGTAACTGGGAATGAATTGTGGTATGCAGAAGATGATGATTGTATCCAGGAGCTGGGAATGGAACTTGGAGCTGAGTAACTGGATGCACACACATAAGACAGGGGAAACAACTGAAACGGGAATCGATAGCAGGTAAGTCGCTAGCATAGGAATGAGTCTTATCCAAATGGAGACCTGACAATGTGCCAGAGAGAAGTGTGTGCTTGTATAGCGCAGGTGGTGATTGAGTGATGGTGAACAGGTGAGCATGATCAGTATTCCGGTGAGTGGGATCGATGACTGGGGGCGGAGCCTGGAGTTTCTGTGACAGAACCCCCCTCTCCACAGCTCGCTCCTGAGGGCTGAAGTACCTATTACGCAGTTCCTTTTCCTGAAGTACCTATTACCTATACGATATCGTGGGGGACGTCCTCGACCTCTGGGGCCTGGAGCTTGGGGATGAGAGGCATGGAATTCCACCAACAGACTGGGATCGAGTATGTCATCTCTGGGGACCCAGGATCTTTCTTCGGGTCCATACCCTTCCCAGTCGACTAGGTATTTTAATTTGCCCCACAATGCCGGGAGCCCAGGATCTCCTTTACTGTGTAGACAATTCCATCTTCCAGTATCAGAGGAAGAGGGGGGTCGTCGACAAGACCAGGCTCTGTGGGAACAGGAGAAACAGGTGAGTGATAAGGTTTGAGCAGAGAAACATGGAATGTGGGATGGATATGGTACTGTGATGGGAGTATGAGGTCATAGTTGACCGGGTTGATCTGCTTGATGATGGTAAAGAAGCCAATGAACCTGGAACTCAGCTTCTTACAGGGAAGTCTTAGGCGGATGTCCTTAGTGGAGAGCCAAACCTTCTGTCCTGGTTGAAAAATAGGCGTAGGGGCTCACTGGACATCCACCTGAAGTTGATGACGTCTGATGGCCCGTTGGAGGTGTTGATGAGCTGTGTCCCATACTCTCTCACTCTCCTGGAACTAATGAGTGACTGACGGGACATCTGATGGTTCTCCTGACCAGGGAAATAGAGGAGGTTGATAGCCGAGCATGCACTGGAAGGGACTGAGATCTGTGGTGGGCTGACAAAGGGAGTTTTGTGTGTACTCGGTCGGCCCAGGCGATGTAGCAGTTCCAGGAGTTCTGGTGGGCATGGCAGAAGGAACGGAGATATCTACCTATATCCTGGATCTTCCTTTCAGTTTGACCGTTGCTTTGGGGATGGTATCTAGAAGATAGGCTGACGGTCACACCTAGGAGGGAGAAAAAGGATCTCCATACTCGTCAGAGACAATGTCTTCGGGGATACCAAAATTTCGAAATACCTGGTTGAATAGGACCTCTGCTGTTTCCATAGCGGTTGGCAGTCAGTGGTACCAGACGACAGGCTTTGGAGAATCTATCAATGGCTACCGGAATGCAAGTGTTCCCATCCGATGCTGGTAGATCAGTAATAAAATCCACTCCTAGATGTGACCAGGGTCGCAGGGGAGGTAGCAATTTCCCAGTAGGTAATTGATAGAGTGTTCTTGAAATCGTACAATCCTGACATCCTCTCATGTACCTTTTGATGTCTTCTGCCATCCTGGGCCACCAGAAGTGGTCTTTGAGCAGTGTGAGGGTTCTGTTGGCCCTAGGATGACCAGTGCCCAAAGAGGTGCGCGTAGAGTGGATGAGGGCTGTTCTCTGACTTTGGGGTACATATGTATGACTGGGAGTACAACCCGGCGGCACAGATTCAGAGACACCGGCTGCTGTGATATCCTCGTCCGGGGACCACTGAATAGGACTGACAATCAGGCTGGAAGGGAGTATGGGTTCTGGGTTATCTGGTATGTCTTCTGGGGAAGGGAGTCTAGAAAGGATGTCTGCTTTGATATTTTTGGTCCCTGGACGATACAAGATGGTAAAGTTAATCTTGTGAAGAAAAGGGCCCATCTGGCTTGAATTAAGTCTTTTGGCTTCTCTTAGATATTCCAAGTTGTGATGATCATTGAAAATGATGAACGGATGGTGAGCTCCTTCTAGCCAGTGCCTCCACTCCTGATGGCGAGGAGTTACCGATGTCGTAGTTCTGCTCCGCCAGGGAGAGTTTTTGGGAAAAGAAGGCACATTAATGGAGTTGAGGAGGAGTTTCCCTGCTGCTGGGAAAGTACAGCCCCTACTCTAGATGTCGAAGCGTCTACCTCTACGATGAAGGGTTTTAGTGGGTCTGAATGGACCAGGAGTGAAGCTGAAGTGAATGCTTTTTGGAGGATGTTCATAGCTTCAGTGGCTTCGGAGTTCCAGGACAGAGACTTGGGCTTACCTTTCAGGAGATTAGTGAGGGGAGCAGTTATGGAACTATAATTGTGGATGAAACAATGGTAAAAGCTGGAAAAACACTAGTGGGATTAGGCCAGGAATGGATAGCTTTTACATTTCCCTCATCCATCTTGATCCCTTTGGCATTGATCTCATAGCCCAGAAACTGAATAGATGACTGATGGAAGGTGCATTTCTCTGCCTTGAGGAATAGTTGATGATCACAGAGCCATTTGAGGACCTCGGAGACATGGTGGTGGGAACACCTCTTTCATGTATCCTTGGAATATGGAGGGGGCATTAACAAATCCATAGGACATGACCAGATACTCTTAGTGGTCGGTAGGAGTTACAAAGGCGGTTTTCCATTCATCCCCCTCACGTATCCGGATAAGATTATAGGTGCTTCAGAGGTCCAACTTTGTGAAGATCTTGGCTCCACAAAGCTGTTGTAGTGCCAAGGGGACGAGGGGAAGAGGATACCAGTGGTATCCTATCTACCGAGAATCCCAGTTATGGTTACACCACTCTCCTTGCCCTACACCACACGGCACTGCATGTTGGGGCGGCACTGCCGTCTTAGGGGTATTGCCCTCTTCTGCTGATATTGAATTAATAAACGTACCTATTTACCATTTGTTTTATAATTGCTTTAAAATTAAATCTATACATGCTTCCTGGTATTGTTTGCAAGAGAGAGGCTATTTTATTGCATGAAAACATGCTGACAATGGCTGCTACTTCCGCCATCATGGTAGAAATAATGGTAGAAGCTAATAGAATTTGATAAATTCTTTTTAAACATTTAAATGTAATTGTTGCTTTATTGTTGTCATTGTATATTTTTTCATTTTCCAATGCCACAGAGGAATCAGAGATTGTGTATATATAAAAACAGTGTTGATGTCTGTCTGCTGAATGTGACCGCTCAGTGTGGCAGTTTGTTGGTGTTAGTTTTTACCCACTGTACTTGCATGGTCGGCACTTGTTGGTTTGTCGGAATGTGTGAGCAGTTTGGCATGATTATCCAACAAACTCTGACATCATCATGAACCATTGTCATGATGATGAGTTGGGTGTCCCGACTGACACCCCTCTCAAGGCAGAGCTAGAGCTTCTGGTCAATAGCTGTCTCTTGATCCAGTTGTGTTTGTAGTGAATATATTAACACGGTTGCTTTTGAAAGAAGCAAAAACTAGATCAAATTTGTTAATATGTATAAACTTATGCTTGATGAGTTTTTACATGAGTTTGCCAATCAAATTTTAGCAGCTAATAGTGTAAAATCTGAATGGCCTGCTATTACAACAGTAGACATGTTTATAGACCATCTATAACCGAGTAAGTTTTCCAAACTTTTGTAAAAATTGGCCACATAGGGGCACTATAATAAGCAAGTTTGCATTTTTGCTGTACTTCATGCTTAAAGCAGCATTCACAGAAGCGTTAAGTAGTGTGTATCTCATTTTAATGTTTAGTGATAACCATTTTTGACCGTTCTCTTTTTTTTCCCAGAATGCACTGTGACAAGTTGTAATTGTGAAAGAAAAGGGTCCTGGGCACCAAACACCAACACCAATAAAATAGGTAAAAAATGCTAGAAACAGCTATAAACTGCTATATACTGAGACTAAAATACTGTTAGGATGATTTAGGATCATATAGTTAGATAATTATATTCTAACAGCATATTCTAATTGATTTATTCTTCAACATTCATCCTTCTTAAACAAACAAACATTCGCCCTTCTTAAACAAACAAGCAACTCAGAAGTATTAGTCTAACAGCAGCAGCAAAGCCGCCCATCCAATATTTGCTATGTTATGACAAAGTTAAGCATCCAAATATATGATCAATATGACCCTTTGATTACTTTTGATTAAGTAGTTTTTGGCAAATTAACACCACCTACTTTGATGCATACCATATTATTTTGTTCTGTTTCTCTGTAAGAAATATCCATACAATAACACAGTTGGTCCTGCTCTTACAAAAATAAACATCAAATCTATACCACAACATTTCCTGTCTTAGTTTTGAATTTTCATTCAGCACGTATAATAGTATCATCTCATATTCACATTCAGGTAGCAATCCAACTCAAAAATGTCTTTATCGTTGAGAAGACTGCATCGGAAACTATGAAGGGCTGTTGTGTCAGCCAGACATTTACATCATAAGGCTTTGGCATGTGGGACCCCAGAGGAAGTGCTTCAGCCTCTCTTTACTCTTAAGTGCTTTCCCTAAACACATAGCTTTACTGGTTCCTGCTTCCTGAATTTGGTCTTACCCTTTAACTCTGAGAGAAACTGATTTGTTGGCAGAGTAGCAACTGCTGACAACTTCATTCCAGGAGGAGTGTCAATGTAACAAACTTTTATGTAGCCACACACTACTATATTTTCACTTACCAAACATGGCCAACTATTCAGAGTTCCAGATACAAGCATGTCTGTGCCATGGACCAAAAAATTCTACAATATTACGTGGATAGAATGTAAACTCAACTGTGAGGCTAAGTTGCCAAAAAGGAACTGCAGCAATTTACATGAAGCAGTTGCTGCCAGAACAACAGCATTTCCATAAAACATAACTTGGAAGTAGCAAGAGCCCATTTGTTTAAATCTATGTTCCAGTGAGGCTTCTGACGCCCACCGACATCTCTCTCTGTAATCAAGGAGAATGAGAGTACATATCCTGAAAGTGGCTGACCACAGCCACAGCTTTCAAAAGAATAGTGTCGCAAGGAGGAAGGGAGGTGTGTTACTTTTTAGTGGACATTTTGGACAGAGGTACCACCATTCATGTTTTGCCCCACAAAGATTGTTTATAAATCTGACTGTGAAAACAAAAAGCAATAAAAGAAAACAAAAAAAAGAAGCCAGAAGAAGCCAAGACTCTTTTCCACCATTTCAACTGATGACAATTCAAAAGCAGCTTGCTATGACATAAAGGGGTTGATTCAAATAACTTAAAATTACTTAGTTGAAATATATTCTAAAAACTCATAAGACTCATAAACAAAGGCCACATTCCTCCATTTTTTGTTGGTAGGTCATGTACTAAAGTAGCTCATGTTATCGCTCTGCTCTCGTTTCTGATGAGTATCTGCTCCAGTACACAAATCGGCAACATTTCAGTAGAACGGGTTGAGAATTTTTATCTACTTGGTAAACTTGGAAAGAAGACTTATGTTGTAATGTGAATGGCTCACCTTCTTCTTGCTGCAATAGATCTGCCATTTCTTCTCAGCAGGCAAAGCAAACATGGCTTCCTTGTTCTTGTCTGTAAGATCCAATTCATCCTGAGGGCAGAAGAGGACACATATTTTAAGCTACATTTAAGATATGTTTAACCTTAAAACACCTGAAAAACTATGGTATGACAATAGTGCAACAATGTCAACCTCACGTTTACATACAACATTGTAGTTAATGTGTGAGGTATGTATGAGAAAGAGAACACACGTAATTTTAACTCTGCATACTGCAACAAACTGAACAGTTAGTGTTCATGTCACTTGTATAGGCAAGGACTTGTATAATACACAATACACTTTAAAAAATAAATAACATCTGCATCACAAAAGGCTCTTTGCAGTGGAAAAGGTTCTTTGAAAAAGTAAGAAAGAAATGGTTCTTTTACAAACCATTGAATGAATGGTTCTTTGGGAAACAACAAATAGTTTTTCTTTGGTATGGCTGTAAAAAAAAAATTTGTAGCACCTTTATTTAAGAGTGTAGATCAAACAGATGTCCTTTGTTTGTTATTGCTAAAATGTGACCGTGGTTGATGAGGAGCTTACTCTTGGTAAGCCCATACTGAAAAATGGTTAATTTGTTATATTCTTCTTCTTGTTAAAGACAATACATTCTCCCCTATAAACTCCTTTAAGTTTCCATTTTCAGTTTACTTACAAACCCATATAGAGCTTTAAATGAAATAGAGAGAGAGAGAGAGAGAGAGAGAGAGAGAGAGAGAGAGAGAGAATGTGAATAAGAGTGTAAATGAGAGGTTAAAAATTGAGAACTTAAATGTTCATTCAAAAATATAATCATTTAAAACTATAACTTTTAACATCAGTTGTCATATAAGTTTTGCTTTACTAAATGTATTGAAATGCATTTACTACATTTATGCTGCTATGTTTGTTATTTATGGAGTCTGACAACCCCAGTCACCATTACAAAAAACGTCAACAACTGGACATTCTGCCAATTTTTTTGCACCAAGGAAGAAGCTTTGAATGACAACAGAGTATTTTTAGGTTTGCATGAACAATTCCTTTTAGGGATCAAAAAATGTAATACCATCTGAAATGCTCTTAGTAATATGCCTCCAAATAAACCCTGACTCAAATAAACCAGACATTCCTGAACTAACAGGAATGATCTTCACAGCAGGAGGCCTAATATCTTCACACATCCAGACTCAGTAACTCAAGGTCAGGGCCTTAAGGATGGGATGAAGCAATAATTTCCTGCTCCTCAAGATTCCATCATTAGAGTGTGTGGAAAGAAGCTGCCTGACCCCTCTGCCTGAGAAGCTGCCTGACCCCTCTGCTTCTGTTGAGCAGGGGCACTGGTGAGCAAGAGAAACAAGCTGTACTGTTATATTATTCTGTCCAAATACATTTTTTATCTTGTCTTGTCAAAAAATGTTTCAATAATTTGCAAAGGCTATGAAAGGCTGTCATTTCTGATTTAACATATCAACTTAAGTACATCTAGATAGTTATGATTATGATATGATTATGATTTAAATTCTCAATCTTTTGTGATTGTGCTGATCATTATTACTATTTAGAGTCCAGGCCTGAAGGTGCTTGAACCCTCTTGTATTTGTATTGATTTTATTATTATTTGTTTTCTGCCCTAAAGCGTAACAGGCATCAGAGTCCAAATTTCCCAGAGTCACCAAACTTTGTTGAAACTACTCAGGTGCACACACAGACACCATACTCACATTAGGTGATGCTATAATTATGTTATAATAAGCAGTTCTACATTTCTGCTCAGGAACTGTAAAGGTTAGACCCAAAATTCTTCTTTCCTTTGAATTTTTGGTCTATACCAAAGTTGGACGAGACCCAGTACTGTTTCAATGCAAAATTTGCCTCCCATATCTTGTCTGTTCCATATCAATTTGGTGACAGTGGCATTTATTGGTGAAAAGTTATGAATAACTGTATTGTGATGTAAGTGCTATTACTTGGCTTTAAGATGTTTTTCATTAAATTGATCATTTATGTTTATGCAAGTTATACATTTTGTCAGTATTGTGCACAATTCTCTACCACCTAAGCTACAGGATATTCTTTATACCTTTGGTGTGCTTAAACCCTGATTACTGCGGCTATCCCTCACAAAAATTAACTCTGGTTTTACTACAGTGCTAAGGAGCCAAGACGTACCCAGCTGTCAGCAGTCAGGTCAGGGTTGTGGAATGTGGGACACAACATCTTCAATCTCCATCAGGGAACGGAGGTTACATACATAACTGAGATGTTCCCTTTCTGTCACTCATTTGATGCTGTGTCGATGTAGTGACATTAGGAGTCCTTTATACTAAGCGCCATAACTGCTGCACTGTGTTATGAACTCAAGTGGCACAACTGCCGGCAAGCATAGCATGCCTGAGCAAGTCGGCATGGAATCCATAACTTTCAACATACGTATAAGGTGTGAAGCTAATCATACTGAATGGACAGAACACAAGTTTCTAGAAGGTCATTGCAAAATAAGTCTGCTGGTCAAGTGCATTGGGATAGTAAAGACAATGTTTGAGACCATAATCTACCTAAGGGAAGGTTATAATTGGAAACAGATAGACTTCACTTGAAGTACCACATCAAATTATGGCTACAAGTGAGAAACTACCTGAGGGAGAACCAACCCAGGCTATTACGGCCAGTTCCGTCAAAGGGAAAACACAGGTTTACCTTATTTACCTTAAGGTTATTGTGAAAAGATACTGGGATTACCAAAGGAAATCACTATATATAACATATGACAATCTATCAATGAGCTAACCAAGCCACAAATGGTAGATCCAGTTGCCAAGCCCCTCCACTGGCCAAGGTTCACCAAAGAGGAACTCACAGGGATAAAACAGCACTTGTTATTGCCTCCAGAAGGAAAGGTGCTATAGCAGGCCTGACCCCTTTTCGGTTCTCCAGGGTGCTTGTCTGTAAGACAGCACAGTAGAGGAAACTGGATCTATCCAAGGTTATAAAATCTTGCAAAAGTATTGGGTGTGGCTCAGACTGCAGCTCTACAAATGTCTGCTAAAGGGGTACCCTTTGCAAATGCCCAAGATGAGACTATCCCCCAGTTGAGTGTGCACTTACCTCCAAAGGGCACAGCACACCCTGAGATCAGTAAGCCAACAGAATGGCATCCATGATACAATGGGATAGCTTCTGTTTGGAGGGCAGTAGAAGGGCTGGCAGGGTTCAAAACTTGGTCCCTGAAGGGAGCCATGGGAATCTTGGGCATGTATCCTGGATGATTAATGTGAGAATATTCTGGTTCAAATGGAAGGCACTCATTGAACTCAGACAGTGCCTGCAGATCCCCAAACCTCTTGACAGAAGTGAACGCGATCAGGAGGGCTGTCTTCTAAGAGAGGGCACTAAGCTTGACTGACTCCTGGGGCTCAAAGGGAGGACTCCTAAGGACTGTAAGGGCCAAAGAGAGATACCAAGAGGGTATTAGGCACGTCCTTGGAGGATTCAACCTCCTAGCACCTCTGAAGAATCTGATCAGATCATGCCTTCTTCGGGGGTCTCCCATCCAGTGTAACATGATGTGCTGATAGCAGCCACATACACCTTCCAGTGGAGGAAACAGTTGTCTCTCCAACCTCTCTTGTAGAAAAGCCCACACAGCTCTGATAGGGCATGTATGCGAGTCTTTTCCTCAGGAAGAACACCAGTCCATAAAAAGACACAACTTAAAGGTGTAGAGCTGCATGGTAGAAGGGGCTCTAGCCTGAGTGATAAAGTTTACCAACGTCAGGGGCAAATCACCTGGGTCTTTCGTGTCCCATCAAGAGACCAGACATGGAAGGTCTAGAGGTCTGGCCTTGGGTGCCAAATTCATGCCCTGCCATTGAGAAAGGTCCTTCCCTAGGAGAATCCACCTTGGGGCTATTGAAAGTAACTTCAGCTCCGAGAACAAAGTCTGATTGGCCCAAAAGGGGGCTACCATCAAGACTTGCTCTTTTTTCTCCCTGACTTTGCACAGTGTCTGTGCAATCAGGCTCATTGGGGAAAGGCATACTTGTGCCACTTTGAATTGGTTCTATATAAGCTGTGGCTCACAAACCAAGTACCGCTCACATTTCAGATATGGGATACCACACCTGACAAATATGTCACTTTCACTTCAGATGTCACTCATGGACAACTATGTTTGACAATGCTCAGCCCAGTGCCACCGCTGTGACTTTCGTCACCCTCAGGGTGAGGTCCATCACTGTATGCAGCTCCTGTAGTTGTGCTGTGTCGAGACCACCCTCACTCAACTCTTTTAGTGCCTTGGAATGATGGACCTACAGGATAGCCAAGGCATGAAGGGCATAGGCAGCCTGTCCTGCAGCACTGTAGGACTACACTATAAGCAAAGAAAAAATCCTACAGGCCTTGATCAGGAGTCTCAGATGCACCCCAGGGAAGTACCCCTTTGCTGTCCTGCCATCAAGGTTGGTGAGGACGGATGAACCGACAAATCGTGTATGGGCAGTAAAAAGTGCTTTCCACAATTTTGTGAGCTAGTCGTGCACCTCCGTGAAGAATGGAAACAGGACATGGTTCTCAGAGCCCAGACTGCAGCTGGCCCATGTTACAATTTCACTGAGGCAAAACACTACTGAACATAAACACACACACTCAATATGCTCAAAGACAAGTCAATGAACTAACAAATAAATATCCATACACAAATAGATGCAAGACAAATCTATTTATACTATTTTCACAGGGTGTGCAGTCCTAAAGATGCACAACTGTAAACCGACCAAATGCTTAATGGTTTTGCATGGGTCTTTGTGTGATTGGAGTTGGGGGCTCATATGGTGGGGTTTGCTGATTGATTACATCCAGTCAGCCTTGTGATGTGGTCTCTCATCATCATGAATAAATCAATCTGGAAGCTAATTATTTCCAGTCTTGGTTTTATTTGGCTTACAGTTAAAATCTGCATTGAATGGTTGTGTGCATATGTTTACTGAGGGAACAAGTGCAGAAGAAATGACTGAACAATTATTAAAATTTGAACATTTATAGTTTCTGTTAAATGCTGGTCTATTGTTGAATGCAAAATATGTTTTTTTTAAAGTGTATCAGACCTTTATGTTACTTCAGAATAAATATTGAAATTACTGTGTGAGGTTTTTCTCATCCAGAACAACAGATTTATACATGGGTTAGATTAAACAATGTAGTGATTTTTCCTCTCTAATATGTCTGACATTGTTCAGTTACGCTCACCTCTGTTAAACAGCAAGTGACAGATTGTGTCAAGCAGGTTGCTCAAAACCTGTTTTTTATATCAATAATAATTGATAATAGAACAAGTTAAAAAACACAACAAATCTGAAAACAGTATGAAACAAGTCAGTGAAAATGGAAAAGGTATGAGTGGAAAAAAGTGGAGGAAAAAGTGGTTTAAAGTGGGCACAGAAGTCCATGCATGTGCAGAGACTAAACAAGTTGGTCAACACGCAAACTTCTTATATGATTTTATTAGATCTTATATGATTTATTAGATTTGTTATTTACTCTAAATTGTTAATTACAATTAGTTGTAACAATTAGTTGAATAAACTGCTTTGCTAAAGGTTGCACTGTTTAAAAGTTTATTACATAGTTATATCCTGAGTAAAATTACTTGCCCAATCAGCAATAAATATTCCATTCACCTACCTTTTTTAATTTTGACTTACATGTCATATGTTCTGAATTGCAATTTTGTTTTCAGATTCATCATTGTGTTTCCTGACTTTTGTTTTCAGATTTAGTAGCTGAAATTGATTTTGTCATTTGTTGTTTTGTTTTGCACTTTCCAGCCACTGTATGTCACAGAGCTTTATTGGTTACACATCTGGAGGAAGGTAAACTCACAAATATCTAGGTGCTACTCCCAATAGTTGTGACAGTTGTCACATCAACATAGAATAGAGAAAAGTATTTTGACAAAAAAAAATTCACATTTAAGATCTGTGTTATCCAAGTACAGAATACTTCCCCAAAGAGAAGCTGGGGTCCAAAGAGAAGACTCATAACATATCCTAAAAACTTCAACAATGTTAACCCGATCAACCCTGTGACCCAGTTCTGTCAGGTATATTGCAGCTTTCTGTGAGAACATTTTTGTCATATCACGGCAGAATTGCACATCTTGTCATAATCTTCACATCAGAAAAATATTGTTCTTCGCAGCACATATACATGTTTGGTCTTTTTCTTAGAGGGAAAATTTGAAGGCTAATCCATAGGGGTTAGGGGTTAGAGGGCTAATCCATAATGATGACTCAAACATGCTAGAATTTTGTAGTTTTTTTCTTTTTGAAATAATGTTTTTCTTTTATGTTCTTTTATTTTTTAGTCTTCTTGCTCGCCTTCAGATATTTACCATAAATAATCTGTGAGTCATTTCACTTTGTGTCAAGCAGAGGCTGCTGTTATTCACCTAACCACTCCCATATGCTGGGCATGTTTTGATTCCAAATGATGAGTTTCTTTATTTATCTTTTTTCTTTCCCCAATCTGTTTTTAGCTCAAATACAGGGTGTGGAGAGACAGAGAGAGACACAATATTAGAGAGACACATAGTATATTGAGATTATAAATAAGGATTTATAATAAAACTGCAAATTTCAGTCGCTAATGGCACTGACTGAACCCAGGGTGCCTCATATTTTGAATCTTAAAAATTCAGTGCATGTGTTACATTATAAATTCTGTAAATACATTCAGGAATGAACTGAATAGTTATTAATAATAAACTATGACTATTAGACAGGTACTCACCACTAATTCAGAGAAGCGGGCATTCAGTTCCTCCTCTGGGGGCATGGGGGCGCTAAATTCCAGCAGTTGCAGGGGCACACTATCCTTTAGGTTTATCTCAGGGTGCTCACTGCTGCTGAAGCAGCACAGAAAGCCCAGGGTGGGCCGGGTGCGCTTTCGGGGAGGCATCCTTCTCAGGAGAGGCCAACGGCCAAAGAAGCACAGAGTCTGCTATCTAGGGGGCATGATCTAAAAGACAAAAAAAAAAAGGATTAAAACAAGATTTCACTAAGAAAGCACAAGGTGATATGTTACATACTTTAAACTACCTAAAAGTAAAAGTTTTAAGAGCAACAACAAAGCACCAACAGCAAAGAACACAACATGTTTATGGACAGACAAATTTGCCTACAGAGACAGTACTAAAAGGCAACATTAAGAAAACTCCACAAATTATTGCAATCAGTTTACACAAATTTACACAGCAAATCTGATTTGTTGAACTGAACATCATTTGCTGATCCCAGCCCTCTAGGCAGGGCAGATCCACTCTCTGGTCCCTTGATAAGGTCCAAACAAAATAGTTCATAGTATTTAGTACATAGTACAAAGGCATTTAGCACCCATTAAAGATTAATTAATAATTAAAATGTTAACAAATTAATTCTATATTCTATAGCTACAATATAATTCTGTATATATCTGCATGCTAGAGGACTCCACTGTAACCTGAGGACCTGGCACCCAATCTGACTCCCAGGAGGGTTCAGGTCCATATTTTAAATGGTCAGCCACGTCCGGGTCAGGTCTTGTTCTATTACATTGGGTCCCTGTTTAATATTTTTATTAATACCCGTCAATCAGAAATGACCAGCTGTGATCAAAGTCAAATTAAAAAAGCCTATAAATTCACGCACATGTGCAATCAGGCGCGCATTAGCGTGTTAACTGTTTCTATGGAGACCAGAGCTTCTGCAGTGACGCAATGACTTTACCAAATGCTGGTTGGCTCTTTTATTTAGATGGCACAGCTTCTTTTCTTAGTCTTTACTTCTCATATACAGTAATATGAATGAACCATCTTGGTGCATCTAAAATCAACATCAGACATCAGTCTCAGCACAGATGACAGCAAATTAGCATTGTTAATGTAAGCGGCTCTTGCACTGTTAAAAAGGGCAAGTAGTCAAAGTTGTTTTGCAAACCAAAAAATGTGTTTGTCATACATCGCTTTACAGGAAGTGGACCTTTGAACCTGAATAATGAGTGAACAAAGCATGGTCCTTTAATCAGCAAGAAAGGAATAACAATGTTTCTTGGTCAGGAGGAGGATGGTACTGTGTCAGTCTGGTACAGGGGGAACGGCTACTAATGTTACAATAGGTAAGACAAACTTTTTTCCACAACTTTTAAATTAACTTGTTAATAACAAGCTTTGAAATCTGTGCAGATTGAGTCTATGTCCCCTGGCTAGGTCTAATGTCCCCTGGCTAGGTCAAATTTCCAATGAACCACAATTCTCAGAGCCCTCAAGAAAGAACTGTTGCACAGAAATTACTCTTATTTGCACTTGCAGTAACAAATGACACACACAGTGTGAGATGCTTCACTAAATCACTAAAGTCACGAAAGAGTATAAATGCATACAATACATGGTATTATTGCAATTTAATCATAAGATGTATATTAGTGTTGGTGTACAAAAGGCTTTATAAAAGTCTATGTACGTCTATACAAAAATCTACATCTCACACATTTCTGTGATACAAGCCTTGCTTTTCACACTTCTTAGGGTTGTACAATTTGTCCAAAATATTTAATTGATAAATATTGAGATTATGATGATCCTAACATATCTACAGCTGACATGTTTTTGATTGAATTAAAACATATTGACTGTATTTACTTAAAGAAGTAAAAACAGTAAAAAAAAAAGTAAAAATGTACTTAAAAGTTTATTTACTTCAGTGCATGCAGACTATATATTTATTTACAAATAATTACAGTTAAGGCACTACTCAAGCATCATTTTGGTGTATATATATATATATATATATGAAGCAAACCGACAGCCTTAATTGCTCAATGTCACATTGGGAACATCAATGAAAGACAGAGGCTTCTGTTCCTAAGCCAATAAAACCCTTTAACTATATAAAAGTGGCCATGAAGGACCTGGGCCTCTTAAAAGCACCCACTCTCCTGACTCTCCAGGGCTGGTTCTGTCTGTGTGGGCACTGAGAACGGAACCGCCTGGCACCTCTCTGGATGCGCTGGCATAACCTCAAGGACACCACAAAGACCTCTCTGTTTCAGGACTACAATGCTTGCCAAGGGCAAGGCAGAAGAATAGAGCAAAAAGGGTAAGAGTAAAGGGACAGAAGTGGCTGTACCAGTACACTCACCAGAACAGAGAAAACACAACAGTGCAAATTTCTAAGTTCACCATAATCAGGATGCTAGAGATTTCCATTAAGATCACCAAAAGAACTGTGATAAAGAAATAGCAGGGTGCTTCAGGGAGTCTTGTTAATTCAGATTATTTCTCAAGAAAGCACCACCACTGGGTACCACCCATAAGGTGACACACCCACACACATACACACGCACGCACATGCACACAGACATACTTACATACAGACTTATTTGGAGCATGATGCGGGCACACATGGCCAGCTTTCACCCGGCACCCACCCTGTCTTTCACATGTGCACTGGCAGAGAGTGTGTAGATTAAAAGCAGTCAGGCAGACAGACAGAAAAGCACTGAAAAAGGAAATGAACTGAATAAAGTTAGAATTCTCTCACTCTGAACAAAACATAAGGCCAAAGACTCAGGCTATTACTTCACATAGGATTATATTTATGTCACAAGACTCTTTATAAATATCAATACATTTTATCATCAACCCACTACTACATAAATGAACAAGCCAATAGCAAATCTAACTCAAATAGATCAATATCTGTTCATACGAATGGCTTATAGTTTTTGAACTTAAAACACAAGTCACATGGACTGCTTGGTGCTTGACAGCCAAGTGCTTGTTGTGCTAGTCTCACATAGCCAAACTTTCTGATGGCAGAAGCGCCACAGCAGCTTTTATTGGCCATGATGATGGTACAGAAGCGGCATTAAAATTCCCACTGATATAACTGCAGGTATGGTATAGGGCACTATTAAAAACAAAGTGCAATTAATTTATGTGCACACACTAATGCATTATAAGGGTCATGCTATCTCTTATGCACAGACACCGCAGGGTATTCTGGGTAACCCATGATTGCTCTGAAGAGCAGTGGTGTGTGTAGAGAATGAGGGAATGAAATAAAGCTAGAAGAATGGGGGGGCTGATGCCATTTCTCTTTCAGTACACGACTACATCACATCAGCTGCTGGAAGTAGGTCAGTGGAGAGAGGGAGGAGCGTTTCTTTTGCACACACATTTCACAAACGCTTTTTCATTCGTATTATTTTATCTTGTGTGATCAGTGATGTCTGTCTCGGGCAGATTTTCTGTGCAAACACAAATCTTTTCTTAATTTTATTCTGTATTTCCTCTAGTCGACCTACAGCTTAAAAAATGCAAATTGCACTAAATTATTTTAGTCCAATAATCTTTTATCAATTGGAATATCTCAAACATTATGTACATTTACAACAATAACACTGATTCAGTGCATAACTGAACCAATATCTGCAGAGAACCAATATCTAAAGTGTTTTTTGTTTCTCCTGCTGAGCCAAATGCATGCAAACTCCGCTCTCCCTTCCCATAACCCTCGTTTCGCCTCTTAATTGTGTTTTCTCTCTGTAAGCATGTCTCTCTACAGCTAATCTTCCTCACATAGCTTGGACTTTCTGTAA
Organism: Chromobotia macracanthus; assembly: GCA_036877525.1. Lineage (NCBI taxonomy): Eukaryota > Metazoa > Chordata > Actinopteri > Cypriniformes > Botiidae > Chromobotia > Chromobotia macracanthus. Next base: position 258,080 of record JAZGTH010000090.1, on the reverse strand, counting down.
TGTAAATACACTTCTCCCCCCACGTTTTCCCCAGAATTCATTTTACCATGTCCTCACAACAAACCCAGGGGGACTCATAGGAATCTTTGGCATTCCAAACCGCCTCTGTCACAGTGGCCAAATGGAATCTTTTAATTTTCCTCCTTTCTCTCTGTCTCCCTGTTCTTTCCATTAATATCTGGGTAGGCCATTCTCACTAGCCCTCCAGCTGATGTTCAAAGCCTGTTTTGGTGCTCTATTCCAAGAGTTAAGAAAGGCTCAGCAAATCTAATCACTATGTTTTGGGAGAAAAGAAATTATGAACAGCTGTTAATCAGAGGCGAGTGGTATGGGGTGCTGGGGTACTGCCCCCATTAAATTATACAGAAAAAAGGCCATCTAAACATGTTTAACATTATTCAATTATATATTGCAAAACAATTATGATAAAAAGTATTTGGTCATATGTGTCATCTTACCATTTACTAAAACGTTATAAAAACTAGAATCTGGATAATTTCTGGATGAATACATAGGCTATGTGTGGGACGCCAGACAAGACGCCAGACACATGGATTCTCCATGGGGAGTAGTTCTCGGTGCCTTGGTTTTTTTGAAAATCGCTTTTACATTTTCACCTCAAGTGATTGCACTTCTCAGCTGAATTCTCAGCTGTTCTTAACAAAATTTCTTTTTCACTCAGAAGTTCATTAACTGACCAGTAGGTTACTGCAAGGGATTATCCCTGTTAAAATAGAACCACAAAGTTTCAGGTTTCAAGCCTTTTTTGCAATGCAAAAGAACACTTGAATCACTTTTAAATTAATAATAATAATAATACTTTAGAAGACAGTAACTTTAGTGTACAGGGAAATTAAAAAGTCTCATTAAAAAGGAGGGGGTTTATGAATATTGAGGAGACTTGTAGGAATCATTGTAAAAAGACATGCATTTTTAGGAGCAGCTACTTTACTCGGTTCAATGTTTTTGTACAGTGTTTTTCGTTTGCAGTATGTACTATTTTAAAGCAGTTTAACAAAGAACAGTGTCTTAAAAACCCTCAAGTAAACCAACCACATGCCTATGTCATACTATACAGTGTGCTGCGATCTATAGTTATAATTGTTTTTTGTAAACAACAATGCATTCAGGAAGTGTTTAGACCCCCTTCACTTTTTCAATTTTGTTATGTTGCAGCCTGATACTACAATTCTTCAAATCATTGGAAATTATTTGGAAAGGTACACCCTTCTCTATTAAAGCTGACAATGCATATAAGAGAAAACAGGACTGTTGCAAGGCACAGATTTTTGGGAAGGCTTCAGATAATTTCTGCTGCACTGAAGATTCCCAAGAGTGCTGTGGCCTCCGTAATTCTCAAATGGAAGAAGTTTGGAACAACCAGGACTCTTCCAAGAGCTGGTTGGCCAGGCACACCAGTAATTGGAGGAAAGGGCCTTAGCAGTTGTTGTGACCAAGAACTCAATGGTCACTCTGACTGACCTCCAGAGTTTCTGTGTGTAGATGAGACAAAGTTCCAGAAGGACAACCTTCACTGCAGCCCTCCAACGATCTGGTTTTTTTGAGCAAAGTGGCTAGATGGAAGCCTTTCCTCGGTGCAAAACACATGAAAGCCCGCTGGGAGTTTACAAAAAAGCACCTAAAAGACTTTCAGACTGTGAGGAACAAGATTCTCTGGTCTGATAAAACGAAGACGGGAACTGTTTGGCCTTAATTTCAAAACATTATGTCTGGAGGAAACCAGGCACCGTGAATCATGGTGGTGGCAGCATCATGCTGTGGGGGTGTTTCTTTAGCAGCAGGGACTGGAAGACTGGTCAGTGTTGACGAAAAGTTGAATGGAGCAAAGCACAGAGATATACTTAATGAAAACCTGTTCCACAGCACCCAGGACCTCAGACTGGGCTGAAGGTTCACCTTTCAACATGACAATGCAAAATAAAAAAAATAATGAAAAAGTGTGCAGGGTCTAAATACTTTCTAAATGCACTGTAAAGCTACAAGCAGCAATCATGGGCCCAAGCACTACGGCGCCATTGCCACATGGTGCTGCTCAGAAAATGCATATTTGTCACATGCATTTAATCCCTTATTATTAATAAAATAATTCTCATGTAAGTGGCACACTTCCTGCTGCCATTTGGTGGTGCTATGACTGTGACTGACAATAGTCATATTAATGTCATCAGTTCACTACACCAAACATGTCTGCCAAATATGATGTATATTGCTTAATGCACTCTGTAGATATTGGACTTCAGTTTCCATTTTTTGTCATAACTTTATGGCCTTGCCATGACAGCACAATTTGAGATAAGAAAAATGCCTGTGTAATAAAAAACAAAAAAATTAATAATCCTAAGGAAAACAGTAAGGCCCTCCATAATAATCCTAAAACAATAGCCACTGGCACCTGGTGCTCCTCAGAAAATGATGCATAGTTGTCACATTCACTTAATTCTGAAAAAAAAAAATTGCAGAGCCTGGAACTGTCAGAAAATCCAGATTTGACCAAAAATTGCTATTGCTTGTAAATAATAATCATTGCGTAAAATAACTGTGATTTCAATAATCATCAAAATAATCGTGATCACCTATCATGTTGACTAAATTATTAAATTGACAAAATGTCACTTTGTAAATTTATATAAATAAATTTAAACTGAATTAAATATATCTGTCAAATTTGCAATCAATTTCTCTACCAACTGGTAGAGCATTGTGTAAGCAGAGCAAAGGTTGCGGGTTTGATTCCAAAGAAAACACATGTACTGAATTGTATGCCTTGAATGCACTGTAAGTCGCTTTTGATAAAAGCATATACTAAATGCATGAATGTAAATGTAACATGCTATTGTTGTTGCATTAAAATGGTTGTTGTTGTGAAGTTGTGAAACAGTGTATCAAAAAAAATTATCAAAAAAATACCCCCAAAATGAAACCATAGCCATTATTTACTCATCCTTGTGTTGATTAAACCCCCTTTCTTGTTTCTTCTGGACCAAAACTCAGCATTTTTCAGAAACTATTGTTGTGGTTTTTGTCTCTAAAATGGCAGTGGAATTTACTTCTTTTTAAGCTTTAAAAGGACCAAAAGGTTTAAAAAATAATTATACACGGCTCATGATGTATTTTCTCGTGAAGTGTTCTAAAAGCAAATTAATGGGTTTGGTCATAAAACAAGCTAAAATATAACCCATTATTTTATTAAAGTCAGTTTTCCTTTTTGTGTTTCCTTTTAAGCTTGCGTTTAAAGGGACAGTTCACCCAAAATGACCCAAAAATCTTTGTGGAACACAAAAACAGAAAGGTGTCAGTGGTTCTGTGTCCATACAATGGAAGACAATGATGCCACCATCATGTGGTTACCAGTGTAATTCAAAATACCTCTTTTGTGCTCATCAAAAGCACAAAAGATTTACAAGTTTAGATTGACATGACAGTGAATAAATAATGGAAGTTTTCATTTCTGGGTGAAATATCCTTTTTAAATTGTTTGGCGAACTATCCCTTTAGGGTTACTGACCTTGGGAACAGCTTATGTGTAGGAAACACATCTATGGTCCCTTAAAATATTATTTTTATTAGAGCTGACAGATAATTTACTGAAAGCATTTGTAGACTGTTTTCTTTTCAAAGATTTACAAGGGATGTTAATAAACCCATTTTAATTCATTCTCTCTTCCATAATTTCCATAATTTGCAATTGCAAAAGCATTGTTTTTTCATCAACTTCAACAAGCACCTTGATGATTTTGCAGCAAACTGCAAAAGCCAGGTTTAAAGAGCTATTTACAATGCAGCTGTTCTGTTTCTTTTCTTTAAAAAATCTTCAGAAAGCATTATGAAGTTCAGAGGTTAAGGATCTGGTGGCCTTACTTTTGAGCAAGAATAATCCAAGCTTTGCTGCTTGAGGGGTAAAATGTCAGACATGGTGGTCTCCAAATTTAACAAGACTTTAACAGAACAAAGAAACACTCCAGTGTTTACACAATGAACATTTATTTACTTAATGAATATGGTACATACTTTTCTTTACCTGGTAGGTCTGCTATGCCAAAATATTTCCAGACATATATAGTTTGAGCTGTGCAATTAGTCAAACCACTCTTGTTGAAAGAGACTGTTATATTCCAGTTATCTTCTATTCCAGGTATAGTTAACCTGTAAAGTCACAACACATTTTGAAGTGAAAAGCTGCCTTTCTAAAACCGCTGGGGTAAAGTGATAAACCTGACCTAATCATTCTCTCAGGTCTTTAACTCCTTATTCAGAACACTGTTCCATGTTTACAAATCTTTAGCATTCCACATACTGGCTTTCCCAGAGGTACCTGCCCTTAAAAGCCCTGCAGTAAACAAGGCATTTATACACCGAACTTATCATGAACGGCTGAATGTTACAGGTGTGTACAGGATATGTGTTTTATATGGAAATCAGTCTAAAGCATGTTGTACTACTGACCCACTTTTTTCCCCCAAGCAGAGAATCATCATTTCTGAGACTCTAGCAAACAGACAGAGTGACACAGTGCACTCCATGAAATCCCAAGACATCCTGCTTTAGGGATGTTAAATAATTGTTTTTATTTGCTCCAAACCCCACTGATAGTATACTTTCAAGTCTGTCACAAAGCATTCAAAGTTCATCAACTAAATGCCCAAAATAAATCTAATACATAACCCACACCAGGCCAGATTTTACTTTGGAAATCAATACAAAACATCTCAATAGCTCAACAGCTAAATGTCAACAGTAAAAACATACACAGTACTAACTCTAACAGAAACGCAACACTTCATAGGTTCATAGGCATATGTACTAAACTTGTCTCATGTCAGTTTGCTTAAAGTGGTGACAGTTTACTGAAATAAAGGATTATCAAGAATGTCTGCTACTTGCCCCTGCAGTCTAAGGTCTTGAAGGTAGTAATTAATGAAAGTTTTAAGACTCTGGTCCTCTGGCACTGTTCAGTACTCTAAGTTTACAGGTCTCCAATCATCTTTGTGAGGTAAAAGGTGAACAGTTGCATAGCGAAGGACAGAGGTTCTAAAGACCATGGATATTCCTGGAATGCACATCAGACATTTATAGCTACCATGCTAGATGGGATGAGAGCCTTTAAAGTAGCTGCGTCAGCAAAATCTATCATTGAAATAACTGAAAATATATTTTCAAATCTGGCCATCCATTGGATCAACCTTAGCCTGTATGTGTTGTACTGTTACTACTAACACAAAAACAAAAGCACACACCAGCAAAAAGTGGGTGCTTAACCAACAAATAATTAAGCAGAAAAAGATAGTCTGCATACCATGGCTCTAAAAAAGAAAACAGAAATGTATTAACAGAGATGATGTTAATTATCATCACGAAGGTAATGTTTTGAGCACAGGCTTTTTATCAGGACTCTTCGTATATCTGATGAAAGGCCTGTGTTTCTGTATTTCTGTTTCTATATTTTTTTTTTAATACATTTCTGATTTTTTTGGAGCTGTGGTGTGATTATCTTTTTCCTACTTACTGTTATTACTGCCCTCCTATAGAGGGCAGTGATAACAGTACATAAAGGAGAATGCCCTCCTTTATGTACGAAACCACAGACGTGTTGTCGGTGCGAATTAGTACATGACGATTCTCCAAGAGGAAGAAAAGCTCTCAGGGCAAGAAAAAACGCTTTTAGCTCTAGCCAGTTTATATGCCAATTCCATTCCTCCTCCATCCAGGAGCCTGAAAAAGGGCTGCCTTCGCATATTGCCCCCCATCCTGTGGTCGACGCATCTGTCGTAACCACTCTCCATCTGGTTATCAAACCCAGCGGAACACCTCGGCTGTATAGATTTGAGTAGCACCACGGTTTCAGAGCTGGCTGCCTCTGATCCACGCTCTCCATGGAACATGAACATTCAGCCACAATTGCAGGGGTCGCATGAGAAGAAGACTGAGATGGCAAACCAGTGTTGCCACCGGCATCAAACCCAGGAGCCTCTAAAACTGCCTCAGGGCGAGCGAGCAGCCAAGCCTGAACGAGCACAGAGCGGACCGAATGCTCTGTATGCAATCCTCCAACAGGAGGGCTTGCATTGCAACCGAATCTAGGCGTACCCCCAGATACGTTATAGATCGGTTCGGGACCAACGGTTCGGCCCCAGGGTATGAAGATGTTGAAGAATCAAATCCAATTGGCTGCTGAGCGCATTCTGTGAATGGGCCAGGATCAACTAGTCGTCTAGGTAATTCAGAATGACATGCCACTCTCTCTAAGAGGGGAAAGCACAACATTCATGCCCTTCGTGAAAGTATGAGGGGCTAGTGCCAGCCCAAAGGGGAGGACTGAAAACTGATAAGCTGTGCCCTTGAAGGCAAACCTCAGGAAGCGCCTGTGATGAGGGGCTATCTGAATGTTAAAATAAGCATCTGTCAGATCAATTGCAGCAAACCAGTCTCCGGGGCAGATTTGCGCTAGAATATGCTTCAGTGTCATCATTTTGAAAGGACACTTGTGAAGCACCCGGTTGATCGGCCTCAAATCCAAAAATGGATGAAGCCCAATGCCCTTCTTGTTCTGGCACAACAAAATAGCAGCTGTAAAAACCGCTCTCTCTCGCTCAGGGGAACAATTTCTATTGCCTGTTATGGAGCGTTCTGAACTGAGACGGACGACGAGACTACGCCGTTGAACCAGGATGGTCTGCGTTGAAACTGAAGGTAATATCCATTCTCTATAGTGTTCACTAGCCAGTCTGAAATCCCCGGAATCACTTTCCGAACGTTCAGGGACTCATACAGTGGCCGCAGCCCCTGCACCGAACCGCCTGATGTTCGCTGGACACCAGTGATTGGCTGCGAGCGGCCGGCCCCCTTAAGCATATAGCACTGCTCGGGGGCAAGAACTGAGCTTTCATTGACTGCGACACCGCATTGTCTGATGACAGGGCAAAGCTCGCCGCAGACAGAGGGGGAGGAGGAGGAAACTGCTCTCTTCGTGAAGATGTTTGCATTTTTATTTCTGCAGACATAACACAAACAACATGCAAAAACACTTTCTCTTTGTCGCCCGCAACTGTCAAGGGGACGAGAGAAAATTACCGTCGCTTGGTGGAAGGTACCCTGTCAAGCACTCTCCTCTTCCCGACGAACCCATCAGGAGCTCTGCTTCGGAGCTGATGCTCCCTGACCTGGGCGGGTGCTTCTCCCTGGTCCGCGACGCTTCTTTGGCTGGTCCTTCCAGCCTTTAGCGTGAGCTGTCAGCTGGGCTTTAGCTGCCGCAACGTAAGCATGGACGTGCTGCTTATCCGATCTCTGGGACAGGCGCTGAGCAGAAGAGGAGCATCTCGGGGGAATGTGGCTCATGGCATGAGAATGTTTCTGAGCCTCAGTGAAGCGCTCCATGACAGACTCCACAGCATCACCAAAGAGGCCGAATGGAGAGATCGGAGCCACAGGTGGTGGTGCATAACCACTAGAAACCCCATGTTATGGCCGATGGCTTAGGCCATCTTCGTGGCCATGAGAGCGAAGTCGGTAGCTGCCCTCATGTCAGCGATGGTCACAGCAGACGGTTCATTGGTCAATAAAGTGTGAAGGAGAAAGATTCTGAGGTAATGCCGTTATGCAGCTCATTATATACTGCACGGGGACCCTGTCAGTATTTGCATGCGACTTGCATATGCAGACAACATTGACCAGCTTTTTTTTCTGGCATTATTCAATAAGATTTTAGGAAATTCAGAGAAAGGGGTTCCCCATAGCATCAGCTACTGATGCAATGTCAAGTGAACCGCTCTCGAAAGGGAACTGAGTTTACAGATGCAGTTTTGCATGTCCTGTCTAAAACTAGTTTTGGCCTTTAATGTTATGTCAACCACCACCGTTTAGGCTTTCGTCCCAAAGACAAATGAACAGTGAAACCCTTTACTGACACATCTAAGCTGAAGTATGAATGAATTAGTATGCAGTACATTTTGCAGTACTTCATAGTTTTGTAAAATTCACTCATTAATTTATTCTCTTTTTCATTTAGTTTCCTTTTGCATTTACACAGTAAACAAGATAGTATCAAACATTGAGGCCTGACAATAATATTGTTTACTGTGTAGGGATAAGACTGTTGAAACAGATCTAAGATAATGTTATGATAATGTTAACATTCCTGAGCATTCCCAGGGGACAAGTCTTTCAAGCCAGAGTCTCTCTGCCGGCCAGCTTGACCTGCTTCAGTGGAGACATCTTCCTCAACACTGCTATTGCTGAGACAAACAATCACACTACAGATTAGAAATCAAAAATTGTCAAAAGAAATATCACATATATATATCAATATATATATATATATATATATATATATATATATATATATATTATACACGTATGTATATACACATACATATGTATATGTGTATATATATATATATGTATATGTAGGTGTATATACATACGTGTATAATATATATATATATATATATATATATATATATATATATATATATATTTATATATTATATATATATATATATATATATATATTTATATTAAATTTGCAATAATGCATGCATTCTGTTTTCCGTGTGTACATGTTTGATGATTTTTCTGTTTTTATTTTTTATTTTAATTTTATATAAAGCTGCTTTAATTAATGCAACAATGTAAAATGCACTATATAAATACAATTTAATTTAATTTAATGACATAGTCTTGCCTACAGGTGTATCAATCTCAGTGTTTGCTACCTGCAAAGGTGGAACAGAAAAATTTAAAACATTTAAAACACTAAACCCTAACCACTTTTTCACTTCTGGATTTTAAATACGTATGTAAATGCTGTAGAAGTATTGCTCATTGTTAGTTAAATTATGTTAACAAATGGAACCTTATTGTAAACATTGGCTTAACCCATACATCTCTCTTTAGAGCAGTCTACAATTAAATACCACCAGTCACTGTAGACTAGTTGGAAATTAACACCTGTTTATCTACTGAACCATACAAATTTTATTTATTGTTAATTAAATGTTTAATTAAAGTTTAAGTTCATCAAAAACACCATTATGTCCACATTCTCAGGTGAGAGGCTTGCTCTCTGTGTGGTAACAATGTCCTCTGCTGTAGATAACGCTCTCTTACTGGGGACAGTTGGGCTGCACAATCCAATTGCAATTTTTCTGATTTGCGATTTAAAATGCGATTTAACCATTATTTAAAAAAGATCTGCAGGTTTGTTGTGGCAGTTTTAACAGCATCAAATAAAAATTAAGCATAATCACAAACTATGTTCTGCTGTCTATTTAAAACCATTTAAACATTGTGGCATTTTTTTAAAAAGTTGTCATTATGTAAACATCTGTCATGACAAATAACTACAGTATCTTGAATAGTTAAATTAAAACAAATAAAATCTTAAACTTTTTAACTTTGCTCTTATGCAGACACTTTGTTGCAAAGTTGTACTACTGCTCGCATTCACCCATTGCAAATGGAGTTCTTTGCTTATTTAATTAGCACATGCTGTGTTAAAATGCCCCCTACTGGTTAAACTCTGTGTTAAATATAAAATGTGCAGGAAGCAAACTGTCAAGGGCTTAGATGCTTGTTAGCATATCTGATAGTCCTTAATCGACATAATCGCAGCTCTTGCGATTTGAAAATCCTTTGAAATTGCGATTTCGGTTTAAACAATTAATCATGCAGGCCTAGGGGACAGATGTTGCTGGGACTCCAAGGTAGTATTTAGCCAACTTGGCTATATGGGGAAACTGTCTCTCATTGACCTTCCACCATACAAGTGTATATGACTCCACTAGAGGTGTCAACGCTGATGCTGATGCACATTTCTGATTATCTAAATTTATGTTTACACAGAGTTAAATGCTGTGATTTTCACAGAACATTCATGTACGATGTGTTGCAGGTCTGTGTGAAACTAAATGGTATTGATAAAATGTAATTTATTAAATTAATTTTGTTTGGATTAAAATCATACCTAATAATTATAATAATAATAATGGCAGTCATGACATAATGGTTACAGAGTCTGTAAACCTAGTCTTGTAAACCAAAAGGTCGCAGGTTCGATTCCCACGGTTGGCAAAAAATGACTGAGGTGCCCTTGAGCTTGTTGCTGCCTGGGCAATTACCCAGTTGTCTGTAATGTAGTGTGCCATGATCATGAAGGACTGAATTGCAGAGGAGGTCCTCTCATCTGTAGTTAAAGCAAAGAATTTTGCATTGCTTAGATCTTCCACCAATTTGGCTTTTACTTCATTGTAAACACACTTTAGGTTCTCATTTGAAAATGGGTGCCAGCACCATGAAAACACCAATTACCTTGGTAATTGCTTGAGCACGGTCTGAGTTGGTCTGTAGCTTAAGACAGTGGGAAGAATTTCCTGTTTTTGCGGTGTCTTATGTGTGCTGCTGATAATGTCGGGATGATGTCTTTGGAGATGCGCTTGCATATTAGACGTGTTTCCTGACGCATGCGTAAGTTTTGTGAAACACCAACAGTGTCACTGCACAGACGCACAAACACTTACATTTACCATGACTCTTGTTTCATAACCATTAATGCAGCAGCATGTATGAGAGGAAAGTTTGACAGGCCCGACTGTCAGGGATGCTCGCACACTGTGCACATCAACACAAAACATGAAATAGGGCTCCTAGTAAAATGCTGTCAAGTATCTGTATACTGTGCAACCCTAAGCAGGGACAAAAATGAGGAAATCTTTAGTTCTCACGAAAGCCCAGGAGTTGAATTTCTCAATCCAGGTAACACGAAGTAAACACTGTTAATTTATATACTCTATAACCTCTACTAGCAAGCTGAAGAAAGAAAAGTTACACATTTGTTTTTCATCATATTCACATATTCATGAATAGCTCTGTAGACTTTAAGTACATGTATGATGCCTGGAATATTCATTCCCACATGACCCTGCACCATCCTTCAAAATAAAACAAACATTCACTTCCTGTTTATCCTACTCGATAACAAGCTGCTCCACTGTAAGTGCCTCTGTCCCAAAGGATTCCAGCTTCAAGTTCAGTCCAGTTCAGTCCTGAACTTCTAAACTAATACCTGTTAACATTGTTTACAGTGCATTCTGGCATCTACGATAACAAGCCAGATGACATATTTTGGACTATTATGGTAATTCTTTGTACTTTATATTAAACATAACTCCCATAGTTTATTTTATAATCCGTCCATGTTTCTAACACACAAAAAGATCTGACATACCAATAAACAAAATGCACAGCCAGCAACAATTGTCTGTCAAGTGCTGATCCTCCTGAAGCCAAACACAACAGAACAAGATCTTAGCATCATTTAGCTGCTTTCCCCAGCTGGACCAAGGACAAGCCTGTTGGGCCAATAGCTCCACAGTGCAACCCTAAAATCAGCCCTTAACACCCCTCTCTGGATCTGAACCGCAGATCTGTTCACTAAGAACCGTCCACTAAGGCTAGTAGAAAAGACCAACATGTAAACTGGACAACCATTGATTAAAGTTATAGGGCTATACAATCTAACCAAAGGCTTTAGATCTTCTGGCGACTGGTGTATTGTTTGTGCATACCTGAGTAGATTAAATTGATATGAAAATGAAAATTGTAATTTTTTTAAGAATAAAGGTATCTGTACCTAACTGTATAATTTATTGGTTGCATTGTAATTTGGCTATATCTTGTCATCTGTAAAATGAGGGTATTTGTTACTGAAAAGCCCTGCCACTGTTAAACAACATATATAGATAAATTAATTATATCATATTACTAATTCATTTATAAGCTATGTGTCCAGTTTGCATTTTTTTGAATAGCTAATATTTGCGCAGCACAGTGATTCTATGACACACAGATGCAGACTAGCCAATATATTTATTATAAATTAGATTAGATTAGGTTTTGTCTGTGGTAGACTTAACATTGGGGCAACAATTAAATAATCAAGAAGTTAATAAGTTACTTATTTTGTAGAGCCAACAATGTCTGTTTTGCTCTGTTCACCAACAAAAATGGTTCCCACTTCCATAAATAGTCATTGTTGTGCATTTATGCAACCACACACAGCAATGTGTGAATGAATTTTAGTTTTTTTAAAAATGCAATGCAGATGAAAAAGGCAAATACACTGATACCGAAGTGGGCATGCATTAAGAGAAGAGTGTAAGAGTGGGAGAAACAAGGACATTAAAAAGAAATTTAAAAAGAAGAATGTTAGATAAAGAGATGACAGGTGTGGATATAAAAAATAAAGAAGGAATTAAAGTGTACAGAAAAACGGAGAGCAGTCAAAACAAGGGAGACATGTTATGAGAAGAAAGGGCAGGGAAAAAGATGAGAAAACAGCAAAGCCAGGACATCAGTCAGCATTAGACAACATGTGACAGTGACAGCATGATGCACAGACTTCAGTGATGCAAGGGTATTTGCAGTGCTAGAGTGAACAAATTGACTGTGTTTTACTGTAAAGTATTTAAACAAAGACATACCAATCACACCCCATCTCTCTGAGTAAGAATACGTCTCTCCAATGCTTAATGTTTGCTTCTTAATAGTATGATTTTTTGTCACTGAGTAATCTGTGGGCAGCCTTCTAATTTGACAAGCAATAACAGTTTGGTATCATGGTTTCTCTGTTGTAGATTTTAAACCTGTTCAATGAGTTTTAAGGATTAATGTCTTTCAAAAAACAATGGATCTTAGCCAACTTCTAATCATAGGTTTCTTAAGTATATTTTATGTACTCTGACACATACACAGATGTGTCAGAGTAGTAAGTTTCTGCTCTAAATCTGAGATATCCACTCATATCCCTATAAGCGTTAACGCGTTAAATGTTATAGTTAATTATTGTTACCTTATAGTCGATGTGAGCCTAACCTCATAACATATAGTATGGCGTTGTTTTGAATAGTGTTCATTAACTTTACAGCTTCTTTACTGCTCAAAAACGAATTTTTTGCTAGCATGATAATGTCTAGCATAATTAGGAAAGTAATGTTAACCTTTCAATCTACTATTCTTCAGATGACACATCTATTGAAACATTTGTTTATGTTTACACATTTATGTACATATCGATCTGTATCAAAATAAGTAATTTGTACCTATCATTATAGTTCTCTACTCATGTTCTCTCCCATTTACCTTTCACTATAATACTGCTCAGACGATACATGAATTTATACATTTAAACTATTGAAAAAACTGTTTCTACATTTAAACTATTTATATATTTAAACAGTCTAGAACAGTCTAGACCTAGTTTCTAGTTACTGCTCATTGCTGGTGGAGTTTGACTGTTAGATGCTGACCATTTTATTTACCACGGGAATTCACCACCGCATTGATAAACGGAGTATACATTCACCCCAGTGCTAATGTTAAAGACGCTCTGTGAACTGTACGGGGCTATTAGTGAGCTGCAGAACTCAAACCCTGACGAACTGTTTATTGTTGCCTGAGATTTCAACTATGCAAATCTCAAGTCAGTGCTCTCTAAATTCAATCAGCATGTGGACTTTGCAATGAGAGGGAAGAACGTGCTGGACCTTGTTTACACAGCCGCACCTCGGCTACTCAGACCACATCTCTGTTATGCTAATCTCAGCATACAGACCACTAGTCAGATGCTCCAAACTGGTTCTGAAGCAGGTCAAAACCTGGCCAATCTCTGCTCTTCAGGACTGTTTGGAACTCACTAACCCTGACCGATGTGAGAAAGACTCGAGTCAACCCACAGAAGGCTGTTGGTCCAGACAACATTCCTGGCAGGGTGCTCAGAGGATGTGCAGACTAGCTGGCAGATGTTTTCATAGACATCTTCAACATCTCCCTGAGCAGCATCGTTGTTCCAACACACTCCAAGGGAAGCACGCTGGAACCACCATCATTCCCGTGCCAAAGAAGTCTCCAGTGTCCTGCCTCAATGACTACCGTGACTACAATGACTATCATAAAGTACTTCGAGAGGCTCATCTTGAGGCACATCAAGACCCTGCTGCCCCCCTCACTATACCCCCTTCAATTCACTTACCACCCCAACTAGATGATGCCATCACTACAACCCTCCATCGGGCCCTCACCCACCTGGACAATAAAGACACATATGTTCGAATGCTGTTCATAGACTTCAGTTCAGCGTTCAACACAATCATTACGCAGTACCTGATTGAAAAGCTGAACCTGCTGGGCCTGAACACCTCCCTCTGCAACTGCATCCTGGACTTCCTGACTTGGGGACCTCAGTCAGTCCGGACCGGGAACAGCACCTCTGACACCGCCACACTGAGCACTGGGGCCCCACAGGGCTGTGTACTCAGTCTATTGCTGTTCACTCTGCTGACTCACGACTGTGTAGCAATTCACAGCACGAATCATATTATCAAGTTCGCAGATGACACAACCGTGGTGGGTCTCATCAGCAAGAACGACGTGTCAGCATACAGAGAGGAGGTGTAGTCCTGTCTCTGAACATGGACAAAACTAAAGAGATGTTTGTTGAATTCAGAAGAGCACAGAATGACCACTCTCTGCTAAACATTGGCAGCTCCTCCGTGGAGATCATCAAGAGTACCAAGTTTTTTGGTGTTCACCTGGAAGAGACCCTCACCTGGTTGCTCAACACCAGTTCCATAACAAAGAAAGCCCAGCAGCCCCTGTACTTTCTGAGAAGGCTGAGGAAAGCACATCTCTCACCCCCCATCCTCACTACGTTCTACAAAGGGACTATCGAGAGCATCCTGTGCAGCTGCATCACTGCCTGGTTTGTGAATTGCAAGACCCTTTGGTGGATAGTGAGAACAGCTGGGAAGATTATCAGGGTCTCTCTTTCCTCCATCACAGACATTTACATCTCACGCTGCATCTGCAAAGCCACCAGCATTGTGGATGACCCCTCACACATTCTTTACCCTTCTGCCATCTGGTAAATGGTACCGAAGCATTCGGGCCCTCACTACCAGGCTGTGCAATAGTTTCTTCACCCATGCTATCAGACTCCTCAATACACAGAAACTAGACTGAAGGAACAAACACATACACATATACACACACAACTGTGCATCCTCCACCCTGCAATTTCCTGCAATGTTATGTCTATGCTACTAAATCCTTAAACTGCACATAGTCTTATGTTTACACTTATATTTTATCACTAGGATTTTAAAACAGAACTGTGTACAGGTTGGCGCTGCATTGGGACTTACTATGTCAATTGTCTGTCTCAGTAACCATTGTCTACTGGTGACAGCAGCTCCTGCAGTCTGGGCATGTGCCACACTGGATCTACGCCCACATCATGAAAGGTTCTGGGTTTTCACCTTAGAAAGTTGCACTACTCAGTTGGCACACATGTTGCAGCCTACTGGAAAGATTATTCTAAGCAAGAATAAGCCAAAATGTAGGCCAAGTAACTTTGGTGCAGCAATGGTAGCGATAGAACAATGTACGTGATAAACAGACCCCAGCCCAGATCACCAGATAAATGTGCAAATGAGGTATACCAATAAGTTTCATGTCAATCAAAGAATGGCTGAGAAACAGCCTCCAAACAATTTTGGGTCAACACAGTTCGACAAGGTTATGTTTGCAACATTATAACTTTTGGATGTAATTGAAAATAAAAATTTTGTTCAGTCATTTCTGTGCGGCTCGGTCAAAAAAATCATATCTATAATCATTCTATTTTAATGGGCAGAATCTTAATGTAACATATACAATGTGGTGATTATGATGAGACGAATCAAAAGTTATCGTCAAAAGTTATAGCCATTTGAAAAATACATTTTATGAACATGTGGTGGCGCTGTAGAGTTAGTCCAAAGTAGATACCCCAAAGTTGGTCAAATTACTACTGAGGACTGCCATTACAAATTTCCGCCAAATTTTATCATTTTCCTATGTATGGTTCATATGGCTGCCATAGACTCCCATTAGGGTATAATATTACTAACAAATATCGCTGCAAGCAGCAATTATCAGTGTCAGCACAATGCAGAGCCAAACGAACAAAAACAGCACAAACAGAACATCAATGAAAAACAGAGCGGTTCAGAATTGTCAGAGTCTTAATGTACAATGTTAAATGCACAACCCCAAATCAGAAAAAGTTGGGTCAGTATGGAAAACACAAATAAAAAAAGTAGTGATTTCTAAATTTACTTTGACTTGTATTTCATTGCAGACAATACAACAGCACGTTATTTAATGTGTTCATGATTTTTATTGTTTTTTCTTCAAAAAAACAAAATTCCTATTTTGTTTCTTGCAAAACATTTCAAAAAAAGTTGGAACAGGAGCAATTTAGGGCTAGTAATCAGGTAAATTGGTTAAATAATGATGTGATTTGAAACAGGTGATGTCAATAGGTGATTGTAATTATGATTTGGTACAAAAGCAGCATCCAAGAAAGGTCTAGTCCTTTAGGAGCAAAGATGGGCAGAGGATCACCAGTTTGCCAACAAATACATGAGAAAATTATTGAAATGTTTACAAACAATGTTCCTCAAAGAAAGATAGGAAGACATTTGCTTATTTCACCTTCAACAGTGCATAACATAATTAAAAGATTCAAGGAATGTGGAGGAATTTCAGTGCGTAAAGGACAAGGGCGCAAGCCTAAGCTGAACAACTGTGCTCTCCGATCCCTCAGGCGGCACTGCATCAAGAATCGTCATTCATCTATACGCAATATAACCACATGGGCTCAGGACTACTTTGGCAAACCTTTGTCAAGTACCACAATACGTAGTTACATCCACAAATGCCAGTAAAAACTGTACTGTGCCAAAAGGAAGCCCTATGTTAACATTGTCCAGAAGCGCCGTCGACTTCTCTGGGCTCGGAGGCATCTGGGATGGACCATCACACAGTGGAAACGTGTACTGTGGTCAGATGAATCAGTATTTCAGGTATTTTTTGGGAGAAATGGATGCCGTGTGCTCCGGACCAAAGAAGAAAAGGATCATCCAGACTGTTACCAGCAACAAGTCCAAAAGCCAGGGTCTGTCATGGTATGGGGTTGTGTCAGTGCCCTTGGTAAAGGCAACTTGCACTTTTGTGATGGCATGAAAAGTACATAGAGATTTTGTAGCACAATATGCTGCCTTCAAGAAGACATCTTTTTCAGGGACGTCCATGCATATTTCAACAAGATAATGCAAAACCACATTCTGCACACATTACAAAGTCCTGGCTGCGGAGGAAGAGGATACAGGTACTTGACTGGCCTGCCTGCAGTCCCGACCTGTCTCCAATAGAGAATGTGTGGCGCATTTTGAAGCGCAAAATGCGACAACGAAGACCCGTACTGTCAAAATTACACCTGAAACACTTCTTCCCTTGGTGTCTTCAGTCCCTAAATGTCTTTTAAGTGTTGTGAAAAGGAATGGCAACATTACAAAGTGGTAAATGCTTTACTGTTCCAACTTTTTTGAAATGTGTTGCAAGAAACAAAATAGGAATTTTGTTTTTTTGAAGAAAAAAACAATAAAAATCATGAGGAACACATTAAATAATGTGCTGTTGTATTGTCTGCAATGAAATACAAGTCAAAGTAAATTTAGAAATCACTACTTTCTTTTTTTATTTGTGTTTTCCATACTGTCCCAACTTTTTCTGATTTGGGGTTGTGTTATTAGGAGCCTGGCCCCTAAAAATTGGAAACTACATTTTTAAGTATATTTTCTTATACCATTCAGTCCCAGAGATATGTGGATCTAAATGTGCTTCCATAAGTAAACTCTTGAAAAGAAATAATGTTAAAGCAAGAAATGTATCCTCTTTCTTTCTATCAAAAGAACTGCATTAAACACAACCATTTCAGAGTCTTGGAGTTATTAATAAAAATATCAAGTTGAAAATATCATGAAATCAGAGAACTTTTTGCCACCCCATAGGCATCAAGCAAACACCACTTTCAAGGCCCAAAAAGGTGATAATGGCTTTGTTAAAATAATCCACATTAAAATAGTCATTACTACATTACATTACACGAGTAGTGCACCCCAGTGCACGAGGGTGACAAAAATACCACTTTTGGGGCCGTTGCCCAACCTCTGGACACTCAGAGAGGTGTTCAGCATGGGGCTCGAACCCCGGTCTCCCATGTCAGTGTCGAAGCGCTAACACAATGCACAGTTCTAGTAACGGCATGTAACCACAGGCGCCACAGGCCTGCCATGACAAGCTCTGACGGGGAACCTCACAGATCTCACCCAGCATGAGAACCACTAGCCAAAGAGGAGCTCACCGGCATTGAGCTACAACTCCTCAGCCAGGGAAGCTCGCATACAGGCCGCCTGCCTACTGAATACCAATGTCCGAGGCAGTGGTCCAACTCACACTAAGCGTAAGCGATAGGCACTAGCTGGGCCATGAGAACTGGTGGAAATTAGAAGGCTGCCATAGTCACCTGTCCCACCCATGATGATTTATTGTGGATGCTTGTGTCACTTTGAAGGACGGAAGACATAGACCAGGGGGAAGTGGTTTATGTGAGTGTACTATAGACCTGCCCAAACCTCAGCTCAGGCATCCTTCGCCTCCTGCCTCCTGTGTCTGGCATTGCGCCTCCTCCGTGTTTTACCTTGAGAGTGGGGAGGCGCACGATCAGCCACACTCTGGCTCTGGCCTCGCCCATGACCCTCGATTATAGATGGACCAGGCAGGGGGATGCCAGATGAGGACCTGGACCTGCGCAGGATAAACCTCTGAAAGGCCCTAGACTGCATGTCCGCCACTCTAAACTTCTCAACAGCCGCCTGCGCTGACATGCCAAAAAGTTCAGAGGGTAAGACTGGCGAGTCAAGAAGAAACTTTTTCCATCTCCCCAACATCAGCCAGACTCATCCACGGATGTCTCTCTGTGGCCACCATAGCTGCCATAGTACGACCTATGGCCGCGGCTGTCTGGTGGCTCTGAGAGCCAAATCTGTGGAGCAGCGCAGCTCAGCCACCGCGTCAGGGGAAAGCCCCTCCCCTATGTCTGAAATATGGTGATTGTATGCTCTGCAGCACCAGCCTGACCCGCTGTCACATATGCTCTGCCAATCAGCGCGAGGAGACCCAAAATTATCTGATTGGTAAACTCAGAGCCTCCAGAGACAAAGCCCCGCCCAATGAGAAATGTTTGCACATGTCAGAAATGGTGAAAATTATATAAAAAAATATTTAAATATTTATATTTAATAAAACAGTCTTCATGCTACTTTTTACATACATGTATGCAATTTGGTAGGTTCATGTAACATTCCAACTGCTACAAAAAAGTCAGCAATATCCTAAACCCAACAGGAAGTCAGCAATTTTAAATATTATATTCAATTTTTTGCAGCTTTAACCAATCCCGGGCATTAGGTTTTACCATATTAGGTCAGTCTAATATAATGGCCTTTGCAATGGTAAATTGAGAAGCCTGATGTTTCGCAATGAAACAGGAAGAACTTGTTGCAAGGTTATGTTTACCTCAACTTCACACCAGCACCCCAACGTGCACCAAGATGTGAGGGCAATAAATGTTGCTTGTACCTTTAATTTGAATTGCTTCTGGAGATACCATGAGTCTAAATATGCAGTATCATAGTGAAATTTCATGCCTCTTAGGGCAGCATGGTGGATCTCTTGATAAACCAAGATTTACCTCACCTAGATTGTTAAATTATTAGAATTTCCCCTGGTTTCAAAATGTGAAACATAGCCAGACATACTTGATCAAGCAGCATCCACTGCTATGTGTTATATTCAACAATATCACCTCAAACTTTAAAGTATATTTTCAACACTTTATTTTTCCAAATTATTTAAGTGGCCAGGACATGCTAAATTATGCTATGTGCCAGTTAGCAACATTTTATGCAATATTTGTGAGCTTTCAACCACCAGTGACATTCCAAGGATAAATTTGTCACGAAACACAAAACATCTTTTGGGTGCAACTGGAGAGAATCCTAGAAACTCTGATACTGAGTTCAGTATGATCCACAAGGGAAATCCAGCAGAAACAACCGCAAATAGTCCAGAGCAAGAGCGGAGATTGGCCGACATGAGCATTCTCCAGGACGACTTCAACAAACTAATTAAACAGGGAAGCTGAAGCCGCTGAACTCATCAGTAGGAAGGAAGAACACACACAGGGGAGAGAGAGATAATCCTGCGAACCATTACAAAATTATGTGTTCCAGATATATATACTTCCCAGATATATATACATATACATACACACACACATTTCTGAAACCCAAAATTAAATGTGTTAAATAGCTATGTTTTCAGTATATTTTAACAGTTTATTTTTGGACTCCCCAAATTTAAAATATTAAAAATGTTGTTTTTATGTGAAAAACTAAAAGGTACAATTATGGTAAATTTCAGTCTTTACTATTATTAAAATCAAGTTTAATTTGTTAACATAAATGCACCAGGAATTAACAATGAATACAGTCTTAATTTCTGAAATGTCATCTGACTGACGTTGTACATTCCCTTCTGCCCAAACACTAAGAGCCCTGGTATCTTCCAGTACTGGAGATTCTCCAGTTTAATTCTATTTTCAGTTTTTCTTTGAGTTATTTGCGTATTATAAAACAGCGAAATGCGTCTTAAAGCAAAACCTCTGATAAACTCCACATTTCACTTTGACCATGCCTTAAGCCACAGTTGGACCACTTCAGACCAAGGTCTGGACTAGCAAGC
Organism: Chromobotia macracanthus; assembly: GCA_036877525.1. Classification (NCBI taxonomy): domain Eukaryota; kingdom Metazoa; phylum Chordata; class Actinopteri; order Cypriniformes; family Botiidae; genus Chromobotia; species Chromobotia macracanthus. The sequence goes on along the minus strand of JAZGTH010000090.1, from coordinate 237,383 downwards.
TCACTATTTGCCCGACAGTGGAAAGGGGGCTATACGTCCTCCAACCTGTGACCTCTACATTACTCAGCTTTACATTTCTCTGATCGCATTTAATAAATTCCTAAGTCTGTGTAGAGACAGTTACAATCGGGTTGGACAAATTGTAACTGGCTCTACACAGTCCTTGGAATTTATCAAATTTAAATTTAATATTTCACTAAAGCTATTCGCATTCATATTGTATAGTCTGACTGTCCAAAGCAGAAGCAAGAACAGTCAGAGAAATCCCCCAAGTGCACCATATTTAATCTTTCTTAATGTATCTTTAAATACTGTTAATTGCATGCACAATGAATGTTTTCATTAGTATGAAATTAAATGTTTTCCTTGGTACTGGTCTCTCAAAAACGCTGGTAAGATTTTTTTATAGAGCTCAGTCTTCAAATTATTAATACATGCATAAAAAAGTAACTACATTTATGCTGTGAGATTCTGTAGACCAAAAAGTTGAGGAAGGGGTGGGGAAGGAGAAAAGAACCTAGAAAGTTTACATCATCACCAGCCATGAGCTAGAGTTGAGGAGGGACCCGAGTAGCGGTTGAGAGGTAAGAGAGAGTCAGAAAATGAAAAAGAATAAGCTATAAAGACTACAAATGGAAATGAGGGAGCTCTTTGTGCTTTATTTGGAAGTGCTGATTGGAACCAGCTGTGCCTGTTAGGCTCTCTGGATCTCGCAACAGGACTACACAGTACCCTGACTTTGATGGGAAATTGTTCCCTCATGCTAGAACCTGTGCCAATGTAATGTCACAGCTAGCTTTAAAACTGAAAATGTTAACTGAAACTTATTAAGCAAGGAAGGCTTCTCTACCATCTCAGATATTATGTTATAACACTACACATGCCATTTGGACTGATAGTCCTCGGGTTTGATCATGTCGATTCTTTGTCCAACTGTCACACACAAAATAGTTGCATTATCTGGATTTCTGAATTCTGCATTCACAATTTGATTAAACTAATAACACACAAACTGTTGTTTTTTTACCTGCATACATATAATGCAAAAAAGCACTCATCAGGCCTACAGCCTTAAGTTCCACATTGCAAAAAATATTAAAGTGTGAAATTTCAGAAAACATTTATTGAGTATAACATGTATAACATTCAGCATAACGTTATAACATTCATAACTGTATAACAGTATAATATCCAGTGTACGTTTAGTTTCACTTTGTTTATTATTCTTAGTTATTCTAAACCTAGAATAGATTCTAAACCTAGAATAGAAGATGCAGTTAGGTGCATCTTATATTGTCTTGTCCAGCACTGCTTCCTGTTGTCCTGAGTATACAGCACCTTGGTCCTGGAGGAACGTTGTTTCATTTCAAGCTGTATATGGCTGGAATGACAATAAAGCTACATTGACTCTGACATGTAGAAAGCAATAAGTAAATTAAACCACACAGATGAACAAATCAAATCAATACTTTAGTCTTCCTTTTAGACTGTAATTTATCAATCACAGCGAGTGATAGAGCTGCAAGGTATTATCTCTCGCTCAGTGAATCTCAATAAGCAAGCTCCCTAGTTTAGTAGGGAGTGCTGATTTTGTTGTTCCGTTTACTTATAATGCAATACCTTTGACAAGAAAGACTTTTAAGCAGTTGTTAGTGGCAAATTTCTCTCAGTAAAAACATAAATATCAGCACATAACTGCATCACATTGCTCAAAGAAACAAATAGGATAACGTCTGACATTATTTTCTGGAAGCTTTGTAAGGCACTATTTGAACTGCTTTGAAACAATTTATTGTAAAAAGCCGATACACATACATTGGTACAGATACTTTCAGAATGAGAGGGTTTGAATAAGAGCCGTATTTCCTGTATTGTGTGGATGTGTGCACAACAGTATGTGTGTGCGCACAGCACTCCCTTCAGTCACAATGGGTGTGTCAAACTTTCTTTCCTCTCTTCAAACTTTCTTTCCTCTTCTTTTCAAAACTGTATCATTGACTATTAGCTGCTGCTCACCATAGGCCTGTGTTGTGACATCATTTATTTTTAAATAAAGAGGTGTTCAGTTACCTATTATTGAGTTACTTTTCTTGTTGTTTAGTTTTAGTTTAGTTAAATTCAGTACTGGTATCAAAATATTTTACTCAGGTGTTGTACTAAAGTCAAAATTGTAGTATCATGACAACACTACCTTTACACTACCGGTATAAACAAGCTAAAATAATATTTTTTTTTATTTTATTATTTTAGTACACACAAATAGGCAACACAATTTATCAAGACAAAAAAACAGAGAAAAAACTACTGCTACTCTCCCTAGCAGTGGACATTCTGAAAAGATCACTTCAAGAGCCCAACAAGAAATCCTGAAAGAGCTGAGAAAAACCTCAAGGCTATCAGCAAAGACTTCAAGACAACTGCAAAGTTTTCTTCATATGCCCATTGTTGGAGAAAACAGAGAAAGGGCAGCATGTCTGAAATTTGGTAAAACATTTTGACACAAGTTTAAAATATAAGACACAAGTTGGCCAAAATGCACAATGCTTTGTGTGGAGAAAAAGGAGCACCACACACCAAAGCGTGATCCCAACTCTATCTGGGTGCAGAATGAATTTAAATGTATATCACTTTACTGAACAATATCAGAGCAGCCGTCCATAACCTCAGGTTTATGAGAGGTAAAGACAATGATTCTTGTTTTGGAATTGGTTTGTCAAGAGTCCTGCCCTTCTGAGGTGCTGTGGCATGAGCTAAAGAGGGATGTGCAATCAAGACTGTTTGTCTATAATAGTAACTTAGAAGAAGATCAGATAACATTTTATAGAAAGTTAGAGTCAGACTTGTAGCCTGAAGGTCACTGGTTCGATCCCCAATGCCATCAGGAAACAACTGCATAGCAAAACACCTTACCCACAATTGCTCCCTGGGCTCCTGGGGTGTATATTCATAATTTAAACAGGTTAAATGCAAAAAACAAATTCCTAATATGGGTTACCATACTTGACTTGCATGTCACTTTAAACAGTCACACATTGTTTCAAACAAAACAATGCTATGGCAGAGAATTACGCCAACACAATGATCCTGTCAGAGGCTGGCCAGGTTAAGATGTTAGCCTGAATGAGTATGCTCCCTGGAGCTAGACATACTCATGAATGAGCAGTTGTTTTGAACATTTCCTCTTGAACACAATGGTGTTTCTGTAGCTACTGCTTACACAAAGCCCAAATATACCAACTAAAGTTTGAACTAAATGTTCCTTCCACTGGAAGATAAATCCAATGGAATAAGAAAAATGGAAGGAGTAGTTCATGTCTGAATTTTTATTCAGAGAAAAAGAAAGAGTACAACCAAATTTATGGCACAAAACTATAAACCAAAGAGGAACAAGATCTAGAGTGTCTGTAAATCAAGTCAACATCACAACAAATAAAACATAAAATAATTTGTGTGAATCACATGCTGATGTCCAGTTTGAGTCTTGGTAGAGTGAATTTTGAAATTTTGCTGAATCTCCATTGATGGAAGGGAAAAGAAACAGCTGCCAAAGCAGAGCGAAAAGAAACAGGAAAAGACCTAAGCAGGAGTGCCAAAATATGAAATCTATTCCTCCCCTGTAAAAGTAAATGGAGGTTGAGAGTGTACAGGTTCATTTAAAAGCCTTTAAAGAACATTAAAAGAGGTTAATATTGAAACTCAAGGGCCTGAAACATACATAAACCAGGTAGAGTGGTTTAGACCAGGTTTTGATTCTCTGTTTTTAAAAGACCACTTGCTTTGAGTGCACCAAACTTCAGTGTACAAATGCGAGCACAGGCAGTTAGATTGTTGTGTAATTTTTGACAGTTGGCGAAAACTCCAGTCCACACTAGAGATTAATCTGAGCTCTTCATAACAGAACCTACATGTCAAGGTACAGTAGCTACTGTACATCTCTGTGTTCCAGATTGTTAATGACCTTCTAAACAAACTTTAAAGGCCTCATCTATATGTTTGAATAGAGATAAGGTCTTCACCTTTATAAATAACAGCCACTTCCATTTTTTATTCTATGCACTCTATTTTCCATTCTTACTACTCTTTAGTATTTTATTATCATTTTATAGTTGTTGCTGTGTAGTTTGTGTAGTCTTTGTCATAGACCCATGAATGATGTGTCATATCTCCGGATCAGAATATCATAGAGACTTGGGGGTGGGCAACAAATGGTGACTTTACAACTTCACAGCCACAGCCTGGCAACCAATTACAGTACCCTAGCAACCACCCCATAGACTTCCATTGAAAAAAATCCCATAAACATTAGCCAGATGTTTGTGATGTCATAGCTCCGCATCAGAATGTTGTAAAGGCTTGGGGGTAGGCTCATATCACCCGGCTTAGTAAGCAGCAACAAATGCTGATGTTTCAACTTCATAGCCACATAAAACATTGTAGAGATATGTGGGTGGGCTTATTTGACTTGGGTTATCAGTAGGCTTTAGGTATTGCCCTGGCAACTTCCCAACCACACCCTATCAACCATTTAGATCACCCTTGCAACCTCTTAACATCATGAATAAGACATATTTTAGTATATCTATCATGCTAGCTTCATGCTAAGTCGTGCTAGCTTCATGCTAAGTCGTGCTAGCTTCATGCTAACATCACGCTAAGTCACTCTAGTATCACGCCAAGTCACTCTAGTATCACGCCAAGTCACTCTAGTATCACGCCAAGTCACTCTAGTACCACGCCAAGTCACTCTAGTACCACGCCAAGTCATGCTAGTATCATACTAAGTCATACTAGAATCATGCCAAGTCATACTAACATCATGCCAACATCATGCTAAATCATTCTAGCATCATGTTACTCCATGATAGCGTCATGCTTACATCATGCTAAATTATACTAGTATCATGCTATATCATGTTTGCTAACATTCCTTCTCCCTGGCTAGTGTCAGCACAGCATCCAAGCGGGCCACTCTAGATCGCCAAGAGGGCAGAAAACACCCCGAGAGGAGATCCGGGTCTCCAAGTTTTCAGCATGTTTTCAACAATCTATATGGCTGATACAGCACCACAAGAGACTTCGGGACCCGCTTCCCAAGGGGAGCCATACAATGCCAGCTCTGAATATACAGAGTCTAAACCTAAACTCTGAATATACAATGAGGAGGGCTAAAACATACAGCAAACTGTTCCTCGAGGGAAGTAAAGGAATCAGAGTTACCCCATGATCTCATGAGGATCCGGGAAACTCCAACAGTACAACAAGAATGGTTGTAAACGGACACCAAACCAATTCCTTGAGGGGAGTTTGAACCAAAAACTTGGTCTTTCCCTGGTCTGTGTGGACCTAGGACGGCTCTGCTTCTGGCACCACCTACAGTCTCAGCTTTAGATGGGCCAGACAGGTGAGGACCTGCTCGGGATGTATTTCTGAAAGGCTTGAGACTGCACGCTTACCATTCGTAAACTTCTCGACAGAGAAGCTTCTTCAGTGAGAAGTCCTCACAAAGTGCGCCCTCAGCTTCCTCAAGAACTGAGAGTGCCTGTTTTTCACTCCAGCAAACAACACCAAATTCTAACGTGTCCTCTGGTGTTAGAAACCTCTGACATGGAGGCACAAACTTTCTGAAGTTATTTGCAGCTGGATCGATAGAGGCTTCGACACAAGCACAACAGAAAAACGTCTCCTGAAGACAAAAAGCTGATGACATGCTCTACAGGTGCCCTAATATGCTCGCAGGTGCACCTGATGCGCATCAAGCACTGCCATGGGACATTTACATAAACGTGATTAGACATAGTCTCCACACAGCGTCAAACCAGAAGCAGTGTCGAGTTCCCTCGAAAGGGAACTCTGTATTTATTCTATGCATAGATGCAGGTGGTTACTCATATATTCCAATAACCAGACAATACAAGAAAGGAGATGAACTGACCTTGGCAATAATCTCTCACTAAAATACAAGTCTTGGTGTGAGTGGTATTTTACATCCCAGTGTAGATACTTAACCATTTACAATCATCATCTGTCCAATTCAGACTTGAATTTGAGCGCCAAGATCTTAGTAAAACAAAGTGCTATAGAACAAAACAGAGTGTTTCAATAGCTGACAACATAAATTTTGTATGACAATGAAAATGTCTAAATATGTCCGGCTGTTGGTCAAACTCCTAAGCCAGCATTCCAGCAGGGTCAATTTGACCCATGCTTCTCCTCTAAAACTCAGCATTTCTATAAACAAATTGTTTCAACACAGAACAACAAGCCTTGCATTTTCAGTTATCTGACAAAGAAAAAATAGCCAACAAATCTGTTTTTCATTAGCCAATTAAGCAACAACACAAAAGCATGTTGGTTGTTCTCACTCTCTCTCTGATGCCTTACAAGTACTGACAGCGTGTTTTTGCCTTACACTCCCAAACAAATAGAAAAAGGGATCCTTTAGTTGCTAAGACACAAGCTAGAAGACCATTTGTGTTCAAATCCTGGCCCCTTGCCTTTGTTTACTTTCACCTTCCTGGAAGTGCAAATAACAGATCTGTTCCATGTTTATTCATCTTGGAGGAAAGCAAACAGCAGTGAGGGAAACACTGGCTTCATCATGACGCTTCATCAAAAGCTTATGACGCTACCTTGATGTATCACAGCTCTGTCAGTCAGTGAAGGCCCGTTCACATTATTACTATAAAAATAACTAATAACAATAACTATATTAGCATTCACACCAACAGGCAACATTGTTTATTCTAAGCTCACTCACTGCAGTTTCACAGTCACAAAGATGTATGTATGGATGGATGGATGTATGTTTTGCAAAGAAACCAAAGGAAAAAGAGACATCAAACTCTGATGAGAGTTGTCGTCTTTCACAGACAAACTTTATTCATACTTATGTATGGATCTAATGTCTTCTGCCATTTTAAATGTATTTTTATCATTGTGGGGTGGACTCTGATAGTCTCTTAAACGAAAACAATTTTTAAAACTTTAATTTTACAGTTATCATTATCATCCTGGGTGTAAATGAGCCACAACCCCTGTTTATACTTTCACCAGGCTCTGCACTGTGAGCCTCTGCTGACTGTGCAAGCATCTCTCTAAACAGACTAAGCATTTATATTTGACATGCTCTCTATTGTACTACAGGGGGCAACTCAAAGTAATCATTCTCTAAACTAACAGGAAGTAGCAGTGAGAATTTACAGAAAAACGCTCATAAACATGATTCATTTTGTAACTGTAAGCACAAGCTTAGAAAAAAAACAAAGTTTGTGCTTCCTGCAAATGTAATTGCTCACATTTACAAAACCAGGAGAATATGTTTGCCCATCAATGCAAATGTTTCTTTATGTAGACAGACAAAAGAATGTGGGTAATCACTGGGTTTTATTTCTTGGGGTTCAGTCCAGTATAGATGGATCATATGGATGCCTGTACAGATGTACCTTGGCCTTGTTTTATGAATGCAAATTAAACATGACATTTATAAATGTATATATAATTTATTAAGTTGTTGTTATTGTTGTTATTAATATGCCACCATGGGCCACCATGTCACCATAAAACATCAATGTTTTAAGGGACATACTTCTGCCAATTGGTGGTGCTTTGACTGTGACTCACAATAGCCACCTCTATGTCATCAGTCCCCAGGACTAAACATACAGCTCAAATTTGAAAAAAAATTTTTTGCCATTAATTTATTGCCTCGCCATGGCAACATCATTCCAGATATCAAAAATCCCTTCGCAATTTAGCATCTTCAATATCTTGGCATAATATTTGCCAAATTTGGTAACAATCCCATAAATCCCCAAGTACCAAGCACCCCTATCAATGTCATCAGACCAGCACAATAAACATATTTGCAAGTTTCACGTAAATTGCTTAAAGCATGCCATAGATATTAGAGACTTCCTGTTTCCAATTGTTGGCATTATCCTGGCATAAAACTTACAAAGTTTGGTGACAATCACACTAAATTCATAGGAGTTTTTAAAAGTTCATAGCATGTGGTTTTCAGAAAATCCAAAATGTCTCTGAGCATGTTAAGGGGCCCAAAGATCCCAAAAACCTTGAAAAAAAGAAGAAAAAAGCAATAATCCAACAATAAGGAAAACAATAAGGCCCTTCGCACTTTAGGGCCCTTCACCCTTTCAGTGCTTGGGCCTTAACAATAGGACCCTTCACATTTTCAATGCTTGGTGGTGTCCAATTTTTGCACAGTACTGTTTACAGAGAAAAATGATCAGACAATTCTCTCAATACAAGTTACATTATAAATGAAAAGGAAACCACCTGGATCACATTCTACATTTCTTCTAGAATAATGCAGTCCATATGAAAAACAAAAACCCTAAACAGCACAGAATGGGAAACTTAAGCTACACCAATGACTAAACAATTAGCGGTATTCCGCTTCATAGTGCTTTTACAATACATACTGTTTCAAAGCAGTTTCACAAAGACAAGTACTTACCAGTACGAATCAAATGCTTATTTAAATTCATACAGTATGTCTTACAAGTCAAACCTCACCAGAGTTTTAAATATCACCATAGTTTTAAAGTAAATTTAAAGTGTGAAAATGCACTGAAGATATAAACAGATTAAGGAACATTAGATGCAGTGTTGTTTCAAAACAGTTATTATTCACCTTAATAATATGATACAGGACACATAAAATGTATATTAAGATTATATATATAAACATTTACATTTATTCATTTAGCAGATGCTTTAATCTGAAACAACTCACCACAAGTTATGAACACGAGGTAATATCATAAGCAATTTGTTGTAAAAGCTAGCAACAAAAGTACACAATGCTAAGTTTAAAAAATGATCAATACAGAAGCTAGAGTAGAAGTAATATGCAGAAATACAACAATACATATAAAGACAAAGCATGGTGCTGTTTATACACAGGCTCTATAAGGTGGTGATAATGGAGTTGATTTGTTTATGCATTTGTATTCATTTGCTTATTCCACCTGTTTCAGTGAACACGTTTGTTCCCACATTATGATCACAGAACTTTCTGGAATGATTAAAACGGTGTGCAATTGCTGCAATCCCAAGCTAAATTTCAGGCCATGTCTAAATCTGTCAAATTGACTAACATTCCCCTCCAAACCTTCTGAAATGAAATAGAGAGCCAGAGTAAACCAATATTCACAAAATGTTCTAAACTCCATAAAGAACCACACTGACTTTCCAGAAGCCTGTGTTTTAACTACAGTGTGCCACTGAAAAGCAAGGGGCCTTTACCTTGTCTGCTGGCATAGGCCCATTTGTCCTATTTTTCCTTTTTCTCTTTTAGCAAGACAGGTTTAAAAATGTGCTGATGGAGCTAAAGGGGCTGTATGGATGGAGTCAAATGCATTGAATTTTGGAATACCCCACCAACCCATAGGAGCTTCTGGGAGACACTGGACCTATGGCTTTGCATACGCAGCCCCTGAGAAAGTCTGGGAGACGGGTGGTTTCTCTCACGAACAGAGCAGGAATTTTCCCACAAATAGAGTAGTGTGAGGCAGTGCAGAGACCCCGCTAAGGGGGAGGGTTTCCATAGCCTTAAAAACATCTATCCCTTCAGAGAAAATGAGCAAGACAATACAGCTAATCTAATAAATTTCTTTCCAATGATCTGGTGTGAGCTTCAAAGTTTAGATGATTATTTTTAATTTAACCACAAATAAATCCTTAAAAATAACCATAGAACCCTTTACCAGGAAAGTTCATGATTAATTGGTTAAAAAGATAATAAATAATTGATTAATTTTGTTAAGTTATTGGCTGTCTAATAATCAGTTTCATAAAGTGGCCATTACACACTTATTAGCTGTGCTTACAATGCCTTGATTGTAAAAAAAAAGCATAATCAATGCTGGAGAATTTATAATAGTCTTTAAGAGTCTATAATATACACATTTTCCTGCAAACACTATGAAAGTACAACATGATGACAAACACCATTCATCAAATAATGACAATCATGTTAGTGTTTTCTAGGAAAGTATGCTGGTACATTGTACATTGTACAATGTCTTGGCATCAAAAATTTGAAAAAAAAAAGTGTTTCAAATTTCAAAATTTCAATTTATTTAAATTATTAGCTACCTCTCTGTTTAATATGACTGGTCGTTTTGAAATTCTGCCTTGACAAATGTGGTCAATATAACATGGTATATAACATTGTAATATAACATGGTAATTTTCTTGGTCATCAAATTTGCTGATACAGCAGATGCCTCGATGGCAAGGAGAATCATCTAAAAGATTAAATTTGAAAGTTTAATTGGTAAGTAGAGACTAAAATGCATGTATACACTTTTCTTAATTGCATGTTTACATTTTTTAAATGTCTTACACTTTCCCGTTGTTTTTTACAGTGTGCTTTGTATTTTTCTGATATTGTCAATTTTACTTAATTGGTTACAGAAATATTTCATCAATTGATTAATTTTACTTGTGTTGTATTGTAATTATTGTAAATGTATTCTTTTATTGATGATATGTTAATATGCTGTTAGGTCAGTATACATTAATCGAAGTTCATGCAGTGTAACTCTAATAAAGCTATTGATGTGAAGAAAAACACTTATTTAATAAAAGTAAACACAAAATTTAAACTGGAAAGTTTTAGTCCATTTGTCTTTACAATTACCTGTACCTAAAAAGATAATTCAATGATGTCAATTTCCCCATTACTTAACTGGACTGAGAGAATCTCTTTCCTAAAATTATTTATGTAGTCTCAACTTATTTGGGTTTACAGTGTACCCACTGCAACGATTTTAACATTATAAATAATAAATTCATATCAGATGGTATTTCCAAAGTACTTTCAAAATGCCATGGTACATGTCCAAAAATCATGGTAATAGCATGCACATTTTAGAATTTTTTGTGAATAGACTTAGGAAATGCACATTAACAGTTTATGAAGATTATGGGGTAATTTTACATCTTATGTATGTTCTGAAGGAATTTTCACAGTGGATACTGGTGGAACATCAACACTACTGGATCTTAATACCACTGGGTTGATTGCTGTTTCCTGGGTGGTTAAAGTTAGGGGTCACTGTGAGGCGACAACCCATTTCACTCTCAATTTCCCATATGCCAGACTTTAATGGGCTGTGTGTCTCGTGAACATATCTTGACCTCTTGAAGTTGTTTGGAAACAAAATCCGTCCCTTACATTTGACATGGCAGATGTGAGGTCATGAGAAAACAGACGATGAAACATGCCTAGCCTAAACTGGGAGGACCCAGTCAAAAAGTGGTCAACAAACTAAGAGGAATCCACTGCTCTATGCATTCAGCAACACTGCTGCTTGAAAATTCATTTATGTTAATATTCTTGACACAACATGATGGTTGGTACCTCCAGTCAGCTGTGTGCCATCTACACTGTGTACAGTTAAGAAAGGGGCTGGTATGAAGCACAGCTTATACCCCACCACAAAAATACACACACAGACTGAACAGCAAAGTCGTGTGTGCACAACCAGAAGCATGATGCCTGACACAGACAAAGACTTCTAGTGACAGTCATTTATGTAGATAACTGCCTGCTGGAAAAACAGTGAGTTACCCAAGTCCAGCTGACCTTTGGGGACACCAGGATAAGCTGTCACCAGGGAAATGAAGATTACAATCATTTACATGGCTTTTAAACGTTGCCAATATTTATGTCTCCAAGTTTCATCTTTTAAAGTGCTGCCAAAATCATTAAAATTTTGCTGTATTTGATAGTTGTCCCTCCATTACAAACCTATCGACTACATCTTGGATCTGAAATGGTTCCTGCTGCCTTTTATAGAAGTACACACTAGGCTTAGGAACAGAGCTACGGTGACAAACATTAGCTCTGCAATTAATGTTTATAATTCATATACATTCGAGAGTCTTATGATGCCTGACATGTAAGAGTATGGGTGAGACCAGGCTGGTTGACCATGCTTTGAATGCTCTCTCTATTTCCCTCTACTACAAACTACCATGATGAAAATGAACAGACAGGCAGAAGGGCACAGTGGGGTTAATTACTTGGGTCTGGAGGAAAGGAAAACAAAGAAACATTTCCATATGTGCCCTAGGTCCCTGGTAAAAGAACATCTTTGTGTTTTGCAAAGGTAGTATTGGGAGTGTTGCTTTGGTAGAATGACAAACTACTCTCTGGCTTAATTTTCCATCATATGGCCTATTTTGATGGTGGCCAATTGTCTGGAACTGCAGGGCAGCCAGGGACAGAAGGTCAGTTAACCAAGAACGGAACCATTAGGTAAAGTAAATTGAACAAGGTTACTAACCCTATTACATCAACCCTAAATCATCACAAACAAAATACTCTGTAGAAGTGCACCTGCTCCTGCTATTTATTGCAGAAATTGAATCCTGATCAATCACAAGTCAATCCTGAGTGATAAGAAAAATGCTATGATTAGATGCAAGAAACTTGTTTTCATTTGGTATAATAACCCATAACTTATGTCACTACTTCAGCTGGAATACCTCCATCTAATGACCTGTAATGATTTTTTATTCAAAACGCCCCATGTTTGAAAAATGACATACAGGTAGTCAAGGGAGCACTGCTTCTGTTTTTCAAACAGACCATAGCAGGAGGAAATTTCCTGCCTTACCAACAGAGCACTTGACTGCCTCTGGATGAAAACAATGACACATTGTGTTTTTAAGAGCAGGAAAATAAGAGGGTTTATTTTTTAGAGAAAATGGTTTTATAATACTTTGTGTCTGGGTTTATGAATGTAAGTATCCTGTGCTTGAACTGAAAAGGCCAAGCAGAAACCCTGAAGCATGGCAGATTTGACATTTTAAAGCACAACCATATTGACAATTTTGGAAAGCGTCAGTATGTTTTTGGGTCACACGAAAAGGTGGATGAAAAATTCCATAGACTTAACATTGAGCTGAATTTTGTGACGTCATAGCTCCACATCAGAATGTTGTAGAGACTTGGGGGTGGGTTCATATCACTAAGCTTAGTGATATGAACCCACCCCAACAAATGGTGACAAATTTCAGCTTCACAGCTATGCCCTTGCAACCAGTTACAGTAGCCTAGCAACCACCCCATTGACTTCTGTTGAAAAAGGTTAGAGGCAACAGAACACTGTGTAGAGACGAGTAGCCTCTTTTGACTCAGACTTTAATTAGTGTATTTAATTATTACCATGGAAACTGTCCAGCCATGTCCTAAAAACCATTTAGAGCACCATAGCAACCAGATGAATTATCTACAGTATATTTCAGCACCTGAATATCATAGAGACATGTAACATGATTCAGACACACATCCGTAGTCCATCTATGAGTTTTATCCTGTTAACTGTCTAGCTACACCCTAGAAACCATTTACGGTACCCTAGCAAACAAGTAATTAAATGAATAAGCTATATCTCAGCATGTGGGTGGATTAATTTGACTTGGGCTGTCAGTGGGCTTTAGGTATTGCCCTGGCAACATCCTAGCCACACCCTAGCAATCATTTAAAGCACCCTCGCAACCACGTAACATCATGAACAAGCCATATTGTTATCTATCATATCTATCATGCTAAATCATGCTATCATTATGTTAAAACGTTCACATTTTTAAAAAATTTTGGCACAAGTTTTATCACGGCAAGCACTACTCACACTTTCTTTGGAAAATGTACCTAATTATATTATGAAATGTATCTATTTTATTACATAATTCTTTAAAGAAAACCCCAAAACATGACTGCCTGTTGTGTAATGTCACAGTAATTTTATCTACAGTATATAAAATCTTCCCGAAACAACACTTTTAAAAAAAAAGATTTTTCTTTTCTGTAATAATCTTTATCAATTGATACAATTAGCACACATAACTGAACTCCACCTGTTTTTCATGTAAATGGGTGCAAAATGAACAGGGATGACCACAATGTGTCTAATTAGGATTCAGAAGATTCTAAAGGTGTGACCATTTCAAGAGATTTATCTGTCATGAATGCAGACCACAGTTTTAGATTAAAACATGATATGTCACTGTGGCCTGTGTTGGCAGTAGTCCTTTGTTGTTAAGGTGCCTTTTTTGAGTACGTGTCATTTTGTGAAACATAATGCATGCACATTTCAAGAAGGCTATGCATTTTTTTTCTGTGTGCACTAAACCACATTTTATTGCCGTCTTTAATGAAAACAACAACTATACTTAAAAAAAATTATTATCTTTATCTACGGGTAGAGCCATCAAAAATGCAGCATTCAATTAGCCCTCATTGGAACATCTTGAAATGCTTGTTGGCACCATAGAGCATACATTCATTGAGTTAGAACCCTCATACTTTCTCTCTCTAGTGAGGGGTTTACTCAAACCCCTAACCTAAGTATTATCAATAGTGATGCTTGCCTTAGGAAGCACAATAAAACTGAGTTCATACACCAGGACAAGTGACCCTCATCATTCATGAAAGAACTCACATTTTAGAATAATAATAAACAACAAACTCTTAGTGCCAAGACAGCACTGATTTCAATATCTGCATTATTTTTATAAATACTGCAACATCTGCTGTATAAACATTTAAGGTGCCACACTGTTCACATAAACTAACAAAGCAGCAGACAGGCCCGCCAGAGTTATAAACACTTGGACCACTCCCTTTGCTTGCTGTAACCATAACATGCCAAGAACAGCTACCACTAACACACAACAGCTCAGCCTGTTGTAAAGCAGCTGGATGGCTGGGCCGGCCAACAAGAGGAGACAAAGGCATCCACTATGTTTCCAACACAGAGGCTTGAAACCTAATAATAAATGTTCAACACTTTTATTGCAGTCAACTCTCTTCGGCTCAGTCGATTTTAACTACAGCTTCTAATCAGCAAAGAGCAGCACTGGACTGCTAATTACTGCCAGACCTCTGAGGAGCAGTGCCAACAGTATCCACAGTCATAGCACTTACCAAATTTGGCATGCTGTCACATCAAGCATTTTAAATAAAAAAATATTCCAAATTTGAAAGACGTGTCTCAAGACCCCTGGGTTTTGGTCCATTCAAGGAAGTCCATAATACTGTTCTAGCACATGGTATTCCATTTCTGGTTAGCTATTTTAAATGCAAGAGTATGTCTTATGTAACCCTCCCTTTATTTCTCAGAGGTTGTTTTTTTTACAGCTCAGGAGATTTGATAGAGATCTCAGTTGCATTTCATTTAAGTATCAACATTGTCTCAGATGTTTCTCCTAAAATTTCTTAGAAGAAATAAAAACAGAAACAAATGAGACAATTGTTAAAATACATTCAAGAGTATTGAGCTGTAAAATTAACGTAGATTGTGGCTCAAATGGATTTGGGAAAATTTGATGAGTAAAGTCATAATGAGTTTATACTAAATTCTTCTTCAATTTTATTATGAAATCATACTGACTTTTCATTGCAGACTGGCAAATTTGTGCTCAACTTACAAAATTGTTGAGATCTCTTCTAATACTGTAATGGAACCATTTATGAGATGTAAGATTGTGGGTCTTTTTCTCAGGAGAATATTTGAGACACAGGAGACTCAAGCAAAAGTTTCCATTTGCTCTCCATTTAATGTCATTAAATGGAAAAATAACTGAGGTATTAAAGATATCTCATCTGTGATTTTTCTTTCCTATGAGATGCCTTGTACAGACGCATTACTTTTTGTTAGCATAGTTAAAAATATATATTTTTCCATGCACGGTTTGAGGTTTTTGGCCTGCTGGCTGGAAAAGATCATTCTGTTTTCTAGAAATTTACCAGCCAAATCTGTAAAATGTTCTTGCATACTTGGTGCTTGGTGGGTGTTAATTGCGGCCCATGTTCCTGTGTGTATATTATTAGTCTATATTATTTATTATGGTATATGCATATAATGTAGAAACAGTACAATAGCAAATACTGATTTTATAATCCAAGATGATTTGTACAGTTGCAAAGTTGTACATTGTAAATTAAATTCATGATGATGGACAGAATTTAACTCATGCCCTATTGCTAAATGATATATTTATGTGAAAGGACATATGATGTGTATTTTATATAAATAACACATGCACGTGATGCTACAATTGTTCATGTCAAATTCCAATGCCTCACTTACTGCGAGTGTGTGTTTGTCTTCTTTTTGCTGGTTTTTTGAATGTGTGTTAAATGATTTTAATGTTCATCAAAACCTTGACACAAACACCACAGCTGCTCTAATAGCTGCATTCTCCATATAGAAGCACCCTGCCAAACGCCCGCCTTCTCACCTTACTCAAGCACCAGCCACGAGTGCTGCCAACGACAACATCTGGCTACAAATGGAAAGCCTGAGCAGCTTACTTTAGCGACTTGCACCAAACAATGGCCCTCTCTTTCCCTCCTCCCTCCCTAAGCAGGACAAACACGTTAACAATGCGTGGTGCCCATATCTATAGGCATGGTTTCCCCACCCTGGGCCTCTCTGTCTTTTTTGCCTCAAAATGTTACAGAAAGTTAAAGTTAGTCAGCAGGCTACAGCTACTGGTGTGCAACAGATGCAGTTAAAACATTTGAGCACTTGGTGTACACAAACAAAAAAAGAGGTCACTACTAAAGCATCATAGAGGGCAGTTTGGCCTAATTATTAAAAGCAAGAAGACCATGAAGGTATAAGCTGCCACGGTTTAGGTAATGTTTTATGGCTAAATAAAACTTGAGTTTACTGTAATTTAGAAAAAAAACCTTGTCTGACATTCTGGTTACTACCATGGTGCATATTCACAAAATCAAGCTAATACATTGGTACTGTTTTGTAGGTGTCTTAACTAAAAATGTGATGTATGAATGCTGTTAATAATAGCACCTCTAAGAACCTCTAAGAGTTTCTAAGCACCTCTCACCTCTCAGTTTCAAAGAGTTTTCTTTTCAAATCTGCAAGATCAGTTAATTAATTATTTATTTAATTTAACTTAACTTAATTATTATTTATTTTGTAAAAGTCACTTCCACCATCTGCTGTAATGAGAGTTTGCATTGTTCTTTGCATCTCTTTCTTGGTAATGGCAAATCATGTGCATGTGTGCATGATTCACCTCTTCAACCAACACAGAGGGCCAGTTTGACTAAGCTGGAATACATACCTAATATTCAGTAAGGCATCAGCACAGGGTATTCAAGTTTTTCATTAACACTTAGTACATTAACACTTCATCCGCAGCCAGCAGCTATTGAACATTATGCGCATTATCCTAACATTATAAAAAACAAAGTACTGTCGGTTGTTTTTGTTATCAAAATCTGAGAGATCACAAACCTAAAGCAAAACATACTGTGTGAACACAAACATGTACAAGGCCAAAAAGCAATACTTTGGTATACTCGTCATTCATATTTTTTAACAAACTACATTTCCGGCTTCATTTAATGTTGCCAACAGATTGATAGAATGTTATGTAAACATCAAATATATTACTGAATGATTATATGGCATATAAAACAAAACTAACTAACTAACTAACAAAACAAAAACGGGACAGGATGTTTTAGAGACATTCTTTTACTGATCGAACAGTTCGTTTAAATGTTTTACATGTGGTAATAGAGAAATAGCGCCTCCAGCCCGCCACAGAAATAATACAGACACAAGCACAACTACACAACACCGGCAAAACAATGAACGTCCAAAACTAAAAATGCATAATAACTTCATCTAAAGAGGAAATAATGATAAGTGATTAAAATATATTTTGGAGTTCACATATGCAAAACTAACAGAGACTAGTTGAGAAAGAGAAACGTTCGCATCCATAAAAACATTTAATCACCTGTTTACTGTTGATTAACGCCGCATGAACGATGTTCACCAAGTGTCAACGTTGACATTGCGCTTGTCATCACGAGCAAGGATTTGCAACAGGCCAGGATTACAGCAAAACAGACAAAACCAAACCATCTGCATATGCAAGCACATAATATAAACAAATCTACATTTTAGAAAACAATATCCTTAACAAAGAAATCGTGTATATGTCTAGACATAGCAGAGAATAGGTAAAGTTATAGAAAAGAATCGAATGACAGGCACTGGTTCGCAATGTCAGCAGAGCGATCATCATTATATGGCACAAATCATCCAGAAGGCATGTACGCCTTAGAAATTAACTTACTGTTTATGTTCACCTTTAAGAGAAACGCGTTGTCTTAAGTGTAATCCGATTGCTGACACCATAGAGGGAATCAAATGAAAGGTCAAAAACGCCACACGGATTGGCAAATCGCACGCTCTGACTCCTGGAGCGCCAGTGACCGAAATAAGCGACACTTCCCACCATCAGTCCAAACACACGCCTACTACAAGTCGCTCTTAAAGACACAGCTCCATCACGGCTTCGTCTCAATTAATTCACGACACTCTCCGTAGTATAAACTGTTAAAATATTCCACCATGCTACTAGCTGATATACATATCTGTATGACCTACTTTCATTTTCTTTTAAGTTTGAGAAATAGTAACATAATTCTCATCAAGGGGTACTGAAAACTAGCAGCTCATAACTCAAATGTACTACTAGTTCAAACAGCCCAAGGGTTTGATTGTGCCTCTCAAGAAAAAAGACAAAAATGTTTTTTTCAAATGTTGGTAAACGGAAATGTTTTTGATCTGCTTTTGAATTTATCCTTTATCCCTTATTAATTGCACATTTTGGGGAAAACATGTTAACTGTTTCCTTTCAAAATGTCACTTCTCACTTTACAGCTGCTAAGGATAATATAACTCTAAAACAGTGCAACTGGTTAAGGATGGAATAAAAAGCTATAATTTCTGCATATTCTTAGCAGCTAGACGTTATGCCATGCATTACAACTCAAAACATTACACACATTGGATAGCATTACTTTAAACCCAATTTGTTCTGAGGTAAGAATTGTACTTTTCTCTCAACTGCTACAATGTAGTAAGGACTATGCCAGTCCACTTTACTCCTGCTTTTATGAAAAGCCTTTTTTTTAACTCAGAGGTTGCTGCCTATTGTAATGAGGGTGAGGCTGAAGCAGTGTTCTATTTGCAGAAGTTTATTGGAAAAACAGTTCAACAATCCAAAACGTGACGCAGAAATCTGAGTTGAGGTCACAGGCAAGTCAAAATCACAGTAAACAGTCCAACCAGCATACAAGCAAAAGGGTAATCCAAAAGGCAAAAGTCCAGAGAAACAGGCGATAAATCAAACACGTAGCAATCAAACAGACAAATAGAAATGCTCGGTAAGGCAGTATGGCTCCCTTACCAAGCATTTCTATTTGTCTGTTTGATTGCTACCGAGGGGCAAGGGCTCCCTCTGCTGGCATGACATCACAGAATCCTCCCCTGTAGGAGCGCCACCTCTTCGTTGGGGTACTGGACGATCAGGTCTGGCTCTATGAAAGTCTTGAATATCTTGAATATATGACATCCTAGATCCATCACTCATCGGTGGCGGATACCCATAATCTCTCCTCAGGTCCATTGCCCTTCCAGTCCACCAGATAGTGGAGCGGACCCCCTCAACGCCTTGAAACCAGCAACTCGTTTACCTTGTATGCTGGTGATCCATCTATGTACAGAGAACTTGTCTGTTCACCAGACGACAGGGAACAAGGGGGGTTGGTATCCCAAGATGCATTGGAAAGGCCAGTGGAGGAATGTGTTAGGGAGTTTTGAGCATACTCAGCCCATGGAAGGAATTCTGCTCACCGGTTCTGTTCACAACTACAATAAGTTCTGAGATACCTGCCGATCTCCTGGTTCAACCTTTCCACTTGGCCATTTGTCTGTGGATGGTATCCTGATGTGAGGCTTATGTTGAGGTCTAATTGCTTACAGAAGGCTTTCCATACCTGAGAGATAAATTGGGGTCCTCCATCAGAAACAATATCCTCAGGTAAACCATAGACTCGAAAACATGGTGGGATAGGGCTTGAGCCATTTCCATAGCTGTGGGGAGACCTTTGAGAGGGATCAAATGACATGTTTAGAGAACCTATTAATGATTCCTAGTATGGTGGTGAAACCATTGGAGAGGAGCTGGTCTGTGACAAAGTCTATGGCCAAGTGAGACCAAGGACACTGGGGAATTGGTAACGGTTGGAGGAGGCCAGAAGATAGTTCCTTGGGAGGGTCTTGGATTAAGCTCAGGTGTGACAGGACGTGACATAGTTTACCACATCTTTGGTCAATGAAGGCCATCAAAAGGAGTTCTGTAATAGATGAAGAGTGCATGAAATTCTGGGATGTCCTGAGCTTAGAGAGGTGTGAACCCATTGCATTACTTGGAGACACAAACCCTAAGGCACAAAGTGTTTATTTGGAGGGCAGCTTGCCGGTGGTGGTTCTTGCTGATGGACCCGTTGGATCTCTTCCATAATGTCCCAGGTTACTGGAGCAATGATAACAGATGGTGGAAGAATAGCTTCTTAGAGCATAAGCCTAATTGTTCTTGCTGCCAGGTCTGTAGGTGACTGTAAACAGGTGAAGAAGAGACCAGCAGGCTTGACGTGGATTCAGGTGTTTGGCAGTCTTTATGTATTCCAGGTTTTTATGGTCAGTGATGACTTGGAATGGATGGACTGCACCCTCATGCCAATGCGCCCACTCTTCTATTGCTGCCTTTTTGGATAACAGTTCTCTATTGCCTACATCTTAGCTGCTCTTAGCAGAAGTCAATTTTCTTAAGAATGCGCAGGGGTAGAGTTTACCAGGTTGACCATGACGCTGTGAAAGAACAACTCCAGTTCTACAATCAGAGGCATCTACACAAAGGGACCATTAGGATCAGGGTGCTTGAGGATTGGGGCCATTGTAACACTGCCCTTGAGTTTGGTGAACGCCTGGGTAGCTTCTTCAGTCGATCTGAGTTTTGATGGTTTGCCTTTTAACAGTGACGTTGAGGCTGAAGCAGCGTTAGAACCCATTTGCAGAAGTTTATTAGAAAAACAGTTCAACAATCCAAAACATGAAGCAGAAATCTGAGTCGAGGTCACAGGCAAAATAGTCAAAATCACAGTAAACAGTCCAACCAGCAAACAAGCAAAAGGGTAATCCAAAACACGAAAGTCCAGAGAAATCGGTGATAAATCAAACACGTAGCAATCAAACTGACAAACAGAAATGCTCAGTAAGGAAATAGAATTGGCAATAGTTCACAAGGCCTGTTTGGCCCGGCCATGCTTAAATGGCTGCCAAACAGGAATTTATAGAAGCGGTACCAGTCAATACTCAGGTGAGGACTCCCTCTGCTAGTGTGGCATTACACCTATGTTCTTTATTGATATAGTTCAGTGTATAGCACTAACTACTTTTATTTACATGACTTATGTCATGCTGCAGAGATTAACTCAAGTATCTCTCCTTAAAAACCCACCCCAGAGGATAAAACCTGTCTATTAAAGAAGGGTGAGTTTTCTACTGTATATTCCTGGTAGTAGGTGTTATCCTGATGTAGTGGTTAGTTTCCGAATTGTTAAGCTTTTCCTGATCTGTTTTATGTAAACACAAACAGATCAATAATGAATATCTGGTTTTACAGTAGTTCAGTAGCTGTGCTTTACAGTTTATGAATGAATCACAAGCTATTGGATGCACTGATTGTTGCTCTTATATAACCCTATTAGGATTCTTAAGTAATTGCTGTGCCTTTTAAAAAACTGTCATTTTTCTGTAACATTCCTCTTATCTGTCATTTCACCTTAGAAATATATGTTTTGGTATTTTGGTGACCCGTTGGATTACAATCTAAATGTATCAGTTATAATTCTATGCATGTACAGGTTTAGCTATATTTGTGAAGGTCAAATGTACTCACTAGCATAATCAAATATCATGACAACCAACTTGTGAGGACATTTTACTGGTCGTCACTAAATAAAATAGCTCATAAATCAGCCAAATCAGGTTTTTCTTTATATTGTTTCAGTCCTTATCATCCCAAACCAATATGCTTAACCAATAACCAAAAAACGTTCACAGTTTTTTTATGCGATTTAGGATGAGCTGACCTTTAAACATTCTAGAATTTGGAGAGTTCATCAATCAGATTGTTTAGTTGGTCTCAGTCCTACCCTCTTCAGACCTCACTTTGGCCTTCCTCCATGTTTTCTTCTATGTCCTCCTCTGTTCAGTTGTTTTCTTCCTCTGAGCAGGGGGGAGACAGAAAAGTGTCATCCAAAGTTCTCTAAAGTTAAATATTTGTCCAGGCTTTTACTTTTGCACATTCTAACTCTTCCTCTCTGTTCTTCTGCTGACTCAAATGTGATATATTATTATTTAGCAAGGTCTTCATTATCCCAAAAGCAAAATGATTACAAAGAAATATTGTAAATCTACAGTAACCAATTCTTGAGTGCTGGAACAAAACAGGCTACACTGAAAAAAGGTTGTAGTGTGTCATGGAATTATTTTAGTTTAAACTGCTAAACATGTTCAGGCAGAGACATTTCATAGTTTTCAAAAAATTATACCCTTATATCTTTATATATTTTGAACATTTTGAAATATGGAAAGAAGATAATACAAATGAAGGGTGACTACACAAAAATAAGGAAATATTAATGCCAGAATGTTCATAAAAAAAGAAAAATGCATGCAAGAATGGGTGGCCTAAACATCCCTGAATACACCAATAAACTTTGCTGTTCACATTTCTCATGGCTGCTCTGCCTTTAGTTGTTTATTTGTTATTAAATAACCCTATACACTTGTAATTATCAAATAAATGTTTTTTGGCAAATAAAAGTATTTTTATTATTCAGAGGTTCTTGGAAAAAGTACCAAGCAAATTTCCCCTGATCTAAATGAAAAAGAAATCAAATGTTTACTTCATTTTAAATTTGCATTGTCAGCATCATTTAATTCTGGCCTTTAGAAAAATTAATCTTCATTAATCAATTTGTCAAAAAAAATTAAAATAAATCAATTTGTTACCCCTTGTCCACACCATTGTCTATCATATATTTTCTCCTCTTTTCTAACCCCTCTGTTCTTCCCTTTTTTCTAACTCTAAGAGAGAGAAACAGTTGCCATTGTCTGTGGGTCGGCTAACCAAGCATCTCTATTTATATCCTGCTGTTAGGGTGGTTAACAGCATGCTCTGGGTTCCAGAGGCAGACCCACTCTCCAAAGCCACACGCTGTTCTTCAGTGCCAGGGGCTGTGCTAGCTGTCCCAACCATGCCTGAGCAGCTAAATCTAAACTTGCTGAGGTCAGACTAGCAGCTGGGATGCTGGGTGAAATAGTCGAAGGCTCTCCAAAACACAAAAAGAGGGAAAAGTAAGGGCATATTATGTTATATCTTTGCGTACTGTAGAACAGAACTTGTTTGAGAAAAGACATCAAAATAGTATGGAGGGAATGCAAAAGGCATGTCTTTGTTATGCTTTTATATTGCTTATCTCTTATGAAGAATGTTTTTCCGAATTATGTGACAAGAGAAGTGCTGTCAGTGAGAATGATCCATAAAGAACATACCATTTGCAATCTGATCTAATCAATCTATAGAAAAAAACACTTTCACCATCAGTACAGAAAGCGTTTTGTACTAGCACTTGTGTATTTTTACATTTTCTAAAGAAAACATGTAGTTTGTCTGCACAGAACCTTCTTTTATATTGCAAGGATGTTGTTGACCATTGCTAAATAAGTGCTAGTTAATTGCTCGGGCGTTCTTGGTTGTTATGTGAGTCAAAAGAGCCCACCTATTTGTAAAACATGCAGGACATAGAAAAATGTGTCTGAAAGACATAGTTACTGTCTTTCAGCACTTTGTAAAAAAGACAATGATTTGCAAACACCACAAAAGCATGTTAAATAATTTAAACTATTGTCATAGCTCATGTGAAGACTGTTATTATATAAACTACAGTCCAAAACAGTGGTTTATACTGTATAAACTACAGTATGAAGCATGTTTTATGTATTCATACACATACACACATTTTGGCTTTAGTGTCTAAACACTTCTTGAAGTATGACATGAACGTAAGGTTTCCATTTTAGACTTTGCTATGCTCCTATTGCAAAACAGTTTAACAATTCTGACAACTGTAGAAGCTACCTATGGTATGTGCATGAGGTTTATGGTGAACTGTGAAGAATAAATATACAATGTGGTGACTTCAATATGTAACTATGATGTAGTGATATGTAACTATTGAATGTAGCCTTAGTCACAAAGTAAAACTTTTTTTAGTCCAATAAATTTTGGAAAGTGTTAAGTCTCTGAGTGTTTGTCTGGATCCAGTAACAGTTTATCATCATGGAGTAATCAGGGAGCCAACAAAAAAGAACCAGAGCCATACATTGACCACAATGTCAACAAAAGAATACTGGACAATGAACCAGGAAAACACAAGGGCTTAAGTACACAACAATAAATGACATAAATTAGGCACAGGTGGAAACAGTCAAGAAGGGGAAACAGGAACAGAAGCAAAAACCAAACTAGATAGTAAAGTTTGAGGACAAACATTTTCTAACACAATGTTAACAAATTTAACATGTTTTAGTATATTGTTAATGTTTTAACATAATCTAGCATAATTTTGGCATGTTTTAGCATGATGCTAAAATATTTTTACATGAAGCTAACACATTTCAACTATAGTGATGCACCAAAATGAAAATTATGGTGCGAAACGGATACCGAAAATTTAGGATGCATTTGGACGAAAAGTGAAAGCGAAAAGGACTTTTTAAAAAATAATATTTGTGAAATAGTTTTTTAATATAATTGTATTAATATTAGACTTTTAAATATATTAAACACCAAAATTGGACAAAACATTTTAAAACAATACTAAATATTATTCTTCCATTAGTTTTTGCAACAAAATCAAATATAACATTTTTAACCCATTATATCTAAATAATATACATTTCCAGAGGGGGGCAAAACGGAAAAACAATACAGGCTTTAAACAGAACTAAAAACTAAACCTGGAACTAAAACACGGAACAAAAACACAGCAAAACAAGACAGGGTTGGAAACGTTTGCGATACAGAAAACATGAACGCACCAAAGCACGAAAGAACTACGAAAACGAACCAGTTAATAGGGAACACACAAGGACAAACAGATGTGGGACATGAACCGACAATGAGAAGGAAACAATAAGGAAACAAGGGGGCGGGGCCAAGACGCTCGACCGGAGAGCACATGGGGAATGTAAACAAAACAGAGGCCATGTGCTTTCACAGAGAACAAGGACCCAGAGCACGAGTTTAGATCCCGACTCCGAGACACAAGAACCAAGACTAGAACGAGTCAGGATCCAAACAACATGCTCTGACATAGAACACAAGGGATGTCAGGATCCTGGCAAGATAATCAAGAAAAACTCAGAACGTGGAGCCAGGATCCTGACAGACCTAGGTAGGCCAGACAGAAAGGTCGAGCAGGCTGACAGACTGACTGAGCAGGCCAGCAGACGGACCGAGCTGGAAGACCAGCAGGGCCAAGCTGGAAGGCCAGACAGGCAGACAGAGCAGGAAGACCAGGCAGAGAACCCAGGCAGACCGACACAACAGGAAGATACACTAGCAGACAGACAGACCGACAGACAGGGCAGACCAGGAGAACAACCAGGCCGACCAGACAGATAAAAAAAAATGGGCAGACAGACTGACCGGGCAGGACAGACAAGACCGGCAGGCAGGCAGGCAAGACAGGCAGACAAGACCAGGCTGGCAGATGGACAGGCCAGACCAGGACAGACAGGCTGACAGATGGACAGGCCAGACCAGGACAGACAGGCTGACAGATGGGCAGACCAAGCCAAGGCTGGCAGGCAGGCAGACCAAGCCAAGGCTCGCAGGCAGGCAGGCAGACTGGCAGGCAGGCAGACAGACTGGCAGGCAGACAGACAGACGGATTAAACAGGGGGCAGACAGACTGACTGGAGGACGACCCAGAACAGGAACAAAACGTGACACAGGACGGACAGAACATGGAGCAAAAAGGTGTTTTCCCGGAGGCACGGGCACAGGCACGGACATCTCCAGATGCATGGGCACAGGCACGGATATCTCCAGAGGCAAAGGCACAGGCACGGACATCTCCGGAGGAATCTGGTGCACAGGCACCAGAGCAGGCACTGGGAGAAGAGCAGACTTCCTCTTCTGCTTCTTCCTCTTGGAAGGCGCAGACACAGAAGGCATGGATGCTGGAACAGGCACAGGAGGCTCAGGTGTTGGAGCGGGCACAGGAGGAAGAGCAGACTTCTGGGTCCAGGAGGGGCTCCACCACCGACTTGATGGAGTCCTGAGAGGTCCTCTGGTAGGGACCTCTGGCGACTCGACACACCGGAGTGGGAAAGTCCCAGAAGGGCAAAAGGACCAGTGATTTGCGCTCCTGGAGAGGTGGAGGGTGCTTGAGGCAGTGCAGAGGTAGGCGCAGATGAGGGGCTCAGCCACATCCTTCTGCAGTGACTTGACGGCGTACTGAAGGAGGGTTTGTCCTTCCCGTGTAATCAAACTAAACCTGATTAACATGGAACAAAACACGGCAATACAAAACAGGGCTGAAAAAATGAACCGACAATGAGACAAGGGAAACAAGGGGGCGGTGTGAAGACATGTCTGAAAGCACTGTAAGTGTGAAGTTCCCTATTCTTTTCTTAGAATTATTATTATTAGGGCTCAAGCACTAAAAGGGCGAAGGGCCCTATTGTTTGAATTAGGATTTAATTAGGGGGGCAGTTGTAGCCTACTGGTAAGTGAGTCGGGTTTGTGGTCAGAAAATTGCTGGTTCGATTCCAGCGCTGGCAGGTAGCAACTGAAGTGCCCTTGAGCAAGACACCTAACCCCCAATTGCTCCCTGAGTGCAGTAGTGTGCTGCCCACTGCTCCGGGTGTGTGTGTGTTCACTCCTCACCAGTGATGGGTTAAATGCAGAGGTCACATTTTGGGTATGGGTTACCATATCTGACAAATATGTCACTTCCACTTTATTATTAGGACTCAGGCACTGGATGTGTGAAGGGTCCTATTGTTGTCAGGGTCCTGGCTTCATGTCTTGAGTGTCTTCTGGATTCTCTTGCCAGAATCCTGACATCCCTGTGTTTTGTGTCAGAGCATGTTGTCTGGATCCTGACTCAATCCTAGTCTTGGTTCTTGTTTCTTGGAGTCAGGATCTAGACTCATGCTCGGTGTTTTTGTCATCTGTGGAAGCACATGGCCATTGTTTTCCCCCTCAAGGGAGTTTTTGTTAATAAAGTTTATTTTTGCATCAAGCTGGTTTGCCTTTGCATTCTCCCTCCCCCGTCCCTGACAATT
Source organism: Chromobotia macracanthus (assembly GCA_036877525.1). Taxonomy (NCBI): domain Eukaryota; kingdom Metazoa; phylum Chordata; class Actinopteri; order Cypriniformes; family Botiidae; genus Chromobotia; species Chromobotia macracanthus. The sequence goes on along the minus strand of JAZGTH010000090.1, from coordinate 210,090 downwards.
GTTTTCCATAGCATTATTTTTTACTTCTTTTTTCCAAGATTTTCAGAGCCTTTGGGTCCCTTAACATGCTCAAAACTTTTGAAACTTGGCACACACATCACATTCGTCAGCCAACAGGGCTGGGCCAACTAGGGCTGGTACATACATGTACACACCTGTACGAAACTTGGTACATGTAACTTACATTTAGCCAAGTCACTTCAGACTTGATAATGAATAATGTAGTGACATGGCTGATATAAAGTTCTAAAAGGATTTGTGATATCATAAATATTGTCAGACTTTAAAACCAAATTCAGGAGTATTTGATACACTTAACATGCTTGAAATGGCATAAAATTTTTACTTTCACTTTTCACTTCACTTTAAATTTAGCACACACATCATAGTCATTGGCTGGTAGGCAAGGGCAAAAGCTTAGATATGGACATGGTGCGGGGCTCTGTACACCCCCTACTGACTAAAGTGACAGGGTTAGTTTGACCTATGGTCACCAAACTTGGCACATGTATTGTTCTCATCAAGGACGACATTCAGAATTCTTACATTCATTAGAATGTACACGGAACATTGTAAAATGCCATTTAGCGGTTTGCAATAATATTCTGGGCACTTCTGCATTTCTGTATATAGTACGCTTTATTAAAAAGGTGTATCATGCATCTTGTCGTTTGGTCTTAATAGATTAAGCATTTTTAGGACAGGCTTAGCATTGTGTCTTCCACACTTCGCCAAACTTGGATAAGCTCCTAGTAATAGTGTACATTAATCTAGCATGAGTGGCCATGTAAAGTGGCTAACATTACGCTACTTTTCATGTTTCAATAAATGAGTAACTGATGAATTTTGAGCGAACATTTAACTGCAGATGTTGCATGTCACCTTTTTAAGTAATCTATTACCTTTTCAAAATGAACATTGGAGCATTAGGGATTAGTCAGGTGTCTATGAAACGTGTTTTGAGTTGTTTCTTGAAGGTTGTGATGGTCTCAGCACAGATCGCCAGGCAAATAGGAAAGAGCTGGTCATTAAACATCACCCTTTTAAATTTACCCAAGTCACTTCATACTTGGTCAGAAAAAAGAAGAGTTATTGAAAATGCTAAACTGTGAACAGATTCTTGATATCTCGAATGGTATTGCCATGGCGAGGCAATCAATTTATGCCAATAAATGGAACAGGAAGTGTCTCATATCTTCGCCATGCATTGAGTGATTTACATCAAACTTATGAGAAATATGTTTGGTGCTGTGAATTGCTCACAATGATGTCTATTGTAAGTCACAGTTATAGTGACACCAACTGGCAGCAGGCAGTGCCACTTAAAATGGACATTAAATGCACTACACTATTATTTACTGAGTTAAATGTCAGTACCCACCGTGCATTGTTTTCAGAGAAGTTGCTTGTGGCAATGGCGCAGTATTGCCTGGACCTGTCATCGCTGCTTACAGATATATTTAATAGTTGATTTTGGTCTCCATTAACAGGAGATTTGTGTTATTTGAGATTACCGGTACATTAATGTGACAGATTACAATTTTAGGAAGTGCAAAGATAGAAAGTTTCATAGTAGTTTAGGAAGTTGTTTTCTTAATAGATTTCCAGTTTAAATTTCTAGATATTTGTTTGCATGATTATTATATTCATTTGAAATAAATTTAGTCATTATTTTATGTATGTCAAGATCTTTCCACTTTCAGATATATTACCACTTTATGGTTCACTTTTTTAAATTTTCTTTTTTTAATGCACCAGATTATCACACACTGAACATGGTTCTGAAAAGTCACAGAAATGCAACAATATGCTTCTTAGTATGTAGTGTAACAGACAGATGCATCATGAGGAAAATTCTTAGTGTCCTTTGATCATGGAGAGCTGTGAAACACCTGGACAGATTCATGTTTCATATGACATTTACATTTGTTATTTCTAATAACATCAAAACACAATCTCAAATGCTCCATAAAGTGGAATCATACACAGAAGCTAAAAGAGATTTTCACTGTGAGTCCTTACAAGTATGATCACATAACAGATGGTCTCTAATACCTAGAACTTTACTGCATGATGGACATTAGAAATGTGAGCATTATTAATTCCCATTACAGCAGCAAATTCATGAATTCTAGCCTTTAAAAAGTGTGTGAGTTCAGATTTACCATTCAGCCATAAGATGATGTCTGAATGGAGACAAAGATGTCACACATGAATTTTAAATGAAGTTGTGAAAATAAAAAATAAAAATAGGCTTCAAAAACATAATAAAATTACTTGCGTTATAATATGAAGTTTTTTGATCAAGGTTGTGCTGTCATATTGTTATGAGACAATCAGGATGTGGTTACAATGACGCGTGCAAAGTTTAATGTCAATACAGCAAAGCACATTTGAGACACAGCCTGAGATCCTTTTTCATCTTGCCACCTAATATCTCTATGCGTTAGATGAGAACCATTTGATGTATCAAAAAGATTTTAATGTATGACGTATGACCTATGGCAAGTTTGTGCGTTTTCAAGATAACTCAAAATGGCTGACAGGCAATACAATTGACTGTGACAAATTGGGTATTGTAGCACTCAGCATAAGCCAGGGAATTTAGAAAGACAACTCTTAAAGCAATAAGGCAAATTATAGTTATAAGCAGTTTCGTAAATTTTGTTATAACTTTTGACTACCAGGGGCCCCGGCTCCAAGCATTGTTAGTACCCTTGAACAATGAGGATGATAAACCATACCAAGTTTTGTAGATGCAAGTTCAAGTTCAAGTGGAGTTTATTGTCATTCCAACCATATACTAGTACATAGTGAAACAAAACAACGTTTCTCCAGGATCTAGGTGCTACATAAGCAGAACAAAAAAAAGAAAAACACTAAACAAATAAAATCAATAAACTTGTTTGACAAAAGTGTAGCATGGTTTTCAAACAAACCATATATTTTAGAATTGTTTTCTAATTTACTTTCACAAATCAGAGTTTTTGTTTACGTTTTCACAGTTTTAATTTTCCATTACTTTACAGTGCTGACTTTACTAACTTGTCAATTACATCTTTTATTGTATGGACAATCATAAAGGTATTATCAGTTTCTTAACAGTAACAACAAAATATCCAATGCATGCCAAGAAGATGAGTTACAAGCTAAAAAAGAGATACTTTTAGGAAATACCAAGTCAATACGTAATAAACAAGCAAAATAAAGACATAACTGCTGCATACTGTACAGAAATTAAACGATTATATTGATTATCTCAGTTACATTAACTTACCTGAGGGTGATTTGACAATCCAGCTAAAAAAAAGGATCACAATGATTATAGATACTCTGTGGCTTATTTTTTCACAATGCAATAGTACAGTTATTCAGAAGTACAATTGGTGAGGTCCTTTTAAATAATTTAGTGCAAGATGCCCATACATAAGATGATTGTCTTTGTTTCTGAACTCATTGTAAATGTGTGTTGTCCCAATTCTTCACTTCCAGTTCAATGTAATGAATTACATTGTTCAAATATTGCTACAGCAAAACAAATTTATAATGTAACCTTGCCATTGTATGAACATGTTTAAAAATTGATGTATACATAAAATGGTTTGAAGAGAAGCAGAAAAAAAACACTTTAAAGACAAACATGTAATATTATTTTTAATATTGTTTAGAAAAATACAACCACAGTTCCCAACTTTAAATAAAGATACCACAAAAACATTTTATTCTATTTTCACTCAACTCTATTTACCTCAAAAACCACATTAAGCAACATCCAAACAGAAAAAGTGTGAGAGTTGGCAACCCTGCTAACAGACACTAAAACCAGGGTTGCCAACTTTTTAAAATGGAAAGTAGCTTAATCTGCTTGAAAAGTTGCTAAATGTTAAGATCATGTGATAATTTACATATCCATGACGACACTGCATTATAGTTTTATTCTGTCTAATGTTATTATGCTCACATACTTTATTTCATTACAACCTCAATAAAGCTGTTCTGTTCACATTCTGTTTTTGTTATTAGACAATGGAACACGTATAAAATGACTAAACATGACTTAGATGCTGCTGCTAAAACCTGATTTACAAATCTGTAAAATTAAAACACCATAAACATAAGCAACTGTGCAGTGATTTTTGCAGTGATATATTTATATGCAAAATAATCATTAGAAAGAACATTTTCGCTTGTCGCTTTTGAAAAAGAAAAGTCACTAAATAGAGCGACAAAGTCGGCAAGTTGGCAACACTAACTAAAACTATAAAAAATAACTGTATCCAGCTGTCTCCAGATTACTCTCCTTTCCTTTCTCTCTTTTTTAGCTTACTTGTAACTCATCTTCTTGGCATGCATTGGATATTTTGTTGTTCCTGTTAAGAAACTGATAATACCTTTAGGGTTGTCCATACAATAAAAGATGTAATTGACAAGTTAGTAAAGTCAGCACTGTAAAGTAGTGGAAAATTAAAACTGTGAAAACGTAAACAAAAACTCTGATTTGTGAAAAAGGAAGATTAGAAAACAGTTATAAAAAATATGGTTTGTTTGAAAACCATGCTACACTTTTGCCATCAAGTTTATTTCATTTTAACAGTGTTTTTCTTCTTTCAGATTGTTTATTTTTGTTCATTTCTTCAACGTTTGCATTCCTTTTTTATCAGCACAAAATTAATCCCATAGGGAAGGAGGCAAGGATGGTAGGGGGAGACAAAAACACTTTCACAAAGAATACACCAATGGAGGCTGGGAGTTCATTCCACAACAAAGTTTTACAGATTGATTTGGTGCCTCGTTGTGGGGTAACAATCAGACATCACTCGTTAACTGACCGTAGCTGGCAGGAGAGGACATATGTCTGGAGGACTTGAGGTAGGAGGGGGAGGTTCCGGTTACTGTTCTAAAGGCAAGCATAAGAGATTTAAATTTGATGTGGGTGGCTACAGGTAGCCAGTGGAGTAAGGTCAGGAGGGGTGTGACATGAGCTGTTTTTGGTTGATTGAAGACTAGGCGTGCTGCAGCATTCTGGATCATTTGCAGGGGTCTGGTAACATTGGCTGGAAGGCCAACCAGAAGGGAACTGCAGTAGTCCAGCCTTGATATTGCAAGTGCTTGGACTAAGAGCTGTGTTGCATGCTCAGACAGGAAGGGTCTGATTTTCATGATGTTGTAAAGCACATACCTGTATGACCGAGAGATTGTTGCAACGTGTGTAGTGAATTTCAGCTGGTCATCAAACACCACCTCCAAGGTTTCTAACGGACTGAGTGGGTGTAAGAGTGGATGATCCAAGTTCAGCTGTGAAGTTGTGTTCTAATGATGTGTTGGCCGGTATTATCAGAAGTTCTGTCTTGCTGAGGTTGAGCTGGAGATGCCAGGCTGAGATGTCTGGAAGGCAGGCGGAAATCCGGGCAGCAATGGTGGGTCGTTGGGCTGAAATGAATAATAAACCTGTGTATCGTCTGCATTGCAGTGGTATGAGAAGCCATGTGCTTTAATGACTACACCTAGAAAAGCTGTATATATTGAGAAGAGGAGAGGAGCAAGAACTGATCACTGTGGGACCCCTGTGGTCAGCTAATGTGATATTGACTCCTCTCTGTGATACCTTAAAAAGATCTGTCTGTGAGATGAGCTAGTTGAGTGCAGTTCCAGAGAGGCCAAGGTTGGAGAGTGAGGATAACAGGATCTGGTGGTTCACCATGTCGAAGGCAGCAGAGAGGTCAAGAAGAATTAGGACAGACGACATGGAGTTGGCTCTAGCCTGCCATAGGCTTTCAACCACCAACAGGAGGGCAGTCTCCGTGGAATGTCATTTTTTGAAACCAGACTGTTGACTATCAAGTAGGTTGCTCTGTGAGAGATAGGAAGACAGCTGATTAAACAACTTTTTCAAGAACTTTTGAGAGGAATGGTTGGAGTGAAATTGGTCTATAGTTGCTGACCACTGAGGGGATGATGGATCGAGTGATGCTTTTTTGAGCAGTGGGGTTAACCGAGCCTGCTTGAACAAGGTGGGAATGTTTCCTGTAGAGATTGACATGTTTAAATGGGTGTGAGTTCAGGCAAGAGTGCAGTAGATGTGAGGGGATAGGGTCAAGGGGGCAGGTGGTAAGACGGTTAGAAAGGATGATTTTGGAGACGTCGGAGAATTGGTTGCTGATGGTAGCTACTTTGTCTGTGAAAAATTGGCAAAGTCGTTGGCAATCAGAGATGTAGTGGGGGGTGGTGAGGCGGGACTAAGAAGAGATGAGAAAGTTGACGGCTGTTAGAGGTGTTGCTGGTCCTATTTTGAAAGTAGGCAGCTTTGGCAGTGGAGACGTTTTTGGAAAAGGAAGAGAGGAGAGACCGATACTTGTTGAGGTCTGCGGGGTATTTGACTTGTGCCAATTTTTCTTCATGGCTCTGAGCTTGGTCCGGTGGCTGCAGAGGGTCTCACAAAGCCAGGGGCTTCAGGGTGTTGCGCGTATTGGCCTAGAGGTTAAAGGGCAGATATCAAGACAGGATGTTAAAGTTGTGCAGAGAGTATCAGTTGCTGCCTCAGCACTGAGTGATGAGAACTGGGTTATTGGGGGGAGGGAAGTGGAAACCATAAAAATAATAAAAAGCGAGTGGGTGAGAGTGAGCGGAGGTTACGACAAACAGAAACTGGAGTGGGGATGGATGGTAAGCATGGAGGGAGGGTGACAGTGAATTGTATGAAGAAATGATCAGACACATGTAGAGGTGTAACAAGGACATTATTTATAGTGCAGTTACAAGAGAAGATTAGGTCTAGTTGCCTCCCTGCTTTGTGGGTGAGAGGAGTATTAGTTAGTAGGAGGTCAAAAGAGGGCAGAAGAGCTAAGAGGTCAACGGCTTGCGGTCTGTCTAGGTGGATGTTAAAGTCACCAGGAACTACCAATGGAGTGCCATCTTCTGGAAAAGATGATAGCAGCATGTCAAGTTGACCTAGAGGGCAATAGATCAAGTTCAAGTTCAAGTTCAAGTTGAGCTTTATTGTCATTCCGCTATATGTGGGGACATACAGTGGAACGAAATGTCGTGCCTCACAGGACCACGGTGCTACATAAATACAGACATACAACAATGACGTGAAACAGTATAAATCTAAACACAGATGCTAACAGAATTGGATTATAAATATACTATATATAAATACATATAAAGTTGCCTATACATAAACTATTTAAATACAAACTATACAAATGTTCCACATAAATATAAGTCAAGCACTGTTCCTGGCTGGAGAACAGTACAAGATGATCTGTAGTGCATGGGCTTGTAAACATACATGAGTCTTTTTTGTGGGATTATGTACCCTCAGTTGTAAAAAGTGTCTAGTGCACATAGAGGAGAGTGTGTTACTACAGGTGGTCTGTGCGGCCTGCTCACCTGTGTGTAGCACACTCAGAATTGCACAAGGGTGAAATAAAAAAAATATATATATATATATATATATATATATATATATATATATATATATATATTTAAGAGGTATGAGGTTTTTCAGAGGGGGCCGTGCTTGAGTTCAGGGCTCTCACAGCCTGGGGGAAAAAGCTGTTGAGCAGTCTGGCAGTGCGGGCTCTGATGCTCGGTGCACCGTTTTCCTGACGGCAGGAGCTGGAAGAGACTGTGTGAGGGATGGGTGGGGTCCTTTACGATGCTGGTGGCTTTGTTGGAGCATCGTGAAAGGAAAATGTCCAGGATGGAAGGGAGAGGGGCACCGATGATCTTTGCAGCTGTGTTCACTGTCCGCTGGAGGGTCTTGCGGTCTGCGGCGCTGCAGTTCCCATACCAGACAGTGATGCAGCTGGTCAGCACACTCTCAATGGTTCCCCTGTAGAACATGGTGAGGATTGGTGGAGGGAGACTTGCTCTTTTCAGCCGGGCGGAGAAAGTGTAGGCGCTGTTGTGCCTTTTTGGAGAGTGACGTGGTGTTGGTGGTCCAGGTGAGATCCTCTGTGATGTGCACCCCCAGGAATTTAGTGCTGCTGACTCTCTCCACAGTCGAGCTGTCGATGGTCAGTGGGGGGTGGTCAGTGGAGTTTCTCCTGAGGTCCATCACAACCTCCTTTGTCTTCTCCACATTGAGGGTCAGGTTGTTCGGGCCACACCATGCCGCTAGCTGTGCCACTTCCTCTCTGTAGTGCGTTTCATTGTTGTTGCTGATGAGACCTACCACCGTTGTGTCATCAGCGAACTTGATGATGTGGTTGGAGCTGAACTTGGCAGTGCAGTCGTGGGTCAGCAGTGTGAAGAGCAGCGGGCTGAGCACACAGCCTTGTGGAGCACCTGTGCTCAGTGTAGTAGTGCTCGAGGTGTTGTGGCCGACACGGACTGACTGGGGTCTTTCGGTTAAAAAGTCCAGAATCCAGTTACAGAGAGAGTTGTTAAGGCCCAGCAGGTGTAATTTATTAATGAGCTGTTGTGGGATTATTGTGTTGAATGCTGAGCTGAAGTCAATGAACAGCATTCTTACATAAGTGTTCTTCTGGTCTAAGTGGGTAAGAGCCAGGTGGAGGGTGGAGGAAATTGCATCATCCGTAGAGCGGTTTGGACGGTATGCAAACTGGAGCGGGTCGAGTGTGTTGGGGAGGCTGGTTTTTATGTGATTCATGACTAATCTCTCAAAGCACTTCATCATGATTGGAGTCAGTGCTATGGGACGATAGTCATTCAGACAGGACACAGGTGATTTCTTAGGTACCGGTATGATGGTTGTGGACTTGAGACACGTGGGGACGACTGCCTGGCTCAGCGAGATGTTGAAGATATCTGTTAGGACATCTGTCAGCTGTGCAGCACAGTCTCTCAGTACACGGCCAGGTATGTTGTCAGGACCCGTAGCCTTGCGTGGGTTAATCCTAGACAGGGTCTTCCTCACTACGGCTGGAGACAGACAGAGCGCCTGGTCGGTGGGAGGTGTGGGCAGTTTTTGTGCAGGTGTGTCATTCTGCATTTCAAACCGTGAATAAAACTGGTTAAGTGCATCTGGAAGGGATGTGTCGTCATCACAGGCCTGTGGCAAGGGCTTGTAGTCAGTGATGGTCTGAATGCCTCGCCACAGGCTCCGTGAGTCTCTGCTGTCTGTGAAGTGGTTATTGATTTGTGCATATGACCGTTTTGCATTCTTGATGCCACAGGACAGGCTGGCTCTTGCTGTTTTTAGGGCTGCTTTATCTCCTGATCTGAATGCCTCATCTCTGGTCTTTAGCAGCCCACGAACCTTTGCCGTCATCCACGGCTTCTGGTTGGCACGTGTGGTGATGGTCTTTGTTACTGTCACATCATCAATGCACTTCTTGATATATGCACTCACTGTTTCAGTGTACTCATGCAGGTCGGTGCTGTTGTTGTAGGTGGCTGCCTCTTTAAACATGCTCCAGTCTGTAGTCTGAAAGCAGTCCTGCAGTGCTGAGGTAGCATCATCCGGCCAGACTGTGATGAGTTTTTGAACCGGTTTGGTGATTTTCAACAGTGGATTGTATGCTGGGATTAGCATAACAGAGATGTGATCGGAGTACCCGAGGTGGGGGCGGGGTTCAGCCCTGTACGCGTCTTTCTGTGTTGTGTAAACAAAGTCCAGTGTGTTATTTCCCCTTGTAGCAAAGTTCACATGTTGGTAGAACTTTGGCAAGACTGTCTTTAACTGTCTTTGCGTGGTTAAAATCTCCGGCTATGATGAAAAAGCCGTCGGGGTTGTTTGTTTGTTGATCGCTGATGGCGCTGTACAGCTCGCGAAGCGCGTCCTTAGCGTTTGCACACGGGGGGATGTAAACCGCGACAATAACAATGGCCGTGAACTCCCGCGGCAGATAAAACGGTCTGCACTTCACAAACATCACCTCCACCAGCGACGAACAGTGTGTAGTCACTACCGCAGCATTATTACACCATTCTCTGTTGACGTACACACACAAGCCGCCCCCGCGAGTCTTACCTGACAGTAATGAATCCCTGTCCGCTCGGTAGCAGGTTAGTCCGTGCAGCTGAATGGCGGAGTCCGGGATGTTGTCGTTTAGCCATGTTTCAGTGAAAACAAACACACAACAATCCCTTGACTCATGCTGTGTAGACCGACTGAGTTGAACTGAGTCCAGTTTATTTACCAATGAGCGAACGTTTGCGAGCGTTAATGATGGGATCGCTGGTCTGGTGGGGTTAGCCCTTAGCCTAGCTCGTACACCCCCGCGCTTGCCACGTTTCTGTCCCCTCTCACAGCGCCGGCGCCGGCGGCTTGTGCGGGTAGCATCAGTGGACGGGGCCGCGGTCTCAGGGTTCGGCTTCAGCAGCAGGCAGAGGCCTCGTAGCTTCTCGGTGGTCGCCGGCGAAAGCTGATGTTTGTACGCACTCCCGATTTCCAAAAGGCTCTGGCGATCATATTTGTGTTTCCGAGCGTTTATCTGATGATTTTGCGGACAAATTAAACTGTTTGAAGACGAAGAGACGAGACTAACAGACATAAAAACACCATCTTTTGGACCCGGAGTAGCCGCTGCGTCCGACCGCGCCGCCATCTTCCCGCCCGACCGCGTCCGACCGCGCCGCCATCTTCCAATAGATCAATCAATAGATGACAACCAGGTGAATTTTTGTTCAGCTTCGTTCTAGCAAACAGCTACAAGTCCAGCACCAAATGAACACAGCAAGTACACTACAGCTACACGCTAGCTCACACAGACAAAATGCTTGTAATATTTTCTTGCTATAGGTTTTAGAAGGTTTTTGACCAACCAAGCAATTAAGAGGAAATCTTTGATGCTATTGCGAAGCCTGTTGCTGATATGTGAATTTATCTTTGTTTTTGTTTTAATACTTTTTAATCTTAAAGTAATACAAGTTAGCGCTCTATTGTCTTCAACAGAGAAGTAAAACGTGTAATTTAGCTATACATTTTGTTTTCCTTTATGGTACTCTTCCAGCAGAGGTGATTTGATTGTTTATTTAGGACCTCTCAGGACATCTTAGACTTCCTTGAATTTGCATTTTGGTCTGTCTCTGCATGGGGATCAGTTTAATAATCCTGCATTAGGGCATATAAATAATGCAAAGCATTTCAAATTATTACAAATCACAGAATTATCAACAGGCTGTCACATCAGGGTTGGAGGGGTAGATAAAGATTATAAAGAAACAAGGATCTGATGACAGGAAATGCCTTAATGATCTCATGAGAGGGAGGCTTTACACAGTGCAATTGCAAAACATGCTCCACCACATCCTGCATGTCCAGAAATTAGAAATACAGTTTTGATCTAGGAAAGATATCACAGCTGTCAGTTTGCTGAACAAAAACAAATGATGAAAGTACTACACTTACTACGCTACAAAGTTACTACACTTTGAGTTGCTAGATTTTTTTCAGAGAATGAGCACACCAAGAGATGCATTTTCCTCCTCTTATAACAAACTTCTTATGGATTTATAATTTCTTATGGATTTATAATTTATAATTCCAAGTCTATAAATGAGCTCTCTGGTAAGATTTTAAGGGTGGATAACGTATTGTGCCACACTGTCCCAATCCTTTGTTGTCATGGTAATTAAAGGCTTTCCAGTCCACATGAAGGATGTGGCTTAGGGCACTTCAAATAAAGATCATGAGTAAGATGAGAGAGATGTTTTTTAATACTTTGAGGCAAAAGATCTGTTTGCTAATGGCATGTTTTTCATGGTGCTCTGGTGCTTGAGGTTTGGAAGTCAGTGTAAGCAGATGTTTGGTGACAGCATTCTTCTGTAGACTCAAATAAACTTTTTTATTAAGAAAATGTGCACAATCTGTACATTTGCTGTGGTGTTATACGTCGCTTTAAGCATGCTGCTATGTGGTTGTTTACTGGCTTAAGCCAGAAGAGTCCACCCCCAGGTCTCTTTGATAATTTGGTACCTAGATGTGGCTTCAGTCTCTTTTTCAGTGTATTTTTCTCATTTTACTGTCTATCTGAAGAAACATTTCAGGTCACATGACATGTGATTAATGTCTGTAACACAGAGTGAGACGAGTTGTGGCAAAATTTAAAGCAAGTTTTTTATAAATACTGTCCATACGTAGGGTTGGGTTTATTCAAAGCTCTGTTGCCTAAAGCAGTGCATACTATAACGGATATGCACCACACTATGACTGAAAAAGCCAAGTTCTGGGTTTGGCATTAGGTTTGTAACTTTTCTCTAAAGTGCTGTCAAAGCACTGTAGCACATCATGTACACCATCAATGCCTTTACTAATCTAAACCCCAAGCTAAACAATCCTGTCTGAATTCTAGTGACCAAATGTTTTCCAGCAGTAATAAAAAAAAGCAGTGGAACTGAGTGATACTTCAGTAGCATCTGTTATCATGTGAAATTCTGTGGGTGTTTTCAGATGGCTGTACACTGGTCTGCTTTGTCCCACACCCGGCCACAATGGCTTTGTCTTCTGGGGTCTAAGAAACTACTTTATCTGTCTTTGCCACTGTTTTTTTTTAATCATTTCAGTTAAAAAATTGTCACATGAAGAATATTCTTGCATTATCTTCTCAATATTCTGTCTCCATACATGGTACCTTGCTGTGTTTTCTCATGGAGCAGATGCAGATATACTGGCCTCTGTCAATGCCAGACACACTACTGTGTTTTTAAGCTTTGTGCATCTCCTAGTGATCAGATTTTGTTTTGCAGATTTCAATAGGATTTAACAAGCATGAATAGACCAGTAGTTATTTAGAAGAGTTTTGAGAATTGTTATTCTCAAATCTATGTATGTATGTATATTTATAAGATTTAGTTTGGGTAATGCATCTGTTTTACCTTTTCATGTTGATGGTGGTCTCCTTTCACATGACTCCATTGAAAGACCTAGGATGAAGACAAAAGAAAGTATATGCTTGACAGTACTCAGAAAGCAATCAAGACACCCTGAGATAAAGACTGAAAACGTGAAAAAGCATTTGTCTGAATAAGATGACTAAATCTTGTGATAACAATCCATGCTGCCTTTAAATCGGGGACTTTCTAAGAGCTGAAAACAAAGCATGTCTTAGTAGCTCTGGAAAAGTATGTTTTAAACATACTAAACAAACATAACGACCCATTCACAATACTTCAGAAGATAAAACAAATGTATTTTCTGCATAAGTTGCAAATTTTCACATTTTATAGTCACATTCTTAGTGTAAACCTGAATTTAGGAGTTGCTACTATTATTATTATGTTCAGTTACTTTGTGTCAGAAAATATAATGTATTCAATACCTACTCAAAAACATAAAATATATGAAAATCTATATTATTATATAAATATACAAATATATACAATATATATACCCTGTTGATTCAGTTCTTGATTCTTGATTCACTTCAAAATGTTGTTTGATCTACCTTGAGCGTTACACAAAACAGTCTAAATATCAGTTTAAATAACAGTGACAAACAATTTTTAATATATATTCTTACAAATATATAAAATACAAAAGGAAACACACTTATTGTTAGGCTGGAAAGCCATTTATCACAGTACTATTTCAGTTTCTCTGAATCGTTGTTGAGATGTCTAAATAATAAAGAATGCTTCTCGAGAGATAGATACACCAAACTCTAGAGGTGGACACCCAGAAACTCGCTAATTATGAAAACTCTGACATCAAAAGACAGCTGATAACACAAACACAGCTAAAACCCCCCCTAAAATACAAGCCAGTATGACACAATGTTAAATAAGATGCGTGAGATTGTTTGACCAAATGTTTCCAAAATTAGGGTGCCATTGTTTCAATTTAAAACAATGCAAAACAACCCATATCTTAAAAAAGGATTATGATGGTTGTATCGTTGTTTTCATATTTAAATTTTAAATAGTCTTTTACAGATTTAACTTAAGATACAGTCTAAAGCAATGAAACATTTATTGTAGACATACACAGAGTAAAGAGTTTATCTTGTTCTAAATGTAAAGTTTACCTAAGATATTTCGTGCGACAACCCAAAGTCACCAAAAGTAGTATTTATCTGAGGTGATGCTACGAACATCTAGACAGCATCTGCACACCCAAACACACACAGGATTTTCTTATCCCACTACGTCAGGCAAATGAACACAGGTGTTTAAATTAAAACAATAATAACCAACCTGCATATTTAAAACTATGACTATAGTATCAGAATATCTTTACGTTTGAATAAATTAATAAAAGTAGTTTTTGCAATCTTATACTGATTTATCTTAGAGATATATTCTGTGCTTTGCTCAGAGAGGGAGAAGGCGCATGAGCAGCCACGCTCTACTTCTTGCCCCGCCTATGAACCTCAGCTGTAGATGGACTAGGCAGGAGGTGTCAGAAGAGGACCTGGACCTTCTTGGGATGAACCTATGTAAGGCTCTAGACTGCGCCTTCACCAGTCTAAACTTAAAATTACCTAAAATTACATTGTGTACAAGTTTTTCTGGTTTAAGTTTCTAAAATGTCATTTTGATAATCTAGACATTTAGTGCAAGCATTAGATTTTTTAACAACCATCATAAGGACATTTGTCACTCTGGATTGTTATCTTCACATACAGTAGTAAGACAGAATGGGGCCGTGTGAACTGTTAAAAGCTTTATTATTTGTTTTAATAACCTCTGTAGAACCATTAGTAGCAAACCTTAGGAGGTATCAATACAATCACATTTGAATGACCACATTCCCAGTCAGGAAAAACAAGTTGGGACATACCAGAAAACTAAGATAGCTTGAGATGAAATGGAGACCCTCTGAAGTCTCAGATCATCCACTTTTATCTGGTGTCTGAAGTGTGAACACTGTAAGTAACGCAGCTCGTAACACGCACGCACGCACGCACGCACGCACGCACGCACCATTTATTTACCCTATGTGTTAGGAGAAAGTAAGGTAGCATCTGTTGTAGAAAGGTGGGGAGGGGGGCAGCAAATTGGACAGACCTTATAACAGATTTTTGACAATTATAGTAAACTGTTTGTCAAACTACTACTCAGGGCTTACTAACAGAACTAGCATTTGTGTTTCCTTTCTTAGGAACTTTGAAACCAACAAACCCAAAACCTAACACCACCACACAATTTAGGTAAGTATGCCTATTAAAAAATAAAACATTTCACGCTGACAAAACAGTCAGTTCTGTGCTGAGATAAGAGTTGCTTTTGGTACAAAACATTGATACAAATTGAACTAATACAAACTGAAAAATTGGAAAAATTTAAAGTACTAGGACGTTCTCAAATAGCCATATAACTGTAAATGATGAACAAACCAACCAGCTAATCCATAATACCCAAAGCATCATGTCTTGATTTGTTTATTGTGGTTTACAGCATTACCTTCAGCTGACCACATCTATACCTCAAACTGGAGACAAGCAGACAGATGCAGATATACTGGTCTTCAAAGCCTGACACAACCTGTTCAACAAGACAGGTATTGTATATATAAACGCACACAAGCACTGAAATCAATTGTTAAATAAAACAAAACATAAAAAAACAAATCTAAAATATTCTACAAAATACACAAGTATACAAATATGTTAATTATCCTTATATTTTATAGTTTATTACGTTTGGTTTAAGGGGAAAAAACAAATTTCACAATTGCAAAAAGAATGACTTAACTGTAAGGGTAAAACTGGCTTTGCCAAATTACTTTATTTCAAAGACTGTCTTGTTCTTGTTTACTGCAGAGCAACAGACTCCAGTTTAATGGTTGCATGTTTTATGCTCGTAAAGACGGAAACTAAAAAGTTAAGACAATTAACATTTGTTGTGTGAGATTCTTGTGTGCAGGTAATTTTTTTGTAATTACTAATTTGCTTCAGTGGACAGTGAATGTGCAGTTCTGTTTGCTGTTAGAGGAGAAAGAAAACTTTGGCAAGTGTAATAGGCTGCAATAACTGGATAGTACACTATAAACACTGGTTTATAGTGAAGGGGTATAACACTAAATGCTTAAGCGTTGAAGAGGTATTGCACTAGATATGGCAGTGTTTGTTTGTAAAACAGGTAAAGCCCTGGAGATGGCAGTGTTTGTCTGTTGTAGGGATAGTTCACTAGGGACTGACATTTTGCTCGTTGATGGGGTAGGGTATAAGAATGTGTTGGGTTTGTTAAATAAGTTGGTTTTATGCTATAGACAGGCAACTGTAACATTTCTAACAAAGTCTCTGATATTCATTGTAGTGATCACCATAGAAATTCTTAATAGAAAAGATTAAAATTACAAATAAACATTAAGTTTTGCTGCCCTCCTCTCATGCTTGAGAGCATCCACTACCACTAGCTTATTTAATTTTTTCTCTTTTCAAGATGCAATTTTTTTTATATCTCTAAAACTGTTAGTGAGCTCTGGACCTGTCTATTAAAAAAAAAATTTCAAGAGACCTGCTTAACAAAAAAATACAAACATACTGTCAGCATTTGGGGCAAATATTCGGTTATATCATTGAATATCTAATGAAGATTTAATTCTAAACTTTGGCAAATTAAAAATTTAGTTCAGTTCAGAAGTCCTTGAAATGCCCTGTAACATCATCAAACAAAGATGACACCACCTGTGTCCTGCAGATTAAGAATGTAATGTATGAAGATAATGTACTTATGCAATTAATGCACAGGTGTTAGATAAGTGTATTTGACTTCGCCCCCTGTTCATTTTTTGCTTCTCTTTTAAAAATGTGATTTGCTAAGCTTGTCTTATAATATAATCAGAATGATCCTTGAATATCTCATCCATCTATTCTCTAATCACCCTGAACACATGCCACAGGGTTGCATTCTGAGCCCTGTTCTGTACTCCATATTCACCCACGACTGCGCTCCTGTTTATGACTCCAACACCATAATCAAGTTTGCAGATGACACCACAGTGTTAGGTCTCATCAGAGGTGACGATAAGTCGGCATACAGGGATGAGGTACAGAACTTGGCTGTGTGGTGTGCCGCCAACAATCTGGTTATAAACACCCAGAAGACCAAGGAGATCATTGTGGACTTCAGGCAGACCAAGAACCATGCACATACCCCCATCTACATAAACAGAGCTGTAATGGAGCATGTGTTGAGCTTCAGGTTGCTTGGCATCCACATCTCTGATAACCTCACATGGTCCATAAACACCTCCTCCCTAGTCAAAAAGGTACAGCAGTGCCTTTACTTCTTAGGGAGCCTCAAGAAAGTTCTCCTGTGCCCAAGAATACTTGCGGACTTCTACCGCTGTACCATTGAGACCATACTCACTAACTCCATCTCAGTATGGTACAGCAACTGCTCTGCGTCAGACCGCAAAGCACTCCAACGGGTGGTGAAAACTGCCCAACAGACAACTGGCATTCAGCTACCCACCATTGAGGACATTTATCTCAAGCGCTGCCTGGGTAGGGCTAGGAACATCATCGTGGATGCCTCCCACCCTAACCATGGACTTTCCACCCTCCTCCCATCTGGCAGGCGCTACGAGTCTACGTTCTCGGACCAGTAGGCTCAGGAAGAGTTTCTTCTCCGAGGCTGTGACCCTGCTGAACTCCACACCACCAATGAACTCATTTGCACTATTCATATTTGCACAGTCTGTTACTATTACTACTACTACTCTTATTTTTTGCACATATGTACATTGTTTTATGGTCAGGCTCTTCTTATTTGCACTGCCCATATTTTGCACATTGTTCAACATTCATACTATTTGCACTACTCATACACAACATTTTTACACATATAACTCTGTATTTGTATTGCTGCTGTTTTTCCTACCTCACTCACATCTGTAAGGGTCCTGGTTTCCTGTTCTGAGTATTTCTTGATTATCCTGCCAGGATCCTGACATGCCCTGTGTTTAGTGTCAGAGCGTGTTGTTTGTATCCTGACTTCTAGTTTTGGTTCTTGGAGTCAGGATCTGAACTCATGCTCTGGGTCTTCGTCTTGTGTGGAAGCACATGGTCTCTGTTTTGTTTACATTCGCCATGTGCTCTTTGTGCTATTTAATGCCCTCGTGTTTTCTGTCTTTGTTTTCTGTCGGTTCGTTCTTGTTATCTTGTACTCTCGTGATTTTCTGTCAAGAGCGGGAGAAACGAACCCAGTCGCAGACAGCGTTTAACAGAAAAAACACCTCTATTACCAAAACCAATAACCCACGAGGGGGCAAAACGAAAACCAGACACAGGCTTTTGAAAATGAAACTCAAAATACTCCAAAAACCGGAGCTAGAAAACAAAACCAAAAACGGCAAAAACACAGGACGAAAACTCACAGCACCGGGGAAGACAGGACGAGGAAACAGGAAACAGAAACCACGGACCGAGATTACAAGAACGGGAATACCAGACGGGAGACCACAAGACTTCAAGAATACAAAAGTGCAAGACTACGAGAGTACAAGATAACAAGAATGAACCGACACAAGACAGAAAACACGGGTGCATTAAATAGCACAAAGACAACGACTAACAGGTGCGCGAAATCAGCGCTGACGAGACAAGAGAACAAGGGGGCGGGGCCAAGACAAGACCGGAGAGCACATGGCGAATGTAAACAAAACAGAGGCCATGTGCTTCCACACAAGACGAAGACCCAGAGCATGCGTTCAGATCCTGACTCCAAGAAACAAGAACCAAGACTAGAAGGAGTCAGGATCCAAACAGCACGCTCTGACACTAAACACAGGGCATGTCAGGATCCTGGCAAGATAATCAAGAAATACTCAGAACAGGAAGCCAGGACCCTGACAATATCCTTATATTTTGCATCCGCTGCCCATATTATGCACATTTGCTGTAAATATTGTGTATTTTCAACTCCCCTGCACTTATCTGTATATATAAATCACTATATTCCTGCACTTCTGGTTAGATGCTAACTGCGTTTCATTAGCTCTGTACTTGTACTTGGCATAATGACAATAAAGTTGAATCTAATCTAATAATTTGTAGCTTTTGGTTTCCCTAACTAAAGTTTGGCGGCTGCCGTTGGTTCAGTAGTGGGTAAGAAGGCCAGCAGTACATATATGCTGTTATGGGTTACTGAATTGTGGATATATTGGGACCATTTTTATTTGCCAGGGAGACCTGGTCTAATGTGGCTGATTTGATTGTTACTGGTTTAATGTGGCTGATTTGATTGTTACTGGTCCCCCAGCCTCTGTATTTGTGTATTTGTATGTGTGGGCATGAGCAGGGGGTATTAGGGCATTTTCCATATTGTATATTGACGATGGCTAGGTATTTAGCCAGAGTGGTCTCGGTGGCATGTACTGAGTGATTCTGGTGTGTCTTGTGTTTGCTGTGTAATGAAAATGGTGGGCACATGAATAAATTTTGATTATGAGAATATAGTAATAGGTAGAAACCCTCTGCTGAAAAGTTATTTGTTCATTAATTGTCCATTCAGCCTAGGCCATTTGTGCATTGTCATTGTTTAAATACATCATTCATTGAAATACATATATGAGAACTCTCTTAACCTGCTGTTGTGCCCTCTTGAGGTTTTGTATTATTGTATAAGAATAAAAGTGCCATATTTGTACTTACTAACATTGTGTGCTTGAGAGTGTTCCTTGGCTATTGATGCCCAAATAAATTATCTGTCCAGTCAGAAACCTTTTGATATCTCCTTTAATTGTTGTGGAGTGTTACAACTTGGGGTTGTTTTGGCAGTCTGGATGTTGAGCAATAGCCAGGAATATGTCAACTACACAATCTGTGCAGTTACCCTCTACATCCAGTGAACAGCAGCAGGGAGCAGATAGTTTATCTAATGTAGTTCAAAACCAAGCAACAAATGGTGGCCAAAATTAATGAAGTTCATGAAAGAGTTCAGAATTTACTGCCTATGAGGAAGATTTTATTAACCAAAATGTAAAGGAATCATGTACACATTATTTTACCATTATAGTTTTACTCTACTGTGCAAGAAGGACTTGTTATTGTTAGGGGCCCAAAGGAGGAAGATAGTAACTACAGACCCCCATTAATTCATTTTGACGTGTGCATGAGAAGACTCCTATAAAGACCCTTCCCCAACCAGGCACAAACAGTTCTCTATAGAAAACTCAGCTTGATTGTTTCAGCAATAAAGTCTATCTTTTGGCATCAAAACCTGAGACTCAAGAGTGTTACTAAGATGTGCGTAAAGGAAAACCACAACACCTAACAGTAATAGTGCAATATCTAGTTATAAGTCAAGGGGTGGACGAAAAAGTTCAGAACAATTTAACCATCAGAGAGGATTTTTCTGCCAGCGCTGCAAACAAGTGGGGCATATTGAAAGACATTGTAGGGTGGTAGAAGGAGCACAAGGGTCTGTAAATCTGTAGAAAAACAGATAGAGTCAGAAGTGGTGATAGAGGCATGTGCACATGTTTGGCCTGACAGGAAGGATTATGTGGGTTTGGTAGAACCATGTCAAGATGATGTATTGCCAGGCCAGTTATTGGGCCCAATCTGTTCGGAGTTGTCGGTTAGGATAGATTTCTGATGTTGAGTTGTGTCCATCAAGGTTGCATGGAGACGTAGAACTAAGGATGGATATCCATTGGATGGATAATGAGACTGTGGACTGGGGGAGGAGACAACATAGAGTGCAGGAGGCAGGACATAAACAGATGCCTTGGCATGTGGCTGTTTCTTTAGATCCACTGCAATTTAGCACTAAACAACAAGAAATAATTTCAGATTTGTTATCTAAGCATCGGAAAGTTTTCTCAGAACATGATGAGGACTATGGGTATACTGATAGGGTTTTAAATGTAATACCAAGAGGTGATGCAGCCCCAATTAGAGATTGTTATAACAGGATTTCAAGGGAATTGTATCAAGAAGTAAAATTACTTTTGAACAATATGCTTGAAAATGGTATTATTAAGGAGAGCTATAGTCCTTGGGCAGCACCTGTAGTGCTTGTCAGAAAGAAAGACGCCACCCTTCATTTCTGTGTAGACTACAGGCGTCTGAACAGTGTTACAAAGACATGTGCCCCATTAGTACAGTTAAAAACGACGGATTCAAAAAATGTATACATACTTTGGACAAGTGTATGCTTTGCCATCTTGTCATTATTTCACGAGAGTTGCTCTGCCTGCTTCATTTGAAAAATGCCATGCAGAAGTGACTAATGAAGTGGCTAACGAGGCTTCAGTGTTTGGACAGGACCAGGTCATAGTTCATGAGCTACAGTCATATCTGAAGGCAGAGACACTAGATGGTGAGGAAGACCCACGGAAGTGATGGATGGAATCTCAGAGGCTTTACCCACAGCTTTCCAATCTGGCAAGGAAATATCTGTGTATTCTAGCCACAAGTTGTTCTTCAGAGAGGGTCTTTAGCACTGGTGGAAATATTGTTTCCTGCTTGCGTTCATCTCTGGAACCAGATCAGGTAGACAGGCTGCTGTTTCTGTCTTAAAACCTTTAAGAGTTTATGTTTCGCCCTACCAGCACCTTGCCATTTTGGCCTGAATCATGTTTAGTCAGTCTGAATTTAACTTATTTTCTGTTAATTCTAAGCCACGATAGTGGGCCAGCTTTAATATTTACATTTTGGCATTTGGCAGACGCTTTTATCCAAAGCGAATTACAGTACATTGAAGTTATACATTTTCTTAGTACATGTACTCCCTGGGAATCAAACCCACGACCTCTTGCACTGCTAACGCAATGCTCTACCACTGAGCTACAGGAGAACATAATATTATTGGATCAAGTTACTGGAATTTAATTGTTGATGTTGAAAATGTTGAATACTTGTTTAGGACTTTTCAGTTTGTTATAGCACCTACAAGACAAAACATATTTTGGTCTTATTTATTTATTTTCTGTTACAAATCTGTTATTTGTATTTTATTTATTGTTTGTTTTTAAGAGGTTGTGAAAGTGCACTACACTGTTGATCATATTTATCCTGTTATTTGTATTTATTTTGTATGCTATTTTATACATTTGAATATATTATTTTAAGGAGAATTCACATTGTTCAAAAAATGCAACTTTTTCAACGTCAATGAGTGCTCGTGTAAAATAATCATGATTTCAACAATGACCAAAATAATCATAATTATGATTTTTTCCATAATTAAGCAGCCCTACACTGATGCCAGTCAAACGGGTTTGGGAGCAGTACTGGCTACATTCTGTTACGGAGGAGGTTCCTGCTCCACCTCCTCCACGCCACCAGAGGGTCATAAGATCGAGACAGTGGTATAAACAAATCAAGACAGAGACAGTGGTATCACAGTCGTGATACCACTGGATCAGTTCGCTGTGCCCTCTTCCATTAATTGAACAGGCTAGGGCACAGCGAACTGATCCAGTGGTATCACGACTGTGGGTCTATATGGACAGAATAAGAGGGCCCTCTCCAAGAGAGCAAGCAGTGGAAGACCGGTCCACTCAAGTGTTGTTGCAATAGTGGGTCTACAGCTGTGTGGATCAGAAACTGCTGTGTGGGGGGGTATGTGATCTAAAGACATTTGACAAATTGAAACAAATAGTGGTGCCTCAGTGCCTGCAGAAGCAAATCTTGGTCAAGTCAAGTCAGGTGAAGTTTATTGTCATTTCAACCATATACATGTACATAGTGAAATAAAGAATCAAGTTTCTCCAGGAGCAAGGTGTTACATAAGACAAACACAGAACTACAAGGGACTACATAATTTATACATAAAGTGCAAACATGTGCAGACAGAACAGCACAATACAATGACTACTGGGACAGACAATGGGCATAGTCCCAGTGCAGCGCCAACCAGTACACAGTTCTGTGTAAAAGTGAACCTAGTGACGGTAAAATCTAAGTGTAAACATAAGAGTAGCAGATGTAGTAAAGTATAATAAGTTTGTAGCAGCATAAATGTGCAAAAAACTTTGTGCCAAAAACTTTAAGAGGATGGAGGATGCACAGTTTTGTGTGTATATATGTATGTGTGTGTGTTCCTTCAGTCCAGTTTCTGAGTGTTGAGGAGTCTGATGGCATGTGGGAAGAAACTATTGCGTAGTCTGGTCGTGAGGGCCTGAATGCTTCGATACCGTTTACCAGATGGTAGGAGGGTAAAGAGTGTGTGAGAGGGTTGTGTGAAGTCATCCACAATGCTGGTGGCTTTGCGGATGCAGCTTGAGGTGTAAATGTCCATGATGGAGGGAAGAGAAACCCTGATGATTTTCTCAGCTGTCTTTACTATCTACTGAAGGATCTTGCAGTCCGAGACAATGCAATTCCCAAACCAGGCAGTAATGCAGTTGCACAGGGTGCTCTTGAAGGGAGTCCCTCTGTAGAACATAGTGAGGATGGGGGGTACAGGCTCTGCTGGGCTTTCTTAGTTATGGAAAGGGTGTTGAGCGACCAGGTGAGGTTCTCTTCCAGGTGAACACCAAGAAACTTGGTGCTCTTGATGATCTCCTCAGAGGAGCCGTGGCCAATGTTCAGTGGAGAGTGTTCATTCTGTGCTCTTCTGAAGTCAACAACAATCTCTTTATTTTTGTCCACGTTCAGAGACAGGTTGTTGGAATGTTGTCTGGACCAACAGCCTTCCGCAAATTGACTGTGTCCAGAGTCTTCCTTACATATGCCGTGGTAACACAGCACCTGGTCATTGGGGGGAGGGGTGGTCTTCCTCGCCATCACGCCATTCTGTGCCTCGAACTGAGTGTAGAAGTTGTTCAGCACATCTGGGAGGGAGGCATCACTGTCATAGGTGAAATGGTTGTGGATTCTCTGAGCGTGTGTGCAGTCTCAGGTCCTCAATAGTGCACGCACCTCTGCAGTCATCCCTAGCGTATGGTTAAAGCATGTGTTAATGGTCTTTGTGACGGTGACGTCATTGATGCACTGGCTGATATAGCTGGTCACTGATGTTGTGTATTCCTCCAAGTTGGTAAAGTCGCCGTCAGTTGCTGCTTCCCTGAACTCCCCCAGCCTCCGCCATCAGGTGATGCCATAGGCTGGAGGCCTGGTCCACGCAGCAAGTGGAAATCTCATAGCTTCTCCAGCAGATCATCATGCAGAGTAGCTGTAGTGTTGTTTCTGTGGTGTGTATCTGAATCGGTAGCTCCGATGTCCATATGCCGTTAAAAATTAGGTTAAAGGTCCCAATTTTTAATCAAGAGTTTTTACAGAGCTATGCTCATTGTATAACATCAGTAAGTCTCATACAACTCCCTATCACCCAGCAGCAAATGGACAATGCAAACATTTTAATCAGACACTGTTGAGTATGCTGGGAACTTTAAGGGATGATCAGAAAGAGGATTGGGACCAGTATGTGTCAGAATTGCTACAAGCCTACAATAATACATCCTTTTACAGGCTATACACCTTATTTTTCAAAGCCATCATCCAAAATTGCCCATTGATGTTATGCTGGGCTGTTGAGATGGGTGGAGATTATAAACATTTAGATCATTTGGGGAATGTGTGGACACATTTAGAGTAGGGGGTGGATGTAAGCCCTTCATTTTAGGCAAAGGAAGGGGGACAGAAGTAGCGCCTGAAGTGTTTTCCTCATGCCTGACTGGGGGAAAGAGATGAACATCTGTGCTGCCTTTTTAATAAAATCTATAAAGGTAAGATGTCTGCTGTTGTTTGGGGGGGGGTTCTTTTCTATGTGCTGCTGAGCTTCTTGCTGAGGCTGCTGTGCCAGACGTGGGCTGGATGTTTTCCTGCAACATGCGCGAAGCTATTGGGAGGTATAATTTGTAGTTTTGGGGTCCCTTACTAAAGTTTGGTGGCTGCCGGTGGTTTTCCCAAACGCTGTACCTCATGTTCAGTAGCGGATAAGAAGGCCACCAGTACATTGTTTGCTGTTATAGGTTATTGAATTGTGGATATATTGGAAGCATTTTTATTTGCTGGGGAGATCTGGTTTAATGTGGCTGATTTGATGGTTACTGGTTCCCTGGCCTCTGTATTTGTGTATTTCTGTGGGCAAGAGCAGAGGGTATTAGGGCAGGTTATTATTCCTCATGTGTCATTTTCCATATTGTATACTGACGACGGCTAGATATTTACCCAGAGTGGTCTCGATGGCATGTACTAAGTGATTCTGGTGTGTTTATAAATGTGTGTGATGTAACTGGTGCACTTATGGATATTTGTGTTTTGAGTTTGCTGTGTAATGAAATCGGTGGGCACATGGATTATTTTTTTTTATGTGAATATAGTAATAGGTTGAAACCCTCTGTCCATTAATTGTCCATTTGTCCTAGGTCATTTGTGCATTGTCATTGTTTAAATACACCTATAATTGAAATATATATAAACATAAACATAATATAAACATATATGAGAACTCTCTTAATCTGCTGTTGTGCCCTCTTGAGGTTTTAATATTTGTATTATTGGGTAAGAATAAAAGTGCCATATTTGTACTTACTAACATTGTGTGCTTGAGAGTTTTCCTTGGCTACTGATGCCCAAATATTTCTGCTTTAAAGCAGCTTCACAATTTCTATAAAATGCAGGTCTACAGGTGCCATCTCTTTAAGTCAAAAAGCAGATACAGACAACACAAAACAAATCTCCAGCTCCTGATGATATATTGAGGTCTTATGAAGCAAAATGATGTCTGTACAAGAAACAGAACATTATTTACAACATTTTTACCATTAATCCATAGCTTCAATAGCTCTTTAAAAAAGTTTTTGAAATGGGTGATTTGGACCAATGGGTGATTTGGACCTCAGCACCCAAATAATTAAGATAAACAAGCCAATAAGAGCATAGGATATAGAGGAACCCCTTTAGGACTTCTCATGATACAGTATGAATATTGTATTGGGTTATATAAATATACGACAACTTCTTTTGTGTGAATTATAAATAATGATATGATACATTATATACATAGTGATTAATATGATTTTGGTGATATTCATTGCTCAAAATATCACAAATCTGTGCAGTTTGAGAGTAGTGTGACAGATGGCTGGCTGAGGATTCCAGGATGGCGGATGGTAACAGGTGTTCAAGGCAGGCAAGTGTGATCTGTACACATTAGGCACTGTTTAAACCTTGCAACAGTTCAGAGGTTTGGATGGAGGAAGGGTGAGAAAAAGATTTTACTTACTGGAGTAAGAGCTAGTGCAGCAGGAATAAATGTCAAACCATTTGTGATTCAGGTTCAGTATAATGCTAGGTTAATGGGTTTTAAGTCTATAATTATGGGAAACAAAAAGTGCATCTTAAATATCTCAAAGCTTATGAACAAGGTAAGAATTGTTTTTCTCTTGTGAATTTAGGTACCATCAGAAGGTGGGCATTTAGGGGGACCTTAACAGGCACAAAGGATTATATGGTGGTATGAGACCAGTTAGATATTTTTGCCATAAGAAAGAAAGAATCAAAAAAATATTGAATGCCATAAGAATCAAATATTTCAGAGAGGTGTATAATAACTACATCTATAACATAAGTTGTAGATGTAATTTATATCTGTTTTGCAGATACACATTAAGTGTGAATAGAATCTGCTTATCCATAGATTGCTCTCAGATCAGTTAAACTGCTTGAGGAGACTAAATATAAATATCTTTGTTTGCTTACCAGATTTCTGTTTATCTTCTTCAGGAGAATGGTTCATGTTTGTTGTGTGTCTTATTTGTGTTTTTCAGGAAAGTAACAATGTTTACTTTGATTACTTGGAGGAGGATCAGAAATTAACACTCATTTTTCCTTTGGTCAGATTGATCAAAAGAAAATTTTAATGGCATCTACTTATGTAGATCACTGTAGATCAGATCACTGGCACAACAGCGACTTTAACACCTCACAGTTTAAAACTTGGTTATCGATTTAGTGAAGAACTTGCTGGAAATGAGGAGCTGGATTGTAGGGTGATGCAGTTGCATAGCAACCACATAAATCACCAATGAAGCATGATGTCACCTGAGCAAATGTTTTTACAAGTTATCGTAAAGTGTTAAACCTGATCAGATGTCTGTCACCCTGCCAAACCCAATACAGGCTTATTACAGAGATCAAATCATGTTTTTTGTTTGTTTTTTCTGGCTTTCTGATTTATTGACTGTCCTATATAATTTTTTTACTGTAAAATTGTATGACTACTTTCCATTGTTTTATTGTTTTATATTTTTGCTCCACTATAAAGCTGTCTGTCTGATGTTTTGGTCTTGCTTTGTGAAGTTTACTGTGTCCATTTATTTTGAGTAAATCTAAAAATTTTAGATGTAGCAACATTATGTTTAGTAAACTGGCGTTTGGGCTAATTGCCTCATCTGAGAAAAAAATTAGGTGAAGAATTTTCATTTGCTGTTTTTATTACTGCTATTAATAATGCACTGCTAATAAAAAGTTTTTAAACAGTGAAAAAAAATGGCACTGAAATACTTTATAATCATTATTTTTACAATCATTTTTTTAGGTAGCTATGGCACAAGAGTTCTGTTTTGCTTTACACATGTTGTAGTCTATTACTGTTTTTGTCATCTGTATTTCACATTTTCTCATGCTTACAAATTTTAAGACCAAAGAGCTTGTCATTTTGTTTTATGGGCATTTTTTGCATGACTCTGAATATATTTGTTTGAGCAACAAGGTTCTGAGCAGCGATTTGCATAAGGGAGCAGCACTTTCTTTCATCAGATTGAACAAACATAAATAACCGCTGGCCTTATGCTTTCTTTGCTTGCTTGCTTCATGTTTTGTGCAGTACACTAGCAAATATATAATTATTAACAAGTTAATAATAAATAACGTTATGCTAATTAATAAATGTACTTAAACTCACTTTTAGTTATTCAAGTTAAGTCTTGAATTGAGATTTAAGTACAAAAGATTATAACGTCAAATCTGTTGGGTATTCCCTAGTATTTTAACACTAATGAAATCGAATGAATTAATTAATGAATGTTTATTATCAAGCTTTACATTTAAGAATGTGTTCATTTTAGAATATTTCGGTATATACAGACAATTACATCTAGAGTCATCATTATTATTATTACTAATCAGTTAGCAGGCAGGTTAAGGTCTCCTAACTGAAACTGTCCTAGTAATGTGATAGAATTTAACATCTTTATTAAGTGAAAAGCTTTAGGGTCTGAGAGATTTTGTGCTTGAGTGATCAGATGAAACATTAACCAATGTCCTGCTGACACAGGTGTGAGACCCAGGCTCAAATTATTGAATGGATGATCAGCCGTTGTCACAGAAACCAGTGTCTTACACAACACATTGTGTCAAACATCCGTTTGGACTAGCAGACCAATGAAAAATGTCTATGCACAGGAAGCACATTTCTCTTTTTACTTTGAAGATTTTCCATAGCTGCATGGACATTGGAACAATGATTATGCCCATTTCTTTTGAGGAAATACTTTAGGAGCTTAGCAGCTTGTGGTTGGAAAAACCTACTACCAAAAACCTAATCATTTTGAAAAAAAGGTGATAGTTCCACTTATTTGCCTTTACAACCAATGGACAACCATTTTGTGCAGAATAAATTTTTGGAAAATAACATCTAACACGTCAGACGGTGCATAGTTGGATCAGTATTGCCCTGGTCCCTTTGAGCAGTCTTGTCCACAGCTACCACTCCCTACCCCAGTTGTGGACACTGATGGCTCAGCTTACAGGACTAAGGGGAAGATGGACTGCTCTTGTTATCTTTACCCACTTTAGTTACTTACTGCTAGGAGCCACCATCTTCCAGCTGCTGGAGCGGGAGGCTGAGAGCAAAAACCGTGACCAGTTTCAATTGGAAAAATTGAAGTTCTTGGCAAATTATACCTGTTTGGATGGACAAGCACTTGAGAAGTTTGTGAAGGTGCTACTTAAATACTCTGCTATGCTGAATGTACTCAAGGATTTTTTTGAAGAGAAATGTCTTGCTAATTATGCTTTAACAAACCTTTTGGTTGTGGGTTGGGTATATTTGTAATTTTATAATTATGTGTATTCAGCAGCTGTGTCCTGTTTGTCCTACTGTAGGTAATAGTAGAGGCCTGGGAAAGTGGAGTAAATCCCTCAGGAAATTCTACCAACCCTAGCAACTGGGACTTTAGCAGTTCATTCTTCTTTGCTGGAACAGTTGTCACCACAATTGGTAAGACTGATAACAACCTTAACTACTCTAAATCTTTTTAATCAATAGTTGATAAATACTGTACTATAGATATTAGCCTTTTACATACAAAATTCAAGAATTTAGGTTGAAATGTATAAAGGGAATGTATAAAGGAAAATGCATTTTAAAATAACAACTATTAGCAACATCTAGATTATTATTATTTAATCTTGTCAAGTTATGTGCAATCATGCCTTACAGGTTATGGCAACCTATCCCCTAGTACAGTGTCAGGGCAGGTCTTCTGTGTGTTTTATGCCCTGTGTGGCATTCCCCTCAACCTGGCTTTTCTCAACCAGCTCAGCAAGTGCCTCTGTTTTAACCTGGGCCTTCCTAAGCGTGGCTTATTCTTAGTGATACCACATAAGGTAAACATCCCCAAATTGTTTTACATCTTCCCATTAGATAGACACTCAATCATTTCAGTAGGAACTCTAAAGTTCTGCACTTTGAGATGCCATTGTATTTTCCAAAAATATAGCATTCAAAATCACAAGATAATAATGTTCATAGGTTGCACAAACATTATTGTTTTTGAAAAATACTATGGCACCTGGGAAAATACAACAGGTGCTATTATATTTTTCAAAACCATTGTATTTTTCAACTTATTTGCGTAACCTATGGACGTTATTATCTTGTGATTTTGAATTGTATATTTTAGAAAAATACAATGGCACCTGAAAGTGCAGAACTCTAAAGTTCCTTGTGTAGCTAAAGTGCCCTTTCTCTGATTGTATCAGTTTGTAGAGGTACTCGCAGTGAGTTTGTTCCTAGTCTTGGGCAGCATTCTCCTCTTGGTCATTCCCCCTCTAATGTTCAGCTATGTAGAAGGCTGGACATATGGAGAAGGATTCTATTTTGCTTTTATCACACTCAGCTCTATTGGGTTTGGAGACTATGTTGTAGGTAAGTGTCATTAAACACTAACTTAATTAACATTAACTGTATTGTAAGTACTCTGAGATTGAAATAATGTTGTTGGCAATTCCTGTAGCAAAAATCTTGTTTTTTTTAGTATGTCAACATAATGGATTTACTGTATCCAAAAGAAAGTTGATCTGTGGCCTTCTTCTTCATTAGGCACAAACCCAGACAAGCACTACATCACAATATACCGTAGTCTAGCAGGTGTGTGGATCATCTTTGGACTGGGCTGGCTTGCTCTCCTTCTCAACCTGGGAACAAGACTTATAAAGCATGTTCTTGGCCAATCATTGCACCCCTTTGTTACATTAAATGAAGAATGTCCTCCGTCTCAAAAACAAGAAGAGGGCACTGTTCCCCGGGCCATTCAGCTATGAACAACAGAAAAACACATTGTTTTAGAGGGCTTGTCTTTTTATAGACAGTTGTCCATGTTAAGGAAATGTGTACAATTATTAATCCATTATAGTCCTCTATACCTCTTTTATGCTAACGTTATCAGTCCCTAAAACATGCAATTAGGATCAGTTATTCACACATTGAAGCTGAAGGTCAGGCTGTTAAGTTTTGCAAAATGGCTTGTTATACTAAATACAAATCTTTATATACTGTAAACTTGAACCAGCATGCTCCAGAAGTATGATCAGATCAATAATTTTTTTAATAAAAATGTCTAAAGTCTAAAAATGTCTATTCTGGAATACTGATATCAAAACAAATGCTTTCTTATTATTGTTATGAATAGAGCAGTTGATTATGATCCTATTGACACCTATTTACCTCTTGTAATGTTAATTGAAAAATCAATATCTTGGTATTATACATTGTTATTTCATATATAACAATATGCCTAACTGAGTCTGATTTAGCCCTGAATTGTTACAGAATTGTTTTTGTTTGCTTAACAATGATATGATAGTTTTTATATCATTTGCCTGTTTTTGGTCCCGTTTCCTCATTTTCTGTTAAACTGCTTTTTAACAATGCACATGGTGTAAAGTGTAGAGAAATAAAATTTTAAAATTCAGCTGTGGCAGTTGTAGTAGGTTATTGTAGTGTCCTTTTAAATGTTTTTTTTTCTTCCCATGGCAATTAGAAGTTGAAAATTGTGTGAAACTAAATAGGTTTCGTATGCTTAAGTACTACAAAACAAACATATCTTAAGTAAACATGTTTTGTTAACTATTAATTGTTGCAATTAAAACTTAACTTGTATAAATTTAATTTATCATCTAGAATCAAGACTTTTAAACAAAGTTTAAGTGAACCCTTCAAAATACTATGTATTTCATTTTAACTGGTGCATGTGGGGTCATTAGTAACTAATTATGATATGTAGTTCTTAAAATGTTTTTATTTTAAATACATATCATGCTTATCCTAACACATTTTGTCTACAGATATCTTTTTTATTATTATGTGTTTAACCTAAACAATAACTGAACTCAGATCAATGTGAATCCACATATAAGCATATATGTGCCTGTGTGACAGTGTGTGTTCTTGGGTTTGCCATTACAAAGACAGTAGAATGAGCATTAAGGATAAAGTAAATATACTGCTGTGATGAACTGGTGGTGAGACATACTGGAGATTCAGATGGCTTTTCTCTAATTTCTGTGTGCTTTGGTCATCTGAACTTCAGGTTTGAAAAACCTGTGGAAAAATTCAAATGGAAATATTCCTTAACCAGAGGAGTTGAATTTGTTCAGATGGACAAACACTGTGGTCCTCACAGACATTTTTGAATAGTTGATGAAAACAGCAGTAGCAAGAGGGTACTGGCTGTACCCTCTTTTCATCTTCCTCTTTAACTCCTCACAGTATTCTGCTCTCCTTTAATGAGCATTTGCATGCCAGGTCATAAGGTCTGATACTGGCATTCATTACACAAGGGGGTGATTTGCCTACCACATAAACAAGGTAAATCCACACCCAGTAGCACCATCTCACAGCTCCAGTAACAGACAGACGAGCCAGGTGACCAAAGGCACCATGCTGCCTCTGTTTTGGGGGAAGTTATGCAAGTTTCTTAATAGAGCTCGACTACCTTCTATTTTGTTCCTTGGAATTATATATCTGGCATATGTCCTTATTGGAGGGTTAGTTTTCTGGAAGCTGGAAGGTTGGTATGTGTTGCAACAGATTGAGGTTCTGAAGGAGAGGAGAATAAAACTTCTCGAGAAATACCCTTGTTTGGGTCAGAATGGCCTCCGAGAGACAGCTGAGGTATGAGTGGATATTAAGGCTTTTATTGCTTAATTATGTAATGTAAGAGGAATGTTCACTAAAGGATTTCAGTGCACTTGTTTTGTCTTGAATTAACACCAATGAAAACAAATGCAAATGCATTGCTGTGGAAATTGACTGAAATGTTTGAACTGAGAACAACTCTTTAAATAGTATATTAGTCAGTTTGGAGCATACTTGGTTATAAAATGGCAGCAAGGTAGAAGCAGGTTTTACTTTAAGAATTTTCAAGTTTCTTTTTTTAATTTCAATACATTTATCCTGATAGTTTCTGTGACTAGGTTAGTTTAAAAAAATGGTAAGGTCAGTGCTAGTCTTCCAGTATTCCAGACAAAGTTTGCATTCCTATGCAAACTTCTTGTGCATAGTGGGCCCCCAATATTACAGGAAAATAAAATAAAGTTTGCCCAATTACAATGGATGTATTTCAGGTTATTAAACAGAGAGAAAAGCATTAACTGTATGTGATAATGTGATGGGTAGTTAGACAAAAAATCTAATGTAAAACAATCTTGTCAAATAACCTTTTAAGCAAAATCGTGGACTACCACACTGCATTTACTATACAAGACTTGCGAGTTTGTTAAACCCTTTCTAGAAATCTCTCCTTTTTAGATTTATGGTTGACTTTGTGAACCTGCTGCTTGGTGGTCTGGACTTGGTGTGTTGTTGACTAGAATCCCAATAATAATATGAAAATATTAATAATTACTAAATGCAGTGCTACACTGCCAGTGTTTGCTTATTGACCCCTTTATTTTAATTTTGTTATGCTATCAGAAAAAGATCAGGTTTTTATCCTTTACCTGTTTACAAGTTGCTTGTCATCACTGTCTCAAAGATGATTAAAGCTGCTACCTTGACTGGGTTGAGTCCAGACACTAACAACATCACAGACGGATTTTGGAAATATACCAGCTCATCCGTGTTTGCTGCTACAGTGGTCACGACTATTGGTGAGACATGGAAAGCTGAAGACTTTATTGTTTCAAAATAATCTGGTACATTATGTGGCATTCATTTAATTGGGTGAATATTATACTCATTTTATTTACCTTTCTGCAGGCTATGGGAATATAATTCCACTCACAACGGCTGGTCAGATCTTCTGTGTGATGTTTGCTCTTTTTGGTATTCCCCTGAACTTAGTGATTCTAAACAGAGTTGGAAAGTACATGTTGGCCATCGAGAGAAACTTTTGCAAGTTTCTTGAGAAAAAGATTGATAGAGGGGTGAGAATTTAAAATTTTTACCAGTAAGAATTAAAGATGCAATGGTGAATTGTAAATAAAAATGATAATCAAAAAATGCATACATATTTTTATTAAGCAATGAAAACAGAAATGAACATGCTTGACATACTGTGTGGCCATAAATTTGTTCTTTCCAACAGAAATGTGTGCGGATATCTGTCCACAGTTTATCTTTTGTGATGTCAGCCTTCCTGTACTTTGTGGTGCCTATGCTGCTCTTTAAAGAGTATGAGGGGTGGACTTATTCGGAAGCCATATACTACTGCTTCATAACACTCAGCACCATTGGATTTGGGGATTACGTTGCAGGTAGGAGACCACACAAACAGAGAGATGCACAAAAACATGAATGTACCCCTCTTGATAATATTTTGATAAAAAAATTCACCCCCCTCCAAACAAAACAAATTCTGTCATAAGTTATTCACCCTCATGACATTCCAAATTCTCTCTTTCTTTAAAATAGCACACATGGAGAATTTTAGCAAAGTATTGACACTGTTCTTTTTCATAGAATTAAATGGAATGTTGATCAGGTATTCAGGCTTTAAAAAAAGAGAAAAAACACGAAAATAAACGTTTCATATGAATACAAAAAAATACATGCAATATGTATACAATATGCATATACATACACAACAGGCTATAACATTATAAGTATACTTGTGTGAAAAATGGACAAAACACACCAAAATAAAAAGTCATGAAAAAAGTCATCATTAAAGGGCTTTTTCGGTTTTTTAAATATTTATCATTTATTCATTAACAGATGTTATTTAGGTGGTGCTGTGCTATTGATTATGTACAGTTTTGTTTTGTTTTAAAGTGTTTGTTTTTTACTGTTAAACACCTAAAAGTTATTTGCAGTGCTCATGATTCTTATGGCCCTGTATTTAGGAGGTGACTTGACCAGAGCTGTGTGATTCTGAATTGAAAATGGCTTTTCCTGAATTTGAATTAAATTTGAATTGACTTAGCAAACAGGATGCAGTATTGTAATTAGAATGTGTATTTTATAAATTACCTTTAATTTTTTTTAAACTATGTGTAAAAACATTTCCGCAAAAAGCTCTCAAAGCTCTCTTTTTTAAACAGAGCAAAACAAAATCTTATATTATATTAGTTAATATTATATTATTAATATTTATAGTTATCTAACAATAATGTGGCAGAAATGTAGTGGTGCTGGCAAAATTATAATAAGTTTTCTATGGGTATTGTTTTTATAATATTAGAAAAAAAAATATATTATTATAATTATATATATATATATATATATATATATATATATAAAATCAGTTTTATTTTTTTTTATTGCATATTAGTAATGTAATTATTTATGTTTTGGCACAAATTTTTACTGGACCTTCTGTTGCGGGACTGTGTTGAAATTCTTTAAATTACAATTTATTATTTCATCATCCGGTCAACAATTTAAATTCTAATTCAACATCCTGTGGGACGTGGCCAGTTAAATTAAAAGTGAGCGAGTTATTAAATTCTTAATTTTGCCAAACGCCAATCACAACCATGATCTTTGCACATTTGTTCCTCCTGCCAGATCACAACCCAGCAATAGACTACCCAGAGTGGTACAGTTGTCTAATGGCAGCCTGGATATTCTTTGGCCTGGCATGGCTTGCTCTTCTGATCAATCATTCCATTGACTTGCTGGAGAGTTTTAATGCTCATTTTAG
The DNA here is from genome assembly GCA_036877525.1 of Chromobotia macracanthus. Taxonomy (NCBI): domain Eukaryota; kingdom Metazoa; phylum Chordata; class Actinopteri; order Cypriniformes; family Botiidae; genus Chromobotia; species Chromobotia macracanthus. The sequence continues at coordinate 174,911 of JAZGTH010000090.1, read as the reverse complement.
AGGAAAGCGCAGTGAGGAGCAGAATGAACAAACACAAGTGGAGGATATCAAAGGACAGACAGAAAAAGGACTAAAGGTGGAAGAAACATGAGTACTGAGTTTCTGTATGTATTCTATAAACTCATATCCACTCACCATGAGGCAATATATGATTTATTATTAAATTCATTTTTCCATATTTAAAGTATCTTTGAAAGTTTAACAAAAATTACTTATAACGTCAATCACTGTGTCAACTATTGGGCTAAATGTTTTGGGCAGCCAACAGTACCTCACTTGTTGCAAAGTTTATTGATATAAAACATCATTGACCATCACCTGTCTGACTAACAATGTTCAAAGTTTTTGGTGCCTTTTGTCATACTGGTCTTTCCACTGACATTTAGCTGTCCTCATACCACAAACCAAAACATTTTACTTTCTGGGGTACAAAATCAGTTTGCCCAACACATTTGCTTTTGCATAAATGGTGGTCAGTGTGGCCATTTAAGACTCCCAACAGCGAGAGAATAAGTTTTTATGTATCCTTTATTTTATGCACATTATTAATATTACGCATTTTACAAATATAACATATCCAGATCTCTTTAAATCTATATTATGATATCAAATTGCTATGCCACTTCATAATCATTTAAAAAATGTTTGTCAGTGTGCAAATTATGCAATTATTTTCAGGGATACCATTTTTAAAGAAAAATCTATACATAAAAATCTATAGGAAATTTTGATGTGCAACCTCTTAATGTTTATCTTGTACAACCCAAAATTGTGTTTTGCACAGTCAGACTATTTGTCAAAAGACATACAGATTTTATATGATATACTTGTGTAAATCTATAATAAACTGATAAATAATGACCATACTTATGTTTTGTCGATGTACCACTCAAAACTCATCCTCACACCTATCCATTGCAACAGAAAGCACTTTGCTCCTAACTACTAACATGACCTGCTAGCAAGAGTATGTTTTACTCTTATTTTAATGTATAGAACCTTTTTGTAAAGTGTTACAATATTTATCTACAGGTTTATATGTGCATACTTCACACTAAACATTCTAGTGGATGTTGTGTACTGAACCCCTGCTAAGAAAACCTTTGCATATTTAGACAGCTGAGCTGCCAGTGCATTATCGTTATTACATCAGGGCATTATCCATTACATAAACTACTCTTTTAAATTTTGCATATTTTTGTGTAATGTAAACTCAGAAATGGCTGTCATTTTAAAAACATTCTGCTTTGTAAAACAAATGGTTACAAATTGGTCATATATGAAGTTTGAGTGTTAAAGGGAGAGGAGGTGATTTTTTCCAAAAACATTTGTTGTTATGCTAGGTGAAAGACTCTTCATTAGCAATAAGTGGTAAAAACATATTTATTTCAATGTATATCTTTTGTGGAAGGTGCATTCACAGAATGCACTGATATGTTGGAGCAGGCATGTCTTTAGAGAGTGTTCTAAAAAGAGGGTGAGATCTTATACTTTCAAAGTTAAGTTGCTGTTGCTAGCTTCTCTGAAATTGCGTACCCCATATTCAAAGACCTTTTGTATGATGTTTCTTAAAATTAAATCTGATCATTAAATGTAACTGTTAATGTATAGGCGTACCATTATTGTAAGCAACAATCGTGAGGTTGACCGTTCATTACTTGATGACATGTCACATTTGGTGAAATCATGATGACCGTAGTACCATGTATTACCATTAACAGCTAATTAACTAGTATTTGAATAAGTTACGTAAACATTGGGTGCATCCATATCATCTCACTAGTTCAGTACAGTAAAAAAAGAGGGAGCATCGATGGTTGACATTTATAAATTAACTAATATTATATATTAATTATTTTATAATTAATTGTCAGCTGAAAGTGCTAGCAAGTATGAAGTGGCATTAAGCCATAAATACTAGGGGTGACATTTTACAATTTCATTACATAGTCATTTGTAGTGAACGAGGGTCCATACTTGTGCCTAAACTCTTACCTTACACAATATACTGATTCACAACCTAGGAAATTGATTGAGATGCACCATATTTTTGGATACACATCTAAAACTGTGTACCGTGACAGTACATGCAGAATTCGATGGTAAAATCGAATTTTGGGGGTGGGGCAAAAGACATACAGATTTTATATGATATACTTGTGTAAATCTATAATAAACTGATAAATAATGACCTTTAAAATACCTAGGGCAGGGGCATGCATTTTTTCCCATCCCTGACCTAGTGATTACTCAGCCAGCTATGAATGAATGAACCACAAGGGGGCATACTAACACCTTGGTCTTTCAAAAGCCCTGAAAGGCCATCAAAAAGGAAAGACTGCTTTCTGTATTTTACAACTGTGCAACTGATTTAGTTTCATTGTGTGCATCCCACAACACACAGACACAAGTGGCAGTACAGCAGTTTGACAGTATTATGTGAAATAAGATTGTATGGTTTTTAATTGTTCTGTATAGAGTATTGGCCTAGTTTTTAAACTTCCTGTAGAAGTGCCACAGAAGTAATATTCAATTTATAAAACGCTTTTAGATTTGCTTTTTTTTTAAGATGGATGTCTGTGTTGTTGTGTACCATGTAAGTAGCTCCAGCTCCAGCTCCAGCTATGTAAGCTATCTTGCTGGTTGATTTCATTCATGCAAACCAACTAAAGAGGATTTCCATTTACAGTCACACAGAGCCAGGCATGTGTACTGGAATTTTCCACCAAAAACTATTACATTCTGAAGCATAGGCCATTGTTCTAGGACATTGTTTTATTTTATATTTTAACAACATTTTCTTTATTTGTCTAACATCAAATCAATGATGAGGCAGAAAATAAAATGTTCAAATACAACAAAATTGCAATGAAAACAATGCAAATTAACAATATAATAAAATAAATAAAAAATAAAAAAGTAATAAAAATAATAAATGAATGATGAAAATGAAAAATGAACTTTCTTTAGTTTTTAATTTATTAGTTATTATATTACATATTAAAATATTATTAATTTATTAGTTAGTGAGGAAACTGAATTATCAGTCTAAAGAAGTGCTTAATTGGAGTGATTTTTTATTTTTGCTTGTTAAATGTTATGATCTGGTGTCACGCAGCGGTAATAAAGATCTGCATGCATGATTGATAGGAGCTCTGTAAGAGGTCAGTGTTGGCTTTTTTGGAGCGAAATTTTATCTGAGGCAGGAAAACGTGTGTGTAGTTCCTGATGTGCACACAGTCCAAATCTGTGTTCTACTTTACTGAAAAACACAGTTTAGGACTTTGCTCTGTTACTCTCTACTTGCTGGCTATTCCACTTGGCTGAATGTATTTGGGGGCCTGTCCCACTACGTGTGATGTTTGGCTTTCCTCATAACCAATTAGAAGACAGGATTTCTCATCAGCCTCCCTTCTTTCTTTTTCTATGAGGATTTTTCCCTCAGATGTTACTCCCACTAGTTTCTATGTTGTTTACACATCTTTGTCATCATCTGACTATGTCATTGCTACCTTTCTACCATGTGTGGGTATGTGATGTGTACGTGGAGAACATGGAAAATGTGCGTAAACAGAAGACAAGCATGTTTTTTGTTTCCTGCTATCGATTCTGTGCAAAACAAACACTCCAGTGTATCAGTGGGAGGTTAAACACATGGTATAGGTCTCATACTGGTATAAGTAAATTACTACACAATAGCTTCATTATGACCTAAAAGAAATTGTAATTTGATTTCTTAATTTGATAACTTTTCTATGCAAAGTTAGCCATTCCAGAACAGGTCACTACAATTGTGGTTCCAATGTTATGAATAATTGGGTTCAACCAGTCAAATGACTTAACCTTATAATTTCAAGGTTAAAGATTTTTAACTGGTACTTAGTATCTGATCGGAAAACCCACAAAATATATTTGATATATCATCTTAACTATGTTAATTCAATCAATAATACATCCAATTATCATCTACATTGCTTATTCCTTTTGGAGTCACAGTTATCCTACCCAGCTATCTCGGGCTGAGGCAGGGAACCACTCTGGACAGGTGACCAGTCCACCACAGAAATAACATAGACAGACAACCTCGCTCACGTCTACAAGCAATTTATAATTTCCAGTTCAATCTGATCGCCAATCTTTTTACTTTTGGGTAAACCGGAGTACCCGAAACCCACAGTAACACAGACAGAGATCTTGCAATCTCCACACACAAAGGCAACCTGATCAGCTGAGACTAAGACCAGGAACCTTATTACTGTGAGTTGACAATACTACCCACTAAGCCACTGTGTGCCCCTGACTATTAATGTCTGCTAACTGCTCTGCATGTATTCACAGCACTTGTTAATGCTGGGGTTATAAAACTGACTATTTTGATCCAATAGAATCACTTTGAGATATTATGGCATAACGCTAATGTTATGATCAACTCATTTATGTGCTAACTGGGATTCTTTACAGCAGATCAGAAACACAACTAATTTTACAAATGCAGCTTATGTGGAACAAAGATTAAAAACCAACAAAAAAGATTACAACATTATTGATAAATGCTGTTATCATTTTCAGGCCCTCTTTGTTTATTCTTACTGCTTGTTTTTATGTCTCAGTTTAGTAACCACACCCATTGTATATTTGTTTAAATAAAAACTTACTTGTAAGCAGATTTAATTTCATGTGTATTTATGTAGTTTTTTGCTAGTGCAACAAACAAAAAATATTAATTCATCATTTTTTGTATATTTGCATTTCAAAGTATTCAATATCGCTATTGTCTTATATTTTGTCTTAATATTTAAGGTATTCAAAATTGTGATGGGTGCAGGATGATGCTCTCAGGTGTAGGTTTCCTTTTGAGGGAACTCAATAGTGTCTTGTTTGACGCTATGGGGAACGCCTTCGGTGTAACCGGTGTCAAGATTCAAGATTCAAGATTTATTTGTCACATACAAGTTATATAGTATACAACAAGTAGTGAAATGTGTGGCTGAATGCTCAGTTAGACTGTGCTGATTAATAATGAAAACAAACACACAAGAAATTTAAATACTTAAAATACAAAAATGCAATTAGAGGTAGGGGAAGAAAGGGCGGGGAAATCAAATCAAGTTTATTGTCACATCACCGCAACACGTGTATAGGTGAGTGAATATCTTGAGTGCGACTCCAGACAGTGTAATACAGTATATAAAAACAGACATGTAACAGTAGCAAAAAAATTTACACATAACAGTGTGTGGTATATACAATGACAAAATGGACAGAATATACAAAATTACAAATTTACAATATACATTATATGCGCATGTTGTAGTGGACTTAAAAATATGTGCAAATATACATATGTAACATTTACATTTGTAAACACAATATGTGCATTTACATATGTGTATATATACACACACACACGCATACATACATACATACACAGTAAATATTTTATGTAAAGTGTACATACAAGACCAGTGAACATGGACATAACAATAAAACCTTGTTATGTGATGTGTGTGAAGTAGTTAAAGTGCAGTCTATGGAAAAGCGCAGGGGTGGGTTGAGAGCAGTGTGCAGGGTAAGTGCAACATCATATGCAAACTGTAGTGGGTCCAGTGAGGCAGGTAGTACAGAGCAGATGTAGTCTCGGATCAGTCTTTTAAAGCACTTGCTGATGATGGGTGTCAGAGCAACAGGGCACCAGTCATTCAAGCATGAGATCTTTGATTGTTTTAGTACAGGCACAATGGTGGATGTTTTAAAACAAGAGGGAACCACAGACAGAGTGAGGGAGAGGTTGAAGATCTCCCTAAAAAATGCCTTCCACGTGTGTTGCATGTTATATGCTGAAAGAATATTTGTGTTATTGTCCTGAGGTTGGCCTTGTTAAAGTCACTAGTTATAATGAATAATATAACTGACGGTCTCAGGGTGCACGGTTTCCTGCTTGCTTATAGTGCCATACAGTTCTTTGAGTGCCTGGTCTGTGTCGGCTTGAGGTGGGATGTATAACTGTGAATATAGGGATGTATAGCTGTGAACTCCCTCGGTAGCCAGTATGGTCAACACAAAAGCATGAGGTATTCCAGATCAGGGGAGCAAAAAGACTTTATAGAGGGCACATTCCTTTGATCATACCAAGCGCTGTTGATCATAAAACATACACCCCCTCCTCTGCTCTTCCCAGAGAGTCTGGAACCTCCACAGACATCCAGGTTTCCTTAAGGCATGTAATGCAACAGTCCCTCATTTATCTCTGGTAGGAGATATGTGCCCTCAGTTCGCAGAGCTTGTTGTCCCTTGACTGTACATTAGCCAGTAGAATGGTGGGGAGCAGGGGTCGGAAAGCATGGCGTCTTAGCCTGGTGAGAACATTGGCTCTCTTTCCTCTTTTCCGTTTCGGGTATGTTTCGAAGGTCGCAGGCCTTGGCTGTCCAGACAAAGGGCTCTGCTGTTGTGTTTGTAAACAGAGTGTCTTCTGAGAACTTAAAGTCCGGTTTCCGGTGAGCGACAGTGTAGCCAATATCCAAAGTGTTTGTTTATCATATACAATTAAACTGACAACATCACGCACGACAGACAACATGGTTACATACAGAATAAACAAATAAATAAACAATAAACTGTAGTTTCTCAACAGAGCTCGCAACATGGCTGCCATACTTGGCCCCACCTTGAACATAGCAGCCAGTAAATAAATCAACAGAATAAGTCATAAGCAGATCGCATAGATGAATTGTGTGGATTATAACAAAGTGCAGTGTGCTAAGTGGAGTGCAGTGTACGAAATTGTATAGTTAGCATGTTATGCCAGAGTCACTTGTAGTGTAATGTAGTGTATATGTTTGTCCATGTTTAAATGTCTGATGGCCTGAGGGAAGAAGCTCCTCCTGTTTCTCCGTTTTAGCCATCAAGGTATGGAAGCATCTACCTGAGTGTAGCAGTATGAGCAGCTGGTTTCCAGGGTGAGTGGAGTCCTTGAGGATCTTAATAGCCCTAGCTTTGCATCGCCTGGTGTAAATGTGATCCAAAGAAGGGAGATCCGTTTTGTAGATACGCTCTGCTGAGTGCACCACTCTCTGAAGAGCTTTACGGTCTTTGATGTGTTTCCATACCATGATGAGATGCACTGAGTCAATACACTCTCTCGACGTTCACACCGAGATATTTATAGCTGCTCACTTTCTCCACAGTGGTCCCATTGATGATTATTGGGGAGTAAGTCCGCTGCTGCCTCCTCCTAAAATCAAGAGAAATCCAGAACCCATTCGCAGAGGTGGGAATTCAGTCCTAGATCTTTCAGTTTGGAGGCCAGTCTAAGAGGGATTATGGTGTTGAAGGCTGAACAGACGTTTCACATAATTCCCTTTATTGCTGTCTATATGTGTGAGAGTGGCATGGAGAATGTGGGAAACAGCATCGTCAGTAGACCTATTAGGGCGATAGGCGAACTGGAGGGGGTTGATGTTTTGCGTGATGGAGGAGCAAATGGTGTTCTTGATAAGCCTCTCGAAAACGTTCATAATCTGTGAGGTAAGTGCCACAGGTAGATAATCGTTTAGGCAGGAGGGCATGTTGTTTTTTGGCAAGGGAGCAATGATGGATTTTTTGACTGAGGGACAATTGACTGAGCAATGGACTCACAGATTGATGTAAATAAACCAGCCAGCTGATCAGCATGTTGTCAATACATGTCCAGGAATGCCATCTGGCCCAGCCGCTTTCTTGATGTTCACCCGCTTCAGAGCTTTACAAACGATGGCACGCTCATCACTGACATTCCCGTACTTCTCTATAGTGCACACCGGCAGACCACTGACGTCGCCAGGGCGGTCCGCTTCAAAACACGCATAAAAGGTGTTCTGCTCATCTGCCAGAGAAGAGATAAGTAAGAGGTAAGAGGAGAGTCTCACACCAACTCCCCCACCCCATATCTTCCCATCCTCCAAAGTAACACAAACACCCACAATGGGCCATCATTGGTGGGACTGGTGATTTTTACAGTGTTGTCTGTTGTGTTGTCTGTGTACTAACAGTGTCGAGTTTATAGTTGTAATAGTGCCTATTAGCCTTTCAACCCCGTAGGTCCGCTGAGATCTATTTATTGTACTAATAGCTCAGAAAATTCAGCAGAGCTAGAACACTGCCACATCAGTAGATGTGTTGCCTCCAACTAACTCTAGAGGGCAGTGTGTAAGTGTCTAACACTTCTATGACTCCGCCTCTTCCTCTTGACCTCACCTGTGCGTGGCTCACCAACACTACCTTGTGGGCGTTCTTGGTCGGTCTCCTCCCTCTTCACTTCCTTCCATTTTATTTATTTGCTGATTAACCTTTAGCTTATTCCTTTTTATTATTTTATGATTATTTTTAATTTTAGCCTATTTTCAAAATATTTTCAATATAGCCTTTTTAAAAATATATTTTATTTTAAAGTGAGTTGTTTGTCCATTTATGCTATTCTGGTTTACCGGACATGTTCCTTCATTAATTATTATTATTAGCATAATAATAATTAGTTCCCTTTTATTTATTTTGTTGATTTTTGTTAGGTTATTTTATTTTGTTCTCATTTCCAGCATTCCCTTCTAATACTTCCCCTGCTTTACCCATACAGGAATGTATTTCATTGGGTCCAATTTAATTTAAGTGAATTTAATTAAATCAATCATCATTTTGGGATTCCCTGTACTAATTTAAGTGACTACCCTTGGCCAGCCCCTTTGTGCTTCCTCATAGGTAGTACACGTGTGCTCAGGTGGTGAAGTGACAGTTCTCTCCACGGGGGTCTCTGGTGAGTGAGTTTGACCATCCTGACGTGTCCGGTGCTGGCTGTGAACTGCCTTGGATACCTCTGTCCCCACACTTGTGGTGACGGCACGCAGTGAGACATCAGCAACAAGCACACTCAGAGAGTGGGAACCAACCACACTAGCTGGCGCGACAAGGTAATTTTGAGGGTATATAACTCTGAGCTGTACCCTTGGCAGGAAGACCAGCCCTCGGGCTGAGTCTGTTGCGAGTGGTACCCTCCAGCCACAACCCTAATTTTAGTCGTGCCAGCTGGTCGTTGTCCCATAACTGTTTGAGTGTTCGGCACCAGGGTGGTGTGAAGGGCGAGTGGTCCTTGGCACCTACAGTCTAGTGCTCGGAAGAGTTGGTCTTTCCACTGGTCTCTACCTGGGGGACCTCAATTCACACTCAGCATGTCTCAAGAGATATAGTCCCATTTAATCACTGTAAGCATTAAAGAGAACTAGAGGCACTCCCCCTGAACTGTTGGGACTGTCCCTACGGTCTTGAGTTTGGCTCCCACACAACCTCTACATTGGGGCAGACATTCCTGGTTCGTCCCAAGGCTCATGTGGAAAGGATGAAGTGGAGATAATGAAGTGGTGTGGGCTCCACCAACCCCACAACCCCTCAAGGACCCCGTCAACCACACAGACCTCCAGTCAGGTCAGACCATACAAGAAGTCTGCAGCCTGGTGAATGAACTTGAGACGGTAGTACCTGCTTACACCAAAGGAGTCTCTGTCTGGCTCAACAAGCGATGTAGCCAAACCCTCAACCACACGCTAGCCTTCTTCCAACCATCAGTGGAATGTGTGTAGCTGGGCCTCACAGTAGAAGCCATGCCCCTAACAGAAGTGTCATCCCGTGCAGTGTACATCCTCTTCAATAACTGCACTGCTGCAGATATCAGGATTCCCAGAGCCTACTGCGTGGGATGGTTGATAAGCCATGCCTTCCATGACTTTGAACTTGCCATACCAGTCATAGGACCAATTCCACCAGCACTGATACCCGAGGGGAACTTAAACAAGATAGCTTTCACTAACATCTGCAAGAGTTTGCCTATTGCCTACATTGATGGCTGCTCCTACAATCATGATGGTACCCTTGCAGGCAGGGGCAGGTGTCTTGTGGATACATGACACACTGTGCCCACCAAAACACTTCAAGCTGGGATCTCAATCATCACAATATGCGGAAGTAGCAGCCATTTTGATTACCCTTAAATTGCGTCTGCTCATGGCATTAAAAAACTTTTCATCTGTACAGACTCTAATTACACTAGACTAATTTTTACGTGCCATCTCCCTGGCTGGAAACAAAAAAGCTTCAAAACAGCTAACAAAGAGCCTGTCAAACACCAACACCTGTTCCAAGCATGCAACGCTATCACCACAGAACATGGCATGCTTGTCTACTGGAAAAAGGTGACAGGACACACTAAACAACCTGGTCAAGACAAGGAACTTAACGACCAGACTGATGCACAACATCCTCTGGCATGTCCCTGATGACCTCACAACACCAAAGCTTCCTCAGTGCCAAAGGGGAGTCATGTTGATGTATGCCCACAACGCACCATCTGCTGGGCACCATGGTATTAGAGCCATCCGGCATGCAACAGGATGTGGCAGAATGTTTTTGTCAGTTCCAGCCAGCAAACCCAAACCACAGAGCTCCACTGCAAAGCAGAGGAGTCACTTTCCCATGGTCAGACCTTCAGATTAACTGGGTTGGACCCCTGCCCAGATCAGCGAGGGGTAACAAAAATTTCCTCACAGTCGTATGCCAGTTCACAAAGTGGGTAGAGTGCCCCCCAGCATCCAATGACATGGCCTAAACTACTGCATACCTGTTAATGAACCACGTCTTCTTCAGATTCGTACTACCACTGAGAGTTAACTCAGACAGGGGCACATACTTCACGGCAGAGACCATGCAAGCAATCTGGAGACTCTTGGTCATCCAAGCCCAACTTCACATCAGCCATCACCCAAGCTCGTCTAGGCAGGTGGAGCGAACCAACTAAATAGCGGTCAGTATGCTGAAAAAGACTGGGATGTAAAACTCCCCCTGGTGCTCTTGGCCATTAGAGCAACCCCAAATCACTCAACTGGTGTGGTTCTTTTGAGATGATGACCGGTTGGCAATTGATGCCTAGGACAACTAAGGACAACTTTTGCGTTTGCGTAGCAGCAGCTCCAGAAATGTGCTGAGAGCCAAAAAGCATACAATGCCCGGGTGGCCTCATGAGAGGAGCTTGATGTGGGTGACAGGGTTTGGTATTACAGTTTTGCTCAGCCACCTCTGGACCAACAAGTTCTACTTAGCCCCTGAGCAAGCCTCTGAGCAAGGTGAACTGGCCTATCTTCTGAACTTCCCATCATTGACGCCAACAACATTTACAGACTTAAGTATTTGGTTAACGCTGGATTCTGTCAGGGGAACACCCACATCAGGATGCACACCCCAGATGTGGTGGCCTACCATGACAGCGATGAACAGCTGTACCTGGCCCCGAATCTGTGCATGTGCACCTGGACCAAAGATATCCACTTCCTGTGCCCTAGTAAGACTTTCCCTTGTGGGATATAGCACAAATAGCACAGAGGGAATCTGCGGATTGTACCCCATGAAGAGAGATACACCCTGCTGAAGCTAAGCCCCGTGCTCAGATCACCTATACTCAAGCTGAAATTGTAGGAACCCATTGTCTTGGCAACACCCCAGGCCAGGTGGCCATTCTGACCTACGACCAGCATGACACAGCCACCCGCATCAGTCTCCCGAACCAAATGCTGTGGATCCAAGTCTCGGGATACAATCCTACATATCGACGACCTGGCACTGTCTGATCTTCCCAGTGAGGAATACCACACAGAACTCAAGATCTCAAACTTTTTCAGAGACTACAACTTTACGCTGGACCCAAAGTTACAGCTGGTAATTACAGAAAGGGGGGCCCAGCTCATTGATGTCACCCCTATAGACACAGCATTACAGACACTTGGTCGCATGCCCTCCCTATCCAGTCTCTCTGTCCTGGACTGCCTCAATACGGCCCTGTGCCTCTCCACAGGAGTAGGATATGCTATCACACTCTGTCTAGCCTTCATCCAGTAAAAAAGGATCAACGGGATGCAAAAGGAAGTAAAAAAGTGTTCAGCCCCATTCCCTCGGTCCTCAAGCGGAACCATGGGAAGAAAGATGCTCAAGCTGAGGCTGAGCCAAACCTCATCGTGATCACCCCCTGCCCGTGCACAGGACCACTGAGGAGCACTAACAACCACCTGCAATTACGATCCAACAGACCATCCAACTAGCCATTATCCGCCTAAGCTTCTACATGAACCCCGACATCTGAAAGGGGGGAATGTAGCATCTGGTCTGACCAAAGGTTACCAGTTGGATCATAAAATACATGGAGGGGACAGGACCCCGAGTGGGGGCTAAGATTGATGGTTACCCATTGGCGCTAGGAAGTCTGTACCCCCACCTACCACCCATGGTTTTATTGCCAACCAGAACACCTCTGGCCCTATCTTCCCCTTCTTCCCTCTGACAGAAGAGTGCAAAAGGGGGGAGGATAGCTCTGCTCATGAAAGTGAGAAAAAACAGATGACTGAAGAGACTGAATGACTTTCAATACACATCAGGGAGAACTTTTGTCTCAACTCAGCCTTCGAAAAGAGCTATCCAATGTGTATATATATATATATATATATATATATATACAACATTTTTTTAAATGTGTTGCAAGAACCAAAATAGGAATTTTGTTTCTTTGAAGACAAAACAATAAAAATCATGAGGAACACATTAAATAATGTGCTGTTGTATTGTCTGCAATGAAATACAAGTCAAAGTAAATTTAGAAATCACTACTTTCTTTTTTTATTTGTGTTTTCCATACTGTCCCAACTTTCTCTGATTTGGGGTTGTATATAGTCTGACATGTATTTTACCTATATGCATATTTTCAGATAAATTGCATGTTAACGTGTGTCAAACCTGGCAATGTTTACATTCTAAATGCTCCTTTTTTTAATTTGCTGACTGATGCAGTATAGTGTTGGAATGGAACTGGCATCATACGCTTATTATTTTAGATTCAGGTAAAATGCACAAACCTTTCAGAAACATGAGGACCATGTACAAGAGGTCTCAAGCAGGACAAAGAAGCTCTTTTCTCGCCTCAATATACACCTCATTATTGGTCCATCAGCCCACAAGGGTTAAAAGTCCACTACACAGAGCAAACTTTGCTCGCTCTCTCTCTCACCCACTGGCTTCACATCCTCGAGCCCTGCCTCACTCTCCGAGACAGCCTTTCCAGCTGTGTTTACTTCGGCTCAGTTCATCTATCTTCGCTGACCAATCCAGTTTCAGGAAGGACCCAATGAACTGCCGCTCACTTTGAACGCATCAGAACCTGCATCATCCCTCACGCATACCCGGACTCTTGTTTTAGCACACCTGAGTTCAATGCAAGTATCCATCCCGTTATCTAATAGCTGGGTTTAAGCGTTACCCCTGATTTAACTGATGGTGATTTAACTGATGGTTCATGCAGAAGTGGTTAGCTGATTTAACTGCCATTTTTACTCCTCTTCTTTCTCATTGTTTATGTTTTATGTATTTGTTTGTTTAATGTATGTTTATTTGTTAGTTTAGTTATTGCACTGTTTTAAGCTGAATCTCTCAAAGGCAGTGTTGAGCCTGTGAGACGTTATTGCCAAGCCCTTATGCAGTTGGCCCAATGGCGCATGGTGTTAGCATGCTGACACTGGCATGGGAGACTGGGGTTTGAGTCCAATGCCTTTCCAAGTGTCTAGTGCAAGGATCAAAATTAAGTAAGTTTTCTTCCATTATTTGTCAGTCCTTGTTTTCCTATGATTTTGTGTTTTCCTAGTCATCCATCCTGGAGTGATATTTCAGTGATGACTTTGCTGAGAAGCCAGCTCCCACCCTCATTCCAACCCTGAACTCAAGCTCCCCCCACTTGCTGTGGTCGACCCAGTCCCACCCTGTATCCTGTGCAACCCATGGTTCCTGGGTTCGCTGGTCCTGCCCAGCTCATTGGTTCGTTCGTCTCTGTTGGTCCCACCCACCGCTTGCTTACATACTTTAGCTCCTCAGCTCGTATCGAGTTCTTTCCTGCCTTGCCTCTGTGCTCCCTCCAGTTCCACCTTTGGTTCCACTGTGGACTTCCAGTCCTCTGGCTACACCTTGTCCCTCCACCCCTCCTGCTCCATCTTGCTCTTCCTTCCCTCCAGCTCCACCTTGGTCCTTACTTTATCCGCTGTCACCCTGGCCTTCCAGTCTCTTGCCTCCTCCTCACTTGCTCAAGACTGCAGCACCTCACTCGACTTACAGGTGTCAGTTACGGTGCAAGGATGTGCCTTCTGGGAGGGGTGTGTAATGTCACATTTAAGTGCAGTTTTTTCCTGTGTTTTTTATTTCCTTTGTTCCACCTTGTTAGTTTAGTCTTTATCTTGTTAATTAGTTAATCATTAACTTTTGTTGCCCTAGTTACCTATTGTTTTTACCTGTTTTTCGTTTAGTTACCCTGTGTATATATACCCCCTGGCTTCCTTCTGTTCTTTGACAGTCCTTGTTTTGCTGAGGTGTTTTGTGTTCTCCTGGTCTCCTGACTTTTGGTTACTAAAAGTGTATTTTGAGATTATCTCCAAAATGTTTCCTTGGATTTCTCCTACAAACACCATTACACTTTTTTAAACTGTGTTATACATTGAGCTTATTGCAATGGTGATTGATGTCTCTGGTGTTTTGAGATTTAGTCTTGAAAATGGAAAATTCTCAGGACTACTTTTTTGTTGAAATATTTTATCAGTTACTCCTAGATTAAAATGTTTTTATCCTCAATGTACAGATTTACTTTTAGTTTCTTTGTAAATATAGGTGCTGGTTTCTGACAAGGCTGTTATTTTTTTTTTTTCAGATTTTCAGAAAAAGCATGAATGTTCACACCATGGGAATCAGAGCTGTCTAAAACAACTTTGTGGCACCTCAAGCTTGCCCAAGACTACTTGGGTGTTAAACAACACTGGGAAAATTACTTTGTACAGGTAAGTGAAAATTTAAAGATTTTCACACCAACACCAAAACCTCATCTCAACTGTAAAGCATAGTGGAGAGATCATGATGCTCAGGGCTGTTTTCTGCCGCAGGGCTTGAATTCCTTGAGAAACAATGACTTTAAGGATAATGACCTCAAACTTACAAGAGCCCTGGTGATGCAATAAGACAATTAACAGAAGCAACTTAATTACAAATGGCTTAAGATCTGTGTTTTGGCCAGTCAAGAGTCTTGATCTTAGCCTAAATGAGATGCTGTGCCATGCCCAGAACAAAGTTTTGAAAATGTTCGAAAAAACCCTCTAAGCTCTGAAAAAGCTCTAAAATGTTCAGGGTTTTTAATGAAAAGCAGAGCACATTTTTTTGAGAAACCAATGCAGAAGTTTGCAGAAGTGTAAATGTTTACTTGTACTTCAACCAATCTGCAATTTTTAGTAAGAGCCAACAAAACTGCAAAGTCAGAATAAACATGAACGCACACATCCTCACTGTATGAAATTTGGCCAATGGTAGAAAGGCATCAAGGAACATCTGAATGATGAGAAACTGACACATTTTTGACATACAACATGCAAAAATATTGACAGGCAGATCAATTGGCAAAAGATGGAATATAGCTGTGCCGTGTACACATTTAAATTTCAGTGTACAGAATGAAGGCTTTCACTAGGACAAAAAGTTTAGGAATTAAGTTCGTTCTACAGCCGTTTTTGTACTGTAGCCCAGAGAAACATAACCATCAGAAAGTAAACCAAAGCTCAAAACAAAAAGAAATTAGGTGACAATGCAACAGAAATGCAACATACCTCTTCAATTAAACAATGATTTGAAGTTAGTCAAACATCTGTTAACGCACCCATGGCACAAACTGAAAATCTGTAATCAAGCTGTTTTGTAATATGTCAGCTAATTATTTTGTGTGGTGGAAGTTTACAGGCTATTGATATGTATCTCAGGTCAGCTATTCCACTAGTATGCCAGGAGGATTTTCTCTCAGATGGCCCAATAACAAAATTGAAATAGAAACCCATGAAAGGGCAAACCAAAGGCAATGAAAACAAAGCCACATGAGCAAACCAGCAACTGCAAGACCATCATAATCCAGCCTAACCAGGCACAGCTACTAAAGGGAAATGAGCAGGACAAGAGGCATAAGCAGTAGGGATGTGCCTGAAGCTGAATACCTTATTCAGAAAGGCATGCATAAAGTTTACCACCTTAGCATACACTAGGATGTGTTATAAACAAGATAGTATAGTGTCAATAATCTACGGTAATACATGTCAGTACATACATTTTTTAGGGTACAAACCACCATTAAAGAGAGTTAATAGAATGATTTGCTGTCACTTTGCAGCCGATACACTAGATGAAAGTAACAGTGTCTGCAAAAGTGTGTGTCTGCGAAAAGTGATTCCCATATATGTTCCTTTCAGCAGCTAACTTTTAAAGTAGTATTTATGTGATCATTTGGGTGTCAGCATCATGAATTTGCATGCAATGTGCTTAGAAAGAAAGGACAGGAATACCGACAGGAATAATTTTGAAATGGCTACAGATAAAAATACAGCTACAGATATAAGGTATCTATTAATCCCTATTAGTTCAGTTGTAATGATGAACCAGTCATACGGGGATCCATCTGCAGCATTTATTAGAATCGTCAGACAGGCAGGATCAAATAACAGCAAACAGGATTAACAAGGGCAAGGCAAAGGCAAAACAGGAAACAGGCAAGGGTCGAGGTAGGCATCAAACAATTACAAAACTCAAAGTACAAATCCAATAATCGGGGCAGGCAGCAAACAGGCAGAGAAGGTATAAACAATCCAGGTCAAACACAAGTAATCCAAAACACAAGTAATAAACACGTAGAATTGTAGCCGGGGCAAAACAAAACTTCACAATGAAGCATAGTTAGTTTGGTGCTTAAATAGGGAAGCTAATAGGAAACAGCTGGATAGGAAGTATCAGTCCCAGATAAGAGGTCCTCTGTAACATCAGTAGTCAGGGCACTGATCAGGGAATCTTCCATTTTAAGGGCTGTCTCAATTGCAAAATCATTCCAGTGCACTAGAACATTCGCAACGCAAACAATTTGCAACGCAAAATTTAGGGAACATTGATGGTCATTATGCTCACATGAAATCATGTCACATTTTCTTATGCCTCTCAGCATCATAAAAAACTAAATCTTATTAACGTTTAAAATTAACATTCCACTGAAATGTCCCACGGTTATGTAACATAATAAAGAATTTATCATAATGCACTTTAAACTGCATTAAAAAATAATGTCAGAAACACATTTGTCACGCCATTATAAAATTTCACCAGTGGTGACATTTAACATGCTTAGTTACTGTAAAATGAGTCACTGACCCATTGTATAGTGAGCCAGGGTTCTTGCCAGTGCCTGAACTCCTAGGGAGTGACCTAGGGAGCTGATTAGGACACATCCATTGGCTCCGCTGCACACCCCTAATAGGAGATTAAATAGGAAGGGAAATGAGAAAAGCTAGAGAGGGATGACAGGTGAGGCAAACAAACTAAAAACAAAGAAGACAAGCAAGATAGCAAGCAACAACTGAAACAATGTTAGGTCAATATTGATGCAGCAACATGAATTGATGATATAAAGTGATGTGGAACCAACACAACTTTTGCACCTACATTTAATATTTAATTATCAAAAAATTAATGACGACATTGAATCAACATTTCAAATTGATGTTGATTCTACTTTTGAACCCTCAGATAATCATATCAGTACAATAAATCAAACCCACAACCTTTGTGCTGCTAATGCAATGCTCTACCAGTTGAGCTACAAGAATACCTAACAGTAGAACAATGGCAATGTCTTAAATCCATGTTACACTGTGATGATGTTAACTTTACATCACTGTTGTTGAATCAATAATGAAATTAACAAATGGTAATGTTATTAAATCAATGTTACCATGTAATGTTGAACATCATGTTTGTTCCCTCAGATACACATTGAACATTACAACAATACAAACATAAAATTTTCAACAATGATCAATAGTAATGTCACTGAATCAACAATATACTGTGAAAATACCACTGAAATATAATTGTAATATATATAAAGGTTGCCATCCAACATGACCAGCGTTAATGTTTAAACAACATTAACACTTCATCTTCACTGGTGTGTCAACAAATTCCTGGCCATTACAAAGTTTCTCTATTACTACAGTAAACATTGTAAAAATAGAAATAACAACTAATAGTTAGAGTCACTTTAGTTTTAAACATAATGTAACAAAATGTCAGGGTCTGAGCAGTAAGCAAGCCGAGATTCTATTGCAGGTTAGATATTTTATTAACAAAAATAAGTTCAACAACATGTAACACAAAGATACAAATAATAGAATACTTGATCACCCCCAAGGAAACAGCAATACAATCAGAGTCCAGTTTGCCAACAAGAATGACTAGATTCCAGCAAGAGTTCAGCAGCCTAGCAAGCAGTAGAAAACTAGAAATCCAACAGGTGAGCAGCACGCTAGTAGACAGGCAGAGTAGAAGTTCTGTTCTTCAGCAAGTAGTAGAAGACTGGAAATCAGACAGATGAGCAGTACTGTAGCAGACAGGCAGATACAGGTCCAGAAGTGAGAGACGGCGGCGGGCAACTGGGTGGGAGAAGAGCAGGCCAGGAGAAAACGGCTGGGCTGGAGGAATGACTGGAGAAACCGGAAGGAGCGAGGAGGTGGTGGATGCTGAGGGTAATACTGACAGCAGGAATGGAGAGAACAAAAACTAAAAAAGAAAAAACAACAAAACAAACCAGGAGTCTATATGATCACACAAGGGCAAGGGCTATAGAATATAAAGGGAAGTTAACAAGGGATAACAGGTGAAGAGAATGAGGAAACAAGGGGTAGGCGCTAACATGGAAACAAGAGCGCAGGGAAGACGAGACAATGACAGATGAACACATGGCAAACTGTCAAAACAAGGCCATGTGCTCAAACACAACAAAACACGTGAACAGATCACAAAGACAAACAATGCCCTGGGCTGATGAGACCAGGATCATGACACAAAAGCACTACACTTTCTTAAAACTACAAATTGTTTCATAAGTCTGATAACATATGACTGCATTGTTTACTCCAATGATTTGGGCCTAAATTATTTTAATTAAAATATACCATAAAAGTAGGTGCTGTTTTGGAGCTGGTTCATAAAAAGGAACTAGTCTATGCACACATTGGAAATCAGAACACTAAACAGGCCTTTTAGGTCACCTGCTTATAATTCCTAATAGCTTTATATGCATACAAAGGTCTTAAAGCGATTTATTGACAATCACTATATTGCAGCTATATTTATTTTTAGTTTTCGTCTTCTTCCTCTTAATATTATTATTAGGGGTCAAGTCCTGAATGGTCCTAGAAACAAAATTCTTTTTCCTCTGATTTCTTGACTCATGATGATTACTGAAAACCTACTTTTTCGAATTTCTCCTAGGGTTTATCTGATTTGCATTAAATTTGGTATGTATCATCTAGAGACACCCATGACAAAAAGTTATTAAAAGATTTTTGATTGGCCAATCTCTTCTCGTACAGCGCATCCACGAATTTTATGAAAAGCATGCAATAATAAATATAAGGCTGTATCTTGACAATGCTTTGGTGTATTGACACGAAACTTGGTAAATGTCATCACAGGCATGACCTGAGGATGCATGCACAGTTTCTTCACAGTGTCACCTACTGTTCCAGAAATATGAAAAGTGGCTATATATAATAAACCCAATTGCATATCGTTACAAAACTTTATATGATTCATCAACACCCATATTTGCTGCTTGCAGCTATATTTATTATTATTATGGTTCAAGCCCCAAAGGGGCAAAAACCGCTGTTGTATTTTCTTCTTGTTTTTGTTCTTCAAATAGAGTACAGTCTGAAATGTTGCTGAAATATATTTGGAGTCTCTAATTTAAACCCTTTAGCACCATCAACAGTTCAAAGTTTATGCTCATAACTTTTGATTTGTAATTCCTAGAAACAAAATTATTTTCCCTCTGATTTCTTGTGTCATGCCACATACTAATTTCAATGCACGCTAAGACGTCATTGGAAAAACCTACTCTTTTGAACTCCTAGGGTGTTCAACCAAAATTTGGTATCAAAAGATTTTTGATAGACCCAAGCGTTCTCAGTAATACATAGACAAATTTAACAAAGATCATGAAAAAACAGACGTAAGGCTGTATTTTTGCAGTGATTTTGTGTATTGACACCAAACTTGCTATGTCATCACAGGCATGACCTGGGGTTACGTGCACAGTTTTGTCACAGTGCCAGCTACTGATGCTGATATAGGAAAAATATCTATTTTACTTATAACGTTTGAATCCTAAAAATCCTAAAATCATGAGTAATCTCCTTAGATTCATTGAGGCATGCAGAGTCAAACGATATCCAGTGTTCCTTGCTCTGCCTTTAAAGGTTAGTGTCCACTAGGTCCAAAATCTGTATAAAATTTGTTATATAGCATGCATGCCAATAGAACTTCAGGCTTGTATCTTCACAAAACTTTACTGTATTGACACAAAACTTGGTATGTGTCATGACTTAAAAATTTGGTGACAGCCCCACATAATGGTCAAAAGTTATAATAAAATTTATGAAACTGCTTATTACTGTTGATTCATTTGCCTTTTTGTCATGAGGCTTATCTTTTTATCTTATAAAATGATTCTCGAGTAAGGCATGATGTCAAAAAGTATGTCAGACTTTGCCGTATTGACATGAAACTTGTGTCCTATGTTTTCATCCGATCAAAACCAAACCAGTGCTGAAAGATTCTCTGGAGTCTGTATGTCAGTAATTAACAAAAAGATATATGGTAAAAGATATATGAGATATGGTCACCAAATGTGGTACACATATGTAGAAGTCTCATCTGTGGAGACATAAAAAATGTGCAGACTGGCCACTTGGTGGCGCTATAATAATAACACCAAATGACTATAATTATTCCAAAGTTAGCTCCAAATTGGCATGCGCTGTCTTTATCCAAGGTGTCATGATTGTATATGAGGAGATTCAATTATCTTGAAATGGCAGCCATCAGCCAATAAATTCTGAGCACCTATTAGACAAGGTTTACAAAGGCTGATCAGGACAAATCTCAGTGGGCATGTCTGACTCATGACCCCAATGGTCTTTTTTTTCCAGGATTTTGGAAGAAATTGGCAACCAGTGGCCCTATATTGTTTCTGGGTGGGTTAATAATTCAATATCATGCGATGGCTGGCAAACAGACAAAATACTGATATCATCTGAACAACTTTGCCTCTTCAATCAAATCAAAAAAATATTTGAGGCTATTTGTAAAATCTACTTTTCTGAACTAATTTTAGGTTTTTGTATCCTCAAAAAAACAGTGCAGTACAATTTTCTGGACTCCCTAGGTCAATTTTCAAGAACACACTGAACTTGTGTACCAATAACTCTATGTTTCCTAAACAAAACAGACAATCACGAAACTAATAAGCACATTTCGGGCATTAGGTGGCATTATAAGAGTTGAAGATTTTAAAAATGGGATTTTTAATGAAATGTCTAATGAAAATGTTGTTTAGCAGGCTTTTCAGACACCTGATAAATAATTCCTAATATCCTTAGATGCACACAAAGGTCTTAATGCACCTGAACCCTGATAATTGCTACTTGCAGCTATATTCCACATTATCTCTGTCTCATGGCTTGGAAACAATGGTTAACAATTCCACAATACGATCTTACAGATGATCAGAGATTCTGAAAGTGGCCTGAGATTTCCTCTGACAGAGTTTGCTTTTGCAAGCATACGTGTGCGAATGGGTCTATAGAATGAAAGTTTTTCCAATGTTTATTTAAAAATAAAATATGCCAACCATTTTTAAAAATAAAAGGTGTAGGAGTAGGTAAGGTAGGAGGTGCTTTGGAGCTAGACCAAAAAACTGAAACCACAAGCGGAAAATACCAGAAGAAATACTTTGAGGGTCTGACCTATATGACAATAAACTTAGTAAAGGACTTTACTTAGTAAACTTAGTAAAGTCCTGCACCTGTTTACTATGCTCACCTCTGCTTGGTCGTACTATTTGCCATACCAAACATTTTACTTAACCTTTGGAGGACAAATAACAAGTAACAAATCACTGACACCCGGTGGAGAATAAAACAAGACCCCCAGATCTGTTAGCAATTGTGATTGTTGAATAAATCAAATTGTATAATTCTTAAATACAATGCACTTCTTGTCCTCTTTTCACCTTCTTGTCATCTTGTCCATCTGTTTATAATTTGTAATATTCTAATATTCTTCCTTACATTTATATAGACAGGAGTTTACTAATTTGCATTAGCAATTACCCATTTGCTATTTCACTTCCTCTTTGTCACATACGGAGTCTACCAAAACTCAAAAGCAATCACAATTCTCTTTGCATTTAAGTTTACAATACCTTGCACACAAAACTGTCAATCAGTGTCAGGGGTGGGACTATACCATGGAGCATGTTTGTATTAGGAAAGTGACATAACTTACAGTCAAGAACCAAGAGGAGAAATGTCAGGAACAGACAACTGTCAAATGTTAAAATGCCTATTCTAATAATAGGTGGCAGTAAAGTGCACTATTTAGGGTGCAAATTACCTACCTTTTAAGGGGCAAAGGGCCTTCCTTTTCGCCGTCTTGTGTCCTTTTAAAGATAACT
This sequence comes from Chromobotia macracanthus, assembly GCA_036877525.1. Lineage (NCBI taxonomy): Eukaryota > Metazoa > Chordata > Actinopteri > Cypriniformes > Botiidae > Chromobotia > Chromobotia macracanthus. The sequence goes on along the minus strand of JAZGTH010000090.1, from coordinate 152,275 downwards.
TTACCCAGCAAGTACTCAGGGTAGGTAGATGGGTAGGAATGACAGCCTTGTGAAGAGATGGAATGATCTTTTCTGCTTAAGATTAGCGAAAGATCTGCTTTGGCCGCCGTGACCTCTAACCTAAGTCACATAATGCATCTTAACCAATGAAATAAACCCAAAATAAAATGACTACTTAAATAGTTAGAACACTGATTCCAATGAACTCTATAATGTCATTATCTGTCATAAATTTAAAATCTACCATTTTGTATTTTCAGAAAAACCTACGTTTTCCCAACTTCTACAGCATTTGTCTTATTTGCATTAAATTTTTTATGTAGCATCCAAAGACACCCTTGACAACAAAATTGTGTCCTTACTGTTCTTGTATACCACGTCTACAAATTTAACAATGAGCCCACAAAAATAGATGAGGCTGTATCTTGGCAATGCATTGGCGTATTAAAACTGGTACATATTGTCACCGATATGACCTGAGGTTAGTTGTAGAGTTTAATTTTAACTTTTAAAATCTTTGGCATATAATCATGAGAGTCGCGTCTTTAGATTCCTTGAGGCATGCCAAGTTAAACAATATCCAATGTCCAATGTGTTGGTCAGCCATTTTTCATGCATCATCTGGGGACACTCCTGACAAAAGGTTTTGCTACAATCTTTTTGCTAATCTGTTTTCTAAACCCATCAACAGTGAAGTTCACAAATATTTCCATTTGTGCCCTTGGTGGGCTTGACCCCATAATTGCTGCTTGCAGTTACATTTATTTTAATTATTCTGCTCTTGAGTCTATGGCAGCCCCGTAGAACTATATGGTAAAAAGTTGTGAAATTTGGCACACAGACAGTCTGTTTATGCTTATAACTGCTGAACCGTAAGTCCTAGAAACTAAAATATTTTTCCTCTGATGCCTTGGCTCATGGCTCATTCCAACTTGCAAAGAATTTGGTATGTAGCATCTAGAGACAGTCAGGACAAAAAGTTAATAAAAGCTTTGCAAAACGTCTTAGTGTTCTCATATGCCACGTCTATGAATTTTACAATATAAGCAAAAATAAATATGGGGTTGTATCTTATCTTAGCAATGCTTTTGTGTATTTACACAAAACGCCATCACAGCCATGACCTGAGATTACGTGCAGTTTCGTCACAGCACCACCTACTGATGTAAAGATAGAAAAATTTATATTTTTGCTTAAAACATTTAAAAACGTTGGCCTAAAATTATGACATTGGTTTTTTTAGAGTCCTTCAGGCATGCTGAGTCAAACGATATTCAGTGTTCCCTGTTTAACCTAATAGCATTTTATCATAAAATAATTCATGAATGATTTATTTTTATACAACCTAGATTTAAAAATACATGCCTCTATACTATTAGATTCTTAATTACTACTATTACATTCTACCAACACATTGTTAACCAAATGTAAAATGTGGTGGTAGACAGATTTCTAAAATGAGAGAGGGGCCACAAATCTGTGAGTACAATTTGTAAAACCATGGGAATGGATTAAGAATTTGTTGGTTGGGATTTCAAAAACTAAAGGTACAATTTACAAATCTGAAAGTGCGCATTGGGAACTTATGGATATGATTAGTTAAGCATTAGTAATTGTAATATGATTTGTTAAACTGAGAGAACAATTTTAGAATCTGTGATTACGGTTTATAACCTGAGGGGACGAATTACAAATCCATGCGGCTCTTGCCAGGCACCATAATGTAGAGACATTGGTCATATGCAATACATTTTATGATTTCAGATAGTTTCGCTGATTATACCATAAAATGTTATGGAGGTGGTAACAAACAGAATGCTTTAATAACTGCCATAAAAGTCCATGGCATCCAGGGGCCATGAGTGAAGACTAGTGAAGACTTGTTATTCTGACTAGAAATCAACAGTTCAACATGATGACTGGAGCAAAAAAAGTGCTGTGTCTATAAAGAGGTGAGGTGTCACAGGCTGTTTTCTTGTTTTGACAGCTATTTCTCTGGGCAAAGTAATGGGGACATTTGTGTCATTACATATTTTTTAAATAGATTTTTTGTTCTTCAGCATACTGTAAATTAAGTCTGCATTAAATGTGAAGTTTGAAGTCGCTGTGTATTTTAAAAACATGAGACATACAGATGGTATGTGAATGAGCAATAAGGAAATGGAGGGACACATTAGAGAGGCATGTGAACACTGATGTACACCAGTATAACACACACAGCAATTTTAAATGAATGCATAAACTTTTACTTTATAATTTTAAAAAGTAAATTTAACTGGCTCTCTCATGAGAATTTCTCAAAGAATGGTTGTTCAGTACAAGCGTCACAAGCATTAATCATAAACTTAAGGTCAAACTCTGAGTTGACAGGTTTTGTGATAGTAGAAAAAGTTATTTGTTTGCTTATGATAAATTAAACTTCCTCTGGAACTCTCAATTTGTGATTTACAATTTACTATGCAATTCTGCAAATTATTTGGTGAGATAGGCCTCCAAAGAACCATCCTGGAATTAGAATATTTAAATTTGCCTGTTAATTTTTTAAAAAATAGATCCCTCTGTCAGGATCTATTTTCATCCCTGTGTTTTGTGTCTGAGCATTTTGTCTGGATCCTGACTCAGTCCTAGTCTTGGTTCTTGTTTCTTGGACTCAGGATCTAGACTCATGCTCTGTGTCTTTGTTATCTGTGGAAGCACATGGCCATTGTTTGTTTACTTTGTGCCATGTGGTCTCCTGTCGTGTGTTACGACCCTGCCCTCTCGTTTCCTTGTTAATCCTCCTGTCATTGGTTTATTCCCCCCACCTGTCTGCCCTCGTTACCTGCCTTAGATCATGTGTTTATGCTGTGTGAAATACATGGCATTTGTTTTCACAGCTCGCCATGGGCTCCAGTGTGGTGTCTGCCCCACCCCTCTTGTTACCCTGTTAGCTCTGTTTAGTTAGTTAATTAGTTTTGTATCCCACACCTTTTCCTCATTATGTTCATCAATTATCTCCTCATGCATTCACTGTCCTGTGTCCACCTGTTGTGTCTCAGTAGCTCTCTAGTCCAGTCCAGTCCGGTCCAGTCTAGTCTTGTCGTGTGTGTAGTTGTTTCAGAGCCAGTTAGTTTTTTTTGTTTTGTTTTTTTTTTCTCTTTTTGGTTCCACTCCAAGGCTGCTCACTTTTCCACGTTTCCAAAGCCAGTTAGCCAATGTTTTCTTTTGTTTTCCCTTTTTGGTCCTGCTCCATGACTGCTTATGTGCTTCCAGCCTTCTGCTCCCAGCTTCGACCCTGGCTTCCCTTCTTCTTCTGGCCAGCTTCTCAGCTCTCCAGCCTCTCCAGTCCTGCTTGTCTGGGTATCCCATCTGCTACGCTGTGCCTCACTGTTCCACTGCTCCAGGCACACCCGATACTTACTGCCCAACATCCAGCCCTACCACAGTTGTCCTGAATTATTCCCCAGAGATTATTCCTGTGTTCTTGTTTTGACTATTTAATGTCTAGTTGAATTTTGTTGGGAAATTCTGGCAATTAACTTACATTGCACCTGCAACTGAATCTGTCTGTATCCTTAACACACCCAGCTAACAATTAGGCTGTAAGAATGTTTCCCTGATAAAAACACAAATGTTATTTTAAGTTAAAAACAACCAGTTTTTTAGACATTGTATAAACATTACTGTTTGATTACAAGAACATTATTCAAACATTTTTCATGTTAGCATTTGTTAGTAGATTTCAATAGGAAAGTTTATATGTAACTCATCCAACAATAATAAACCTCAAAAAGACAGGCGACCCACCTCAGTCTCACAAAGATCTTTGGTAATTCTAAATTATTCTTCATTGGTGGCAGTCAGTGTGAAAAGGCTAAGACTTGAGAAACTACTGGAAGAATTACTACTGTAATTTCCAATACTGTTTTAGTCTTGCAGACATCTAGAAAGTGGGTTTTCATACTGTAGTTTCATGACTTCAGAATTCAGAGTGGTGGAGAAATCTTAATTTAGTGAATGATTACCTTCCAATATTTCTATGTAAAGGCTTTCTAGTTATGAAATGCAATGTTTACAAATATTATAGTACATACAGTGTACCTTGCAGTAAGCTGACCTTGCTTTCGTATGCAAAATCTAAAACAGGTTCAGAGGTCTTATGTAGACTGCATTTATCCCTTTTGAAAAAATTAGGTTTGTATTAATTTATACAATTGCTTAAACCCTGCAATACCATAAGATCCATATTTAAATTTATAGACAATGCAATAAAATAATATAATAATATATACTGATTTGTATTATTTTATTTAAGTGATTAATACTTTTCTCGAAACGTAAAAATATGTGGACAAGCTATTGCAAGCCAACATTTCTGCAACAATTTTTTACTCATTATTTGTCATCATTTGACTACTCTAGCTATTTTCGACTACTCTATATTTTACTTATTTATTTAAGCCAAAACAGTTGTACAATGTAAATAAAAGAAATATAGAGCTTGTGTCAGGGACACATTCACACAGCCAACCACACCTTCCTGCTCCCAGTCACCTGAATTCTAATCACTCTCAGCTGACACGGTTAATCACCCACTCTGTATAAACAACAGTCACTCCTCACTCTTCTAGTGTTACTCGACCTTAGCGCAGCCTTTAACACTATTGACAACAGTATTCTACTAAATAGGCTTGAAAATTACATAAATTGAACTGCACTAGCATAGTTTAAATCATATCTATTTCAATTTCATATCTCAATTTCAGTTTGTTGCTGTGAGTCAAAAGGTGTCATACTGATCACAAGTTCAGTATGGAGTACTGCAGGGCTCAGTGCTTGAACCTCAGCTTTCACCTTATATATGCTACCTCTAGGAGCAATTTATTAAGAGACATGGAGTTAGTTTTCATTGTTATGCTTGAGATACTCAGCTGTACATTTCTTTTAGGCCCAATGAGACGCAGATATTCACCAAATTAACAGAATGTGTAGTCGATATCAGAACTTGGATGACTAACAACTTTCTGCTACTAAATTCAGACAAAACAGTTTTAGAAGAAATTTTACTTCTGTGTTCCACACAGAACAACCCAGAACACTCTTGATGGATACTTTATAAAGCCTGCTTCATTAGCCAATACTTTTGGTTGTCATTTTTGATAGCAGTTTGTACAAAAAATGCATTTCTCCATCTCAAAAATATATCAACCTCAACACATGCTCCCCAAGTCAGACACTGAAAAATTAATTAATGCATTCATGACATCAAGCCTTGATTATTGCAATGCCCTACTTGTTGGCTGCCCTGCAGGATTATTACAAAAACTCCAGCTGGTTCAAAATGCAGCACCCAGAGTTCTAACAAGAAAGCTTAAGTATGACCACATTAACCCAGTTTTATCCACACTGCACTGGCTGCCTATCAAATATTATATAAACTTTAAAATTTTGCTGATGACCTACAAGGCTCTGAATAGTCTAGCTCCTCAATACCTAAAAGCGAGCTCCTCTCTTATTACAGTCCTTCGCGTTCATTGCGATCTGATAATTCTGCCCATTAATAATGGTATGGTATTTAATAATGGTAATCTGATAATTTCCGTATCCAAGAAAGTTACAAATTGCAGCTTTAATGTACCCGAGGAGAACTGCCCCTCCCAGTTGAGCCTGGTTTCTCTCAAGGTTTTTTCTCCAATTACACACCTTTGAAATTTTGGTTCCTTGCCACTGTCGCCCTGTTGGCTTGCTTACAAGGCAGTTTGGCTTGGGCAGTTGTGGCCTACTGATAAATGAGTCAGGCTTGTGATTAGAAGGTTGCTGGTTCGATTCCAGCGCTGGCAGGTAGCAATTGAAGTGCCCTTGAGCAAGGCACCTGACCCCTGATTGCTCCCTGGGCGCAGTAGTGTGCTGCTCCACTGCTCCAGGTGTGTGTGTTCACGACTTGCAGTGTGTGTTCACTCCTAACCAGTGATGGGTTAAATGCAGAGGTCACGTTTCAGGTATGGGTTACCATAATTGACAAATATGTCACTTTCACTTTTCACTTTACTGGGAGACTGCTGACATATAATTACAGTCCAAAAGACTATTATGTATTTGCTTTTTGTTTGTCTTAAATTGTCTCTCATTCTCCTTCATTGTGTAATCTTCAGGTATTTTTATTGTATATATTTTATGTATGTATTTTACTTTGTGTGTTGTGTTTATTTCATGGTACTATTGCAAAACCCTTATACCCCTGTCCCATAAGATTTTAACTTTTTAAATGCCATGTCCATGTAAGCTGGAACGGCATATCTTGCTGAATGATTTTGTACAGTCACACCTTTATTCTTTTCATAAACCTACTATAAAAATCTCACAAATTATTTGCAATAATACCATGTATACTTTGTTAAACATGTCTGACATTTGTTCTGTTCTTTATTATAATTCTTTTTTTATATGCAAAGCTGCTTTGAAGCAATGTAACATTGTAAAAAGTGCTATATAAATAAAATTTGAGTTGAATTTACTTACCTGGGATTCTTTCCATCGATCCCTTTGTTGTGGATTATCTCCTAGGCTCTCCTGAGCATCCGGACCTGTTACACAGAAAAGGACTATGAACATTTATAAGCTAAGTAGCAACAAAGCTAATCTGCTCTTAGCTAACTTACCTGTTTATAAACATTGTTGATGTTTGTCATTACTATTACTCAGAATCTATTGCTGATGTTTTATTACTGTTTGTTGTTTGTTGTCTGTTGGTTTGTTGTCTGTCCATGTCCCAAGTGGAAGCCCAGATACCGCACCTCCACCCGTCCAATTGCACACTTCGGGTTAGCCGTAAGCCCCGCCTTACGCAGAGACCTCTGTCAAAGCTGAGGGTTTCACATGTGATGTAGGGAATAAGTTAGGCTGATGGAGAAGATTTCAGAATTAGAGACACACATCCAAACTTTACTTAAGGGCAAACTTTGGATGTGACTAGGTCCATACATTGTTTGGTTTCTTTTTGCAAACCGATTACAGTTTCAAACAGGTACTCCCTAAACAGTACAAGTTGTTATGACTTACCACAATTTGATGAACTTGATTGAACTAGATGATGAACTAGATGAATCACAGAAATAGATAAAACTTAGAAGACAAGCTAACTGCCTAGTGTGATGCTAATGGAACTATTATCTGTAGTGGATAACAATCAAAAACTAGCAGTATCTGATTAATTCAATATAATCAATATGGTAACAAATTACATTTAACAATTTGAGAAAAGAAAAATGAGAAAAGAAAGTAGTGAGAAAAGAGATTCAAAGCAAGGTTAAGCAGAGGCACAAACACAAACCACTCGCAGCAAGGCAGCTGTCATTGGTGCGGAGACAAGTCCCTGATGTGTGTTTTTTTCCAGCTCACACTTTCTCATTCTAATTTTACAATATTGCAAGTTACAAAACACATGCTCTTATCATCAGTGTTGTTGACTAATCACAACCGGTGTTGTGATGTTACCATGTTTTAACATCAATTAGTATGATGATAAAACATTTTAGCATAATTCCAACACATTTTAACATGATGTTAAAACACTTTAAAATCAATTAGCATGATGTAAACATGATGCTAACACATTTTAGTATGATGTTAGCGTGATGTTTACATGTTTTAGCATGATGCTAGCATAATTTAACATTAAGGTGATGCTAAGATAACTGATAAGGTTATCTTAGTATGTTTGGTCATGTTTAGTTCGGTCATGCATGTTTACATACATGGAGAAAGATCTATTCATTTGCAACTTTGTAGTCAATGAGATGTGGCTGGGGAAATGTGGGTGGGGCTCCGAATAGCCCAAATGGAAGCGTGACAAATTGGTGTAAACCAAACGGTGTGGTAAAGGCTGTTTTTTCTCGAGACAGTGGCGTTAGGGGGATTTGCCAATATCCCTTTGTCAAATCCAATGTCGAATAAAACCGAGCCGTGCCTAACCGATTGAGCAACTCGTCAACCCGGAGCATTGGATAAGCATCGAATTTCGACACTGCGTTCACCTTACGATAGTCAACACAGAACCTGATTGAGCCGTCCGTCTTAGGAACCAAAACTATTGGGCTGGACCAGTCACTGTGCGACTCTTCTATCACGCCCATTTGTAGCATCGCCTCCAATTCATCCCAAACAACTTTTTTCTTATGTTCGGGTAAACGATAGGGCCTGGAACGTACCACGACCCCAGGAGACGTCTCAATGTGGTGTTCTATGAGGTGGGTCCGCCCGGGCAGAGGGGAGAACACATCGGCAAATTCCTGCTGTAAATTTTGGACCTCTGTCAGCTGGGATGATAAGAGGTGAGCTCCACATGGGACCGGGACGGCAACTTTGGATCTTAAATTTAGCTCCGGTCCAAGCACCTCCTTCTCTGTTATGGTCGTTGCCAGCAGCTGTACAGAGACCTCCTCCCTCCAAGGTTTAAGGAGGTTGTAAATTTGCTGTGTGCCCCCCCGGTCCGGACGGTCGACCTCATAGTCAACGTCTCTGATCCGCTGTGTGACCACAAATGGTCCTTGGCACTTGGCGAGTAATTTGGAGCGAGACGTGGGCAGTAACAGGAGTACTTTCTCTCTTGGGGGGGAATTCGCGAAGTTGGGTTCCCCTGTTGTAATTGCGTGCTTGTCGTTCTTGTGCCTGTAGAAAATTCTCCAGATTGAGCCACCCCAGTGTATGGAGTTTTGCTCTCAGGTCAAGGACATACTGAATTTCGTTTTTCGCCGAAGTAGATTCCTCCTTCCAAGCCTCTGTAAGGACATCAAGCACACCACGTGGCCGACACCCATAAAGACGCTTGAACGGGGAAAACCCGGTGGAGGCTTGGGGAACCTTGCGAATCGCAAACATCAGGGGTTCCAACCAGCGGTCCCAGTTTTTAGCATCATCATGTACGAACTTCCGAATCATGTTTTTAATGGTCTGGTTACAATGTTCAACCAGCCCATCTGTTTGGGGGTGGTACACGCTGGTCCGAATCGATTTTATACCCAATCATTTGTAAAGTTCGCGTAGGGTGAGTGAAATGAATGTTGTGCCTTGGTCAGTGAGGATCGCTTTTGGGATCCCCACCCGGGAGATAATACGAAACAGTCGCCACACTCTTTGCCGAGATGTTGCGGAGAGCCACTGCTTCCGGATGCCGTATTCCAAAATTGACCGCGACTAATGCAAAGCGATGCCTGCGTGCTGACTGTTCTAATAACCTGACAAGGTCCATGCCAATTCTTTCGAGGTTCACTAGGGAACCTTGATTAACGGTAGTGGGCGCAAAGGTGCTTTTGGGACGGCCGGGGGGTTCACTAACTGACATTCGCAGCAGTGGTGGTGGTGACGTGGTGAAGCACTTAAATAGTGTTGTAGCTGAAAAATGAGTTATCAGTATCCCAATGTATAGTGAGCCAGGATCCTTACCAGTGCCCTAATTCATGTACACAATATACAATTCATAGCCTAGGGAACTAGGGAACTGATTGAGACACACCCCCAGACTCAGAACAAAAGAAACATTTGGGCTATATAAGCACAAATCAGTCAGGTGGAAATAAGACACAGAAACTAATAATAATTAGAGCTGGGTCATACAGACCGTACACAGAGTAGACTACTACATTAAGGGAAAGTTTTTAAAGTTCCACAGTGTCCACACAGGAAAGTCAACCTATGAATGACTAGTTGTCTCTGTATAATAAGTTGGGATAGGAGATTAAAATGTGACTGTTTGTGAACTGGTAACAATTGTGTACATATAATACCAATAAGAAGCTCAATAGTTTGAAAGAGTCAATTTGTCATGTAGTTAAATATTCTAATCAGCTTTAATAGATAGAAAACAAATAGGTTTGCACTGCTCAGGATAACTGACTTTGAAGCAGGACTGCACTATTGACATAAAAAAGAAATGTAATAACAACCAACTGCTTTTCTATCTCCGGTGATTATCTCTGGCATCCATTTTCCACCCCATCTCCTCCCTAATTTTCCTAATTTGATCTAATTTTACAATCCATGGTCCTTTAAAGACAGCAAGCCAAATTAATTTACACTGACTTAAAACCTCCTCAATGTTCCCAAAATTTAGGCATAACTGGCCCAATACAGTGAAAGAATCTCCAGAGAAGGCTGAATCTCCAGAGAATCAGCCAGAGAAGAGCCAAACTGCCACTACTATTACCCCATAAATCAGCAACAAGTTAACCAGAAGCCCACAAAACTGCTGTATCTGGACCGATATATAATCATGTATTGTGAAATAATAAAAACACAGACCAGGCAAATGCAAATGTAATGTTTTATTGACACTAACAACTAATATAGGGCAGACACCAGAAAAAATAAATACAATGTCAAAGGATGTGCCAAATAAACCAATAACACTAAAAAAAGACCATGTAACTTTTACAACCTCCAGTCCAGTAGCCTGTGCTTCTTACAGCCTTTAGAATAAAGCATAGATTTTTTTTAAAAAAGATAAAGCTTAAAAATGAAAAACAAACAAAATTGAATAACATACAATAAGTGGAGGCATTTAGCACATAGTACAAAACACAACAAGCCCAAGAACTAATACTTCTGACACAAATTTAATTCAATTAAAGACATAAAGACAGATGTTTCAGAAAGATTTACAACAAAAGCATGTACCAATCACAGCACTTTTAAGCTCCAATATTCAGAAAGGTCCCATTTACACCTTTCCAGTTAACAGTTTTGGCCAAGTATTTTTATTGCCTTCTTCATTATTTGCCAGACTGTGTCTCTCACAACCTCTTTGCTGTTCAAGTATCTGAAGTGTTTTTAAAACATGCTGTTACTATTAAACCACAACACTAAACCATGCTTTTGTATCTAAAACTGATATTAGGCAAAATACATTACTTTAAAAAACTTAGATACATTCAATGTTGCGATTCTTGTCTATGTTAATTACATTACATACATATACCTAATCTTTATTTTTTGGCTTGGTGGCCTCAGTCTCGGCCTGGGCAAACACAAAAACTCTAATATGCCTACTAGGTACTAAACTCCTTTTCAAAAGCATCTGGGTACTTTTAAAGGCAGGCTGGTTTTGTAGTTATACCACAGCTTCACGTAGTGGGGTCTCTGCCCCACTACGTCACGCAAAGAGCAGTCTCTGTTTCTCATGCAGAGTGGCACTGACAACCTTTGTGTCCAGTTGCCCTCTGCCTTTGCCTCTCAAGATTTGCGGATGCTTTACTTTCCCGCCCCTTGGAAGAGGCAATATGCCAGGGTACAGTCATCAACTCAGCTTTACTCATGGCCAGCTGCAATATAAATTGAAAAATTTGGCTCGGCTATGCAATTCAGTTCACCAAGTTCTGCGGCATCCTTTTCTCCTCTGTAGGAGGAAGCGTAGAAGTTTTGCACGCATAGATGGATTACAGAGCTGAGTCCCGAGGTGGGTATGTGCCACGGTACATATCAGCTGGATAACACTACAATGTGTCATCAATCCTCCAGAATGAATTGACCACAATGTGACACATCAGAGTTACAGCAAGCTGGAGTACCCAAGCAGCAGGTCTCAAGACCCACTGTCGTTACAACAGATACATCCAGCACTGGCTGGGGAGCCATATGCAATGGGCATTGGGGAGTATCGGGTGACTGGACTCACACCATCATTATGAAGTGCTTTGAAAGGCTCGCCATGAGGCATATCAAAACCCTGCTGCCACCTTCACTGGACCCTATGCAATTTATGTATCATCTGAACCACTCCATGGATGATGCCATTGCGACATCCCTCCACCTGGCCCTCACACATCTGGACAAGAAGAATACTTACGTACGAATACTGTTCATTGACTTCAGTTCAGCATTCAACACTAACATCCCTTAGCACCTGAGCCTGCTTTAGACTGCTAAAAGCTGAGCATGCTGAGCATGAACACCTCCCTCTGCAACTGAATCCTGGACTTGGAGACCTCAGATGTGGTGGGTCTCATGATTAAGAACGACAAATCAACATATAGAGAAGAGGTACAACATTTTACAGCCTGGTGTAGAGCCAGTAACCTGTCTTTGAACATTGATAAAACAAAAGAGATCACTGTCTGGTTCAGGAATTGCTCCACCTTGGACCGCAAAACCCTACAGCTAGTGAAGACAGCTGTGAAGATCATAGGGGTCTCTCTCCCCTCTGTTGTACTGTAGTGTAGTGTTTCTCTAGTTTACTGTCTGTTCTGTAGTGTTATGTACTGGTTGTTTTATAAATGTTTGTTTTGCATATGTTTCTACTGGCTGCACATGTCTGCACTTTGTGACTTTCTTGTGATGTTTGCACTGTTTGCACAAGTCTGCACACATGCACTTATGTGGAACCATGTGACTGTACCTAGTCCTTTGTTATCTATGCCTTATGTGGCACCATAGTCCTGGAGGAACGTTGTTTCATTCCACTATGTACTGCACCTGCTATATATGGTTGAATGATAATATGTCTGACTAACTGACTGACTCACTTCATATTATTCTGAAGCCTCATCTGGGCTACATGCCCAAGGTCCCTTGCAGTGACCAAGTGATGAACCTGCAAGCCCTCCCACATTCGGAGGAGGACCCAACCCTATTCTTGCTGTGTCCAGTATATGCTTTGCGTATTTATCTGGACCGTACAGAGGAGTTCCGAAGATCTGAGCAGCCCTTTTTCTGCTTTGGAGGCCAGAAGAAGTGGAAGGCTATCTCCAAACAGAGGCTATCCCATTGGATTGTGGATGCCATTCCTTTGGCTTACCAATTTTAGGGTGTGCCATGTCCTTTTAGAGTGCACACTCAACTAGAAGGATGGGCGCTTGCGACAGGCACATCTGTAGAGCTGCAGGCTGGGCCACACCCAATACTTTTGCGAGGTTCTATAACCTCACAATTGATCCTGTTTCTTCTACCTTACTGTCCTCTAGACAAGCATCTTGAAGTACTGGCAAGGTGTCAAAACATGCTACAGCACCCTTGGGTTGGCCGGAGCATGGTTTGATTGGGCTTGGGTGCAGTTTGCATGTAGTGTGATCGCTAACCGTGCCAGAGCATGGAACAGCTACTCATCATTATGACAATAAACACCTTCTATTATGCTCGGCACAGTACAAGGCAACCATGCTTTGTGTGAGTACACTCTATATGTCCCCCAGGCTTCTCTTTGGGCACCCACATTCCTATCAACGAAATAAAAAGTATATATTGTGCAGGTAAACTAATATTAACAATAATATTTCAGATATATTAATATTTCAGATTGGTAATGGTATATTAGGCAAAAAGGAAATGAATAAGTAAAATGCAGTTGACTAAAATGTCTTAGATGGTGTGTGACTTGATGTCATATCACCAACATAGAAGCAAAATGGCTTGGATCTGGCATGACTCAAGAATTTATACACATTATTTGAATGTGGTAAGAGAAAACAGAGATGTCAAGCTCTTTGTTTTATATACACTTATGCTGGGCCTAACTGAACTGCATTACTGCTTCTATATTACAAAACATTCCCACCATGAGAAAAGATGTGGTAACCATAGCAATTATCTTGATAATTTGTGATTTGTAAAATCACTGTTGGGATATACACGTATTACAGTGATGGAGCTAAGAGATGTTTATATCTCTGCGGTATGTATTGTGTCTTTGTATCTGTAGCCTATGAGGTTTAAATGGTTTTAAATGTAAAGAACATTAACCTACACACAACAAAACACAGATAAACACATACACAAGTATGGCAAAGAGTATGGCATCCAAACCGTGTCTGTACACGTTTACAGTATAGGCTACCTGTAGGTGTGCAAGTCATCAAAATCCTTTCCAAGAAACAAATACATCTGATAAATACAAAAAATGTGCAACCTGTCATTAAAAACTGCTGATGCTGCAAATGATCATGCAATTTCTTCCTTTTAAGAAATAACAGTTTAATCTAGTTTTAAGGCAAAGATTAATTTGCTTTGATCAAACCCTTAAATAATAACATCACAAATTGTTTGTCAAAAATGCACTTTTATTTTGAAGTTGATGACTGAAGTTGATTAGTGGGAAACCTTAATAATGAGGCCATGCCTACACGTTTAATAAAATGTATCTCGTTTTAAATTTCTTAATTTAGTTTCTTAATTTATTTTATATATTATTTTAACAGTTAAAACAGTTCAAATAGAAGTAAAATGTATACATGTATATACATTGTGTATATATAATAATGTATATATGCCTAGTGTTATTAATTAGAAAGGTTGGAATAAAAAGTCAAAAAGTTGTCTTGAAAGAGACACAAAGAGCAGCTGTAGTGGGTGGATCTTGGACAACTTCCACCTTCTCTCGTGGTGTTTAACAATGAGGAAAGAGTTTCATCAGCATACTAGTGTGCTCTAGCCGCTGAAGATGTGCACGTGGACGCAAACTCAACTAGTATGTGTGTATTTTAGCATTTAAAAACACTTTGTTTGATGTACAGTTTTCGACATTGCGTAGGTCGATCAGCTGTAGGGGCTGGGAACTTGTGTCTTCAGTAACAAACGTGTGAAGAAGAAAGTTTGCGGTCGTGCGCTCATTTACTTAATAAAGAAAGCTTGAGCGCGCTGTTTTAGTAGATATTTAGTAGAGTCATTATACACTTCTCTTCATTATGGTGGACAGAGGTCCCCTTCTGACTTCGGCGATCATCTTTTACCTTTCTATTGGGGCAGCAATATTTCAGGTACTGGAGGAACCGAACTGGGAGACCGCAGTAAAGCACTATAAATCAGAGAAGGAAAGAATATTGAAACAATACCCATGTCTTACAAAGGCTGAGTTGGACCACATCTTAGAGGTAGGATTACCACAGTTCAAGTATTGCCATTTTGTAACAATGTGTAAATTACACGTTGAAGCAAGTTTTGATTTTGGGGCGAATGGTGATTAACATAAAAATTCCTTATGAATTGAGACATCTGAGATGCTAATAAATAAATGCTCTCTTGTTAGACAGGCTCTTTTAATCACTCAAGTGTGTCTTCTACCAACATCCTAATCATATTTTACGTCTTTAATATGATAGCGTAAGTGTATTTTAAATTCAGTGTTGGGGTGAGGTTACAACTGCCTAGGGCAGCTGGCATGGGCATTTGTGGGGGAATTGAATTGAATAAACGAAATGTGGCTAAATGAATAAAAAGTTGCATCTTATGGTTAAACAATATGTGCAAGAGTATTAAAAGACTGAACACATCTCTTAATCTTTAATAGTCTGAAACCAGAAAAAAACATGTAGAAAAAGTCCTGTGTCCAAATGTGTCCTGTTCCTCCCACCAAAGTAATTGATTTTCAAGTGGGAGCCCTGTCTTTCCCAGCCCATTGAGCATTTGACCATTGTCAGTTAAGGAAGCTGTCAAGCAATTAGTTCCAAAACTTGACAAGTGCAAAAATGTAACAGCAGTAGTACTTCGTACGTATAACTCACAACAATGAATATTTTTAAAGCCATATAGTTATTACAAAGCATCAGAACTTACTACAGATAAGTGTAGTGGCTTGTACTGAATTCCTACATGAGCATGGTTCCTTTTCAATACTACACTCGTACTGCTTTGCTACACATTATGGGGAAAACTACTTTTTCTCAGATGACTAAAGCCTCTACAGATGCAGTGCCTTCGGCTTTTCAGGCCAACACAGCTCATCCCCAGTCGTCATCTGGCGAGACTTAAACAGCAGCGGCATTGTTTCAGCTGTTGCGGTAGAGGAGCTAGGATTTGAGTGGTCTATGCCAGAGGAGCCCACTCGTAGCCATCTGGACGAATGGTTCCTGCTGGGGTGCTGTCAAGCCCCTCGTCAGCAAGCCTCTCTGTTCTTCCCGAAGGTCCACGACGAATTAACAAAATCATGCCATGCTCCCTACTTGACCCTTCGCACATCCGCTTCATCTGTGCTTTCCTGAGTCAACGCCACGGCTATGAGAAGCTGCCTCCCCTGGATAAGTCAATGGCTGCCCACCTCTGCCCGCTCACTGCCATTAAATGGAGAGCAAAGGTAACGCACCCCTCCCAACCATGCAGAACCGCATCTGCCCTTGCTGGATGAGCGTACTCCTCTGCTGGGCAGGCGGCCTCAGCTCTGCACTCCATGGCTGTGCTCCAGGTCTTCCAGGCTAAACTCCTCCAAGCTATGAACAAGTCCAGACCCAATCCTGTGACTTTCAGAGAGCTACGCAGTGCAACAGACCTGGCCCTCCAAGCTACTAAGGTGACAGCATAGGTCATCGGGAGGTCAATGGCCAGCTTAGTGGTGCTGGAACGCCACTTGTGGGTAGACTAAGGCTGACAAGGTCCTTGACTCTCCGGATCTTTATGGATCCTGGACTCATGTGCCTGCTGTATTGAACCAAAGAGCAGACATGCTATCCTGGAGCAACGTCCCCTCAGAGGAGTGGATACTCCACCCAAAGATGGTTCAGAAAATTTGGGATACGTTCCTAAAGTGTTACACTCCATTTAGAGCACAAATTACTGCTCTCTTGGCACTTCTCTGCCCTGTCAGAGCACTGAGAACTTACATTAAGCGTTCCGCCCCGTTCAGGCAGTCGGAACAACTTTCGTATGCTTTGGTGGCCGCACTAAAGGTCTCCGGTCACAAAGCAGAGAATTTCTCAATGGCAGCAGGATGGTATCCGACAGATCAGAGAACACCAACAAGAGCTTCCTCTGCACCACTTCAGCAAGGGAAGTGAGACAAGCCTCCGCCAAGCCTCAGCAATGCAAGACCGATCTGTGAGGCATCCACAACACCAAATTTGTGTGTGTCCTCTCATGTTAGAATACTCTGACACAGAGGCACACACTTTCTAATGTTATTTGCAGCTGTTATGTTCAGGATTCATAACTATATATTCAGATTTATATTTATATATTCAGATTTGTAACTATATATATTTAGATTTTATATAATTGTCCTGTTTGGCCATACACAACACACAGAGAATGTGGATCAATAATAACCATGGTTATTTTAGACGGATATTTAACTATATTTGATGATCTGTCAGATAAAACTAATACATGACTATAATTTACTTAGTTTTGTTTATGAAAAACATTTAATGTTGTTTTTGTTAGCTTGTCACTGTTGCTTTTAATTTGCTTACTGGTGTTTAGAGACAAATGTATTTGGGCATAATTGTCTTAAAGCTTTATATTAAGCTGCTTAACAGGGACATATGAAAATGTAAAACATTGTACTCCTGCTCAGAGCAAACCACACAAGCATTGGCCTAACACTAAAATCTGTAAAAACACCTCTTTGTTAAATAATTAACTTTGCCCTCAGAGTTAACTGCATTCTTGAATGGACTGTCACTCTTTTAAGAATCTGAAAGGCAGCAAATGTTTTGTGATCTTAAAGCAGTACCTGAAACCAGAAATGAAATGACAGCACAGACATTGTTGCAGAACTGAGGTTATCTTGGCATGTTTGGTCAAGACTAATTCTGCTGTGTATGTTCTACATGCAGAAAGAACTATTTATTTGAATTTTTTTAATTGTATCCCTTTTAGGTGTTGCAGGATTTTAAGTATCATAAATGATTTTCAGTCTGTTACCTTATGCATGTTCAGCAGATGTAATATTTAGTTAGGGAAGATGACACATAATCTGGTCCACAGAGCAGCAGTTTGTTGTGTACTTAGGCCACTCTGCAATAAGCAGTAGCCCCACAGCCTTGTGTAAGCACAAAATGCTGTGGCTGCTCAACAAGAAAATGGCTCCGCTGTTTCAATATCAAATGTAAGGATTGGTATAAACTTGCAGGTTAACTTCAATAAAGCATTACCAAAACAAATTAAGTAGTAACAGAATGGAAAAATAATTAAATAGAAAAACAGAATAAATAGACTTTCTTTTGCTTCATGCTGATAATATAAAGCATAACAAATAAATAAATATTGATACTCTCATCAGTGCAAACACATATATGGTCTATCTGTCTCTAATACCTGCATATCAATGGCTTAGGCCTCCGTTACTGTTCAATTTGATTTATATAGCACTTTATACAATGTTGCATTTTTTTTAAGGTTAACATATTATGAAAATAAAAACATGTACAGCACAGAATACATGGTTTTATTGTTCATTATAAGATGTATGTTAATAATTGTATAATGTAAAACAATTAGGGATAATAAGATTGTCATTGGTCTATGAATGTAGAGATGGATGTGCATTAAAAATAGCTGTCATTGCATGTGAAGGCTCATACTTCAGTGGTCTATGAGAGGGTAATGTTTTAAGACTGCCTACTTACACAGTATGTACTACTGAGTCTGTGAAATGTAGCCAATTAACCTAATATATGACAGTTATCAAGATAGAATAAAAGTATCAAGAAAATAGAATAAAAGTATCTAGAAAATAAAATTTTATTGTATAAAGGATTTGCAATAATATCATAAAATATCTGAACTTTGCATAATAAAAGAGATTGGGAGAGTCTTTAGGACTGTAGTTAGATCATTATGCTAACTACTTACTACTACTAACTACTCATTATGTAACATTTTTGGTTAAAAACGAAGAGCTTATAATACTGATTTACAATTTTATATCGAACTGTTGGGTCTGTTTTGTGACCATTGTCAGGTACTAAGGAATGTTACAAATGGAGAAGGCGACAGAACCGTAACATTATTAATTGAAGCTATTACATCACACTGTTATGGCTAGGCAGGGAACAAAAATGTAGAATCTAACTGAGCTGGAGGTAGGTAAATAGATAATGGGATGTTTTATAAAAAAAAGTTTATCACATTCCCACTGCTTTTGGGTGATCCAGGACATGGCGGTAATTTTCATAAATTGGCGTAAAGATGATCATCTAGCTGACCCTGAAATGGGACAGTGGGAAACTGGTACTGGGTCAGTCTGTCTCAGGGGTCGTCCCATCCTGTCGCCCCACCATCTGGTCTGGATAAAGTCCGTATCCTGCTGACTACAGAACCTTGGGGAAATGAAAGACAGAAAGACTTGTTGAGTCAGTACATCTGTTCTTATGGGAAGTGCCCCCGGTTCAGCTTTATCTATTTATTGCAACCTAACAATCCTTTAAGGGATTTCAGTAATAAATCCATAAGACTGTGTGTAGGCTAGATTAAATAGATGGCTCTTTAATAAAGATTTAAACTGACAAAATGTATCTGCCTCCCAGACAGCACTTGGAAAACTGTTTCAGAGTTTGGGTGCCAAGTATTAAAAGGATCTACTATCCGTGCTTGATTTTGAAATTATTATATAAGTATGTACTGGGGAAGGGGGTATTAGGTATAATGGTTTGAGTTATAGGGATAAGAAAGAATGTAGAACAATGTTGCATATAAGATTACAGAGAAATACTAAGACATAATAATGAGCCTTTAAAATATAAATTTAACATGCGCATAAATTGATCTGCATGACACTGGTAAAATTACTATGAATGTGAAAATGCAATAAAATATACATTATATAAAATGAATAACTAAAAGATAAAACAGCAAACACTGCATCAATATAGACAATTATTTAACTCGCAACACTATTCTTTTTATCTGTTCTCAGTCTTACATGAGAAAGGAACACCAGACATTCTGAAGCACTTAACATGCCATTTAGCAGTTTGCAATCATATTCTGGGCTTGTCTGCATTTCTGTACATGGTACGCTTAATTTACAAAGTGTATCACAAATCTTGTCATTTGGTCTTTGTGGATTAAGTCACTTTAAGCATTTTAGGACATTAGTTTGCCTGCAGTGTCAGGGAGAAGTGAGCTCCATGTCCCACTCAGAATGAAGCCAGTGTACCGGCCTTTGAGAAGATGTGCTGATGCTGTGGATGTTGAAGGAATGTAGTGCAGGTGCTTAGCAGATCTGGCAAACTTAGCATAGTGTCTTTTTTGGCCACCAGGTCCATACTTCCACACTTTGACAAACTTCGATATGCTCCTAATAAAAGCGCACATTAATTAGCGTTAATAGCATGTAAAGCGGCTAACATTAAACTCATACTCGCATTTCAAATAAGTGATGTTTGAGGTTGATGAATTTTAAGCGAACATTTGACTGCAGAATTTGCAAATCACTTTTTTGGGTCATCTGTTACCTTCTCAAAATGAACATTTTTGATGTACTTTGATTTCATAATTACCACATATCTGTCCATCACAGACTGTGAGACTTCATAGTCTTTCATTTTAATTCTGTGACAAATAGACTAATTATAATTTGTTCACTAAGTCTTTTCTCTTTGATTAACGATTAGTCAACTGTTGGGGGCAGTGCTACACTATATATTAGTGCCGTCAATATAAATGTTAATCTAGTGCAATTTACCTTTAATAAAGAGCTTCATAAAATTAAAAGAATTATGCCCCTGACCTGAATGCATATTACAGAGTAAGGTATTTTCCTACTATCAGAATAATTCAAACTTGAAGTATCACCTTTCAGCAAGTGGATAATACATCGATGTCTTTGACCTGACTGTGTGTCTTAAGAAACATGTCTTATAGCAACACACTGAAAACAGAAAGATGTGATGTTGCAGACAAAAAATCCCAGAGAGAATAAGAATGTGTGCTGTGTGAACGTCAGCTAGAGTTTACTGATCATTATTTGCAGTATTTGGAGGATTTTCTCAGCATGTCAATATTGTGATTTAATTTTAATTCAATTAACATAATATAATAACATAATATTATTAAATATGAAATAGTCAGGTAGGTTTCAGATCTGCATTGTTGTTCTAGATCGTGTTTTGAATTTGTAAGGCTTTTTGAGAAAGTTTTCAATTTTAGTCCATAGTAATTATTCATTAGATTTTTTCAGGTAAACTGTTATTCTGTAACTCAGGTTAAACTAAATCAGTAAACTGTTAACTGTGTTGTGGTTGAATGAATGTTTCTTTGTTATTTGTTTATTTCTCTGATAAATTGCACTTACAGTATCAGATCCTTTAATCTGTGATTATACAAGCGTTTAGGGGTGTATTAAGCCTTGTTCACTGTTTCTTTGTTGTGGTTTTGAATGATCATAGCTCAGAGCCATTGACAAAAACTCTTTGGTGAGGGTTTGCCCACCTGATTGCCCATGATGAAACAGGATGTGATAGAAGTCTCAAACACAAATTCACATGGTCCTTTCTAGAAAATAAGGACTCTTTATGTCATATTTGGAATGTTGTTTGCATTCTGTAATTCTTTAAAATCTTGATTTGTTTTAACTAGGTAGTGTCTGATGCTGCTGGACAAGGTGTCACTATCACAGGGGACAAAACCTTCAACAACTGGAATTGGCCCAACGCCGTCATCTTTGCAGCTACAGTAATCACAACTATAGGTTAGAAAAAAATTTATTTCAGCACTGTGATAATCAAATGGCTGTTTATCTTTAAAAAGAAATAAACAAAGGGCATATTGATTATTTTAGTCAGGCAAATGAAAACAGGAAATAGCCCAAATTTAAGATTTTTTTTAAAGAATTGTAGGCCTGATTCATTGTCACAGTTGTTTTCTTGTTTTCTGCAAAATGAAGTACAGCACATGGCCATGTGCCATAAAAGAAAATGTTCAGGATTGTGAAAATAATGTTTCTAAATGTTCAATTCAAAGTAAATCAATTTTGACCAAAAATACTTATCTTTCTACAGGCTATGGAAATATTGCCCCCAAAACACCTTCTGGGAGGGTTTTTTGTATTATCTATGGGCTCTTTGGAGTGCCACTGTGCTTAACTTGGATTAGTGAACTTGGGAAGTTTTTTGGGGGTCGAGCTAAACACCTTGGACGGTATCTTACTAAGAAAGGGGTAACACTGGTAAGTAATAACCACATGCATGTTTTAATATTAGTACCTCTTCATAATAAAATTTTTAACTGCATTGTGCCAATCTATTACTTTTTATTCCTAGTTCTTTCATTTTATTTATTTTTTTGTTTGGCTTTTGTACAGCGAAAAACACAATTCATCTGCACAGCTATCTTTCTGTTGTGGGGTGTGCTGGTCCATTTGGTAATTCCTCCATTTGTTTTTATGTCCCAAGAAGGCTGGACATACATTGAGGGCTTATATTTTTCTTTTGTGACGTTGACAACTATTGGTTTTGGTGATCTTGTAGCAGGTAAGTGACTTAATTATTAAAGCTACTTGCAATCATGTATCTCTTAAAATGTGACTCAATAGCTTTTTATGCAAAACATCTCATGTTTGAAAAATTAAGGCTGAAATCTGTAGGGCTGCATAACAGTCAACTAATCGTTAATCAAAGAGAAAAGGCTTAATCGAACAAATTGTAATTAGTCCGTTAGTCGCAGAAAAAAATGAAAGACTATAAAGTTACACAGTATGTGATGGACAGATATGTGGTAATTACGAAATCAAAGGATATCAAGAGTGTTCATTTTGAGAATGTAATAGATGACCCAAAAAGGGATGAACAAATTCTGCAGGCAAATGTTCGCTTAAAATTCATTGACCTGAAACATCACCTTATTTAAAACATATAGCTTAGCTTAACATTTGCCGCTTTACATGCCTCTCACCCTAGATAGATGTGCGCTATTATTAGAAGCATATTGAAGTTTGTCAAAGTGTGGAAGTGTGGACATTGTGGCCAAAAAGATGCTATGCTGAGTTCGTCAGATCTGCTAAGCACCTGCACTCCACAACCACAACATCTCAAAGGCCGGTGCATCAGCTTTATTGTGAATGGAATAGGGAGCTCACTTTTCCCTGACAATGCAGGGGACTTGTGTCCTAAAACACTTAAAGTGGCCTAATCCATTACTATCAAATAACAAGTTTCATGATACACTGTATTAATAAAGTGTACATGTACAGACATGCAGAAGAGCCCAGAATATGAACACATTTCAGAATGTCCAGTGTTCCTTTCTTATATAAGGAGATAATTGTCTATTGACGTAGTGTTTGCTGCTTTATCTTTTAGTTATTTGTTTTTATATAATGTATAGGCTGTTCATAGTCATTTTAATGGTGACACGCAGCTTGATTTCTCTGTGCATTAAATTTATATTTTAAAGGCTCATTGTTATAGCTTAGTATTTCTGTTATTTTATATTGCTAACATTGTTTTGCATTCTTTCTCATCTTTCACCCCTCCCCAGTACATATTTATGTAATTAAGTTAATATCATAAACATGCAACTATTCAACTAATGGCTTAAATAAATGACTACCAGTCTACTAGGAAAATCCTTAGTCAGGGGCAGACCGAAAAATCTGTAACTTGCTTAATACTGATTTGTGTTCATTTTTAACCAAGTACATGATAGATCAGTGTTCAAAACAGTCTCCATACTTTTTTTGGCTTTATTTAACAAAATAATACATAAGGTATGTATGTATGTAAAGCATACAGAATAAATACGGATTGCAGCTTTAAATGTGTTTTTTCAAAAAACACCCATTTAATAAATTAAACGCTGCATAGTTTAATCTTCATCACATGGATATGATATGAGCATGATATGTTTTGTGTTATATTAGGTTATTTATAAAAGTAAAATACCACAGTTAATCTGAGTAGTGTAGTATTCATTATTAATAAGCTTATGTTTGTTCTCTTTTGGTTTGTAGGTGTTGACCCTAATGTAGACTACCCTACTCTCTATCGCTACTTTGTGGAGGTGTGGATTTATTTGGGTCTGGCCTGGCTGTCTCTGTTCTTCAACTGGAAGGTGCGCATGGTGGTGGAGGCTCACAAAGCTCTAAAGAAGCGCCGCAAAATGCGCAAACTTTCTCTGGATGAGTTGAAGTGCATCAAGGAGAGTCACAAGACCCTGCCCCTGCCACCAACTCCCAACGATGTAAACATCTTTAGTTTCCTGTCCAAGAAAAAAGAGGGTTATAATGATCCCATCAAGCAGATAGGTGTTGAGAGAGAAGTTCTTTGTGTCAGCTCCATTACAAATACCAAGTCTAAAGTGCCAAACTGCTCAAAGAGCTGTCGTGATACTCTTTCCAAAACTGGAAATGCCATCCTCAGCCTGGACCGCTCACCCCGGCAGAAGCGGCGCTTCAGCTTCAGTGACCGAGTTACTGTGGCCCTTTCAAAATCCAAGAGCTACCTGCTTGGCCAAGAGGAATGTCTGCTCATGCGTGAGATGCATGAGGAAGGAGAACTAGACACAGGCCTGGATCGAATGTATGAGAATCAGTTGAATAAGGAGGCAGTAGCGGATCTTAAAGATCTTGGACCTGGAGACTGCAGTGGTGGTCTGATCACGTGGGACTCCAAAGGGTACCACACCCTTATGTTTCCCAATGCCAACATCACATTCATTGATGAGGAGAACTTGCTTAACAACAACAACCTGGGGGAAGATGATACTATTCTGAATTTTTTAACCTTAGATGAGAACACTGAATCTGAGACAGATTCCAAAGAGGAACGTGGTTCAGAAACAGAGAGCTCTTTGTTCACCACAGATGAGTCGGACCATGGCCATTCTTATGAGCAGCTGGTGGAAGAGTATTCCAAAGAAGACAACACTGGCTCTTGATTCTGTCTTGTGTTAGGATTGGGTCTTAAACCTTCAGAAAGTTTTTGTTTTCAGTTTCTGGAACCTGAAATGATGTAAATCTATAAAAGAAACAAAGTGTAAACAAGGAGAAGACACTATTCGAAGCCAACTATTCAAGACTTCCAAGATCTACCTGTGAAACTCCTGTGCCAAACCACACAGGTTTTTTTGCAAGATAAAAACTACTAAAATGACCTAATTTTAGTAGTTGTTCATACTGCTAAAAATGTAATTTTTTTAATAAATAATAAATTTATTTATTTTATAAATAAACAAACTGTACCACCAGTTATGTAAACATAATTATAAGCTGACAAATTTAGACTATATTTTTGTGTAAAAAAAATTTAAACGTTTGTCTGTACAAGTACAGAAACACTGGTTGTGGGTCCACAATGAACTGGTTCATAGGAAAGGCAATGTGGATTGGTAATTCCACTGAGGATTATTTTGCATGATTTGTGTGTTTATTCATCATATTGGTGGTTTATATAAAGGAAGAACTCAAGTCCTCATTTGTCAGTTTGCCTTTGTCAAAGTTCAATCCTGTTTGAGCCACTGCAGCATTGTCTTAATAGATGTTAACCCTGCTTTAATTGTTCCTCATTTAACCCAAGCTTATTTTAAAAGTTGGGATTATGTTATGATTTGGATTGCAGATTTGTATTTTATTCCAAATTTTGATACAAGTAATATGTTTTGATGTTACCTGATTGTCCTAGACCTTCAGCTGTAAAATCTCAATATTTAAGCTGTTAAATGATAGATGATGGCTGAATCAGCAGGGATGTTTTTAATCATGTGAAATAACAGGAAATTCAAGCACACGTTTTGGTCTATAGGAGTTGGTTCACAAACAATAATCTTATGTGCCAATTAGAGTAGTAAATTAGTAGTAGTAGTAAAAATTATTAGTAGTAAATTAGATGTACACTTAAAAATATTAAAATATTACAGGAAAAAAAATCTTAATTATGGTTCCTTACTGAGACCTGATAACTGCAACATATTTGGACCATTTGAATAAATGTATGTGCATCATAAATACTTGTCATTGTCTGTGAAGGCTCATATCTCTCAGTGGTCTATGAGAAGGTAATGTATTCAGTAAAATAGTAGTCTTTACGACTGTAGCTAGATCATTATGCTAAAAGCAATATTAACAATTTACAAAACCTAAGCAAAGTTAAATGTCAGCAGTCTCCCAGTAAACAAGCCAACAGGGCATCAACGGTAAGGACCCAAAACTTCAATCATGTAAAAAAGGAGAAAAAAGCCTTGGAAGAAAGGCTCAATCGGGAGGGCCAGTTCCTGTTAAAAATTAATTTTGTGACAAATGTCAGGCACTGAGGAATGTTACAAACAGATGGCAACAGAACGAAAAGGTTACTAAATCACAGCAATAACATCACACTCCTTTGACTAGGCAGGGAACTAAAATGTATAATCTAACTGAGCTGGAGTTTGGTAAGTTTAAGAAGTCCATCATAGTCCCACTGATTTAGGGTGATCCATGTTATGGCTGTAATCTTCTTAAACTGGTATAAGCATGATCAAGTAGTCGACCCAGAAATGGGACCAGTGTCAGGTGGAACTAGAGCCAAGTCAGTCTGTCTCAGGGGTCGCCCCATTTCATCTCATCACCATCTGGTTTGGATAAAGTCTAGATCATTGACGTTCTGTCACCTATGGTCTCTGATGATGTCTTTGGAAGTTGAATTTTGGATTTTTGAAATTCTGGGTATTATGAACTGGCCAGAATTTTTAGATAACAGTGAACATGAAGGACTTTAATAAGACAGGAGCTCGCTCAGATACTGAGGAGCTAAACTATTTAGGCCCTAAATTTTAGGGCCTTGAAGGTAAATCATCAGAATTCACATCATGTTAATTCTAAATGAACTGCATGCCTAGAGAGAATAAGACACCTTGTGGGTCTGTACTACAGTTACTAGAATTTGCATTTCTGTTGGACTTTTGTTGTGACTGGTTTATTTATGAGCCAAGAAAATATGTCAATCTCAGACCAAACTTAAGAGAACAGTGTGTTTGCTATGTAAACATTGGAAAAAAAACTGTTGGTAGTCATCACCATTTGGCTTTGTTCAAGCCATAGCCTTGTATAAGGTTGTTTAATTTGTTGTGCACTAATGTAAATTCTGCTTTTGGAAAATTAATGTAATTTAGTGGCAACGTTTAAAAAGTAACTCCTCCCTTGTTATCAGATCTTAGGAATTCCTGTCAGGTCGTTCATGTTGCAACAACTTCCCTATTAATTCACAAGACAAACATGAGCATTTCACTGTTGTATGTGATGTAGGGTAAAGTGGTAAAATGGCTTTGATACATTTCTGAAGGTGAAGTTTATAAACTTTGTTCACAATGAAAATTGAAAAACAATGAAAAAAATAAAGGGGAATTCCCAATATATTTAAGTTATTCTATGCTGGTGCTATTTTGTTCTGTTCTGGCTCATGTGTAGATTTGCATAATGGTTAATGGGGTGAATAGGCATTTTTCATTGCTTCTATTATATTGATATTTTTGAACCATCATTTCAGGAAGACACTTAAACACTTAAAGATCCTTATTTTATTCGTGAAAACTCCTGAAGGAATTGTGAAATCGACAGTTACTCTGTATTTGTGTCAAATATACTATTATTTAAAGCTTTTAAATTACAGTATGTAATATAATTTGAATGTTTAAATATAAATATTGTAATAAAGTTACATTTTGTTGTAATAAAGTACACATTTCAATGCTGTTTTTTCTCAGCAGTAACGTCACTGAAATATTTCTGTCTTGAAGATAGTCAAAGTCTTTTATATTTTATAGCATCGTAAAGTTATTAACTTTTGTCTGACCCATGTAACTACATCCCAATAACCTCAGGGACCACAGTTGCATAACATGACCCAGGTTTGGTGAAATCCCAATACTTCACTGTTAATTTTGCTGTGAGAGCAAATATTAACTGTGAGAGTAAAATACTGATTTAAAATAGTTTTTTAAAAAGAATTGAATAGGATGGTAAATGTGCTTAAACACATGGGAAACATGCATCCAGAATAGAATACAGAACAATAGTTCTAAATACAGAATAGAATACTCTTTTGATAGTTTGACATGTAAGGTCATAGAAATTTTCGGCTGAATTGTTAAACAGTCTTTCCTTATAAACACGTTACTCAGATGTAAGAGCTCACAAACAGAGTGGTTAAAAGAAATTAACTATTTTCTTTGGAATGATAAATGCTATGACATTGACTAGTATATTCTTGATGCTATGACCTTTTAATGTTTTTATTAGTAGGATGTTATTTATTAAAATTTTACTATTAAAACACAACTTTGTGGTAAACTAAGTATGTTCCACTATCGTGGCTTTTTTTTCAAATAAAAATAATAGATCAGATTGAATCATTGGATTTGCCATTTTTCGAAACGTTTTTTTTCTTTTCTGGTATGCTCTCTTTAAAAAAATGAGTTTCATAAAAGTTGACCATGGCCTTTTGTCTAATGAAATTAATTCAGGCTATAATGTCATGCCAGCAGTTCATCAGACAGTTGGTATCAGATAGGTCTATATGCATTTGATATGAAATAGCAATATTGAGTTCAGCATGTCTCTTGTCAAGTGTAGCTGCATGGCAATGAATTTTGATGCTAACTGATTTTTAAATGAAGAACATTATTTGATAGACTATTTAGTT
The DNA here is from genome assembly GCA_036877525.1 of Chromobotia macracanthus. Lineage (NCBI taxonomy): Eukaryota > Metazoa > Chordata > Actinopteri > Cypriniformes > Botiidae > Chromobotia > Chromobotia macracanthus. The sequence continues at coordinate 123,986 of JAZGTH010000090.1, read as the reverse complement.
TAGTAGACATTTATACTTACAGGCAACACAGTTCATACACACAACTGGGTGTAAAATGTGTGTATTGTATGACTTACTGTGTGTGATGTGTGCAATCTTCACTTTACAGATAATCCAGGAAATTTATCTTACTGCAGTAACAATTTTGTTTAACTCAGCAGTGAATCACTTCTGCCCCGAGCTCTGCATAGATAACATAGACTTTTCATATAAACATTTATTGATAGCATGATTCCAGGAAACAGAAAATATGCTGTTTTGCTATCTCTTTAATTTAAAGTGCTGAGCTAGTGTAAATTCCACTTTCAGATAACAGTACTGGGAAAAGTTGGAGGCTTTAATACATGCACACTGGAAGTGCTGACACAACTAATGGTCATAGCACCATTAAAAATCTCAACCTAGCAGTCAGCAGTAAGGGTAGAAGGGTAGAGTGAGTATATAGTTGTAGTCAGTAATTTCCATTGCATCATGCCATTCGGGCTGATACAGCACCTTTTGCATAGTGGTCTTACCAATACCAAGTTGTATAACCTGTATATGGCTTACCTGATTTTTAGGGCCCAAACACTGTGTGAAGGGCCCTATTGTTTTCCTTTTGAATATTATTTTTTTCAAGGTTTTAGGGACCTTTGGGTCCCTTAACATGCTCAAAAAGTCCTAAAACTTGTCATAGTTGGCCATTAGGGCAGGGCACAGGCTGGCACATGGGCAGGGGGGCTCAAAGGTGCATATATACATACATACATGCACATAACATGCACATGTATCAAACAATATCATGACCCAAACCATTTTTGCACTGACACCCCCTAATTCCACTCAACAGGAAGTCGGGCATTTTGGAGTTTCTGAAAAGCGCATGCTGTGAACTTAGGGAATACTCCCCTAGGAATTTCATGTGATTGTCACCACACTTAGATGGTGAACATCCTGCCAAGACAGTGACAATTCAAAATTGCAAATATATTTTTGATATCTTAAATGGTGTTGCCATGGCGAGGTGGTAAAATTATGGCAAAAAATACAGGAAGTCTTCAATCGCTCAGTGCTATAGACATTAATGTAAAACCTGGCAAATATATTTATTGTGGTGTGCTGATAAGTCACAGTCATAGCACCACCAACTGGAAAACAGAAAATTAAAAAATAGTAACTTACAACTTTAAAATAGTCACTTCAGACTTTCACCAAATTTGCCAAATATTAATGCCAAGACTTTGCAGATCCTAAATTGCGAAGGGATTTTTGATAACAGTGTTGCCATAGTGGGGCAATAAAATAAGGGAGCAAAAAAATGGAAACAACAAATGGCTCATATCTGCTGTGTTGAGTGATTTTCTTCAAATTTGAGCTGTATGTTTGGTCCTAGGGACTGATGACATAGTGGTGGTTATGGCAGAAGGTAGTATTTCACTTTAAATAGTTTAAAATAGTCCTGCTGGATAGCTGGAAACAGTATAATAACCTGTTACTATAAGTATATGGCACTAAAGAATTTGACCCAGACCGCAAACTTGGTGAGGGGACTTACAGGTGTATTTAAATTACACCTATAAGTGTGCCAAATGTCTTCATTTTTCTATATGAATGGCTGTAGGCTGCTGTAGATTACCAGAGAAATGTGTCAGAGCAAGAAAACAGCTGCTGCAGTGGAGAGAATTTGTTATATTATTATATACTAGTCCACAAACAGTGTTTTTTTATATAGCATTTTATTGTTTTAAATCATTTGTTGCATATAGTGCTTATTAATAATACATTACCAAATTAATAACAATATTGTCCGCAAATAATGTCATTATGATTCAAAGGATTCACAGTCTTTTGAGTCATTTGTTACTATACTTGCAATTTGTTTAAAGGGCGCTAGAAAATAATGGAGATATTTTTTCTGATGACATTGCATTAACTACAATTAACAAAGACTAATAAGGCTGAATATTGTTCATTGTTATAATAATAATAATTCATGTTAGCTAATGCATGCATTAATTTTAACAACTACACCCTTATTGTAAAATGCTACAGAAATATAAATGATTGGCAGTTACAGATGATACTGAAGATTTTTCCTCTTAGAATTATTATTTTTGCCCTCTCAGACTGGACTCTAGACTATGTTTTATGAATTAAATCATAGTATAGCTGAACAGACAAATAAAGGTCTCAGGTCAAGGTCTCAAATAGTTCAAACTACACCAAGAGCTCAAGCCTTAACTACCCACCTGAGTTAGTCAGAAAGTTCAATAAAAAAGTTATGCGCCAAGGCTCTGAGAATAACTTCTCTTTTTATTTAGTTGTTTATTTACAAAATGCGGATATCAGCATTGAAATGATTAAGTATAGAAACATTTGATCCAATCAGTGTTGATAGCCACATTTTGCAAAAAAGCAAATTAATGACTGCCCCCTGGTGGATACTTAAAACACAACCAAATTCATCAATTGTTAGGCAAGTGAGAGAGGACAGTTTTCGTCTCTTCTAGGATAGTACTGTACGGTGACCGGAAAAGAAACCATGAGGCCATGACATATTAACTCGTGGAAACGTCATATGTCGTGGCTTGAGCTCACGGAATTCATACGTATTTTATGAGGTCGGCGATTCCTGTAAATTCTTGCGATGTGAAACGTATAACAGCTTATGATTATTAGAAAACAAACGGACAATAAAGTCCCACGTCTAACACCAGCACTGTATAATGTGTTTTATGCCTTGATGTAAGTACATTTGTTTGTGTACGTTTATTTAGTATTTGTTATTAATGTTCCGCAAGTGTTTGCAGTTACCATCGGCGAGTTTTAAACACCGTAGCGGCCGTTATTTGCTGCTAGAGAAACACGCTAATTAGCATTGGCATTGACCATATTATTATACTGTAACACATCTGTGTTTACATTAATAACACGTTATTTCACAACTATATCTTGTCTATTGGCATTGATTAGGTTATTGTTAAGGATGCTCACTTGATTGTGTGTTTATTTTAAATCAGTGTTTATTTTGTTTGATTATTTTGTGTGATTTATAGTTTGATTATCATGTCAATGTGAAAATGGTTCTCAGAATATGGTTGTAATTATGTTTCTTTGTTCCTTTAGATCATAAATACAGATATCATTGCCAAAGAATAGTTGGTGCAGATGACAACCCAAAGACTGTTTTATAAATATGTCCTTGTGAAGAATCTCTTCGCCAATCACTGATTCTCTTACCAGAATCCTGTCCATATTTGACCGCCTCAACCAGCTACCCAGATAGTGTGATGGCACCTGATTTATCATCAAATGCAGCGTATTATTACTTGCCTGTTGCTTCTCAGTGTTTGAAGTATGACTATTTTAGGGGATCTTCTTTAAGTGAATGTTCTTTTTCATTCTGACAGATCCTGATCAGTGTTGCGCACAGAAGAGGCTTTTTTATTTCTGGTGACATATGTTCTCCACACACTGCACAATCTGCAATAGCAACATAAGTATGCAGAAGTATTTAAAGTTATAAAAAACATCATACCACATGAACATATACTTATTTTATATACATATAAAATATATACATATGTTTTTGAACAAAATGCTTTACAATAATTACAAAAATCTGTCTAACCATAGCAAACGTCATTTATTTCCTTGTTATTGCAACATTACTGTGATAATGAATTACAAGGTCATCACACATTTATCACACATTCTGATTGTCCTAATTCTCAGCACCCACAAACGCTTGTTTATGTTTACTGGTCAGCAGTAAACATATGCATTCTATACAGTACATAGAAGGTCACAGCAATGAATACGCTACATGAACACTACATGAAGATTGGACAGGTTAGTCTTCTTCACATCTGACAAAAAGTCTATACTTCTTATCCAGAGCTTTTATGCAGACCATCTCAAAGTTCTTTCTCTTTTCAAACACAATTGTAACCAGTTCCGCTGGAGAACTCTCAATAAACTTACTCATCCAGTTCTGCAATTGTAGAGATTTTATTTAATCTTAATTTTCCATTGAAAGGGCACTGGGAAATTTTAATGTGAAATTTTAAAGTTGTGTTGCGGTACCAATCAACTGCAGACATGGTGTCTCAAAATAATGTTCCTGCATCAAAGAAGAAAAAATGTGTTCAGAAGAGGTTCAAGTATTTAGTGTATACTGATGTTACCAACAAATGCTTCAGACTTGTAGAGCATATGCAGTACATCAATAAGAAATGTTCTTTTGCAATAGTGAATGCTGGCTGTCAACATTTGTCATTAAACACCATAAATTCAAATCCCTATAGTGGTTAAGTGGTTAACTGTTTATTGATTTTGCATCTGCTGAGTCTGAAGTGTTACGCATGAGGGATTATCAAAATGTATGTATTATAAAATTCTATCATATTTATTAACAAGCTGTATATTAATTTTTGCATGCATGCAAACAAATAAAGTAATGCATGTAAAATGTATCAAAACATAAATATATGCTTAAATTTATCAAAGGCAGTGTTACAGTGAAGTACATTTTGGGGGGAGTGTTTGTTGTCTAAAATTGTTCTGTGCTTTCTTTGACTTCTGTTGTGATCTCTGTAGTACTGGAGAAAAGAAAATCAATGCCAGATTATGTCATGAGAGGTGATGTCATCTTGGGAAACGAGTGCCATGACTGACAGAACGGATTTGGTGATCACAGTTACAATCACAGTTACAACCTTTTCTTTCAAAAGCTATGGACTTCAGAAGCACTGATTTAGCAGTGTATCTTCAAAAGAGTTGCTTTTAAAGTTGCTTTGCAACCACTGAAATGAAAACCTACAAAAAATGCATTAATAAACTGTAGTGTGGCAATTTATAGAACATTTGATCTTTATTCTTAGTTTTCACTTCAATTGCTATTTGTATTAAGTACTGTAGTTTGAAAACTAGTGATTAGAGAGTGTGAAGTCATGATTCCATTTTTTTATTTTTTGAGATGTTTATTTTTTAAACAGCATTCTAGAAATTTATTTAAAATATTTTCACACTTGTACTACATCAATGCAGTTTCTCACTTTTGTTGTTAATACAATTCTTGTACTAATTGTTAATTTTATACATGCCCTCAATAGCTCACCTCAGGAAACCTCTGTAATAAACTGCTGCCCCTCAGATACAGTTCTAGGCACTGAGAGCATTTTTTCCAGATGTTGGATTCTCTCTTCAGTCTGCAGTAACAAGTTTTAAAAAAGGAAAAAAATAGTTTACATTCCTCATGTCTAAAACATTACTTTGAATAAAGAATCCGAAGGTATCTGACTGACTTTGCAACATCCACAATTTTTTTTTATAAAAACAGAAACATTGTATGTAGATCCTATATGTAGCTCTACATATGTTTTAATAAAAATATAGTTTTACAGTACAACATAACCTCGGTTTATTTAACTGGTCAGTGTAGCACCCACGAATAGCGACCCACGTTGTTATTGCTTTGCAGATTGTGCAGTGCCTGGAGAAATGTATGTCACCAGAAAATAAAACAGCCTCTTCTGTGCGCAACACTGATCAGGGTCTGTCAGAATTAAAAAGTAAAGGACATGACAATGAAGATCCCCAAAATAATCATACTTCAAACACTGAGAAGTAACAGGCAACATCATTAATAATACGCTGCATTTGATAATTTTGATGCAACCTAATCAATGCAAATAGACAATATATTTGTTGTGTAATGACGCGTTATTAATGTAAACATACGTATGATACAGTATAATAATTCGACGAATGCCAATGCTAATTAGCGTGTTTCTCTCGTGGCAAATTACTGTCTCTACGTCGCTCAGAACTCGCCGATGGTAACTGCAAACAATCGCGGAACATCAATAACATATACTAAATAAACATACACATACAAATGTACTTACATCAAGGCATAAAACGTATTATATAGAGCATAAACAACCGTGCAGAGATGAGCGTTCACCAAATTGTCTACCTGTGTGCAACAACTTTAGTTCCTAGGACAGCCTTTCGTACAATCTAACTATGCAGCACTCATAAACGTCGCCTTTAGGGATGGATAGATAGATAGATAGATAGATAGATAGATAGATAGATAGATAGATAGATAGATAGATAGATAGATAGATAGATAGATAGATAGATAGAATACATGCAAAACTAACCTCTTACATATATAAAAATCTCTTAAAAATCCAAAGATCGTGCTAATCCATGTCTCTTCTGTAACGAATGAAGCCCCTATGATCATCATTCGCCTAATTCGTGACCACCAGAAAAGATGTTGTTATCCCATCATAAGAAGTCGTGGTCACGAGAAAGGATGTGGTTCCCTAATTGTAGGATCTTGAGGGAGCCACTTCACATCACGTGGCCACGACATTAGTATGTCGTTACCTTAGCAAACTTATCACATATTATCACGTTCCCACGAATTAATATATCGTGTCCACGATAAAAATAAGTGAACCGAGAAGGTCACTTCCCGGTCACCGTAGTACTGCTGGGTTTCAGGTTAGGGTTAAATTTATGACAATAATTGAAGGCTTCATTGAAATAATGTTTGTGCATGTCTTAAATGTATTGATATAGCGCTTAACAATGTTGCATGTTTCCATTTTGTGATTTTTTTTCATTATGCAATGGTCAGATCATTTATGGTTTATTGCAAATCCCTTATACCCATGTCTTGTCTTTTTTTTTAATCTTTTTTCTAAGTGCCATGTCCATGTAAGCTGGAATGGCATATGTTGCTTAATATGATTCCATCTATCATCGATCATCTATCATGTTAATTAACTAAATGTTGTATAGTCTTAGAAGTACATACTGCACACTGAATACATTACCCTCTCATAGACCACTAAGAGAGGTATGACCCTTTGCACATAATGACAGGTATTTTTAATGCATGGTAATTTTATTCAATTGGTCTAAATGTGTTGTAGTTTTCATCAGTTTAGTCAACTTTTTATTTATAACCAACTACAAATCAATTAATACATTTCATAATGAACAATTAAATTTGCAATTTCACCATGTATTCTGTTTTTTGTGTTGTACATGTTGACAATGTGTTTGTTTTTCATTATATGTAAAAACCAAATTTGATTAGGGACTGTACCAAATATGATTAGGGCCTGCTGCATGGAGTGACATCTTACTGATATTATAAAAAGTAAATGTTACCTTTTCCTGTCCTGCATCTTCACACACAGCTGCACCAGATATAACCCACAGTACACATAGTACAATAGGTGGCTATTTGTAGATGTACTGCAAATTTAAGAATATGTATAAATATGTGCTAAACTACTTTGTGTCTGACATTTTATTTCTGCGAGACATTTTACTATTTTATGCAAAATATTAGCTCATTTTGCATTTAGCTCATTTGAAATAGGCAACATATCAAATGTTGAAAGCGAGACATTTTACTTTTGAAATAGTAAAATGTCTCACTTTCACCATTTGATATGTTGTCTATGTTCTAGTGTAAATAAAAAATGGGTATATGAGATTTGCAAATCATTGCAATTTGTTTTTATTTACATTTTACACAGCGTCCCAACTTTTTTTGAATTGGGGTTGTACAAGTTGTCAAATTCAAATCTACAAGCTCTCGAGTTTTGCTACTCTTTACCACTACATTCATCTGCCTGAATTTATAAAATTGATATAAAATTGTAAATATTAAATTCACAATAAATATTAAAAATATTAAATTTATGCATTCCGCTTTTTCCTGTAAATCCAATAGATGGCGGTAAATGACTAAGATGTTGTTCTCCATATTTCTAAAATGATTTTTAAAAAGTATTTGGTTAGTGCATGTGACTTAAGAAGCTCTTAAAATGTACACACATTTTACACAGAAGTCATCTCGGTGACAATACATCATAACAATTGCCAAAGATCTATTAAATGTGTGTTTGCACCACCTACTTTATTATCTTGAATTACACAGTGATTAATGATTATAGAATAGAGAGTTCAAAGGCCAGTGTGCACAACCAACAAAGTGGCAAAACAGTGAATACTTATTTTTCAAAACAAAATGGGCTTCACATTAAACCTTAAAAAACTACAACTGCTGCTCATTCTGAATAATTAATTGAATAGGATTTAAATTACATGTTTTTATTTTATATTATTCTCTATTTGTTTAACATTTTTTCAAGTTTTTTATTTTATTCTGGTCATAAACTTTATCAGTTTTGTCTGACTGGAGATTTCAGTCTATATTGTGTCTTTTACAACTGAGGGTCAAAATAGTTGAGTAATTATAGAGATTTAATCAAAATACTAACAGCAAACTCTGTAAAGTTAGTGAGTATTATACTTTATTGTAAATGTAATATCTAATGTAAAATATTTGTTTTTCTATTTGTAGAAACAGTATTTTCTTTAAGAACTAAAATGTTTTTTTACCCTGTAATTGCTGCACAGACATATTATATTAATAATATTCTATTACACAATATAATATACACAATATAATAGAATATTATATAATAAAATATTAAATCATATTAATATTAGATATATATTAGTAATATTATGTACAACAATATTATCATGTTGTATTATATTTATAATATAATACTATGTAAAATATAATATTGTATTAATAATGAAAACAATATATTAAATTAATATTAATATTTTAACATATATATTACCTCAAATACCTTCTGTTTTTATTACATGTTGAGACATGAGTGCGCCTTTACAGATTTACATTTCACAATCTTTTCCACACAAGCACTAACATTTACTTCAGCTTAATTTAACTTAAGCTGTTCTAAAACCTTTTTGTTTTGGTATAGAAGGTTTAAAGGTTGGATCAAGATTTATACGGTTTGTCCATATCTAGGTATATAATATTTTCATTATACAAGGCTGAAAATGTCAATTATGCGGTCCATCCACAGGTGGAGATCTGGACATAATGCTTTGTCATCCTATAATGTCAGTACACAAGTTTTAGTTTAGTAAACAATTTTATTCCTTGTTTTTATTTATCAATCTATATGGATTGTAAAAAGGAGAATTTTGACATTCTTTCAGGTATAATGTAACTTTCAAAAAACATCACATTGGTGATAAACACTATAAATACTGCTGGATATTTAGGCTATAAGGAAACTTTGTAAGAGCTCTTATCAGCTAATTAACAATTTTCTACTGAATCAGTGCTCACACATGGTGTCAATGAGTACAAATAAGGTGAAAGGGTAGAAAAAGATTATGTGTTCAAGAATGTAAGTCAATGCCAGAAGTGCTGAACCCAGAGTTTGTGTATACAGAAATTGAACTTAACAGAATCAAGCAAATAGATACATACATAGCCCATAGCCATAACTGCTGAACTCAACAAATCATGACAAAAATATTTATAATACACAAAATTGGAAAGTCACTGTGACTTATATACACAGATATATATATATATATATATATATATATATATATATATATATATATATATATATATATATATATATATATATATACACACCCCTAACAAAGATGCTTAACAAAATGTCTTAGAACGTAAATTCTGCAAATTCAGGAGCTACTGCAATAAATGTTAAAAATACAATAAAAAAAGATTAAAAAAAAGAAAAAGATCTAAAAACATCCAATACTAAAAACATCCAATCATGTAGAATAATCATTGTCTTCTTAAGAAATATCTGTGATAAAAAATATTTGGTGTCAACTTTGAAATAATTTAATATTAAACATACTGGGATTCTATGCTGCTGTAAAAACAACTTAAAACACCTATTGAATAATTTAAATTATGCGTTTTAATGTCTAAACCATAATCATTCAAAACATTTCCTACATGATCATAACAATCACATAGAACAGCCATGTAAAGTTATCATGAAACACAAGCCGAGGGTGTCCTCGGGTTATCGTGTCACTGACTCAAGTAATCACACGTCTCGACCAATGGTAATGTAGGCGTGAGTGTATACGCGCGTCTAATTGGTCAGAAATTTCCACCGCCGCACAGACCAAATATAAACGTCCAAAAGAAGCAGTCGAAAGCATGAGTTAACACACAAACAAATGAGGACAAAACTGGAGATTATTTAAAATCCGGAAAACCAGCATATTAAAACTACGTAGTGTTACATTTCAGCATGGTGGACAGTGTTTACCGTACACGTTCTCTCGGTGTAGCAGCAGTCGGTCTTCCTGATCAGTATGCCGACGGAAAGGCAGCAAAAGTGTGGCAGCTGTACATCGGAGACACTAGGAGTAGAACGGAGGAATACAAAAGCTGGATACTGTCCCTGCTCAGAAAACACGGGGTTCAGAGAGTGCTGGATGTAGCCTGCGGCACAGGGTATGACCTGTAAAACAGTCACTCTGTAAACAAAAGCTGTTTCCCCAAAAATGTAGAACGGGTGTAGTAATGTTCACTGTCAAACTTAAGGTCGTGGTGGGATGTTGTGGTATTTGCACCTTGTGTGGAGCCTTAGAAGTGACATTTAAAACTACTGGATCAGGCATTGCGCACACCTTACCTTGGCAAGCATACAGTAGTAGTAACGAAAATACAGTAGTTTTGGTTACCACTGCCTTAAGAAGATAAATAAAACAATTCTACAAAGATTTAAATTTTTTGTTGATGTTCTTATTGTAGAGTCAAATAGACGGATAGGCATTTTTCTTTGTGAATTGCTCCCAGTTGCTTACAACTCAAAAAAATCTAGTTTCATATTAAAGACATGGAGAGTTTAGGCATTTGGACTGTGCACAGTATTTGGCCCCAGGGACAGAGATTAGTCCACTGTTATAGATTGGTTGTTGTGTGGTTTCAGCAGTAACTCCCCTTTTACTAATCTCTGCCATGGAGCAACAAAGGTTGTTGTCAGGTAGAAAATGTTGAAACCATGGTTGTTTGTTTAGTTGTATTTGAGTTTTGTTGCATCATATCTGTCCTGTTTGAGCATACATAGTTTTTTTCTTTTTATTATGTTATGTAAAGTCAACATATTCATTAAAAGAAGATTAAGTATTTGGAGTAATTTTTCAATGTAATGTTGTGGTGCATTACCTTGTATCTACAAAAATGTGACACGTTTGCTGACCAACCCAAAGTTTAAGGAGTCTGTAGGTGGTTAGTACACTTTGGTCTGTATTGTATACAAATTAAACCATTGCTAACCATTTGAGCTGTGTGACACCAACAGAATAATACAACTATACATAGCATGCACTGTGGACTTGTTTTTTGTTACAGCATAAGGGGAGCTTATACCATCTAACCTGCCTAAAAAGCACTGCTAAAAAAAGCACCTACTAGTGGTGCATTTATTACAAACAGTTCTGTCCTGTGTGGTACATGACCCAGTGAAACCCCTGCTCCCAGCCAATGAAACACTGACACACTGACCTGCAGTAATTATATCTTATGCTGCTGTTGGCATTTAACATGGTTTGTATTGGGGAAAAAGATGGATTTGATAGATAATTTCATGGTTGTCAATGCACTATGAGAAACCACTCTTTACCGTGCTCTAATGTTTATGGTATTTTTCAAGGGTGGATTCAATTATGCTGGTGGAGGAGGGATTCAGGGTGGTTAGCGTGGATGCCAGTGACAAAATGCTCAAATATGCTCTTAAAAAGAGATGGGAAAGAAGAAAAGAGCCATCTTTCGATAACTGGGGTATGATTTAAAATTTTTAAGTTTAAATGGAAATATACTGTATAATCTGTGATGTAAGCTATATGTAAAGAAAAAATGCTTCTCTGCTTATTTTTTTACCTTCAGTAATTGAGGAGGCCAACTGGCTTACGTTACCAGATGATGTCCAGAAACCTGGTAAAGGGTTTGATGCTGTTATTTGCCTGGGGAACTCGTTCGCTCATTTGCCAGACTTCAAAGGTTAGGTTTTAGATTTATATGAATTTATCCATTGACATCGTTTTTTTTAACATTTTCCTCATGTTCCATAGGAGATCAAAGTGATCAGAAGCTTGCCTTGCAAAACATAGCCAGCATGGTGAAACCTGGTGGGATCCTGATTATTGATCACCGTAACTATGACTACATCCTTGAGACTGGCCAAGCACCCCAAGGAAAGAATATTTACTATAAGGTTCAATATTTTTAAAATGCAAATATATGAGATTTAGGAGCAAAGAATGCCCAGACCATGCTATTTTGTATCTGTATCCTTTGCCTTTCAGGTATAGGCTGTCTTTTTGTTTTTTAAGATCAGATACCTATCTGCCTATCTGAAGGACTTTATTTTATATATTTTTTTACATTAGCATAACACATTAGCTCTGTTACAGCATAAGTGCCACTAGATTACAACTTTAAATATAGGATACAGGATCTTTATAATTACAGCCTTTTAGAAAGTGTGTGCTAATGGTCTATAGTCTTAGTTTTTGTCACAGGGTAGTTATACCTCTGTCCTACTAATAATCGTTTTGTACATATATTTGGAAAAACAAAACTATATTTTGTATTCCCATATTAAGACTTTAGCACATATGTTCTTGCTAAACTAAAAACTAAAAGATATTGTAAATTTTTTCTTTACATTTATTGATGTACTCATACTTAGTCTTTTTCTTTTTCAGAGTTGTGAAAAATATTAAAAAATAATCTTGGTATAGCTTTTCTAGATTTAAGAAAATGTAGTATATTTAATTGTAATAACTGTTTTAAAGAAGTTTTCATAATGTTACATGTAAAAGTAAAGGATTACCACATTTTATATAGTTAGTCACATACACAATTATTATGCGTTTCAGAGTGACCTGAAACAGGACATCTCTACTTCTGTACTGTGGGTTAATAGCAAACCTCACATGATCACGCTGGATTACACATTAGAACTGCCTCAGCTAGAGGACTTTCTAACTCCACCTGAGACAAGGTACTGTGACCCAAGCTTCTGGTAGGGTTTTTTGGATAGCGGTCGTGGTGGTAAAGCTTGTAAGCATTTGTTATAGAACTTAACAAAATAAGAAAAATGTACACTCAAATTATTGGTATATATACCAATAAACAATTGGTTGCTAGCAGTTAATGTAAATCTAAGTTATTGTCATATTTGCAATGACACATTGCCCACCCAAAACTCTTGGTCAGAATCAAATTGGTGGCCATTATGTGAAACACTAGTTTGATTAACCAGTTTTTCTCAATACCTCACACAAATTTGTTTTTGTGAAACTAGTTATTTCATATAGTGCACATGGTATTTGTATCATGAATTGGTTAATATGTAAAATTAAATTGTTTTCTTTTTGTCTTGTAGTAAATTCCGCCTGTCATACTACCCCCATCGTCTGGAGAATTTTAAGAAAATTTTAAGAGCATCCTTTTTTGAAAAATGTGAGCATGAAGTATATGGTGACTTTAAGCAGTACACCCCAGGGCAAGGAGATGCACCCTGTTATTTCATTCATGTAATTAAAAAGACAGCTTAAAACCACATTTTTTTCTCTTTCAATTTCACTGTTTTTTGCTCGCTTTTGGACTGTTGGTTTTCAGCAGCACAGATATTCAGACACAGGGATGCGTTATTGTAGTTTTCTTGCTTTGAAATACTGTCCCAGTTCTTCATTTCTTTAATTTTCCAAAAGCATTTTCATTTACCCTTCATATTTCACATTCTTTCATTTGTATTTTAGTAGGTTACCCTATGCTGACTAAAACCACTTCCACTGACTTTCAGATTTAAAATTTCTGCTAGATTTGACCTTTTGTCTAAATGTAGAACTATATTACGATGACTTTGTTTCTTCAAAAACTGCACTCTGAAAAGTGTTGAAGATTTTAAAGTCTATTTTACTCAGGGGTTAGACTTTGGAAAACCAAAGAGATCCTTGCATAACTATCTTACTATAGGCCAGTAATACTAAAAAGTTCAATTTGCGTTTTAATGCATGAACATTTTACATTTACAAAATATTGCTAAATTGTTACATTTACATCAGTATTGTTTTTGACAGATTACACAAATTTGTTTATGGTAACTTACTGAAAGAGCATTTAGTTAATATAAGAAAAAAAACGGCAGTCTCAGTATTAGTAAATGTATTTGCTGGCATAGGTGTACCAATAACCATGTAATGAAGTTTAATAAGTTTTTATTAAAAATACATGCCCAATTGATTGTGTTCTTTTCATTGGTAGTAATATGAGTGATACTTTGTAATAACTTAGAAAACATGGTGGCAGCTAGTTTATTATGCTTGCTTTAGAGTAGCTTAAACATCAAGATGCGAACTCCAGTATGTTGTCTGTGTAAACCAAATTTTATATATTATTTATATATAAATATACAGTTATGAAAAGATATAGCCACTAGTTGGATAGAGAGATTACGTATCTGTACATTAGATAAACAATGCTTTAGTGAACTAAAAGTAACAAATTCAAAAGCCCAGTTGTTATTCGTACAGATAAAGAAATATGGTTATAGTATGGGATGCAGTCACAGCTCTGATGCGCTTTATTCACAGACACAATAAATCCTGCAATCAGCTGCTGTAGCCAATAGATTTACAACCCATGCTGTCTATATAGGAAGTAGAATGTATTTTACACGAAGCCGATAAATTTTTCACCAATGGGGGGAAAATTCTTTAAAAAAGGCAACATTATTTTGAAAAAAATGTTACTGTTGATAAGGGAATTTCAGTGTCGGGTAAATGCAAAACAGATGATTTTCAATCCGTTATGATACCCATTTCTCTATAAGAGATGTGTTTTTACAGCCTAGCTATAAATAGCGTGTATGCAGAATAAATACACCACTCTCAGCCTTTATGTGGAGGCTACATTTGAAGCGTTGTGTGGTCATGGTAACAGTAGCCTACAATAAAACAATGCAGGCAGCTTGTTTTCATACAGTGTGCCAATAAATGTGATTTTATTATGGTTTCCATCAGGCAGTTTGTTTTACAGAAATCATATCTTGTGGTCTTTATCCAGAAAAGTAACTGTAATTCAGGGATGTGTTCAAAATTATGCTGACAGCTAAAGCCTACGCAATACATCTGTTGGTAAATTCTTACATTTCATTCTTGCACATTGCACTGAACATTCAGTTTTAGCTAATATCTCAAACATACCAGGACCTTGTTGAAACATCATGTTAAAGTTGTCATGTTAAAGGATGTATTCTGTCATATCAAATGTTCTATAACAACAATAGCCACCCGATAAGGGTGTAATCAAAGTGTAGAAAATTACCAAAATTGGCAAATTGGACTAAACGGATGTTATTAACTCCTTAAATTTGTTTGGATGCTAGTGTATGCATTCTTCTTGGATCTCTAAATTATTTTTCAAAGCCAGAGGATAATGCATACTCATAACATGCTAACTGAGATGAGAATGTTTTTTATGTAGTGCTCCCAATAGAAAATACAAATTATTTCAGTGTAACTATAGGTTTCAGTTTGATCTAACATGGCAGCAGTACAAAAACATGCACGGACTGCCAACAGGACAATTTTATGACACCCTGCACAAGCTTCAAAGGAATTCCATGGGCACCACATGGAATTCCAGTAACACCACATGGCCCAAGACCACTCTCTTTAATTTACAAACTGTCCTAAACTGTAGATATTTGTTTATATTCCCATTGTATGCTGGCTACAAAACTATCTTAACTGTAACTGTAGATAGTTAGGCAAGTTTTGATTGATGTTCTGTTTGTATTCATGCATTAGGATGAATCAAAACTTAACGTTTCAAACTCTGTCATATTTAATATCTAACAGATCCGTCTTCTAATTTCCCATCAGACTATGTTTGTTGTGTAACCATAACATGCATGATAGTCTTTCTACAATAATCTGGATTAATATTTGCAAATGTGCCATCGGCCATAAAACATGCAAATAAGGTGTTGAGTGAGACAAAGAAACTTTTTCCTGTTTAACACCTTTTGGTTATTTTGGTTTCACTGGGCATGACCGATATGAACTTAAAAATGACCGCCAACACCTTAGCCTTATGTCTAGTTATATGTTACATGTTCCCCTGTAGTGTAGTTTAATAAACACCCATATGTATTCACCCTTGACTGTTGCTGCACTTTATGCTCATAAATAAGGTCACCTAAACTGTGTTTGATCTTTCTACATGCTCTAAATTCATGTTAAAGCAGAGAAGCATTGTTTTTAATCTTTCTTAGATTCAATAAGACCGCGTATGCACTTGCTGGATGAATGTAACGCTGATTATTATAATCATTCCTGCTGATCAGGTACTACAAAATATATTTAATGATTAATTATAGGTTTCCATGAACAAAATTTTGTTTTAAGCTTATAATCTGGAGTCCCTAATTATGCTGATCTTTGCTACATGCTAAGAGTGGTAAATCAATGTATTACATTAAGAATTCCCCAAATCATTGATTGATCCAAATCAATATATATATATATATATATATATATATATATATATATATATATATATATATATATATATATATATATATATATATATATATCTTATTTAACACTCACTGTAGCAAAGATCAGCAGAATATATATATATATATATATATATATATATATATATATATATGTTTTCCTTACACAGGGAATGGTGGAGAATATATTAACATTAATTTTAAGTGAACTTATTCATAAACGATTACGTCTGTGGTGAATGCTTTATTTGTGAACAAACCTCAATATTAATCCCTTTAATGACGTGTAGCGAAAATGTGTGTCATCACATTGTGAGGCAGTAAAATGTCACTCCAAGCAGCAGGCCCTAATAATTTTGGTACAGTCCCTAATTATATTTGGCTTAATTCAATTTTATTTATACAGCACTTTTTATAATGTTGCATTGTTTCAAAGCCTTACGTGTAATAAAAACACAGCAAACTAAAAATTATCAAACATGTATAACACAGAATACATGGCATTATTGCAAATTGTTATTGTTTATTATAAGATGTATATTAGTAAAACTGATTAGGGATACCAAGGTTGTAATTGGTTTATGAATATAAAGTTTACTGAACTAATATCTACAACACATTTGGACCATTTGAATAAATGGATGTGCATTAAAAATACCTATTATTGCATACAAAGGCTCATCTCATTGGTCCATGAGAGGGTAATATATTCAGACAGCCTATTTAAACAGTATGTACTTTTAAGACTATACAACATTTAGTCAATTAAGAGCAAGAATAAGAGAATGGGATGGGAGAAAATAGCAAATAATAGTCCTGAGGACTGCAGTTGAATCATTATTCTAAAAGCAATGTAGTGTGTATGTGCTATTAACAGTGTATTTTATGACGTTTCAAAAGTTTATAATTCAAAACAAAATTAGCAGCAGTTTAGTCCTGCAATGATGTCACTTGACATGAATCAGTTTGCTCAGTTTGGGCACTTATCCAAGAACCAGCAAAATATTTGGATGACTAATTTAAAAATTAAAAAAAACAATCGCAGATCATCAGAGATGATCTATAATCAGTCATAGATTAGCATATCAAGTACATTGTTTAGATTTGATAGGGTGTAAACAGCTACTGTGTGTTCACTCCCTGTACAGCCACTAGAGGGAGCAAAACAGGGCTTATAGAACCAGACAAAAGCACCTTTCAGGGTTGAAAAAAGACTTTCAACAGGCTGTATGAAGTTTATATTAATATACTCAACTCTACTAATACACTCAAAGCTTTTATTGAGTTACGCATGCTTTGATGACAGTATAACGTCTTTGATGATAACCACAGACATTTGTCATACAAGTTCTGGCAAAGGAAAGTGTGATGAACATGTTATTTTTGACCTAGTAATATGAGGCACAAACAACATTTAATAATCTCTAAAATTGGAAAATTTATTTCAAACACAAAGGAAAAAAATAATTATGGCACAACTACACACCATATTTTTAACAATGTAACAGATATATGTAGTGATATACAACATGAGACCAGTGTTATCAATTGCACGGCTGTCAATGAAAAGCAATACAGTCTGTGATCATCTTGCATGGGTGTTTTTTTTTACAACAAAAAGAGAGGCAGCTTTCCTTGAAGTATTGCCACTTCTTTTAATGCCTGTTACAGTTTTAATAGTTACAGCTCTTTTTTTTGTTAAATTTATAATCAAACCACCACTCATACTTGATGTTGTGGATCCATAAAGGGCAGGTGGAACAAGGTATCTGTTAAGGTAAGCAGCCCCAGCTGAGGTTTGGCAGAAAAGGGAGCTGTATGGAGTTCATAAAGGTCCTACAGCCCTAAATGTTGTAGGGACCCCATATCTCAAAGACATTAAAAGGTAAAGCTCTTGGCACAGAAGAGGAGTCGAGGGTAGGATGTATGTGGTTTCAGACTAACATGCCCCTTTTAAACTGAGCTAAGTTTGACCAGGCCTCTGACCGAGTCCTCATGCAAGGAGTCCTGGCTCGCAGGCTTGTTAAAGGGCATGGTTTGGCTGTGGCCCATAGGGTTTTCAAACGGCAGCATTCCTGGAGATGGGGTGGCCTCCTTAGGTGTGAGGAAGTGGTGCTGGGCCTGTGATGCTGGATGGTTTAGACATTCTGTATCTGCATTTAGGTCAGACATTGAAGTGGGCAAGGTGGGCTGTCCCAAAGGGTGTAATGAGCAGGGTCCACTTTGAGACGTTCTGCTGTGGAGAGAGGACTCTTCCACCCCGATGGGTTCACTCTGCAAAAGAGGGGCAGCAGCAGCCTGCAAAATAAATTTTGTGCTCTGAATGCACTTATCTTGGTCACACTAAGAGACACAAAGAAAAGGGGAGGGTCATACACCAGGATGGGAGTTATCCAGGGGCAGTAACAAGCAGGAGTACACAATGAGAGGGGATTCAGGAGACACAAGGGTTGCAAGGGTTGAGTGTAAAGAATAAAAAACGTTAGCACCCTCATTTCAACATTTTATTTATATTGTTCCATTTGTACAGTTTCAGCCAATAAGTGAAGCTAACAGGCAGAGCCACTAGAAAGCCCATGTATAGATTATGAACCATTATTTTGCTTTAATAACCATTAAAAGCCGTTTAATACAGAAAACAATTGATCGACTCAATGAAACATTGGCGATCCACAATAGAACATGATAGTGCACAGGCTGTCCAAGAACATAGCAAGGTGTCTCCCTTTCATTTGATATGTTGTCTATTTCATCCTAAATATTAGCTTATTTTGAATTTGATGGCAGCAACACCTGTCAGTTGGGACAGGGGCAAGTTTAACATTGTGTAGCATCCCCTCTTTTTTAACAACAGTACAACGGCAACAGTACAAGGGAGCGGCGTCCATGATTTCCCAAAAGAATTTCACATTTCGACTCGTCTGACCACAGAACAGTTTTCCACTTTCCACCATGATAGGATATTCAAAGTCTTTGCAATTTCCATTAAGGAACATTATTCTGAAATTGTTCCACAATTTGTAGATGCAGTTTTTTGCAGATTGGTGAACCTCTGCCATCTTTACTTCTGAGAGCCTCTCTAAGATGCTCAAACAACAGCAAATATTATGTCGGATAAGCAAATGTATAAATAACATTTGGTTAAATTTGTGGTTACTGGATTAAGTGTTATAAACATACATATTTTTATGAACATATAAAAGTGTTATTTTAATAAAAAATAATGTATAACTGACAAAACGGGACTATAACACTGCTCTAAGAAAGAAGAAAGTAATATGCTCCTTGGATGCCTTAAAGGTTAGTATTTTATGAGCAAAATACCATTTTGGGGTGGACTTATCTTTTAAACATATATAGCATATGTTTTGTAATGCTTCTTTGAAACAGTATGTATTGTGAAAATTTAAATACAAATTAAAATTTCTTGACAAACTCAACTGCAAAATGCAATGCTGTGAACTACAGAAACTGTAGATGTGATAATTGAGACAGAAACAAAACAAAGAACATTGACTTATAAAGCAAATTTGATCTGATATGCATGTCTATTTAATGCAACAATGAAATGTATATACATCATTTTCATTTAGGGGGTTGACTTGGACAATATTTATGTGATTATTTTGTTTAATATGCATATCACAATTAAACTAATTAAACAATTCAACCTTGACACCACTAATTTTAGGCTTATTTAGCGAAATCCAAATCAAAACAACATAACTCAAACAAATATGGTGACATTGATAACTCACTGATTCTTGTATGTCTTGCATGTGACTGGCACATTATAATTATTCCCAGAACCCCTGAGAACTGACGTTATAGGCTGCAGCAGAAAAAAAAATCCATACTAACAGTATGGAGTGTGATGCATTTTACGGCTGGGTGATATAAAATATTGATATCTTAAACAATATTTACTATAAGAAAAACTGAAATATTCAGGATCATAAATACTGTGATAAAATTGAATATTTAAAAATATAATAGCACATAATACTTTGATGACTTTCCATAAGTCAGTTTGCTCAGGCCATTTCAGGGAATAAGTTTAAAACACTGAAACAGATTTGATTGATTCATCACTTAATGTCTCAGTCCTTCTGTAACATTTGACATTTTAAGATTAAGAACAATATATGCTCACCATGTGGCTCTGGGACTGAGTAGAACCATACATTGTGATGACATTATTGGGCAGGGCTGGCTGGAGTGTGTCTGGCATCAAGAAGCCTCTTCTGTCAATAAGACTGCAAATAAACAAACAGAAAAGTGACATCAAATGGTCATCGGTAAGTATTGAGTTGCAGAGCTGGGGCAAATGTATTACTCACATAGATCAATCAAACAATAACACCGACATTGCTGCTCAATGCCACTGCTAGATGTTTTCAAAACTGCTCTTCAATTCAGTTTATTTATATAGTGCTTTTTACAATGTTACATTGCTTCAAAGCAGCTTTACTTATAATGAGAAATAGAACACAGAAAAAAATGTCAAGCATGTTAAACACAGAATACATGGGATTATTGCAAACACTGTGTGAGATATATATAAATTAAACCAATTAGGGATACTAGGTTTATGAAGAAGGGATTGACTTAACCGATAAAAACTTTTAAAAGTTTGTTTTGTGTGTTTCTCAGTGGTCTATCGGTAATGAGGGTAATGTATTCAGACTGCCTACTAAAACAGTATGTGCGTCTGAGACTGTTACATGTAGTCAATTAACAAGAAAGATGATAGTTATCATATTAAGCAAGATATACCATTCCAGTTTACATGGAGATGGCACATAGAAAGATAAAATCTTATGGGACAGGGGTGTAAGGGATTTACCAACAGTACTATACAATACACACAATAAACAAAAATAAAATACATACACAAAATATACCCAATACAAATACTTGAAAATTACACAGTGAAAGAGAATGAATTGTTATGTTCATTGTTGTGAGGTTTGCCATGTTTGTTTGTCATAAGGATACATACACAGCAAATGTTTACATAATTTATATCTTGCCTCCAGCAGCACAGGGGAGTTTGAATACTCAAAACTACTACACTGTCGATCAGCCTAGCAAAGAACGTAAAAACTTTGCTTGAAGTATATTGGGGCCTTAATACCATTTCATTAACATCCATGGCATCCAGGCATGTCATCACAACGTAGAAAATGTCCGTTTTTTTATTTTGAGGAAAATTCCATCCATAATGTATGTCAAACCAAAACACAAACAGAGTGCTACACAGTGTCTAAGCAGAAAAATACCACTGTTACTGGTGTTATTGACTTTCAATAGGCTTTTCTGCTCAGACTTGCATAATACCAAGGTAACACTATATTTGCCAACACCAATCTGGCTTTTACTGTAACGAAGGGAAACTATGGTAATGGTTTGTTGTAGTTAATAAGAAACAGATCAAGGGTGTGTACACATATCCGTAATCACAAAGTGTGTTCTATTGCTTTGTGATTTCATTGCAACTGGACACAGCTGTATCTAAAAATAAAACAGACAATAGATGGTAACCTCCTGCCTATATTATCTTAATGATTTACTGAATCCTGCTCTCATTGTCACAGGTCACTTCTAGTAGTCACTGTTTCTGCACCAGGTGTTAACCAGTAAATTCTAGAAGATCAAGTGACTTGGCTTATCTAAGGACCTAAAAAAGTTAGGCCAACAAATAAAGTTAGCTGAATATTCAGAGTTTGTGTCTCACCTAGGTGGAAGGGGACTGCAGAGAGCTGCACAGCAGTTGGTAAAAATGTTTCCATGGCTATATGGATTGTAATTTTCCTTCCCTCTTTTTGACGACCATGAGCCTTTTATCTGTGGAAGAGAGCAACAAACTTTAAAGATTATTGTACATTGTAGTGAAGTAAAAAGGTACAGCAACCCTGATATAAAGGTGTTATCTGCATAATCTGACCTGCTTAATTGGCCTGAGAGGTTTACAGTGTGGGTGATTATGCATTAAACACTTAACTTACATCTTCATTAGTAGTCTGATTGGATCCAATTAAATAGGTGTGGAAGCCAGAGAGTCCCACAATTGACCACACGGAGAAGAAACACACCACTACCTCCAACACAGTACATGTGCAGTCAAGGTTAAATAGAATTACAAACATGAAATCAATATGTAAATACAAATGCTATGTAATTAATAAATGTACAACTTAATGCAGACTAGAGGTACAGCCTCACATCAGATGTGCTTTAGCAAACCTCCTTACTTTGCTATTGGCTTGGGGGCATATGCAGATGCTTAATGAGTTTCACCACCCAATAAGCCATGAACATATTTTATGTTTATGTCTCATGAAACAAAATGCTTCTCAGAATACCCCTCTCTCATTTTACAATTTCACATTAATGGCAATATCTCTGTAAAGTATGGAGTAATTTATCTAAGAAGCTACCATAAAATATTTTCAAACTTTAATGCTCTTAAAGTTAGTTGTCAGATTCCAGTAAAGCCGCACACTGTATAACTTTTAACTGTGCTTTTCGATTGTTGCTTGTTGCAGGTGACGGTAAGTCACATTCACATGCTGAACTGAAAGGGTACCTAGCAAACAAAAACTCTCTCTAGTTATTAATTTGGTTCCTGATTTGACTTCCTGATTTTGACATTGTTGGGGAAGACACATTTCACAAATTGAAATGTTGAAACTGAAACTTTGCCATTATGACACGCATGCAAAACTGAAGACAATAGGAATAAGCACATGGCAAACGTAACAATAGACCCGATCCAAAACATAAGCAGATATTTAATTTGTTAAGGATATCTGGCAGGACTGTCTTTGAGTGCAATGAGGAAGCCTGTACTGCGAGCACCTGAAAAGCAAAACAAATGTCAAGTTCAACCCTTTGAGGGTGAAAACAAGTTTTAGGTTAGGGTAAGGACATTCACAACAAATGCTAAAAAAAAGAATGGAACAGAATGTGCAGATCTCAAAACGTAACTCTAGAATTACTATTTAACAAAAGATGGATACACTCTGCCATAGATGTCTATGATCAACAGTTTATGCCTTTTCTTTTATTGATGCATATACCTGAGGTATAATAATGCAGTTTTTCCAGTTGTACATATATATTTTTATGTGTCTGAGACAAAACACTAATTTTACCAAAATCTGTCACACGCTGACATGGCAAGAACTTTTGGCAAGTAAAAAAGTAATCTATTTTTGCCTAAACATATTAGGTACAGAGCCATGATTACACTAACATACCAGTGTCTGTAAGCAAGTTTTTTTTATTTGGCAAGATGAGCTAATAATTAAACAAAATTACTGTTTTTATTACTACATTCAGTTTTTTTTCACGAACATTCTCATGCTGGTAAAGACAACAGTGTTATTTAACCACTATAAAATTCCCTAGAAAATACATAGGACAGATTAATTTCAACTATCATGGCAATTCACTCAGTACTAATATCAGTACAAATCTCCCCTTTTTATTAATAATACTGGAAAAATTAGTGTCTGGACAACTCCAGACATTCTTAGCAAAAAATAGCATATATGACAAATTTCAATCAGGATTTAGGCCCCACCATAGCACAGAAACAGCCTTGCTCAGAGTTACAAACGACCTCCTTCTAGCATCTGACCACGGTGAAACCTCTCTTCTTATATTACTGGACCTCAGTGCAGCTTCTGATACAATAGATCATAAAATTCTTCTTGATAGACTGGAAAACTGTGTTGGCATTAGTGGTCAAGCATTAGCCTGGTTTAAATCCTATTTAACCGACCGTTACCACTTTGCCTATGTTAATGAGGAAAAGTCTTGTTACTCGCAGGTCAAATACGGCGTGCCACAGGGTTCAGTTCTTGGTCCTATTGTTTTCTCATTATATATGCTACCACTTGTAGATATTAAGAAATACAACATCAGTTTTTACTGCTACACTGACGATACTCAGCTTTACATTTTCTCAGAACCTGGTAAAATTGTTAAAATCTGTTAGCCTAGAAAAATAATTTTTCTAGGCTAACAGATTGTATTAATGACATCAGAAAATGGATGGCTAACAACTTCCTTCTGCTTAACTCAAATAAGACAGGTTTTGATTGTTGAACCCAACAGCTCTAAACAAGATATGACAGACCACAACATCCTTATTGAAGGTTGCACTATTGTACCAGCTTCCGCAGTTAAGAACCTTGGTGTGATGCTAGATAAGAACCTTTCTTTCAATAGTCACATTTCCAGTATGTGTCGTACTGCATTCCTACACCTTAGAAACATTTCCAAGATACGTCACAAGCTGTCTGTCTCAGATGCTGAGAAGCTTATCCACTCATTTATGATCTCAAGAATTGACTATTGTAATTCATTACTGGGGGGTGTCACGCAAAACAAAGAAATAAGCTTCAGCTGGTCCAAAATGCAGCTGCAAGAATGCTCACTAGATCCAAGAAATACGACCACATAAGCCCAATTCTAGCAACACTGCACTGGCTACCTGTAAAGTATTGCATTAATTTTAAAATACTATTAATTACTTATAAAGCCCTACATGGTCTAGCGTCCTTCGTATATTCGTGAATTACTTTCAGAATACAACCCATTGCGGACACTGCGCTCGCAAAATAGTGGTCTGCAGATCTTTCTCCTACCTAGCACCAAAACTCTGGAATGACCTCCCCAGCAATGTTCGGGACACACTTGAGGAGTTCAAGTCTAAACTAAAGACCCATCTCTTCAGACGAGCATTCATGTAATTCAACTACTGTCACACCTAGGCCGCAACAGCTAGGCTTAACCGGAACCAAGCACACTTTTTACCCACTTTACTACATGGCTTTCACATTCTGTGTAAACGGTCCCTACCCTAATATAAACCCGTTTTGTTTCCCTCTCTCTCCCTCTCCTCCGAGGGACTCAGATTAGATTAGGTCCAGTTCTCTCCCTCTCCTCCGATACAGATTAGTTCCAGTTCGACAAGACAACGCTCACAACAACCTGACTAAGGAGGGGGTGACCACCATGAGAAGTGTGGAAAAATCAACCGCCACCATCACCTATGCTACTGTTAATCTATATTCACATTCTTAGTAAAATAAGTTGGTTTTTTTCCTTTTTCCTCCCTGTAAAGCAGCTTTGAGACAATGCCACATTGTAAAAGCGCAATATAAATAAAGTTGAATTGAATTAATATTACATGACACTGAGCCAACAGCCTTTCAGATTTTTAAATATCATTGTTTTTTCACCTTTTAAAGTGTCTTAAGTGGATAATAATCCTGGTACTGGAAAAGTAGACTGGGACATGAGACTAATAATTTATTTACGAACAAAACATTTAAACTTAAATTTATACTGTTCTTTAATGCACTGATATTTGTAACTTATGAGAAAGTAATGCATTTTTTATTCTAAGAAAATAAGTACCCAAGCAAACAATGTTAAAGAAGAGCAATGGGGGCAGTTCATGTTTACTTCCTGCATAAATATATGGCACTTTCTGATAGGTCAGTTACATGTGACAGCATTGCATAAATGTGTTTTATTTTAAAATGCATTTGGAAGTTGCATAGAGCAAATTGCTGGGACCTGAGTACGCAATTTCGTTCCTTTCATATACCACGTGCTGGGAATGACAATAAACTACTACCACTACTGCAAATTAATTTATGTGAATACTAGTTAAAGCAGGCTATCTTTGCTATTATGAGAAGTGTAAAGATAGTTTCGGTTCATTTTAAAATTGTGGTGGGACGAATTAAGACTATGGCACTACAGTCTAGGTATTTAACAGAAAACACTAATCCTTGAGGTGAGATAATAATGGCCGTCCCATCCTACTCTTTCCTTTACAGTAATAAGACTGAGCACTAGAGACTAAGTCTAGAGGCACTTTTAAAGGTTTGAGACAGCCTACTTACGTATAATGACGTGAGAAATAACGAAGGCAAAGATAAAGATAGTCAGAAACGACAGTGAAAGGATGAACATGTAGAAGAATCTGTAGTTCCTCTTTCCCACACAGTTGCCCACCCAGGGGCAGTGGTGGTCAAATCGCTCTGTGAAAAGACAGAGATTGAGAGATGGTATGAGATGACATCTGTACTGACTGTTGGTGTATTCCCTAAGTAAGCTCTAAAACCAAGCTTTAGAATTAATGCAATGGAAGCGTGGAAGGTGCTTCCTTCTAAACCTAATTTTCCTAAGTATGGTTTGTTATTCATTCTTTAACATCAATTTGTTCTTTAAGCTATTTTAGTCATATTATTTTCAAATCATACTCAATGTTTAGAATTACAATTACCTGGACTTAGCAAAACATAAGCTGAAAGTTAAGAATCAATTTAATAGCAACCACCCAGAATACCCTAGCAACCATACAAAACAAGACCCTGACTACATCACCGAACACGCTAGCATTGTGATGGAAATGTAAGGCATGGCCTAAAAACACTTTTCTTTTAAAAATGTTACAAATGTAGTTTCCATTATGCCATGATGAACAGATTATATTATGATATTCAACATCAATATGCTGAAGTTTTGGGAAAATAATGCAATAAACAGCAATGCAATTTTATTTGCAAGCAATACATAAAAATGTGAAAAAAATATGAAAAATATAAATATACAATATTAAATAAAAAATAGAGATATGAGTAATGCAGAACTGAACTGTAATATAAGAGAGCATTTAATGAAATTGGTTCAGGCAGTAAAATGTTTAAATCTGATGACTATTGGATATTGTGCGAATACCCATTTTCAGCAAACCACAAAACCTACTGTCAGATATAACTAACTGTAAAGAATACTCATAGAATGATCAATCTCTGACTGGATGTTCCTGGCATCCATGCATAAAATTAGAATTGCTGAAATTATACCTATACAAATAAATTAATAATTATAATATAATTATAGTAGTATTTAGCATTACTTCAACAACAAATCAATGACCAACTCACCCACACAGTTATCACAAAGGCTACAGTGAGAGGCACGTGGCGGTCTAAAAATCTTGCAGGTGAAGCAGTACTTGAGTTTCACTCTCTGCCCATTTACAGTGACCTCTTTTGTTCGAGGGGGGAGTCTATATCCCGTGGAGCTACAGCTGTTGGCAGTGTCTGTAATGCAAGAGAAAACAGGAGTTTCATCACAGGAGAGATCTCTTCATAGTCTGTTTAATGGCTGCAAGAGGACCAGATGTTTAATACAGAGTTCCTTTAAAATATGCCCTGCTCTGACCTTAATTTATATAGTGTTTTACACAACGCACGTTCAACAACTTTACAAAAATATTGCAGTATCAATGACAATTTTCATAAGGTCTTACTGAGCAATTCCAATAAAAGCTTGAAAGTAATATTAATAATATTTTAGCCTGAGACAGACCAGACACACAATAACTAGTTATGTTTTGACATCATTGTGGAATGGGTCGTGCACAATGAGTGCTTTGGTGTGCCAAAAAAAACAAACACGAAAACCTTAAGATTGTTCTTATTTGTATTTTAAAAATATTAATGAAATAATGTTTCAAGATCAAGAAATAACTAGGAGATTTTTTTATACATGTTCTCATATTTATATATTTGTTCTAATGTTACTAATGTCTAATGTCTAAAGTTTGAGTGTTGTTCCAACAAACTACTTTCCTCTAGGGGTGTGCGATGTTAAAAAATATAATATAAAAGACAAAAAATAAAAAATATATTTTCTGGAATTTTGCCAATAATATTAATCAGATGACATTTTGCATCGTTTCTACAAAGTGTGTTTGTAATAGTCTTCTCTCTTACTCTCTTACTAGCTTTCTCTTACAACTTGTTGAAAATATTGATATTATTCATGAACTAAATAAATTGAAGGATAAACATTGTGTTCAAGTAAAAGAACTGAGCTGAGCTGTGCAGCATACAAGAACTGACAAACTACAGACCCATTTCAAATATCCCGTTCATGTCTAAAATATTAGAAGAGGTTGTTTCCACACAACTGTGTACCTTTTTACACAGTAACAATATCAGTAACAATATCTTTGAAAAGTTCCAGTCAGGATTTAGACCACATCATAGCACAGAAACTGCCCTGGTCACAAATCATTTGCTTCTAGCTGCAGACAAGTCCTGTTAGATCGACTATAAAATTACGTTGGCATTCAAGGTCAAGCTCTTCAGTGGTTCCGCTTCTACTTGTCTGATCGTAGGACAAGTACGTAGGACATACATGCTTCCCCTCGGTAATATCATTAGAAGTCATGGGATAAATTTCGCTGTTACGAAATTTAAATTTCAGTTACGCTGATGATACTCAACTATATATTACATCAAGACCAGATGATATTCCTACCTTAGCTAAATTATCAGCCTGCCTTAGACATAAAACATTGGATGACTCAGAATTTTCTTTTAAATTCAAATAAGATATATTACTTAATGAACCTTACTTATTTAAACAGAAGCTCTCTGATTACAGTTTCCAATTCGAAGGTTGTAACGCCACTTTATCTAATACTGTTAAAGACCTAGGTGTCATATTAGACAGTAATTTGTCTTTTGATAATGCCTTCTTCCACCTTAGAAACAGCTAAGCTGCGTAGCATTTTATCTACTTCTGATGCAGAAAAGCTGGTCCATGCTTTTATGACCTCCAGACTGGATTATTGTAATGGACTTCTAGGTGGCTGTCCAGCTTCCTTAATAAACAGGCTACAGTTAATCCAAAACGCAGTAGCTAGCGTTCTTACCAGGTCCAAGAAATATGACCATATAACTCAAATTTTGTCAGATCTACACTGGTTACCTGTCAAATTCCATATTTATAAAATTCTACTGCTTACCTACAAAGCCTTAAACAGGTTAGCCCCTTAAATGATCTTCTCTCACGCTACAAGACAATGCTTGCCTTACGCTCTCAAAACTCAGGTCTTCTGGTCATTCCCAGAATTGCAAAGTCCACTAAAGGCAGAGCTTTTTTCGCTAAACTTTGGAATAGCCTGCCCAATGCTGTTCGGGGTTCAGTTACTCTCTCGCAGTTCAAATCTAGTTTAAAGACACATCTATTTAGCCAAGCATTCTCATAATGCTTCTCATCATCATTTGCTTCTCATTCTACCTCAAGTAAATGAAATCTTATGCTCTTAACATTATGAACAGCAGCTACGCTAATTATTCTGTTTTGGTTTTCCATCCCGGGGTTTCAATCCTATAGCTATAGATTACATCTACAGATGGACTCAACATCCAACACATCTACCCAAGCTCCAGTTCCTCCTGAAAATGCCCCTGCTACAGTACAGTCAGGTTCTCATCCTTGTGCCATAAAGCAATAACTACAGTGACACCTGGCCCACCGGGAATATGTAATGGACATTTAGCTTTAGCTAAGGACTGCAGCATTAGCTTCCAGAGGAGAACTGGCCCTCCCTGCTAAGCCTGGTTTCTCTCAATATTGTTTTCTCCATTGAGATATATGTATATATATAGCTTGAGTTTTGGTTCCTTTCCACTGTTGCCCTGTTGGCTTGCTTACTGGGAGAGTATTAGCTTAGAACATTTGCTTTGTACATTGGTATCATCATTGTTTGTTAATTTTATCAATTTTGAATTTTCTTTTCCTAATTTTCTCTCTTTCTTTCTCCTTCATTTTCAATTTCAGTTTTCACTGTTATATATTTTTGGATATTTTGATTTGTACAGCTGCTTTGTAACAGTGTGCCACTGTGAAATATGACATTATGTAATGTGATTCACCAAAAGCAAACTATTGTCAAACTCAGCACAAGGAATAAAGCACGGCTTTACAGCTCAATGTGAGTTATTCTATCTATGATGAGATGACGCTTAATTTCGTGTTGTCAAATTTATCATATTCTGAGGTTCTGTTCTCAACAAATAACTTGCTGAGGTGATTGTTTTAATGACTTTTTAGGTTTGTTGTATTGCTCTTTTCTCTTTGTCAGTATCATATATATATATTTATATATTACACATACACACACTATAACTATATATTGCTATAAATACTTCAATGCCTGCATTTACATTTGTTAGGAGATGCTTAGGCACCCTCTAGCAATCCCGTACAACCAAGCCTGCATAAGGCAAACGTTTGTGGCAGGGCAGAGCATCGATCCAGTCAGTACAGAGGGGTCACATAATGGATGCTAGGGCTGGCCGATTTTGCTGACTTCGAATTTAAGTTAACAATTTTATCTAAATACCTACAATTCATCCTAATCAATTATTACTATTTCCCTTTTGTATAATATTTGTTCCCCCAGAATGATGTAGAATAATTATTTGCATACCAAAACTCGATAATAATCTTTTACAACAGTATTACTAAGATACAGGTATGTATCTAGAGAATGTATTCAAGAGAATAATTCAAAGATTCAGCATGAATTCTATAACTTAAAATTCTTAAATAAAAAGTTAAATGTTTAAATGTTAATTTAATCTAAATGTTATGAATATGGTAATAATGAATCATATAAAGTTTTGTAATGATACATAATTGCGGTTGGCAAATACATTTCATGGCCATTGAAAATAGGTGATGCCCAAAATGGCCGACCATGGATCAGGTATTGTCTGACTCGGCATGAAACAATAGCAGTTTTTCGTATCACTGAACCAGTAGGTGGTGCTGTGATGAAACTGTGCATTCATTCTCTGGTCATGCCTGTGATGATATATCCAAGTTTCCTGTCAGTAGCTTAGTCGGTAGAGCACTGCATTAGCAGCCCAAAAGTTGTGGGTTTGATTCCCACAATCTTGAATGCAGTGTAAATAGCTTTGGATTAAAGTGTCTGCCAAATGCATTAATGTAAAAATGATCATTTTCTCTGGTTTAACTGTTTATAGGAATGTTTAAATAAAATGAACAAGTTTGTTTTATTCTATTAACTACTGACAACATTTTTCCCAAATTCCAAATAAACCTCGTAATTTACAGCATTTATTTGCAGAAAATGAACAACAAAACATGCAGTGTCTTCAAACCTCAGATAATGTGTTGTTTAAAAAAATTGTATAAACTTTGCAATACTACTGTTTTAACTTAGGAGTTCAAAAATCAATAACCCTGTGCGGGGACATAAATAGTATTATAAATTTCCATTCTTTGATTATATGTTACACAACATGAAAGCTTTATGCAAGGCTCATCCACCTCCTTTGTTTCTGTTAAGAAATGATAAACAAGACATGGTGCACCCAGGAACTGGGAAGTATGCCAAATGCTTGAGCAGGCAGAGATATATGTAGTTGTGAATTTTGTGAAGAACGGGTCAGAATGGACCTGGGGTAACAGACTGAGGTGGAACAGTGGCACCGATTCATCAAGTGAAAGTGTGACAGATTGATGTACCGCCGAATCATCAAACCTAGAGGTTCAGACCAGTGACGCAAGTTGTTATTGGCCCGAGTAAGAGAGCCTTCAGAGGTCACAGATTACCAGATTACAAGTACTGCCAACGAGTGAGTACAATCGTAGCTGCTGCTTTAGGAGATCTGTGAAAATGGAAGAGTTGGAGTAGAGGAATCTGATTATTGTAAAGTGCAAAATGTACTATAGAAATGCTTAGAACATCTACAAAACTGTTTAATTTATAGTTTAATAATTTTGGCAATAATGTCCTGGGGGGTGGGGACTCAGCTTTCTCTAGTTAACAATGCATTACTGATAACAGCAAGTGGAAATTCCTGGTGGCAATACATGAATTACACTGTGACTACTTTTAGGAGATTGCATTATATGTAAGAAACTTCCAGGTTCTAAGACATTGATTAATAGTCCCTATACACGGGGAAGCCGTTGCCAAGAGGTACAGGAAACATTTAAACTAGTGGATACTATTGGAAACTAGAATTAAGATGCTTCTTTAAAAGGATGTACTGATCGATTTTGCTATGCTGAGATGATGAGATGCCTCCAAATGCAGCTTATATTATATGGTTGGAAGTAGTCAACAAGACTGGATGTTATTAGTTTCCTGGGACAGGAAAGTAAATAACTGCCTATTGAAATACCACTGAGTGTCTTATGATATACGATAGAGGGGCAAATCCCATATCTATGGCAATGTATGCTATTTATTGGGTCTGTGGTAGTAAGACATTACTGACACATGTCCTGATTGATAGAAAAGAATTATGTGCAAGAGTGACTTTAAAGGAAGGTATTTCTGTTGTCAGATTGGTTACCAAAGGTTAAAGAATAGCACCATAAAAGAATACAGGAAACAGCATGCTATAGTCATTTCTAAAGATCCTACTGTGTTTATAGATGCTATAGCACAACCCAGAGGTATCCCCCTAATTAATTAAAGCTTGTAAGAAATTGCAAGTGGGTTCAAGTTTTTTTAAACAAAAATACTGAATGGATAAATTATCTACATTATAATCAAAAAAGAGACTAATTATACCAACAAGGCTTTACAAGCATTTGGAAGACAATTAAACACTACCAGCAGAATGACCCTCCAAAACAGAATGTTTATTTGGATTATTTACTTGCTGATAAGGGAGGTGTCTGTACAATGATTAATGATACTTGCTGTACCTATATCCCCATGGAAACTGGCCCAGATGTGCCTCTTTGAGAATGGGGTAGTTTGATCTTAATGTTTGTGTCTGTTTTGGTTATACTGCTTCTCTGTCTTTTTGGACCATGCATTTTCTCCTGTATACAGCAGCAGATGAGCAAACTAATGAACGTCAAGCTTAGATCTCTGCATGGTTACAGAAAAAAAACTGGACATAGAAATATACATTGGAAGCATTCTGTTTACACTGTACATTACATCACAATAAGAGTGTCATCGTTTTGCCAAGAGCATGTAGAAGGGAAGAGTATGGATTTGCACCATACAAACTTTTTAAAGAATGTCTTAATAATGATTATGAAAGTTTGCTTGCATTTAACCAGTCTATTTAATCAAATGTTTTATATGATCAAAGGGGGGGAATGTGGGGACAATTTTAATTCTTTTCATGCTGTGTAACATATAAACATAAAAGCTTTATGCAAGGCTGAACTACCTCCCCTGTTTGGAAATAAGCAAGACATGGTGCACACGGGAACTGGGAAGTATGCCAAATGCTTGAGCAGGCAGAGAGATATATGTAGTTGTGATTTCTGTGCGCTCAACTTCTTTCTAGTCTGACACTTGAACAGTATGTTTCCTTAATAAAAACCTCCTCCACCCTCCACCCTGGACTCCTCGTCTCATCATTCATGATCTAACACCTGGTTTTAATCACAGCTTTTATGCATCTTGGCATGCTCTACACTAGTCTTCACATTGCTGTTGGGTGACTTTATGCCACACCTGGTGAAACAATACAAACTTTGTTTGATGGCTTGTAACCATCACATTCCAGAGGTTTTCAGTGGGATTCAGGTCTGGAGATTGGGCTGGCCATGACAGGGTCTTGATCTGGTGACCCTCCATCCAAACCTTGACTGACCTGGCTTGTCAAAGTTTTGCCAAATTCCAGCCTTGCTGAAGCCCCCCCAGATCATCACAGATCCTTCACCAGATTTTACAGTGAGATTTTACAGGCCTGTATGCCTCTCCAGGTTTCCTGGCATTATGAAAAGCTGAAAATTGGACTCATCAGAGAAGATGACCTTACTCCAGTCCAAACCTCACCAGACCGAGAAGTACAACAGATAGCCAATACAAGCATTAAAAGAAAAACAAGTAGTACATATTGTGCAATTACAGATGTTGCAAAAAAGCAGAGGAAAACCCTGTCATAACAGTTAACCCTTTGTGGATATTCAAACTAAACAAAATCAGACTTACTATAATATACTAATATACTTTCGTATCGAAATTGACCATAAGACTAAAAATAAACCAATTTCATTACGTGAGCATAAAGAAAAATATTGGCCTTATTTTAAAGTCACTCAGTCCCTTCAGGATAGGATGTATCTGTCTGCCAAATGGGAGTTAAAGTACACAGGTTGGACAGAAAATCCTCCACATTACATGGGTGTTTGAAGTACCTGGCACCATCTGCACTCTGAGAACTTCCAGGTAGACCACAGCAAAGCCCATTTCCTTTTTTCGGAGATGATTTTAAGCTGCCCCAAAAGCCTGCCTTTTCCTGATGACCACAGCTGGAGAGAACATGTTGCCTATATAGCAGCTTTCCCATAGCATGAGCAGCTTGTAAAACACATAACTTAAAACTTAAACTTTGTCCGGAAAGTTTTAAGATTACAGTGAAAGGTCTCTCACCTGAGACAGGCTGACGTGTCAAGATATGGTCAATGCAGTCTACTTTGATCTGGCCATTTTTACAGTCATTGAATTTTGAATTTTATGAAAAACCTACTTTTGTTTAACTCCTAGGACGTTTGTCCGATTTGCATAAAATTTGGAATGTCAAAGTTTTTTGATTAAATCAACTGTTCTCAAATAATGCGCAAACGAATTTGATGAAGATCATGCAAAAATGGGTGAGGCTGTATCTTCGGAACGCTTAGCACCACCTACTGGTGCTGAGACAGGAAAAATGGCTATTTTGGCTTATAACTTTTGAATGCTTTGTCCTAAAATCATGCTGGTCTCAGTTGATTCCTTGAGGCATGCCGAGTGGTCAAGAGATAATTTATGAAAATGAATAAAATATATGAAATATTCAACATATTGTCATTTCCCATACATCATTCGTTTTGATGGCAGAGTCAAATGCAGAGTCCTACGATACCAAATTTGCCATATTGATACCAAATTTCTGCAGTTTTGCGGTATTTCTCCTGCTCATATACGATACCAAATTTGCCTAAATAAAACCAAGATGGCGGCACGTACACAACGTGAGGCTCAGCATCTCTCCAGTTTCTGCAGTTTTGCGGTTTTCTTCTGCTCATATCGGGTCTATTCGTGCAAAACAGTTGTGCATTAACATCATACACCCGACAGGAGATTCTGGATATAAGTTTGCGCACTTCCGACAGTTTTATCAGCAATCTTCGTCTCGCCCCTGAGATCGCCAAAACAACCGAGGCAGAAGTGCTCGAAGGCGGCGTCGAGACCGTAAACAAAGGAGGGGGAAACGTGGAGGACTGAGAGCTAAGCTAAAGCTAACACCACACCGGCTCTCTCTTCCCAGCATTTTCCTCGCCAATATAAGGTCTATGGTGAACAAAATGGACGAGATTCGACTCCGCATTAGCCACAGCAAGAGGCTTTTGAACTGCAATGTCATGATCTTCACCGAAACATGGCTAAACAGCGGCATACCGGATAACGCTATTGAAATAGCTGGACACCAAACAATCGGAGCAGACAGATCGGCTGATGACACCGGTGTAAGAAATTATAGTCTGCCTCGACCCAACTCCACTCCAAAGTATATATTATCTATGCTCCTTTCTCTATAAAGAGCTTAATTATCATAGAAATAGTTCTGATCTATGTAAATAAAATATCTCTAGAGGAATAATGCCTCACTATAGCGTGGGAATGGTAGTAGGCCTTGGAGAACCATCTGCTGACCAAAAGGGTACATCAAACAATTGATAGGGATTCTGTTTAATCTTATCACCTTAACATTTGGGGTTGCTTACACTTGAAAGTCTACCATTTGTTTGGGAACGGAAGAATATCACTTTCATTGTTGTCCGCAATTTACATTTAAAACGAAAATTCATTTACATGTTGAGCGTGAAGAGGATTGGAATACAGTATAAAATGTTTGAGTTTAAGACGCTCTGGGTTCATTACGACTCCGCTGAATCCGAAGTACTGTTTGTGCTTTGTTACTGCTACGCTGCAATAAAAGATATTTTTCATCAACGATCTTCGACGTCCTCATCACTTTTTCTTACACCGGTAAGACCAGAGGCGGAGGATTGTGCATTTATGTTAACAATGCTTGGTGCACGAACTCTGTTAGTGTTGTCAAACACTGCTCAGCTAACCTAGAGTTTCTCATGGTTAAGTGCAGACCGTTTTATCTGCCACAGGGAGTTTACATCAGTCATTATAACCGCTGCGTACAATCCTCCCGACGTTGATGCCAAGCTTGCAATGAACTTCATGCGGTCATCAGTAAACAACAGACTGCTCACCCGGAGGCTGCATTTATTGTTGCGGGGGATTTTAATCACTCTAACTTAAAGACAGTGCTCCCTTAATTTCATCAGAACGTTTCCTGTCACACCAGAGGCAACAAAACTTTGGACCACGTCTATACAAACATGGCTGAAGCATACACTGTGACCCCCCTCCCCCACCTGGGACAATCAGATCACCTCTCTTTGTTCCTCATCCCTAAATATTCACCCCTCAACAACCGTGTGAAGCCATCAGTGAAGACCATGAAAGTGTGGCCAGCGGGGGCAGACCTCACACTCCAGGACAGGTTTCAAAACACTGACTGGAGTATTTTTGCTTCTCAGGCCACATGTGGCTTTCACACGGACATAAACAGCTATACCTCTTCTGTTTTGGATTACATTAACACCACCATAGACAGTGTTACAACTCAGAAACAGATCACCACATACCCTAATCAGAAGCCATGGATGAACAAGGAGGTGCGCCTCCTGCTGAAGGCATGCAACACAGCCTTCAGATCAGGTGATGCATAGGCCTACAGCACATCCAGGGCAGATCTGAAGAGGGGCATCAAAAAGGCCAAGCACTGCTACAAGCTAAAGATAGAGGATCACTTTTCCAACTCTGACCCTCAACGCATGTGGCAGGGCATCCAGGCCATCAATGACTACAAACCCAGCCATTCCACCCCGACAGACACAAATGCCTCTTTCCTGAACGAGTTCAATGACTTTTATGCTCGCTTTGAGAGAGACAATAAAGGAACTGCCACCAAGCTTACACCTACAAATAATCACCAGTCCATCACACTGACCTCCACAGATGTGTTTACCGCACTGAGCCGGATCAACGCACGCAAGGCTGCTGGACCAGACGGCATCCCTGGACGCGTACTTAGGGCATGTGTGGAGCAGCTCGCTGGGATTTTTACAGACATCTTTAACATGTCCCTCGCTCAAGCAGCTGTGCCAACTTGCTTTAAAACCACCTCCATTGTGCTTGTGCCAAAACACTCAAAACCAACATGTTTGAATGACTACCGGCCTGTAGCACTCACACCCATTATTATGAAGTGCTTTAAACGGCTGGTCCTGGAACACTTTCTACACTGGACCCACTCCAGTTTGCATACCGGAGCACAGAGGATGCAGTCTCCATAGCGTTGCACTCTGTACTCACACACTTGGACAATAAGAACACCTAGGCACGGAAGCTATTTGTCGACTTCAGCTCGGCATTCAATACCGTCATCCCCTCCAAGCTAATCACTAAACTTGGAGATCTGGGCATTAACACCTCACTCTGTAATTGGATTATGGACTTTCTGACCAACAGACCTCACCATGTTAGGTCAGGCCTCAACTGCTCTACCACCATCACGCTCAACACTGGCGTACCACAAGGCTGTGTGCTGAGCCCTTTCCTCTACTTCCTCTTCACCCACGACTGCAGAGCCTTGAATGGATCAAACACCATCATCAGGTTCGCAGACGATACTACGGTGATCGGTCTCATCAGCAACAACGATGAGACGGCCTACAGGGAGGAGGTCCAGCACTTGGCTACATGGTGCACAGAAAATAAACTGCTCCTTAACACCACCAAAACTAAGGAGCTGATTGTAGACTTCAGAAAGGAGAGAGGAGGCACACATGATCCCATCCACATTAACGGGATGGCTGTTGAGCGTGTCTCCTGCTTCAAGTTCCTGGGGACCCATATCTCAGAAGACCTGTCCTGGACCACCAACACCTCCAGCCTGGTCAAGAAGGCCCACCAACGGCTCTTCTTCTTGAGGACACTGAAGAAGAATCAGATGTCCTCAGCCATCCTTGTGAACTTTTACCACTGCACAATAGAGAGCATACTAACCAACTGTGTTACAGTCTGGTATGGAAGCTGCACTGTTGCAGAGCAAAAGGCACTGCAGCGGGTGGTTAAAACTGCCCAACGCATCACAAGGTCTCCACTCCCAGCCATCAAAGACATACAGAGGAAGAACAGTATTCTTAAGGACTCCTCTCACCCCGCCCATAGACTGTTTTCTCTTCTGCCTTCCGGCAGGCGCTTCAGAAGCCTCCGGACTAGAACCAGCAGACTGAGGAATAGCTTTTTTCCCCCAGAGCTGTCTCCGTACTGAACTCTGCCCCTCGCTGATCCCACTGCATCTCCTTTACACCTTCATTCCCCCCATCCTCCTCATACCTCTTTAAATCAAACCTGAACCATTACATTTGTATTTGCACTATTAACTTGTCATCATTGCACATTGTTTCACCATCATTGCACATTGTATTACATTGTAAATATCCCATTTGTAAATATCCCATTTGTAAATATCCCATTTGTAAATTCTGCCTATAGTATAACCATCTGTATATTATCTTCATAGTACGCATCCATCTGTAATTATTACCATAAAAATGCTTTATCTACATTTAAATTATTTAACGCATATCCTGCACTTTACTGCTTATTGTACTTCTGGTTAGACCTAAACTGCATTTCGTTGCATTGTACTTGTACATGTGTAATGACAATAAAGTTTAATCTAATCTAATATTGCACCTTATTTCCTGTCCCCCATATTGAATTTTACTTGAAACCTAGTTTTCCA
Organism: Chromobotia macracanthus; assembly: GCA_036877525.1. Taxonomy (NCBI): domain Eukaryota; kingdom Metazoa; phylum Chordata; class Actinopteri; order Cypriniformes; family Botiidae; genus Chromobotia; species Chromobotia macracanthus. The sequence continues at coordinate 84,853 of JAZGTH010000090.1, read as the reverse complement.
AACTCCTCCCACAAAATTTGTCTGACACCCGACAAAAAGTTAAAGCTTTTTGATTGATCAAACGGTTCACGTGTACAGCATCAATAACTTTGAAGGTGAGCCTGCCAACAGGACTTGATGTCCTGATATATTTGCAAAACTTCAGTGCATCGATACAAAACTTGGTGGAAATCATAACTAGCTCATCGTCTTTACCTCATAGAAATTTGGTGACAGTGCCACCTACTTGTCACAGGTTTTAAGGGCTTTTTCCTGTTTTTTAAACTGATTTTCAAAAATTCACAGATGTTTACAAATATTTCCCTTGGTGCCATTGAAGGGCTTGACCCCGTAATTGCTGTCTGCAGCTTTATTTCTCTTTGTTGTCTGTGTAGTGAGCTGTAAACAAATAAAAAGGCCATAGCACTTTATTGGCTCTGAAGAATGAGAACAGACTTTAATCTCATGTCAACCAGCACAAGAAAGAAAAATCACGTTCCCTACAATCACCAAATAAACATATAAACATTATATAAACATAATGTGTATATGCAGTTTTCATAATACAAAGTAATACATGATAAAATTCTTCAATTTCAGACAGACTTGTTGTTTAAGGTTATAAAACCCTGCTCAGAGACACCCCCACATTGTGATGTCAAATGTGTGCTGTGTGAAATCCAACATGTTTAAAATGTTACAGCTTACCAATGGACACCCAGTAGGGTTTTTCACATTGCGCTTAATCCAGGGTTATCGCCATTCTAAACACCGCTTTTAACCCTGGGTAAAGGAACGTTTATCCCTTGCGATTTAACACTGCTGTTTACCTGTGGTTATGAAATTCTGCTCTGGAGCAAGGTTTACACTGCTTAGGTTAACACGACAAATATGCAAATATGAACATTAGGAATGCACAGTGTGAAACATCAGATCATGAATACCCAGGGTTAACGCTTAACCAGTGTGAAATATGAAACAGATAATCCAGGGTTCCATTTTTATGGGGTTTAAAATGAGCCAGGGTTAACCATTGGAAAGGAAAGCATTATTTTGGTCCACCTAAACCACATTGCAGTTTCACTGAGATTGATAAAATTGAAATGGATCAATGAATCCTGATAAACAAAAGAAAGTTTTCATTTTAATTTGACTAAAAACAAAACAAAATATTAAAACAATTAACAAGTATTAATTATAATACTAAAAGTATTTTTTCTACCAAATGCTTGTACGTAATTTGTAGTATTAAACATTTTGAATTCCACTAAATTCTAAATTATATACACAGTAATTTTCACAATAAATAACTTCCAAAGATGCCTTTTTCCTCTTTTGGAAGGGTGAAGGGTGGAGAACTGACCTATCTGTCTCTCCAGGTTTGCAGCCTCGTCGGGTGTAGCTCTGGGCAGGACCCCAGGGTCACTGAAGCTAGTTTTGAGTAACATTCCCATCACAAAGATGAACAGCATTCCACCAATCACAGGAATCGCTGGAGTAAGTACATGTGCCAGGAAAGGACAACTGCAAAGTGGGGGGGCAGTAAATTAAGGAAAATGCATGTAAACCAACAACTAAAAGCAAATGTCATTGTCATTATTTAAGTCATGAATATTAAAGGATTCTTTCACCAAAATGGTAATTCTGTCATGTCATTGTTACCCCATGACTAAGTAATATTTATTAAGCTATCAACGGATGTCTGCTACAAGATTGTAGACCTGCACAAGACTGGAATGGGCTACATTAACCATCAGCAAGAAGCTTGGTAAACAGGAGACAACTCTTGGTGCGATTGTTCAGAAATGAAAGAAATCTAAACATTTATATAGCGCTTTTTACAATGTTGGATTGTTTTAAAGCAGCTTCAGAAAAACACAGAAAACAGGAAAATTGAAACATACAACACAGAATACCGAATATATGTTATTATTTCAAATGTATTGCTCAAAATAAGATGTATACTAGTATAAATAAATAGGGATACTAAGATTGTAATTGGTATATGAAAATAAAGTTGACTGAACTGAAAACTACAGCACAGTTGGACCATTTAAATAATCCAGACAGCCTACTAAAACAGCATGTACTTTTGAGACTATGCAACATTTAGTCAATTAACATGATAGATGACAGGCATATTAAACAAGACATGATGTTTCACTTGGAGAGAAGATAAAATTTTCAGGAGTATAAAGGATTTGCAATAATACTATAAAATATTTCAACACTGCATAATGAAAGAGAAAGGGAGACAAAGAAATAACAAAACAGTACAGTCTTTAAGACTACAGTTAGTTCATTATATTAAGAACAATATTAACAATTTAAGCCAAGCTAAATGTCAGCAGTCTCCCATAACCATCAGTCACCCTCGGCCTGGAACGCAATGCAAGACTAGCCCCATGGGGTAAGGATAATCATAGGAAAGGTGAGAGATCAGCCCAGAAATACACTGGAGGAGCTTGTTAATGATCTTAAGGCAGCTGCGACCACAGTCAGATAGTTAGATAATTTTTGGCAAACTTCAGACAGGACAATGAAAACTGCTTATTTCACTCACTGAAATACAAATGAATTTAAAACCTTTGCATAACGTGCTTTTTTGTTTTTGGTTGATATTCTGTTTCCATTTACACATTTGGTAGATGCTGGACTTTCAGCGTATTTAAGATGTGCAGTTTATCAGTACATGTGCTTGTGATTCCCCCGGGAATCGAACCCACAACCTTTGCGCTACTAACGCAATGCTCTACCAATTGAGCCACTGAATCTGTTAAAATAAACCCTCCATAAAAATGATTGATCCTTCATTTTTTTATGTAAGTGGGTAAACTTAAAAAATCTGCAAGGGATCAAAATTTCCCTCACAGTATATACAACAGTATCACCAATAAAAAAATTGAAGTACATTTTAGACAACAATTACAAGGTAAACCATGAATGAGAAAGAGTGAATAAGTGAAAAAGAGCAAGCAAGCGAAAGGTAAAAATGACAGTATCTTTAGTCCACATAGCTAGCAGACTTTTGTACCGTGCTGATCAAATGATAATTACCTAGTCTGTAACTCCTGTACACTCATCTCACTGCAGCTCATTATTACATTATTTGGCATGCTGCTGTTTATCTGTCTTTTTTCATTTCACCAGAGAGCAGTGCAAGAATGAAATTGCAGAAAACAAAAACAAATATAGCTTCAAGCAGTGATGACAGGCCCAAGCACTAACAGCACCATGGCCACAGTGAGATTCTTTGAAAACAATGCATGGTGGGCACTTGCATTTAACTAGTGGAGTATTTAGTCCATTTTAAGTGGCACATCCTGCTGCCAGTTACTGGCGCTATTCTTGTAACTCACAACAGCAACATCATTGTGATCAGACATATACACCAAACATATTTCCCAAATTTGATGTAAATCACTCAATGCATGCAGAAGATATTAGACACTTCCTGCTCCATTTTTTGCCATTAATTGATTGCCTCACCATGCTGACACCATGCTGACACCATGCTGACACCATGCTGACACCATGCTGACACCATGCTGACACCATGCTGACACCATGCTGACACCATGCTGACACCATGCTGACACCATGCTGACACCAGCAACACATCAACAAACTGGTCACAATTTAGCATATTCAATATTGTTTCTGTAGTGCATTAGTGAAAAATCACACACAATTTGATATGATTAATCATACGTGTTTTATATATTTTACCTGATGCAGTAGAGTTAGTATTGGCAACAGACTAAATTACTCATTTTTAAAACATTCTAAGACAACTGGACAAAATGATCAGTCGCATTTAAAATCAATGAAGTGCATGGTCGCTCGCTCATAAAAAAGCCTCACTTTTTATAAGACAGACTTAGATCAGACTCTATGATCACCATCTGTATGCATACATTCATACTTTATGCATCAGGGGTGCCCAATATGTTGATCGCGATCTACCGGTCGATCGCAAAGGTAGTGTGGGTAGATTGTGTGGAATTAAAGTAGACGTCGACCCATCATCTGTCCTCACTATGAAATTTGTCACTTGATTGACGTACAGGGCAGCCAGTCTGACATCTGACCTTTTCTGACACATGGGTCTCAACATGCATGCATACAACAGTGCCAAGTGCTGCAAAACTCTAGCAAGTTAGCATGGTAGCCTCCAATTTATTTCTTTTAAACTTATAAAAGGGTATAAAACTGACCACTTCCATACGGAGTGGGAGGTGGACTTTTTTTCACCATGTCATTTTCGAAGTGCATTTGCCTCATCTGCCAGTCTGTCATCGCTATACCAAAGGAGAGAAATGTGGAGCGGCATTTTTAAACTGTTCATAAAAACTACGACACTGACTTCCCTCCAAAAATCGAACTGACTGGCTGATTCTATTTAGTGCAAGTCATCAGAGTAAGGTAATGACAAAATGGTTAATGCAATATGGTTTCATGTAGTTATGCAAGTTACACCAACATATATTGTGCATATAAAGAATGCTCAATATATTCAAAAATAAATATGTGTTTTGTGTTTTTATAGTAGGTAGATCATTTTCACTTGGTCATTTTATAAGTAGCTCACAAGCCAAAAAAGTGTGGGCACCCCTGTTATACATATTATCTGACTTTAACATACTGTATATGTGATGTACCTCAGAAGGTAAATTATTGTTTCAGAAACAAGGTTGTCTCTATCAGGACTTGGCACAACTTTAAAATGTCCATATTTAACAGCTATGGTGAGCTCTGACATAGCCATTGACAAAGTAAGTTTGTCAATGTAAGTAACAAACTGCAAATTAGTTATGAATAGCATGTTTCTGCAAGTATACTTGGCCCCGATGACACATACCAAGTTTTGTAACTATTCGTTATGGAGTTCCATGAATATTGCACTTTAACGATAAAATTCTGAATGGTTGATGCCAAAAATGGCAGACCATGGAACACTGGATATTGACTTGGCACCGAAAACGGTTAGGGGCTATCAACACAAATTTAATAACTTTTACTGTGGGTGTCTCTAAATGGTACATTCCAAATTTAACACAAATCAGACATTTGAGTTCAGAGTTTGAAACAGCAGATTTTTCAAAAAATTCTAAATGGTTGACAACATTTTATAATGCAAAATGACATCATAGGGTGCATTTGAATAGTCATAAGCCAAAGAATCAGAGGAAAAAGAATTTTGTTTCTAGGACTTACGAGTTATGACCACAAACAGTGAAATTTTGAATTATTTGTGGTGCTAGAAGGCTTGAGGTGAAGCCTTGAGTAGACTTTATTTTTTTTTTTTAAGATTCTTTGGGTCATGCCAAGTCCCAAGATACCAAATTTGTCATAGTCAATGCTACTTCCTGTTCGCCATTTTTAATTATAACTGAAAACTTTTTTAACTCTTCCCACAGGAGTCTGAAAACACACACTGCAAAGCCATGAACACACACCCGAAGCAGTGGGCATCACACTGCTGTGCCCAGGGAAAATTTGGGGTTAGGCGCTTTGCTCAAGGGCACTTAAGTTGCCACCTGCCAGCACTCGAATCGAACCAGCAACATTTTGATTACAAGCCCGACTCACCAGTAGGCCACAACTGCCCCAAGTTATGGAATTCATGTTGATTAATCTTTTTCTTCTACCATGTCAACGTATTTGATAGCAAGTATATAAAACAGAAATCAGGCCGCATCTTTACAAAACTTATGTATTATGTTGTAATACATTTTTCTTTTTTTAAATCTCATTATCAGAGATGTCCACAAATATTACCTTTGGTGCTGTTGATGGGCTTGACCCTGTAATTGCTAGTTGCAGCTATACTAAATTATATATATATATATATTTAGTCTATGGCAGCCAACAGAACAATATACAGCAAAGTAATGAAATTTGGCACAGCCAGAGGACTGAAATGTTACCATAGCAAATTTGGAGTGTCTACCTCAAACCGTTTAGCATCACCAACACTTCACAAGTTTCACTCATGTTTATGCTCATAACTTTGACTAACTTTGACTTTAACTCCTCTGACTCCTTGGCTCATGACGATTCAAATGTGCAATGTCATTTTCTGTCATGAAATTTTTTTTAGCAATTTTGAATTTTCTGAAAAACCTACCTTTTTAAACTCCTCCAAGGGCGTTTGTCCGATTTGCATGCAATTAATATTGAGATATAAAAAATTTAAAAACTATTTTTGCTTATAATGTTTAAAACCTTTGGTCTGTAATCATAAAAAGTGGTCTGTTTAGATTCCTTGAGAGGCAGAGTCAAATTATATACGATGTTTCATGGCTGGCCATTTTGAGTTGACCATTTTGAATTTTGTTGTAAAATGCAGTATTTAACAAACACAATTGTGTATTGTCATGAAACATGGGATGTTTTATCACCACAAGTCTGAGGAAACCTGCAAAGTTTGGGACCAGTGTTGTCTAGTGGTCAAAGATATAACAACAATTACAAAAATGTTTATAGCTTGATTGTAATAACATATTGTTACACAAACAAACTTCCTGTCTGACATTTTGAATTACATTGAAAACTACTTTTTCAGACTCCTACAGCATTTGTGCGATTTGCACAAAACTTGATATGTAGCATCTAGAGAATTGATGTCAATTGCCTGAATCATTCTCTCTTATACCATGTTAATGAACTTGATGGCATGCATATGCAATGGGCTTCAGGCTATATTTTTGCCTAATTAACTTTTGTGCATTGACTTTAAATTTTGTAGGGGGTCATTGTCACCTCATAAAATTTTGGTAACAGTGCCACCTACTGGCCAACATTTATAAATCACATTGTGCTGTAATTGGTTTTACCCATGATTTATTTAACAGCTTTTTATAATCTTATTTTTCTCACAAAGGCTTCTCTTAGTGCCGTTGTTGAACTTCAGCTCATAATAGCTGCTTGCATTTATATTTATACCAGAAATCAACGCTTCGCACTTGAAGCTGCAAGCAGCGATGACTGTCCAAGCACTGGTGAAAGTATGTATGGTTATCACATCTCGCATTTAACTCCCAAAAATTGAGGACTATTTTAAAGTCTGTTTTAAATCAGTCTGTTGTAAGTGACACTTCCTGCTGACAGTTGGTGGCCTTATGACTATGACTCACAATAGCCACATTATTGTGATCAGCCCACAACAACAAATATATTTCGCAAGTTTGATGTAAATCACTCAGTTCACACAGAAGACACTTTCTGTTTCCTTTTTCCATATTGATTGCCTTGCCATGGCAACACCTTTCGCAATATCAACATCTGTTTACAATTTAGTATTCTGATCAAGTTTGAAAGGAAACCCAGTAAAGTAAGTTTTGTAAAGATAACTGCATTAGATATTGTAATATATTGCATTTTACAACAAAATTCAAAATGGCCAATGCCAAAAATGGCTGAACAAGGAACACTGGATATCGCTCTACTCGGCATGTCTCTAGGTATCTATTGACACCACCTTCTCAATTTTCATTTTCTCAGCACCAGTAGGTAGCGCTGTGACGAAACTGTGCATGCACTCACAGGTCATACACAAAAGCATTTTATAACTTTTTACCATACCATTCTATGGGCTGCCATAGACTCAAGAGCAGAAGAATACTAAGAACAATATAACTGTAAGCAGCAATTATGAGGTCAAGGCCAAAAAGGAAAATATATGCTGACATATCTAATGGTGAACAGTATCTGAACAGTAAAACACCTTAAACACAATAAACCCTTAAAAAAAACAAGATATGCTAGTGATGACGCATAACAAGTTGGGGCCAATACTCGAAAGTTTTGTGAAGATACAGCCTTAAGTCCTATTGGCGTGATATGAAATTTGAAGCGGTATACAAGAATGGTAAGACGAACCAAAAAGCTTTTAATAACTTTTGTTCTGGGTGTCACTAAATGCTACATACTAAATTTCATGCAAATTTGACAAATGGCCTAGGAGGAGTTTGAAAAAGTATGTTTTTAAAAATTCAAAATGGCAGGAAAATTTAAATGACATAAAATGACATCATGGGGGTATTGCATAAGCCATAGAATCAGAGGGAAAATAATTTAGTTTCTTTCTTATGGTTCAATGCAAGGTCTCAAATATACTGATGCTCTAGAATTCTCAACTGATATGCCTATTATTCCAGTGTAAGTTAAGCAGCCTACAATAAAGCAATATCAAATGATGCTATTAGATTTTATATAAGCATGATATAAAGCCATTCTAATATGAAGTCTAAAAGCATGACTAAGTGTGATATTCCTTTTATACAACCATTCTACCAACAAGATCTATAAAGTCTATGAAGTATGATTTAGACCAGTGGTTCTCAACAGGGGTGGGGTGGGGGGGGGGGGGGGTTGCAAATAGTTTAAGAAAAAACAGAGACAAGGCATTATTTGGGTACTCATAATTTATGCATTTTATTGTGTTTCAAGTAGAATATACATAAATGGAAAAATCCCCTTTTCTCTTCCCCTCTGTTTTTTTTTTCTTTTTTTGTCGATGGGGAATGGCAGAGCTTAGCCTGCCTTTTATCCAGCTGTCAGTGCAGGCAAGTTTCAGAATGTCAGTGACTAGCAGCGGAACGGATTTTGTAAAGTTTATGGATAAGTTCTTCACACATACGAAAAGGAGTTGTCATCAGCTCCTACCCCTACAAAGTGTAAAAAACGAAAGTATGACATCAGCTATCTTCAGTTTGCTTTATGGTGGCTAGGACAGATGCTGAACCACTGCCCCAGTGTGTCATATACACAGATCTGCTGGCAAATGACAGCATGAAGCCATGCAAGCTGAAGCGCCATTTAGAAATGAAACACCCCACACTCCAAGACGAACCCTTAGATTTTTTCAAATTAAAGTTATCTGGCCTTAAACAGCATTAATGCAACAGCAAACACACATCAGTGTGCAACAGGTGTCTAGAAGCATCCTACTACGTCTCCAAACTAGTTGCTAAAGTAGGAAAACCTCACACAATTGCAGAGGTTCTTAATCTTACCTGCTGCCAAAGATATTTGTCAGGTCATGTTTGAAGATAATTTTGCACAGCAGATGTGTGACACCCCCCTTTCTAACAACACCGTTAGCTGCCGCATATCTGACATAGCAAGCAATGTTAAAGAGCAATTGCTAGCTATTATCATGCAAAGCCAGTACTATGCCCTACAGCTTGATGAGACAACTGATGTTGCAGGGCTAGCACAGTTGCTTACCTATGTAAGGTATGTCAAAAATGGTAATATTGAGGAGAACATTCTTTTCTGTTGGTCTCTTCCAGATCACACAACCGCAGAGACATTGTTTGAAGTTCTAAATGGATATATACAGGATGCAGGCATGTCATAGGACAAATGTGTTGGGATTTGCATGGACAGGGCCCATTCAATGACTGGGAGGGTTAGCGGTCTTGTCACTCGTGTCCAGAATTTAGCCCCTTTAGTAAAGGGCTACAACAATTCGGCCGTTATTTCACTGAGAATTTCAGTTTATTTGTTTGGGTCAAAGATCCCTTCAGTTGCCCAGGAAAAGACCTTCCAGCTGACATGGGGGAGCAGTTAGTCGAATTAAAGAGCGACACCAGATTACAATACCTCTACGGTTCTTCCTCTCTCTAATAATCAGTGCTTAAAACTAATGATCTTTCAGTATCACACTGACACAAGACTGCCATTTATTACAATTTAAGACAACGTGGCTGTAAGCGCAGAGTGTAAGTTATTACAAAAGACTAAAATGTAATTAAGTAACAAAACAAGAAGAGTAAATCTCTTGTGCAAGCTTCTTAAGTTTGTACGACAGGACATTTATAAACTTGCAACAATGAAGGAGATCATGATAGAACGAAACCACAAACAGCTGAGTAGAAACATTAACCCTAATGGGGTGCTACATTCATACTAGTAATGCAAGATGTACCGAGAAAAGTACCGCAACATCCTGCTGTTATAACAGTACTATTTTACTTTTAATTTGTACTGAAACTTTAAGAATGACAGCAGTTTAATAAGAGCTGTATTTTCTGTTTTGCGTCACAATAAGTCTGTGTGTGTGCTCACGCAGCGCTCCCTGCAGCTAAGCGTTTCAAACTTTCTTTCCGTTCATATCCGCTGCAGCCTTTTCACTTACATAAGCACAGAGACAAAGCTTTTATAATTCGATAGTAACAACCTAGGAGTGTTTTGATATTAACTTACTCAAATACGAAAAACAGGCCACTCGTGACCAGGATGAGGACAAGCGTCAGGTAGAACACCCCCCTCTGTCTCGCCATCATAATTCTGCCATCACAATAGAATTTATTCTTGCCTGGGAAAACCTGCCACTTCCTCCTTAGGGTCATCCTGTGCCTCGGTGACTCCGTTGGCATTGAGCTGTGGGTGCTGATCAGACTGTACTCGCGCACGTGCTCGGCAAGACCGAGATGCATCAGTCAGTAAATCCTTAAGCTGTAACGGACAAACGAACTTTAAGAGTTGACTATGAAAACAATACAAACTGTCGAAGAAGTTTACATAACACATTTCAGTGTCTGAACTTCAATAATGACAAGGCAGTGCCAGGATAACACTTGTTAGTAACTTTCACCGCTCAATCTTTAATACAGTAGCCCACATTGTAGAGCACAACGGTAAGGAAATGTAAAAGCCAGATGGGTAAGAAACTGATATTTTGGCTAAAAATTATAAAACCATAAACTGAAAGATAAAAAATAATCCTCAACACAACCAAACATATCCAACAAAAATTAACCTTATTGATGGAATGATACTCTTGAAACTCTGTTACAGGTGGTTATGTGATCTACTGAAATCTAATTTAATCCATCTTAAAGACATTCAACAAACTGCCCTTTTGCTGGTCCCATATGCGTTTTCCCAAGCTTACATACACAAAACAGTTACATTTCACACATATTTAGGGAAAAAAATACACATACCTTAAAGAAATAAACAATTTCTGCTTTCCTTGGTCTGATCCGTAAGCGTTATCCCGGTTTACCCGCCGCTGGTAAAACCACGCCGAGCATGTTCTATTTGAAAGATCCCAAAGATCAGTTTCAAATCCTCCTCAGAGATGTGTAAGGATCAGCGTTAGTGCTATCTGCTACCCTGATAAATAAAGCTTAAAATATTCAGGGCCTGATGTAACAGAAAGTCATTGGATTAAAGTTATATATGTGACTGTATAAAGATAGCATTTCCTCCTCCCTACTGCTTGTAGCAAGTGATAAACAATTTGGAGCAACTCTGAGGAGGAAGCGCAATGCATTATGGCCATCGTAGTTCTGCAGCTCTAAGCGGTGCATTATGGGGAATAGCAAGAAACAACTACCTTGTGGTAAAATTGATATCGTACGGAGCCCAGGAAGTCACCTGTAGGGAAAAAAGCAATCCGTGGCGACAGTTTTGCAATTCGTCTCCTCAGTTAATAAACCGCCCTCACGAATTTACAATACGAGCGCTCAGATTTTGTAAACCGTACCTTTGTTTTTTATAATCTGTACCCACAAATTCATAATCCGTCCGTGCGCTTTCGCAATCTCTGCAAAGACCACTGTCGTCCGCCACTCTCAACGAAATTGATAAATTCATTATCAAAGTATTAAAATTAAAAATAATGTCAGCATTGTTCAAAATGTATATTCTATTACTGATACAATCTTTGTCATGAAATACGCTTTGTTTACATAAATATAACACATTGGGCATTCTTGTTTCCATAAAGTTATTTTCAACTTCTGAGGGCTGTTTCTTAAAAATCATGGTCATTTGACGTGGAGACAAAAAACAACTGTAAAACACTCAGAACACTATTCTGTATATAGCACAAGACTTGTTTTTTTGGAGTAAGCCTTCTGTGCATACTTTATACATATATACATACTCAATAATCCTTATAAATCTATTAAACTCAAAGGCTGTGCTATATGCTGTGCTGTTATATACAAAATAATATACTGAGTGTTAAATTAGTTTCATGTCTAGGTCAAACAGCCATTGAGTTTAACAGATTTAGAATTTTACATACATTTTGATGTTTTTAATAAACAAACTAAAAAAATGAAAATTTACACAAACAAAAAATAAATAAATAAATAAATAAAAATACACACACAGAGCCTTGTGTTATGAAAGTTGTATTTTTAACATCATTTCACATTTGGTATGATGTCAAAATGAGAAAGATTAAAATGTTGATTTCTAAATTGATTTCTAGAGGCACCTGCCGCCATAGTCAAATGTTTACCAGGAGCCAAAGCGCCTGACATCAAAGCAAATTTAAACATGCTGGCTAAAGCTCAGGGGTGGAACATGCTCCGGCACCCCAGGACAGACTATTCCAGGGTGGAGATGTTGATGTTTTTATTAAAGACCCTTACTGTTCAAATGTCAGCTTAGAAAGAGACTGAGTACACAGAAATCACAACTACATATATCTCTCTGCCTGCTCAAGCATTTGGCATACTTCCCAGTTCCCAGGTGCACCATATCTTGTTTATCATTTCTTAACAGAAACATAGGAGGTAGTTCAGCCTTGCATAAAACTTTGATTGTTACACAGCATAAAATGAAAAGAATGGAAATTTATAATGCTACTTAAATCATTGGAGAGCCATTTTGCTGGTAGCATCTAATTGTCTTCCCAATGTAAAGCCTTATTGGTATAATTAGTCATTCTTTGTTGATTGTAATGTAGATAATTTATCCACTCAGTATTTTTGTTTGGTGTAACTCATACTAAGATAGACACAAATCCACTTGCAATTTCATTATGAGCTTTAAATTAATTAGGGACACCTCTGGGTTGTCCTATAGCATCTATAAACACAGTACGATCTTTAGGGATGGCAATAGCATGCTGCTTCCTGTGTGCTTTAATGGTGCTATTTTTGGTTTTATTAACCAACCTAACAACAGAAATATCTTCCTTTAAAATCACTCTTGCACATAATCCTTTTTCATCAATCGGGATGTGTCAGTAATGTCTTACTACCACAGACCCAATAAAAGCTGGACACTGCATCTTGCCACTTACGAAAATCAGGGACTTTGTTAGCATACAATCATATATCATATATCATAAGACACCCAGTGGCATTCCCATAGTCAATCATTCTCTCCCCTGTTCCGGGAAACCAATAGCATTCAGTATTATTCACTAATTCCAACCATATAACATCATCTGCAGTTGGAGGGATCTAATCATCTTTAGCATACCAAAATCGATCAGTACATTCTTTAAAATGTGCAGTAAATGCATCAAATTCAGTCGAAGACATATACTCAAGGCATTGTATGCTTGTATATCCCCCTGGCAAAGGACCCACTAGTTTAAATGTTTCCTGTACCTCTTGGTAATGGCTCCCCCATGTATAGAGACTATTAATCAATGTCTTAGAACCTGGAAGTTTCTGACATACAATGCAATCCCCTAAAAGGGCAGTTGTCACTGTGTAATTTATGTATTGCCACCAAGAATTTCCACTTGCTGTTATCAGTAATGGATCATTAACTAGAGAGAGCTGAGTCCCCCCCAGGACATTTAATAGTGCGAAAATTATCACGATAAACACCATTTTGTACTAGTTGGATTTAACTCACATGTATGACTTGTTAATTATATCAATAACATGTATTGGAATGTCCTTTGGGTGATATCGAACTGTTGTTTCTTTCCAGATCAACACTGACCCTACATAAAATAAACAAAGTGAAAATGCCACACTAGGACACACAAACTGATGTTCTGTACAAATGATTTCCCCTATGGTGAATTGCATGGTTAGGTTAGGGATGTCACATGTGAATGGTCATCATGGCAGAAAGCAGTACTTTGATGCCCATGTCGCTAGTTGATGGCTGTCACCTTCACTGAGATGTTTAAACACAGTTGGCATGTGCTCAGGTTCTGTAAAACAAGAGAAAACATAAAACAGGAAAGCAGTGTGCAACAGTAAGTTGATAAGGTTGATGTATCTCCCTTTTACTTATCAGTCTTTAAACTGTGAACTGTCAGCGAGCAAGCTAATGGGGGCAGTAAGTGAGTAGATTTCTTCACTCGAGGGATTGACCCCTCCCTCCCTAAAAGAGGAAGTTCTGTCCCTGAGCTCTTACGCCACCAGGTATGCACCAACAATTGACACAGTATGACAGTGTGAGCCGTGTATCCAATTGGTCTTACCCTGCACTTTAACTGCTGATTATGAGAATTTGGTAAGGTCCTTCCCATTTAGGACCTAAATTTTAACATAAACCATTTGTCCTGGTAAAAAGTCATGAACAGTTATACCGTCAGATTGAGGTTGGCATGCTTTAACATGTTCCCTTGCCTTTTCTACAGCTTGTGACAGCTCTTTACAATACTGTAGTAAATTGTCTGACATAAGGTGTATGTCTGCATGTTTTAAATCAATGTGTCCTGGAGTCTTCATAGGTCGCCCTGTGATAACATCAGAAGGACTCAGCCCTCCTAATCCCTTGTGACCTGAAGCCCTCATACTCATCAACACCACAGGTAACGCTGTAACCCAATCTTTGTGTTCAGCTAGGGCTTTAGCTATTTTCTCTTTTATAGTTTTGTTGGCTCTTTCTACCATTCCTGAACTTTGAGGGTGACCTGGACAATGAAAAGACCATTTAAAGTTTAACATGGTGCACAGCTCAGTGCAGACAGTTCCTGTAAAGTGTGTTCCCTGATCTGAGTCTATATATAATGGTAATCCCCACCTGGGAATTATCTCTTGAGCCAAAATCTTGGCAGTTTGTGTTGCTGTTGCTTTTGAGCAGGGAATATTTAGACTATATATTTAGAAAATTTATCAATGATCACTAACACCTCTGAATAACCCCTACACCTATCCATTGAAATATAATCAAATCACCATTTGTTTAACCCCCCTGTGTCCCAACATATGTTTTTGTGGCATCACCCATGGTAGGGCAGAATCTGGGAATACCACTCTGGTATCTTTAGTCCAAATTCCTTGTTTGTTCAAGTTAGCACCCTCACTCATCCATTCCCAGATTTCTTCCTTACTGGCTGCTTCTTATATCTCTCTAATCGAGGTCAGATTAGTCAGTTTCAACTGATTTATTATTACTGTTTGTTGTGGCTGTGGTTGAGCCAATGCTGTGGCATTGGCTGCTAGATCTGCTCTTTTGTTTCCCTTTTCTTGTGTTGTGTCACCCTTGGTGTGTGCTTTAACCTTGAGAACTGATACCACTGCAAGCAGACTGAGTGCATCTACCAACTCTGTGACTTCCTTCTGGATTAGTATTGGTGTACCTACACTTGTGTTGTATCCCCTAGCCTTCCATATTTGCCCAAAATCATGCACCACCCCAAATGCATATCTGCTGTGTGTGTAAATGTTACATCTCTTACCCTCAGCTACTTTGCAAGCCTCAGTGAGTGCAATTAGTTCTGCCACTTGTGCTGTGGTGTTATCTGGCAGTCTAGCTACTTTTAAACTTGATTTTTAGATCAGAGATCAGGTCTATGATTATTGCATCTTGATGCCATAACTCAGGTTTGTCACATATACATCCCTCATCCTCTTTTCCTCCATCATTTATTCTAGTTATATTTTATATATATCTCACTCTAGTTATATCTTAAATATTTAAGTGATATAATCTATATAAATCTATAAACTATACGTAACCTCTTGCTCACTTTATCATTTAGCCCACTAGACCATTAGCATTTCCTAGCAGCTCCAGAAGTAGGCTTGTACCTACCTATTTACCCTCTTCACCAAACGATTATTGACCAGCTATTCTAAAGCAGGATCTATCCAGTGTGTGTGGCTCTGTGTGTGCAGAGCAGGAGGTGGTGGAGAAGTTTGCCTGGGCCCGTTCACGTCAGTCCCGGTCCACCGTGATGAACATCACCCCAGCCCCGGCGCGATGCAGGCAGCCGATGACTTCCTCACCCATGCTGCAACCGGACTCCGAGATCTCCGTCTCGGTAATAAAACTTTTCCCCCTCTTGTTATCGTAACCTGTACCTCATGCCACATGCATAGCTTAGCTTCTTCCATCAGCGAGGAGGGCTACACATGTGATAAATCTAAGGCTGTAGTAAGGCTGACGGAGAAGGTTGCAGAATTAGAATCACGCATGCGAACACTTCTTGAGACTAGTAAGGGTGTAAATTTAACAGACACTATTTTCGGATGCACCTAGCATAACATTCTATGATCATGGCTCGGTTCCGACAACAGGCCCAATGCGGAAGGAAAAAACCGCGCCACTCTCCCGCTCCTGTTATACTGTCTAACCGGTTCTCCCACTCAGCACCGCACCTGCTGAGACACCGGTATCAGGCGCCCTGGTTATTGGCGATTCTATTTTACGGAATGTGGAAATAGAGGCACCAGCCACCATTGTTGAATGTATACCAGGAGCCAGAGCATCTGACATTAGATCAAAATTGAAAGTGCTGGCCAATGCTAAACGTAAATTCTCTAAGATTATTATTCACGTTGGCACAAATGACATGATACTCCGCCAATCGGAAATCACCAAAGATAACATTAAGGAGGTGTGTGAACTTATATTGAACAAATACTTTGTCAGACAATGTAACATGCTCTGGCCCCTTACCCGCTTACCAGGGTAGTGAGATTTACAGCAGATTACTGTCCCTGCATGGCTGGATGTCTAAGTGGTGCCCGCAGAATAATATAGGCTTTATAAACAATTGGAATTATTTCTGGAGGAGGCCTGACCTGTTAAAGAGAGATGGCCTTCATCCCTCTGCTGCTGTCCTCTCTAGAAATTTGACCAATAGTCTTAAAATGACTAGTATCTGACTATCCAGGGCCCAGGTCAGGAAGAAGAACGATCGTCTTATCCGTCCGCCTGCAAGCCGCCTTGACATGTCACATAGGTCACATAATTCACAGCACATAGAGTTTGTACCCCCTAAATATCAACATATCGAGACTATGTCTGTTCCCCGAACAAACAAACATAAAGCACGCTTTAAATCAAAACACACAAATCTGATTAATATAAAACTAGGAAGTCACAACAGACAGTCTATAGACACTATAGACAGTCACAACAAACAATTGCCTTTTGTCATGGCTACCATTTACACACCACCAGGCCATTATATAGACTTTCTTAAAGAATTTGCAGATTTCCTGTCAGAACTGGTAGTCACCATAGATAGGGCCTTAATCGTTGGTTGTTTTGATGATTCCAGATCTGTCTCAAATGCATCATGTAATAAACAACAATGAAGATCTCGATGTTGTGACAGAAACCTTAAACAAAGCTTTTTCAGGTACCCTAGAAGTTGTCGCACCAATTAGACTAAAGAAGATGATGAAGGAGACAGTGCCAGCACCATGGTATAATAATAATTTATCAGCTCTTAAAAAGGCAGCTAGAAAAATGGAGCATAGATGGAGGAATACAAACTTAGAGGTATGGCGTGATGCATGGAAAGAGAGTGTTCTCAAATACAAACAGTCTCTAAAAACGGCAAAATCTAACCACCTAAGCAAGCTGATCAGAGAAAATCAGAATAATCCGCAATTTCTTGTAAATATTGTTGCAAATTTGACCAAAGACAAAGCGTCAACAGACAAAGATGCTAAACTACTACACAGTAGTAATGATTTTATGAAATTCTTTGCAAATAAAATATAGCAAATTAGAGAAAATATTGAATCTATTCAACCAGCCTTGCCTCTGTCTAATAGCATTGCGTTGCGTACTACAGCACACCTCAAGTATTACTAGACTCATTTACTGCCATTTCATTGGATGAGCCAACCTGTATATTAGATCCCATTCCCACAAAACTATTGAAAGAAGTTTTTCCTGTTGTGTCGGAATCAGTGCTCAATATTATAAATTCCTCATTAGAATTAGGCTATGTTTCAGCAGCCTTTGAAACAGCAGCTATTAGGCCAATCATTCAGAAGCAAAATCTCGACCAGGGAGAGCTGACTAACTTCAGACCAATTTCAAATCTCCCCTTTTTATCAAAAGTACTGGAAAAAGTAGTGTCTGGACAACTCCAGACATTCTTAGCAAAAAATAGCATATATGACTGAATTTTAATCAGGATTTAGGCCCCACCATAGCACAGAAACAGCCTTGCTCAGAGTTACAAATTACCTCCTTCTAGCATCTGACCATGGTGAAACCTCCCTTCTTATATTACTGGACCTCAGTGCAGCTTTTGATACAATAGATCATAACATTCTTCTTGATAGACTGGAAAACTGTGTTGGCATTAGTGGTCAAGCATTAGCCTGGTTTAAATCCTATTTAACTGACCGTTACCACTTTGCCTATGTTAATGAGGAAAAGTCTTGTTACTCACAGGTCAAATACGCCGTGCTACAGGGTTCAGTTCTTGGTGCTATTGTTTCCTCATTGTATATGCTTCCGCTTGGAGATATTATTAAGAAATACGACATCAGTTTTCATTGCTACACTGACAATACTCAGCTTTACATTTCCTCAGAACCTGGCAAAACCCATCGTTTTTCTAGGCTAACAGACTGTATTAACAACATCAAAAAATGGATGGCTAACAACTTCCTTCTGCTTAACTCGAATAAGACACAGGTTTTGATTATTGAACCCAATAGCTCTAAACTAGATATGACAGACCACAACATCCTTATTGAAGGTTGCACTATTGTACCAGCTTCCACAGTTAAGAACCTCTGTGTGATGCTAAATAAGAACCTTTCTTTTGATAGTCACATTTCCAGTATGTGTCGTACTGCATTCCTACACCTTAGAAACATTTCCAAGATACGTCACATGCTGTCTGTCTCAGATGCTGAGAAGCTTATCCACTCATTTATGATCTCAAGAATTGACTATTGTAATTCATTACTGGAGGGGTGTCATGCAAAACAAATAAATAAGCTTCAGCTGGTCCAACATGCAGCTGCTCACTAGATCAAAGAAATACGACCACATAAACCCAATTCTTGTAACACTGCACTGGCTACCTGTTAATTATCGCATTCATTTTAATATACTATTAATTACTTCGCGCCTTCATATATTTGTGCCTTCATATATGCGCCTTCATATATACGTGAATTACTTTCAGAATACAATCCATTGCGGACACTGCGCTCGCAAAATAGTGGTCTGCTAATAATTTCAAGAATATCAAAAACGTCTAAAGGCGGCAGATCTTTCTCCTACCTAGCACCAAAACTCTGGAATGACCTCCCCAGCAATGTTCGGGACTCAGACACACTCGAGGAGTTCAAGCCTAAACTAAAGACCCATCTCTTCAGACAAGCATTCACCTAATTCAACTACTGTAACCGGAACTGAGCACACTTTACTACATGGCTTTCACATTCTGTGTGAACGTCCCCTACGCTAATATAAGCCTGTTTTGTTTCCCTCTCTCTTTTCCTCTCTCTCCCTCTCCTCCGAGGGACTCTGAGCAATACAGATTAGGTCCAGTTCGACGAGACAACGCTCACAACAGCCTGACTAAGGAGGAGGTGACCACCATGGGAACTCTGGAAAAATCAACCACCACCATCACCTATTACACTAATGCTACTGTTAATCTGTATTCATATTCTTAGTAAAATACGTTATTCTGTCTATACCAGCAGTCTGATGTTATAGCTGCTCTCAGTCTCATTTTAACATCGGCATCCTCGCCTAAACATCCTTTATTGTATTATGTCATCAGGCTAACATAATATAAATATAAAATCACCAGACCCAAATTAAAACTAGTTATTACTGTAATTCAATACTTAAATCATAACAGCACTGATTACGACGCTGCAAACATATACAACCTTATATCACAATACTGATTGCGACGCTGTAAATCTATAAGCCCTTACACCAAAGTACTGATTGCAGCTGTAAAGCGTCAGAGGAGAAATGACCCTCCCGGTGAGCCTGGGTTCTCCCAAGGTTTTTTTCTCCACATTCATCATTGGAGTTTGGGTTCCTTGCCACTGTTGCCATGCTGGAGTGCTCACTGGGAGACTGCGGATAATAGATATTTGATACTCCATAGTAGATATCTGACTTTGACATTGATAACTGATATACAATTGTTACTTGTATCATTGTATATATTTCCTTGTTTTTTCCTTTTTACTCCCTGTAAAGCAGCTTTGAGACAATGCCACATTGTAAAAGTGCAATACAAATAAAGTTGAATTGAATTGAATTGAATTTCAATCGGCCCCCCCAGTAGAAATGTAGCTACGTTTTCTACTGATGTTTTGCAGAGTGTGATGTGTGGTTGCTCAAACAATGTACACCATCTTGACCAGCGTGGTAAAGTGACGCGTGTGACTCTTCCTATGGAAAGCATGGCCAAAATTTCATGCTTACAATGATTTATCAAATTGTTGTCCAATATTATGGGTGCAGTATTAATGACAGCCTTAGAGACTGCTTCAAGGGCTCCCACACATGGTATGAAGCCTTTAGCCACACTATCCAGGGCAGAGCTATAATAACCTACAGGTTTAAGTTCTGTGCTCCATTGTTGACAGAGGACATGTAACCTTGTTTTTCTGCTACAAACAAATGATAATCAGCTACTCTCGGGCAGATACGTGTTTCAATTCAAGTTTCAGTTGCTCAAATTGCTGCACTGCAGCATTAGAACTTGGTTATTGTCCTTGGCATGGCCTTTCAGAGCTATCTGTAATTCTGATGTTTTTTTTGCATAATTTTCTACCCATAGGTGACAGAAGTTAAACAATCCCAATACTGATCTGAGTTCATGTATTGTTGTCGGTAACTTTAGATTGTCTAGTGCAGTGGAATGACTTGGCAAGGGGAGTCGGCCTTGAGCAGATATCACTTGTCCCAGGAAAACAACTGAAGGTTTTGCACATTGAGCTTTGTTTCGACTAACTACGTGACCATCAGCATGCAACAAGTTTCCATATCTCTCATGTGTGTATTCTCATCAGTACTACAAATCAAAATGTAATCTACATACTGAATTAAGATTGACTGCCTGTCCCATTTGTCTAATGTTCCTTTTAGGGCCTGATGATAAACTGTGGGACTATTATGAAGCCCTTGTGGTAATCTATTCCATGTATATATTTGCCCATTGCATGTAAAACTAAACCAATCCTGACAGGATTCATGAAGGGGCACTGACCAAAATCCATTGGATATGTCTATTACAGAAAAAATTGTAGCATCAGCGGGTACACAGGAGAAAACAACAGAAGGATCAGCTACCAACGGTTTCATTTTATCAACATACTTGTTCACTTCTCTGTAATTAATTGTCAGCCTCCATTTACCATTTTGGTTTCTTTACAGGCCACATTGGTGAGTTGCTGCTGGAAGGGCAGCCGCTTCCTCTGCTTCTTTTCCGAATGGATACTGGGAAGTACTAGGGGGAACTTTACCAGTGAATCACACAGAACTCATTTTTATAAGGCCAAACTCCCTCTGAGCAGTCAACCAAGCAGGGTGCCCTGGATGCAAAACACTCTCCTCAGTAACTGTGTTTTTCTCAACACCTCATTAGAGGTGCTTGAATCCTCATACAATGTTTGTAAATCCCAATCTTAAAGATAAATATCTTTGCTATCTACTAGAATTAATTTCTTATCTTGGCATCTTAATACTTGCATTTGCACTAACTATGATACCTAATGATTTTAATATGGGAAGTACACAACAAAATAACAATCCTCCTATTGTTATTGATTCCCAAAAACATTCCTAATTTAGCAATCCTTGCTCCCTAATTTACTAATTTTGGATCAAACCACAATTTAATGTTTTTTCCAGCATTGGTTGTGGTTTCCGTTAATTAACAATAAGAATGTGATGATTGATGTTACTCAACCTATTTTCTTCATTCTCCTGCTTAGTTTTTCTATAGTTTTCTTAAGGCTTTCAAGTCTTTGCACTTTATCACCCTGCAATGTTTGAGTCTTTCTTTCCTTCAGCTTTTTCTCCTTCTCTTTCTGATCTTACTTTGGGAACGTTTGTGCAGTGATTCAGATGATATCAAGTGGTGCTTCCTTCCACTTGTGAATAGATAGCTTTATATATTGCAGTTAGCTTCTTCATATAAGATCTAAGTTCCAATTGCAATTGTTCTAATGGGGGTCCTTTGTAGGACTCTGCTGCATGGTTCAGGCATAGGTCGACCAGTAAGCATTTCATGCTGTGTTAAATGCGTGTTTCTGTTAGTTTGCATGCGGGAGCTCATTAGTTCAAGAGGTAAAGCATCAAGCCAATTAATTTTAGTACTTGCACATATCTTGTTGATCTATCTGAATTTATTTCTGATGGGATTATAAATCTGGGAAACACTTCTCTTGTCAAAAATTTAATTACTGTTCCTGCCCCTTCATCTGACAGTGCTTCTATCCAACAGCTAAATCGGTCGATGACCACAAGCATGTATCTCTTTCCCTGTACCTGTTTTATCATATCCACATAATCCATCACCATGTGTTTGAAAGGTCCTTCAGGTACGGTATATGAACTATTGGTGTTGTTATTCCCTTTCTGACATTATACTTGAATGATATACACATATCTCACATGTAGACAAAAATTCCTCTACCATTGCGTCCAAGTATGGAGACCAATACCCAAGTATGGAGACCAATAATCTTCCTTATTACTTCCCCCTTTGCACAATGGTCAAAACCATGTGCATCTAGAATAAGGATGTTTAAGAGTTAGGTTGGTGAAACAATATGTCTTTCATGTGAACGCCAAATGTTTTGGTAATCTTTTGTCACTAAGATCTCTCAATGGGGCTGTTTTTGTAGCATAATTTTCTATCCAATTACTACAGAAGCCAGTCATTTCTAAAAGGTCATCATCTGGCCTACTGTTTGTGACAACAGTGCTTTACTTATGCCTTCTAAGTACGTTGGGGCTATGGCCTTTGTGTCATATAAGATTAATCACCCTAAATATTCAACTTGTGGCCAGTTTGGTTTTAGATACTTTGTGACCTCCTTGGGCTAATTTGTAAGCACTTTAATGGAATCTCTCAAAATTGTATGTAATTCTTGTTAGAGAAATAAAAAATCAATGGATTTATTGTAGGCTCCCATCTGCTTTGTGCAGCTTTTTTTATCATTGGTCTTTAATCCTTTGTTTCCCAATTTTCCCTACATATAAAGATATATGTGGCATAGAATTATTTACATTGAACCATCTCTGTATGAACTAATTTTCTGTTATTTTCATGGCTGCTCCCTGTTTACCTATTATGATGTATTGTGAAATCATTAAAAAAAATTTTGCCCTTTTGTTCCTTCCTGCCATTCATTTTGTATGTCTGCATTTCTCGAGGGATCATACAGGATTGTACAGTGAAATCCTGACTTGGTTATCTGTGCTTCAATGAATTTACCCCATTTATTATTGTCTGTCTCATATCTTCATCTGTCTGTCCTATCCACTACACATTTGCTTTCGGCTCAGAAATCATCATCTGGGTTCCCTTCATGTCTACATACACTCCTTCATACACCAAATCTGTAAACCCAGTTTACACAATACATCACTTCCTAACAGATTAATAGGAGTCTGATTTGATATCAGGATAGGCATGGTTTTTTCACACTTTTTTTGTATCTGTCCCAAGAATCCTACTGCCTTACAAACTTTCCAGACATGGGAGGTGTGAGGCATAATTTGACTTTACACATGTATAAACTGCTCCTGTGGGTATCATCATGTCTATCATGCAATACAGGTTCTTGGTTTGCATTAGCAGTTATAATTGGAAGTTGACTCTCCCCTATATGATTCTCTAGGCATCCCTAGTACTTTTGAGTTGGGCCTCCCCAGGGGTTCACAGGTCCACGAAAAGGTGCCTGCCAACCCGTCCCCCTTTCAACCTCGGGAGCCTGCTATAGATTGATAGAGCAGTCTCTTCTGCTCTGTCCTGGCTGTCCACATCCCCAGCACACTCCTGGAGGAACATTTATAGCTCTGCCTCTCCCTCCCTGTCTCCATGCTTGAGTTTTTCTTTTCCACCCGAGAGGCCCCTGTTG
Source organism: Chromobotia macracanthus (assembly GCA_036877525.1). Lineage (NCBI taxonomy): Eukaryota > Metazoa > Chordata > Actinopteri > Cypriniformes > Botiidae > Chromobotia > Chromobotia macracanthus. Next base: position 60,824 of record JAZGTH010000090.1, on the reverse strand, counting down.
TTGAGCATAAACATTGACTATGGGGCTAGGTGTCTGATTTACGGTTGGAGGGATTGCTGCAGGCAGGGTTGTTTGGACAGTTGGTTGTGAAGCATTTACAGACACCATTACTGTCATTTGGTTAGACTTTTCTTTCTTTACGACTGCTTGAATCTTTTTTCTTATGTTTGGCTGTTAGTTCTTTAAGCTGTAATTGAGTTAGTTTTCTCTGTAGTTCTTTCTCTTGATTTTTGAGCTTTTGTTCATTTTTTCTGTACAGTTCCACTGCATGAAATACATAGTCACAAAACCCTTTGTGTGTGTTGGAGTTCAGACCAACTACATCTTCTAACTTACTCTTTACAGCTTGTGGTGTGGCTTCTATTACAGCATTTCTGAACAATGTAGCCATTAGAGGGTCACCGTCTGGATTCCCTTCAGTCTCTTGCTTCCATCTTTTCAATTGTCTCTGAATATATGTGACTCCTCCAGTGCTTCTTCTGTCTCTCCCTGAACCACATATACTGGTCTTAGTGACTTTTTCTTATTGTCTATCGATCGCACAGCCCACTCAGAATAGTCTTCCTCAGTAGAGGAACTAGAATTCTCAGCATCTAAATCACTCTGTTCCTCACAAAAAGGAGGGACCCACTTTCCTGAAATAGGGTTTATGTCAAAAAACTGAGGATCAACAAACTTAAGATCTGGATACAAGCTTTTGGACTTTTACTATAGCCTCTTGCTTTTCCAAACGTTTGAGCTTTCCATGTACCACTCTCAGTTGCCCTGTTAATGAATCATTAGCCTTTTGCAGCCTATCATTTTGCAGCCTAACCCTATCATGAGCTTCTTTCAATTCTTTCTTTTGTTGCCTGTCCATGATTCCCTTCAATTGTCTGCCTTTCAAAGTCAAAGCATGCACAACCTAATTTGAGGGTTTCTTTTTAATGGTTTCTGTGAAAACTCTCAAAAGTTTATCAACTGTCCAAGCTTTCCCATAATTTTTCCCTATTTCTAACCTCTTTAAAAGCTCCTCCTCATGTTTCTGAATGTTTAAACTGTTTTCTAAATGTTCTAAGCATATCAATAGCACATTTTGCACTTTACAGTAATCAGATTCCTCCACCCCAGACTCTAACTCTTCCATTTTCATAGACCTCTTAAAGCAGCAGCTAACGGATGTACTCACTCACTGGTGGTACTATTAATGAGTATTTATAATAATCTTTGACCTCTGAAGGCTCTCTTACCCGGGCAGAATAGCCAACGTCTCTGGTCTGAACCTCTGATGGTTAGACGATTTGGCGGTACCTCAATCCGTCTCTCTCACTTGACAGATTGATGTCACTGTGCCACCTCAATCCATCAAACCAGGTCCACCCATTCTTCCTCTGCTTTAATCTGCAACTCGAAATGCACCGACTAGCCACTGTGTAGGCATATTAAATTGCAGCAACAGCAATACCATATAGGTACAGGTTTCACACAGGTTTCATCCTGTTCGTGATGCCAAAATGTTAGATCATGAATAAAGAGACAAGGAGTCCAGGGTGGAGATGTTGATGTTTTTATTAAAGACCCTTACTGTGTCAGCTTATAAAGAGACTGAGTACACAGAAATCACAACTACATATATCGCTCTGCCTGCTTAAGCATTTGGCATACTTCCCAGTTGCAGGTGCACCATTTCTTGTTTATCTTTTTTTAACAGAAACATAGGAGGTAGTTCAGCATTGCATAATACATTGATTATGTTACACAGCATAAAAAGAAAAGAATGGAAATTTATAATACTACTTATGTCACCACACACTGACGAGGCATCTTATCATAAGCTGGTGTTCCTTCTATGGGGAAGGTCCACAGAGCTGTGCTATTAGTGTTGTGTTGTCCTTACTGCAAATGGAAAGAAAAAAAGAAACCAGGCTCAACCGGGAGCAGAATTTTGAAGTTTATATGATGCTTGATAGGCAGCCAGTGCAGTGTTGACAAAATCTGGCTAATATATTCATATTTGTTGTCATTTTCATTGAACTCTGGCTGCTGCATTTTGAACCAACTGAACCAACTGACTTTTTGTACTAAACCTGCATGGCAGTTACCCAGTAAGGCATTGCAATAGTCTTCATGTCATGAATGCATGAATTAACTTTTTGGTGTTTGACAGAGAGCAAATGTCATAGTTTTGATATATATATTTTAAGATGAAAAAATGCAGTTTTACAGATATTGGAAATGTGGTTTTCAAAGGACTATTTGAAATAAAATTGCTATTAATTGATTTGTAAAACCAGGTGATTGTGATTTGTGATTTGCCATTGATTTGGTTATTAATGGTTATTAAAACTTCTGTTTTGTTTGAATTTAGTAGTAGAAAGTTGCTAGTTTTGATATCAATTTTACAATGCAAACCTTGTGTAAAAGAAGATTACTAACAGTCTAATTTTACCATCAACTAATTCTGAAACGTTAAAAGTTAATAACGGTGGAAGTACAATGCTTACACCTCACAATGACGAGAGCAACTAAAATCAAAAGACTAGCTTATATATGACTTGTGTCTATTAGCCTTAGAGTAGGCTTATAGTAAAGAACAGTTTTTGTGCTGATATCTTAAAAGCAATATCAACATGACAGGAAAAAAATACATAATCAATAAACAGAGTCCTCTTACATTCTAGAGCTTCAAAACAAGCACAGATGGTAGATCCTTTTTGTATTTAGTGACGTAACTCTGGAACTGTCTTCCTCATGTTGTCCTGGAGGCAGACACAGACACACATTAAAGACCCCTCTCTTTAACCTAGCCGACACACAGACCCATAGTTCTGTCATTTGAATCACATAAGGAATTGTTAGGCTGCATTTATTGGATCAGCCAGAATTGGAAACACTTCCCATAAGACCCAATGTACTTGTTACATAGTGTGTAATGGTAAATAATTTTATATTAGTCTGTCTGTCTTATCCTTCCTCCAAGGTTACTGTAGTCTGCAGGATCCAGTCCATATCCAGACCACATAATGAACCTGGTTCCAGAGATGACCACAGCACAGCTATTACATGGCAATGAAGACCACACTCACAAACTCACGCCTTAGGAACAGATCCGTTTTGAAAACCTTATCGACTAGACAACCGTGGGTACAGATCCTAAAGGGCAGATGGCAAACCAGACAGGACCTCACTACAAACTTGAATAAGCAGTGAGAATATTATGAGGGACTACTTTAATTATATTTCAATCATTTATCTGCCTGCTTATCTGCCTGTTACCTACCCTATCTCATAACTATCCGCAACTTCTACAAGCTGTATTCATCCACTGTCTTGAAGCAGCAGTGTTATATTAATGTGCCAGAGGAGAACTTGCTTTCGCGGTTAAGTCTGGTTTCTCCCAATGTTTTTTCTGCACTTGTACACCACTGGAGTTTTGGTTCAGAACAAAACTGTTGCCCTGTTGGTTTGTTTCTGGAAGACTGCTGACATTTATCTTGGCTTAGGGTTTTGTAAATTGTTAATATTGCTTTTAATATAATGATCTAAGTCTTAAAGACACTGTTTTTTCTTCCAATCGCTTTCATTATCCAATGTTCAGATATTGTTTGGTATTATTGCAAATTCAAAATGAAAAATGTTTCTTCTTTCTAAAGGCCATCTCCATGTAAGCTGGAATGTACAAGCATATCTTGTGTCATATAATACCTGTCATCTATCATGTTAATTGACAAAATATCACTGTCTCAGAAAATCCCTCATAATCCTGAATGTAGTTACCCAAAAGTTTGACCCATATACTCATTTTGCGTTGAGTGCGCCCACAAAAATACAATTATTGTTAGTCTGCTTTGTATACCTGTAGACTAAACCTGAGTAAAAGGTTTCTAACATAAAAATATAAAATAGACTCCTGGGCTGAGAGCAAACATATACTGTTCTGCTGTGAACCAACTGTACATACCTATGACCTACTAATGACCTGTATGCAGGTCAAAAACTCCAATGACTCCAATGTTAACCTTCTATATATACGCAAAGTCCAGGGGCCCAGAAACCATAGTGGTGCCTCAATGGACTACTATGCATACTTAGACGTGACCAGACAGAGCTCTACAACACAAACATATATTGAATGCCTAAACTGAGCGCAAACATATTGTTGTGCATGCAGTTAGTTTCGTGGATGAGTGGGGGAAATGAGGCATGTCAAGATGATCTTTTCCGTAGCGTTTACTTAACTTCTTGAACAAGTTATCTACACAGTTCAGTCACCAACAGTACAAGTGGCATAAACACACAGTTGTTAAAACACACCGCTGAACGGTGCTCTTGCTCTGGCACAGAACAGCAGCTTTTCCGACTGTGCGATGAGCATGCAAGCAACCTCTCTGTACTAAAAACTTCCCATACACACGTCACTTAGCATATACTAAATTAAACAGCTAATAGGAATGAGAACAGAATAAACACAGTAAATAGCCTTAAAGGGACCATGCTCTCTTTACTACACTATCCTCCCCTTTTAGCAGTACTGAGTGCCTTCAGTACAAAGAAAGCAATAATAACCGAACAGTTACCAAAAACTTAGAAACTGTACATAATGAACAGTGTAAGGCAATAGTGAAACACTAACTGTTGTGTCTTGCCAAAAAGTGAGTAAATGCATTTTGTATTTAATATGCTGCTGTAGTCTAATTTATACATTTTGTGTAAAAAACATGAGTTAGGCATTCAAATCGTTGTTAACCATATATGACGCTTTGTATTCTTTAAATGATGATATTAAAAGATACACATTGTTTGTAAACAGTTGGAAACGCTAGATAAGGTGAGTAATTAAAGAGAAAGTAGAGAATATTTGTAAACAAAATACACGTGTATAAAACGTGTAGAACGTTTAGAATGAGTGTGCTGAATCAAGCCACATAGTGATCAGTTAAATCTTTTATTGATCAGAAAAGATGTTAAATGATTTTACAAATAAATAATCAGCTGGCTCGATTTAAACAGACATTATCTTATGTTGTATAGAAACCATAGTTTATTCCTTGAATATTAGTCCGAAATCATGAAGATGAAAGACAGGGCGACATAAACAGAAAACACTTTTTTGGCACTAATGGAACCCCCTAGCCTGATAGCAGTTGGACATATTGGAGAGCTCTCCACCATGTCTTGACCTTGCATCAGCCTTTGAATGATGTTTTCCAGCTCTGTTCTCAATGTCAAACTCGTACTGACACAGCTCTTCCAGCCAGCGAGCAACCAGGTCCCTGATTCGGAACAACCAGGTAAGGCTGCTGTGATCTGTGCGTGGCAGGAAATTCCTTCTACATAGGTAGCATCGAAACTGGCAGGTGTAGAAGACAAAAGCTAGCAACTCTTGTCTCGTTACACAGCATCTCCTCTGAGTTGGGGTGAGGTGGGTGCTGGCATAAGTGATAACTGTCCGATACTGTGATTTGATGCATCTGTGTCCAGGATGTATTTTCCCTCCACTAAAGGATATCCAAGCACAGGTTTAGAAGTTAACTTTTGAGCTGTGTGAAAGCATTCTGGTGCTCCTCAGTCCACAAGAATGTTAGTTCTTTTCTTAGGAGTTCATTAATAGGACTGGCCAGCTCAGAAAATGCTGGAACGAACTTCCTGTAGTAGTTACACATAAAAGTTACACAGAAAAGCCTTAAGCTTATGTACACTCGTGGGGGGGTTCCAAGCTTCCACATCACTAATCAAAGATGGGTTGGGCCGTATACCTTTACCACTGACCACATAGCCCAGGAAAAGCACAAGCTCCATTGCCCTTTGAAAAGTGCTTTGAGCATTACACAATCCGAAGGGCATACGAGTGTATTTATAAAGGCCATAGCGAGTGATAAAGGCCATCTTTGCTCTGTCCATTTCATCAGCTGTAATTTGCCAGTAGCCAGACTGGAGGTCTAGGGTAAAGAAGACACAAGCTCCACCAAGGACATCAAGGCATTCCTCAATTTTGGGAAGAGGATAAGCGTCCTTGGCTGTCAAGCTGCTAAGGCGCCGATAGTCAACACACCAGCAAACAACAGACACATAGCTCTTACTAATTTTCTCCACTTGCTCTTTGAGGAATGCAGTCTTCTGTGAGAGAGCAGCTACTTGGTCTGCAGTAGGGTAGCTCGGACTTTGGACTCTGACCTTTTTTTGTTTAAAACTGCTGGAGAATCAATAAACAGTTCTTCATTATCTGCCCAGGAAATACGTCTGGCTTTGCTCTTTACATCAATATCACGGCCTACAGTGGCTTGATAATTGTGCTCGTGGGCCTCTATCAGTCTCTGAGCCTTCACTAATGAATGGGGATCCTTGTTCATTATTTCATAAGCAACTTTTTGGTTACGAAGTCCCTTGAGGAAGAAGTCCGTAGCAAGTTGGTCATGCAGATTGAGCTCTACGCCAGGGTAGGCCAAGGTGGTTCATTCCCCGTCACTCAAGGACATTATTACTATTACTACTGACCTGCATACACAACAACACCAGTACCCATTTCCCCTCCTATTACTTCCTCACCTGCACCGTTCATCGCTGCCAGTCCTGTGGTCAATCCAGCACCCTACTTTGGCTCAGCGGATGAATGCAGCAGATTCCTCCTCCAATGCTCCCTCGCTCTAGAGATGCAGCCGCAACGCTAGGCTAAAATCTTGTTTATTCTGTCATTGTTAACAGGTCGAGCGCTCCAGTGGGCGGAATTATTGTGGCAGCAGAATGGACTGGTCACTCAATCCCTTAACTCCTTTATTTCACATTTCTGTGGTTTTTGGATGACCAGTAGGAGATGCTTCAATCGGCGAGAAATTAAACCATTTTAACAAGGAAAGAAATCAATACAAGACTATGTTCTTCATTTCTGAACATTAGCTGCCTCCAGCGGATGGAACGAGCATTGCCTGTTAACTACCTGTCAGGGATTGGACCCTTCTTTGCGGTTGTATCTCACCACCTATGATGACAACATCAGTCTAGAGCACTTCATCTAACTTTCAATACGGGTGGCACACCGTATACAAGGTTGTATGGAGGAAAGTAAGTGCCAAAACCCATCATTATCCGTCCGCCAGCCAGAGCTTCCCAGTCCTCCAGAATCAATCTCTGAGCCCATGCAGATTGATAACAACAGACTGTCCTCGGCTGAACGTCAGCATCAGCTGACCCAAAGACTCTTGTTTGTACTGTGGACAACAGGGACATGACTCCAGACATTTCTCATTCGTCCACCACGCCCCATGGTGAGTGTGGCTTCTTTCTCTTCCGTAAATGTATGTCCATTAACCACTGTTGTTCAACTCACTACTTCTCTCCACTGCATTAGAGTCAGTGCCCTTCTCGACTCTGGGTCAGCCGGCAACTTCATCTCCGCCTTGTGTAAACAACTTGAACTCAAAAAGACGCTCAACAACATCTCATACAAGGTCCAATCAATAACTGGAACACCTCTTGGCCGTGGACAAGTCTGTTACTGCATGGGTCCTCTCACATTATAAGTTGGACAGCTCCACGTTGAAGAAATCTGCTTCCTGGTTCTGGAGGGATCCACCGCTGGGATTGTATTAGGGTGCCCATGGCTCATTTCCCACAGTCCATGCATTTCCTGGACAACAGGCGAAGTCCTGAAGTGGGGTGAGAAGTGTTTCTCTCAATGTTTCTCTAATCTCCCTAAACCTGTCCCGTCTGTTTCTCCCATTCCAGTTTGTTCCACCTCTGTCGAAAGCCCCCTAGAAAAGAGATCCATAGACATTCCCAAAGAGTATACCCACTTCAGTGTCGTTTTCTGTCCAAGACGAGCCTCCAAACTACCACCTCACCGACTATTGGACTGTGCCATCGACCTTGTTCCTGATGAACCAGTGCCCAGAGGTAGAATGTATTCACTCTCCATACTCAGCCTGTCGTTCACACTGACCATCACAACTTGGAATACCTAAAAGAGGTCAAAAGACTCAACTCCCGACAAGCCAGATGGGCCCTCTTCTTCACTAGATTTAATTTCACTATATCTTATTGTCCAGGGACGAAAATTACCAAAGTGAACGCCCTTTCTAGACTCCACTCCCCAGAAGACACACCAGATAACCCAGAACCCATACTCCCTTCCAGCCTGAATAGTTCCTGGACGAAGAAATCACTCACTCAAAGACCACTTCTGGTGGCTCAGCATGGCAGAGGACATCAGAAGGTACGTGAGAGGATGCCAGGAATGTGTGTTTTCAAGAACACCCTATCAATTACCCACTGGAAAATTGCTACCTCTTCCCATTCCTTGGTGTCCATGGTCACATCTAGGAGTTGACTTCATACAACCCCAAATCAGAAAAAGTTGGGACAGTATGGAAAACACAAATAAAAAAAGTAGTGGTTTTTTAATGTGTTCCTCATGATTTTTATAGTTTTTTCTTCAAAAAACAAAATTCCTATTTTGGTTCTTGCAACACATTTAAAAAAAGTTGGAACAGGAGCAATTTAGGGCTAGTAATCAGGTAAATTGGTTAAATAATGATGTGATTTGAAACAGGTGATGTCAACAGGTGATTGTAATTATGATTTGGTACAAAAGCAGCATCCAAGAAAGGTCTAGTCCTTTAGGAGCAAAGATGGTCTGAGGATCGCCAGTTTGCCAACAAATACGTGAGAAAATTATTGAAATGTTTAAAAACAATGTTCCTCAAAGAAAGATAGGAAGACATTTGCTTATTTCACCTTCAACAGTGCATAACATAATTAAAAGATTCAAGGAATGTGGAGGAATTTCAGTGCGTAAAGGACAAGGGCGCAAGCCTAAGCTGAACAACCGTGATCTCCGATCCCTCAGGCGGCACTGCATCAAGAATCGTCATTCATCTATAAGCAATATCACCACATGGGCTCAGGACTACTTTGGCAAACCTTTGTCAAGTACCACAATACGTAGTTACATCCACAAATGCCAGTTAAAACTGTACTGTGCCAAAAGGAAGCCCTATGTTAACAGTGTCCAGAAGCGCCGTCGACTTCTCTGGGCTCTGAGGCATCTGGGATGGACCATCACACAGTGGAAACGTGTACTGTGGTCAGATGAATCAGTATTTCAGGTATTTTTTGGGAGAAATGGACGCCGTGTGCTCCGGACCAAAGAAGAAAAGGATCATCCAGACTGTTACCAGCAACAAGTCCAAAAGCCAGGGTCTGTCATGGTATGGGGTTGTGTCAGTGCCCTTGGTAAAGGTAACTTGCACTTCTGTGATGGCACCATTAATGCTGAAAAGTACATAGAGATTTTGGAGCACAATATGCTGCCTTCAGGAAGACATCTTTTCCAGGGACGTCCATGCATATTTCAACAAGATAATGCAAAACCACATTCTGCACACATTACAAAGTCCTGGCTGCAGAGGAAGAGGATACAGGTACTTGACTGGCCTGCCTGCAGTCCCAACCTGTCTCCAATAGAGAATGTGTTGCGCATTTTGAAGTGCAAAATGCGACAATGAAGACCCCGTTTGTTGCCCACCTTAAGATTTGTTTGCAGCAAGAATGGGACAAAATTACACCTGAAACACTTCTTCACTTGGTGTCTTCAGTCCCTAAACATCTTTTAAGTGTTGTGAAAAGGAATGGCAACATTACAAAGTGGTAAATGCTTTACTGTCCCAACTTGTTTTGAAATGTGTTGCAAGAACCAAAATAGGAATTTTGTTTTTTTGAAGAAAAAACAATAAAAATGATGAGGAACACATTAAATAATGTGCTGTTGTATTGTCTGCAATGAAATACAAGTCAAAGTAAATTTAGAAATCACTACTTTCTTTATTTATTTGTGTTTTCCATACTGTCCCAACTTTTTCTGATTTGGGATTGTAGATCTGCCAGCATCGGATGAGAAAACTTGCATTCTGGGAGCCGTCGATAGATTCTCCAAAGCCTGTCGACTAGTACATCTGAAAGGACTCCCAACCACTTTTGAAACAGTGGAGGTCCTATTCAACCAGGTATTTCAAAATTTTAGTATCCTCGTAGACATTGTGTCTGATAGAGGCCCTCAATTTATCTCATGGGTATGGAGGTCCTTTTTCTCCCTCCTAGGTGTGACCATCAGCCTTTCTTCTGGATACCATCCCCAAAGCAACAGAAGTCAAACGGAAAGGAAGATCCAGGAGATAGGCAGATATCTCCGTACCTTTTGCCATGCCCACCAGAACTTGTGGAACTGATACATCGCCTGGGCCGAGTATGCACAGAACTCCCTTTGCCAACCCACTACAGATCTCACTCCCTTCCAGTGCATACTCAGCTATCAATCTTCTCTATTTCCCTGGTCAGGAGAACCATGATGTCTCGTCAGTCACTCATTGGTTCCAGGAGAGTGAAAGAGTATGGGACTCAGCTCACCAACACCTCCAATGGGCCATCAGACATCATCAACTTCAGGCAGATGTCCAGAGAGCTCCTACACCCAATTTTCAACCAGGACAGAAGGTTTGGCTCTCTACCAAGGACATACGTCTAAGGTTCCCCTGCAAGAAGTTGAGTCCTAGGTTAATTGGCCCCTTCTCCATCATCAAACAGATCAACCTACGAACTTCAACTCAAGGACATTATTACTATTACTACTCACCTGCATACTTACCATCGTTGTGTGTTCAATAAACCGCCTGTTTGGCTAACCATCTGTGTTCTGGAGTCTGATTCCGTTACAGGTGGAGGCTCCCATACCGCCTTCTCCGAACCACCACCTGAGAGGGAACACTCATCTGAATATTAGTGTTTTCACTCAGACTACATTACCCATGAGGCCACATGCCTGTGACTGATTACGTCTGCACCTGTTTCCTTTTACCATCACTATATAAGCCTCATGTTTACTTTTGTTCATTGTGAAGTCTTTTTTTTGCCATGGCTAACATTTCGGAGCGTTTTACCTTGTTAATGGATTACCCATTGTTACCTTGGATTGTGTATTCTATCTCTGATTGTTTGCTGCCTGCCTCGACCCCTGCCTGATTATCATTTTGCCTTTGCCTTACCCCTGCTATATCTGTTCACCAGTGTTTGCCCCTGCCTGTCTGTTATTCTCTAATAAAATGATTCAAATGGATCCTGCCACCTCTGCCCCTTCGTTACACGTGCATTAGAAATACCCGTCATTACATACAAAGGCTCATAACTCTTTCAGTGTCTATGAGAGGGTAATGTATTTAGACTGCCTACTAAAACAGTATGTCTGAGAGTATGTGATGTGTAGGCAATTAACAAGATAGTAAGATAGACAGATGATTTATAAGTTAGTTAGATAGATGATTTATAATTTATAATTATTTATCGATTTAAAACTGTTGGGTCTGATTTTGTGACAATATGTCAAGCACTGAGGAATGTTACAAACAGAGATGACAACAGAAACATAATGTTACTAATTGCAGCTATAACATCACACTGCTGTGACTAAGAAGGGAACAACAATAATAGAAGCTAACTGGGCTAGAGGTAGGTATGTAGACAATAGTACGTTTATTATCTACGGGGAAGTAGATGGTCGGTAAAGTCCAAAGTCCACTGAAGTCCATCAAACCTCAGATGATCTGTCTAAGGAGTCATACCATCCTGTCCCCCACCATCTGGTATGGATAAAGTTGGATTCAGCTGACTAAAGGACCTTAAGGAAATGAAAGACAGACAGACATAATGTGGAGCCAGTGCATCTGTTATTCTTATGTGAAGTGTCCCCGTTTAATTAGTGCAGCCTAACAATCCCGCAAGCAATTTGAGTAATAAATCCATAAGACTGTAAGAAACACACAAACCTAGTTGGAAAATACAACTGGAAAGTGCCTTTCACTCTTTTATTGAATCCAAATGAAAGGAGCATAATCTTGCAGAAACACATTTTGCAAGTTGTTTCAGTGTCTCTGAGCAGCTTTACAAAAAGGAAAAAATAAATCTAGTGAGAAAAAAGCAATTGGCAAGTGCACTGAATTTTGTCATCAAATACAAATTCTTAAACATGATATTAACAATTGCACATATGTTTTGGAAGGGATTTCAGTGTTATTTTGCAGAACAATATAAAAAACGCACAAATTTGGTGAGAAACACGAGCTCTCAAGTGCATTTGTGTAAGTGCATTTTATGCAGTTACAGGAACATGAACTAGAAAGAAAATGTTTTGCAACTGGTTTTACTTCTGTTGCATAGTACATTGTAACTACAGCACAAATCTAGTGATTGGCATTTCTCTAGATTTCTCAAATCTTGGCATTTGCCAAGTGCTATTAACTCTAAAATTGAATACAATGATAGGAACATGTATGTAACATGTAGATTTAGATTTTTTTATATTAGACAGTTAACAGTTTACTCTTTTAATGAATGCAATGACAGGAACATAAACTTTCTTTTTGCTCTTTATTGTTTTTGAGTACAAAGTTAAGCAATTATCCAATAACAGGAGAATAATCTTAGCAAGAACATTCATGTAGTTTTGCATGTGGTTTCGGTGTTGTGCAGTTCTATTAAAAGAACTAACAAATCTATTGAGAAAAGCGATTTGCAAGAGCATGTTACGCTTTAGCGTTGTTGAGCAGTTTTACCCAAGGAATACCAGTGAGAATAAAACGATTGGCAAGTAATTTTGCACTTTTAAGGTATGGCAGGAACATGAACATGTTTTACAAGTTTCATTGTTTTTAAGCAGTTTTACACAAGGAATGAGAAAATCTAGTAAGAAAGTGATTGGCAATGCACAGTTAACTTTTTCTAGAAAGTTAGAAAATGTTTTGTCATGCAAATTTGTATACAAATATTTGGGGTTGTAAATTCAGTGTTGAGTAGTACAATGTAAATTGAATTTTCTAAATGAATTTTGTGATAAAAAAATAGTGCTTTATAAAAGTAATTAACAATCTTCCTAATTTTAAGGGATGTTCCCAGGTCAACATCATTGCAGACCTTGGGACAACATTCCAATTATTCAGTCAGATTTGAAGGATAAGTTTAGAGTTACTTTGAAGTTTAGGTAGGTTATAACTAATGTTAGGTGCTTATATACCACTGTTATTCACCTATCATTTCTCTCTGATTTTTAGGGATAAGTAAGGATATGGTTTTGGGTAGGTAGGGTTTTTTTGTAACAACAGAAATATTGTTACATGGTCAACAACCATTGTTGACCCAGAAACATGTATCACCTGGCAAAACCAGGTGAAGCAGTGTCATGACCCTGGTCTGATCAGCCCAGGTTTCTTTGTGAACTGTCTGCGTGTTTTGTTGTGTTATGAGCACATGGCTTTGTTTTGACAGTTCGCCATGTGCTCAGCTGTCATTGTTGCATCTTCCCCACCCTCATGTTACTTTGTTAGCTCCTTGTTAGATTATTTAGTTCCCCACACTAGAAACATAGAAAAGACCCCTTAAGGGTTAATGAGTTTTGATATATCCTTTTGAATACCATATACTCTGTTGCATAGGGAGGTCTAGAATACACCCTGTAGTTGTTTTTTCCAACCATACATGGCAATGAAATATAATACAACTGTTTGATTGCTTGAGGTGCCAACAGTCCAGGCACAGGTAAGCAAACCTTTTCTTTCTTACTCTGTGTTCTTGCTGTTGGACTTTACACATGGTCTTTAGTTTCAGTACTTTTGACTTACGTGTTCCTATGTAGTGTGCACTGTGTGGTGTAAAGTGTGGGCCAGCTTTCAACCTAGTACTCGCGAGGCACATAGCACGCATGTTAAACCGTTTGTTGCATCGACTGGTCTAAAAAAAAGTATTGGATTTTGTGGGGAGTCTTCAGTTTTGTGTTTGTTTTGCCCAGTAATTGTGGTTTGTTGATTTGTTGAGCATGGGGAAAGAAAAATCTTGTCCAGTACCATGCAAAACGACTGTAGATTTTATGTTCAGAAATAATATGGATTATTGGACACAACCATTCGTTGATAATTTGGCTGGATGTTCTAAAAGTGCTGGACCGCAAAAGGTACTTTTTTAAAAAAAAGTGACATGGAATTAATGAAATCCATGGTTAAAGGTGGTTGGGGTGACCCTGGATGGGACTATAAATATATGACAGAATCGTACAAAATCTGGAAAGAAAATGAAAGAAGTATGGGTCCTGAAAAACTTAATAAAAATAACAAAAACACGCCTGTAAAACAGCCACCTCCATATGAAACAGTGTAACGGGTAGTATTTATTATGCCATCCAGCAGACATCACAATTGAGACGTTAATACGGTCATAATTCTGTGCAGTATTCAAAACCATATTGCAATTTGTTCATGTTGTTTAAAAATGTTGTTTAATGTACAAAGTAATTCTGTGGTTAAAAGAGGTGGAAATAGAATGGGTGAAATCCTGAATTAATTAACTGTGTTATTTCGGTGTGATTATTACAAGTCCGAATAGGTGATGATCGGCAAAAGAGACCTGATCCACTAGTCTGTGATCATGCCTCGACTCACTTTCTCATGTGAGATCGCGGGAGTTTTCTCATACGAGTAAATGCTCTCACTGAGGAAACGTTGCAGCATCACTTGCGATTATTTCTCCCTGTTTTTCTCAGGTATCAGGTCACCGGAATGATTATAATACATTTCTAAAATGGGTTTGAATGTTAATATGTAATCGTTGAACGAGAACGCGTGTATAATGCGTGTATATGAGCGAAGCACATGGTGGTCGGGCCTAACACATGGCTGTGTAATAAGATTTTCCCCATGCTGTAAAAGTTAACAGCACACATGTATTTTGTACTATGTTCCGTGTTGTTTATTTTGTAACTGTTGAGTTGTGAGAGTATACTTAACCGGGTTAATATTTTATGTACTGTTGAAGAGAATGAAAAAGATGTTTCACTTTTGCACTTTTTGGAACTTTTGCATATTATTATTGGTTAATAATTACAACGCAAAGGAATTATATACATTACTGTAACCGATCTGTTGCGAATGTGAGTTGTTAAGTGTGTTTATATCTATATACGAGTAAATGCTCTCACTGAGGAAACATCGCAGCATCACTCGGGATTATTTCTCCCTGTTTTTCTCAGGGCATTACAACAGCTGTCAAAACGGTAGAAAAGATACCCAAATGTAACCAAATGTAATGTAAAATCCAGTACATCATTATATCCATCTCTCACTGGGTTTGCACAAGAAGTGTGCACTTTGTGAGTGTGAGTTGAGAACAAAGAAAGTAGTACAGTAAGTCTAACTCAGCTAAATTGACATTTCTTAGAGAGGGCCCGAGAATTATTATTAAACCAGTAACAACAACAGATATCAATACAATATGCAAAAATTGACCAAACACGAATAATTCTACCAAATTTGTTGATGTTTTGTATTCACACATGCTATGCCCAGTTGACAGGGGCAGACTATCGTGCTATACTGTTGCGAGTATTGGGCGACAACATTACTGAAACCGCTCTTGAAATGGCACCACTATCCATAAATATGTGTTTGAATAACATGAGACCTGATATGGCACAACTAATTTTTGTTGTAAATTTAATGCAGCAAAGTGTAGAAGACTTCTGCAAACATATTAGAGAGCTAGATGCATCTGGTGGTTTCACTTCTTTCTTGTCTAAGACAAAACAGGAAGTTATGTTGGTGAACCACAGATGCGAATGGCTGCGATGTCATCCAGTGGAGGAAAAACAGGAGGAGGAGGAGGCCCTAAGTATTGTGGTGGCCCTCCCCCAGGATGTAACTCACAGTGGTGATGTGTGCAACTATTGTGGGCATATAGGTCACTGGGCTAGAGAGTGCTTGAGGAAAGAAAATGATGAGAGAAACAGAAGATTTATATAACAGGGAAACAGGCAGCACAATAACAGGGGGTCATTGTCTGCACCTACTCACCCTTCAATACACCAATCAATCCAGTTAAGAAAGCTGATGGTAGCACATAGCGTTTGACACAAGATTTAAGGGCAATTAATTCATTAATAATTCCTCTGGCGCCAGTTGTGCCTGATGTGCCAATTTTGAATTCCATACCATATAACCACACACATTTCACAGTTGTGGATTTGTGTGCAGCCTTCTTTTCCATACCTGTATATGTGGACACGCAGCCTCTATTTGCATTCACATTCAAAGGCACACAATACACCTGGACTAGATTGTC
This sequence comes from Chromobotia macracanthus, assembly GCA_036877525.1. Taxonomy (NCBI): domain Eukaryota; kingdom Metazoa; phylum Chordata; class Actinopteri; order Cypriniformes; family Botiidae; genus Chromobotia; species Chromobotia macracanthus. Next base: position 44,699 of record JAZGTH010000090.1, on the reverse strand, counting down.
TCAGGGTTTCATTGATAGTTCAGCTGTCTTTTCTGCTGCTGTGAAACTGTACAGCAAAAAATCTCCTGTACACAATAACCAACATGCCATCCACAGTTTGTGTCTTACAGTATGTGGAGGACCTGCTAATTCCAGCAGAGACTGTCTAATTGCTTACAGGCCTCAATTGTTGTCTGTAACGTGCTTGAGAGAGCTGAATTTAAAGCCTCGAATGACAAGCTGCAATGGCTGCAGCCGAAGGTCCACTACCTGGGACATATTATCTCTTAATGACAAAAAAGCCATTTCAGCTGAACAGGTGCAGCTAAATAAACACTATGAGAACTCCTGACAATGTTACACAACTGCAAAGTTTTCTGGGTCTGGTGAATTACTGTCGTGCATGGATACCTGATACCTGCATACCATGACAAGGTATTGCACTCCATGATAAAGCATGGCATGGGTCCAAGGGACACACAAAGCGGTCCTGACAAAAGATCATGGCTGTAAACACTGCCCAGTCTCATATCTGTCCAGGCAATTAGACCCAATAGTCCATGGCATGCTTGCGTGCAGTGGCTGCTGCGGCAATGATGGTAAAGATGGCTGAGAATATTGTATTGTCACACCCTTTGACATTTTATACCACATCAGGTGGGCGTGATATTACACAATCTGAAAACACAGCACATGACAGCTCAGAGAAGGTCAGGTTATGAAGCAGCGCTTCTGGCCACAGATAATTTGACAATCAAACCAACTTCGGTCTTGAGCCCAGCAATACAGTCAAAATGTTGCTAAAACCTGGGCAAAAGCAATTTTCAGACACCTGAGGGTAAACCAATATCACATGCAGAGCTGATAGGAGATTTGTTACATGCAGTAATGCTGCCATCTGAGCTGGCAGTAGTGAAAGGTAATGAACAAGGCAATGAACCAGAAGCTGTAGGTAATAGATGGGCAGATGAAATGGCCAAATGGACTGCGGAACATGGAGAGTTTTTCCCATATTAGAAAATGTCAAACAGGGAAGCAGGAACAATGATATTTGTACACTTATCATGCGTACCAGATGTAGATCTAAAAATTTTGCAGCGCCAGCCCACAGAGGGAGATCTGAAACACTGGGCAGAGAATGGCAGTGCCCCAGTGGTACTGATAAGACATTATCATGGCATTTCTAAAGTTACACAGATGATTAATCACCTGTATTGCATAAAGGACACAGCGAAAATGGTCAAACTAATTGTAGACTCATGTCTGATATGTGCCAAAATGAACCCGCACAGAAAAACACCATACAACGCACTGCAATTTCCAGAAGCACCTTTTCAGTGTCTCCAAATAGATTTCAATCACATGCCAACAGTAGGAAATCTAAAGTATATGCTGACCATTGTGGATAGGTAGGATAGTAGGTAGTTAGGATATTATTCAAAGTAGAAATTGCTCGTTTTGGTATACCCACAATGATTGAGAGTGACAATGGCACGACATTCACATCAAAAGTGACCAAACTGACATTGGCACAAGACATTGGCAATAGATTGGCACTATAACATCCCGTACCACTCTCAATTGTCCGGTGTGGTAGAGAGAACGAATTGTACAATAAAAGATGAAATGAAGGCCTGCAGGAAAAAAGTGGCCTGACGTGTTACCAGCCATGTTGGCAGAAATGAGAATGACCCCATCCTCAGCGATTAAATATTTTCCATTTGAGGTATTGATGGGTAGGCCTTTCCCGACCCCTTGGGTCAAAGGCAGTGCAGGCGTTTCTTCCCTTGGTGACATGGAGGTGATCCTGGATGTCACCATGAAATCACCATGTGATTTCCCTAATTGACTAACTGAATTCTGAGTGTGCTGATCTTTCTCTCCCTATTCCATCAGATAAGCCCACCCATAACTTTGTTCCAGGCCAACAGGTGCTGATTTGAAGTCTGAAGCCAGTAGCTGTTGGAGAGTCAAAATATCTGAGGTACTTCCCCTGAAGTACATCTGGGTCTGAATTTTCCAATATGTTGTTTGTGCTATTGTTGGGGATGTTTGCTGTACTTATGTTCCAGATAATGATGTGGATGGACACCTGATCGATCAAGGAATCCAAAACAGTTGCTGACCTGACAAGCAGAGAGAGGAATGAAAGTGATTTGGATTGGAGTACTGTTTTTTCCAACCTGTTCAGTAAAATCGAACACTGGATGATATTAATTGTTTTGGTTATTGCATGCCTTTTGATTTTGCTTTGTTTATGGACTTGTATTATGGCTATTATTCGCTGTGCATTAAAATCATCAATACGTTTGTTTATGAAGGGCTATCATATTGCAAATACAAGATCAGGGGACTGTGGGTCTGGATGGATTCTGGGGACAGAGGTAAAACATCTGTCTAGCCCGGACATAATCCCTTGGTCAAGAAGATTTCTTTGTATATTATTCTTTGTTTTGATTTTACTGTTTATTATTAATGATAATTGGGTGAAACTAATTGGTAAGTCATAAATGACTTAAAGTGGCAAACTGTTAGATTATTTAGTTCCCCGCACTAATGAACATATCAAGACCCCTGAGGGTTAATGAGTTTTGATATATCATTTTGAATACCATATACTCTGTTGCATAGGGAGGTCTAGAAGAAAACTGATGAGCCAAACACAACAAAATACATTATAATCTTACACTCCTCCTCATTTCCTGAATATTCTTTGTCCCTATCTGTTCTATTATTTCCCCTTTATAGTCTCCTTGTGTTTGCTGTCTTGTTTAGGATCGTTTTGGTTATGCCATCTTTCTTGATCGTTTGTCTTGTTGAGTTTAGGCCGCACCTGGCGTTTAGACTTCAGGCTAGTTTTTGTGTTTGTTTTTCTTTCTCTGTTTTTGCAGTTTGCAACTCCATTTCCTTGTCACCATTTTCTCCCTGCACACTGGCCTATGTCCAGCTACCTCAGCGCCCACCATCTTCCTGCTCTTCTCCGGTTTCCCCAGTCTACCCTCCAACCTCACCATCCAGCCGTTTCTCCTCCCCTGCTCTTCTCCCTTCCAGTTTGCCACCTCCCGCCATTTGGTCTCCAGTCTCCTGTTTCTTGACTGGCGTGCTGATCTATATTTATATTTGTTGGACTTTTGCCTTTTGTTTATTTATTCTATCTGATAATAAATTTAACTAATCTGCAGTTAAATCTCTGCTTGGTTCCTGTCTCAAATCCCTGACAAGCAGTAGGTAATGCTTTAATTTGTTGCAAAGACAAAAATATGTAATATTTCAGTGTTGCTAACCTACACAATGAAAGAACAGGTATACATAGTCCAACAATCGCGGTACATCTGTGCCCGCAGAACGCTGCCACTTGGAGGAATCAGCCTACGCTCCCTTTCCACACCTGTGTTTTCCTGGTGGCGAGGGCTTACACAGCTGCCCTCCACCCTCCACACCATGGCAATCCTGTAGGTCCATCAGACCGAACTTCTTCTACTGAACTACCCACTTCTTCACCAAAAGAGCAGTTTCCACTCTCCCTGGTTCTTTCTGGACCACAATCAGTACATAACCCCTCTCAGAGTGGCTGAGAGCGGTTCGACACAAACAGGTAATTACAGTGGACCTGGCTTCGGCCAGCCTGCTGGGGACATTGTGCTGTGCAGCTCCCACTCTAGGCACGGTGAAGCAGGTTGTTCCCCCAGTACAGTTTCTTGGAGTGTGGGCAATACTCTCCAACCATCACAATCCACCTCGGCTATGTGATTCAGTTTGCCCAGCGCCCACCCAGGTTTGGTGTTGTTGTTTATACCTCTGTATAAGGTGAAGAGGCAGCTGTCCTGCAGAGCAGTATGCCACTCTTCTCCTGAAGAGAGCAATCAAAATCATTCCACCAGCCATGATGAACAGAGGCTTCTACAGCCTTTACTTCATCGTGCCCAAGAGAGGGGGCAGACTGTGACCAATCCTGGATCTGTGGATCTTGAATCAAGCACTCCTCACACTGCTGTTTAGGATTTTCAAGCAGAAGTACGATTTGCCAGTGGGATTGGTTGGCGTCCATAGACCTGAAGGACATGTACTGAAGGACAAGTGTCGATCCTCCCTCAACATTTCTTGAACATGCCTCTACATTTGCTTTCAAGTGACAAACATACCAGTACAATGTCATCCCTTTCGATCTAGCCCTGTCACCCCTGTGTACACCAAGGTGGTGGAGATGGCCCTCACCCCTCTCTGGGAGCAGGGTGTTCGCATCCTCAATGACTGGCTCTCTCTGGCCCACTCACAAGATTTGTTGTGTGAGCACAGGGACCTAGTGCTACGGCACCTAGGGGACTTCAGGTCAAACTAGGAAAAGAGCTAGCTCTACCAGGTGCAGAGTATCTATTTTCTCTGCATGGAGTTAGACTCAGTCAGTATGACTGTCTACATGGAGTTAGACTCAGTCAGTACTGACTGTGCTGCAAGCACAGAAGCACAGTCAGTGCTTGCAGCACCTGCATTCGTTCAGGAACAGCCCAGCAGTCTCTGTAAAAGTCTTTCAGAAGCTCCTGGGGCATATGGCATCCTTGGCAGCGTAGTTTCTCTCAGATTGATGCATATGAGACCACTCTGCACAGCACTGGCAGTCCTGTTTGCCCTGCAGAGGTTCATACCTTTGTTCCAAGGCAGACATGTGTTGGTCCAGACGGACAACACAGCGACAGTGGCCTATATCAACCACCAGGGTAGTGTGCGGTCATGTCGCATGTCACAGCTTGCTTATCGCCTCATCCCTCTTTGGATCTCCCCATGGTCCTCCTTAGAGGTGGTAACATGAGCCATTTCGTCCAATCTAGCATAGAGACCTTGAGGCTAATTTTCTAATTTTCTGTGAAAAACTTGGTGGAGGAGTGTTTTACTAGGCCTGATATTCGTGTGCATGGCCCTCATTGTAGATAAGCCCGTCTAACCAGTGCTCGGTGCTCCATACATGTGGATTCCCCACTCATGGGTAACCCCGTATGATGTACAGTCCACAGGACAAGTTTCCCCATCTGTAAACCCTGTGTCTTCACCTCGGTAGAGTACCTCTACCTCACTGCTGAGTCTAGGCATCCTCTCAGGGGATAGGGTCCTTCTCAGTAGTTTTCCATATGTGTACTACCCGGCAGATATGTCATTATGTTATATTCACCACATGACCCCTATTACCAGTAGGATGTGGTCTCCATAGTGTTCCCCTCATTAACAGAAGAGAGGATGGTTAGGAAGGTTGGAAGGTTACAACATAGCTGAAGCACTTGTACGAAGCATGCAATAGCTTGCCCGTGTCTGCTCCAGTTCAGCTCCTGTGGTGCTTTAGATAGGAACCCCTAGTGTCACAACATTGAGTGAATAACAGAAAGGGAACATCTCAGTTACCCTTGTTACCTCTCAGTATGCAACCCTTGTTCCCTGATAGAGGATTGTTTCCCTCATGCCACAACACCGCTGGGGGTCAGGACACATGTTAGTGGGTGTTGCATACAAATTCCACTTTTGAATTCCAATTTTCATTGGCCTTTTATACAAAGATCAGAGGCGATTGGGTTTCCAAGAATGAACCCCTAATGTCATCATCGACACAACGTCTCGCTCCCTCTATCAGGGAACAAGGGTTACATATGTAACCAAGACATTCTTATGGACTATATACAGGAAAGAGATATAAATACTCATTAGTATTTATAGATGGTTAAAAGTAGATCAGAATATATTACTTTCAGTCTCTAAAAGTCTAACAAATGTTTATAATGTACACCTCTGTTCTGGAAGGTTCAGGCTATTACATTCATGTTGTACACCTCAGATTGAACAGGTTTAGCGTACAGATATATATAATAGACAATAATTTGACAATAATTGAGTAACAATACTTCTTGCATCAGGCAAATATAGCGTTCTTGCAATTATTAAGTCCTGTGGGTGAATTACGTTCAAGATTAGTATATGGAAACAAAGACTGTAGGTCACCCTTTATGATTAGGCTACCTGTAATATATATCAGAAGTCTAGTGGTTTGAATATGAGTATGCTTTTGGTAAATATTGGAGTTCATGAGAGTTGCACAGGACATCGGTATGTCATATATATGTGTAGATGGTTAACAATACATAAATGTTTCCTCTCAGTCCAAGAGAGACTATATTTATGTTGTAGACCTCTGTTTGGTCAGATCTATGCTACAGGCACATATAGCATTTTTGCAATTGTTGAGTCTGTGGGTGAACTCAATTCAAGAGTAGTATATGGGTCAACATTGTAGGTCATTCTGTTCAAGATTATGCTACCTGTGTATGGAGTAAATATATCTGAGAATGCTGTCTCAGAACAACAGTAGTGTAGTGGTCTGAATAGGAGTACGCTTTAGGTATGTATAGAAAGTAATTACTAGAAATCTTGAGGTCTTGCATAAAGGTCATCAGTAAGTCATATTTATGTATGGTTGGTTCACTTCAAATAAATATATATATTTGCTCTCAGTTCAGGAGTTTAATATTCCCATGTTGTAGACCTCTGTTGGTTCAGATCTGGTTTACAGGCATGCATAGCATTTTTGCAATAGCAGAGTTTAGTGTATTGGTCAATGTTGTACTTTACTCCCATTTCAGAATTAGGCTACCTGTATAAAGTACTTTTGTAGAACTTTTCTCAGCTTTCTCAGATCAGATATAGTCTATTGGTGTGAATAGAAGTATGCTTTAGATGTATATAGCTGGTTATCTCTGGTAGCTTATATATATATATGTAGCTTTAAGTCCCTGTTGTATTTCTTACACAATCTTAGAAGGATCACTCAAAGTCTTCAGGGTTTCAATGCCAAATAGTAGACTTTATTGTCAGAGATATAAAGCCAAGTCAGTCTGCAGAGCAACACTTGAGCTTTGTTTCCCATTCATATATATATATATATATATATGTGAATGTACATATATATCCTGCAGGTATATATATCCTACAGATATTATGGAAAAGAAAAGGTTTGAAAAGGATTAGGATTAGGATTAAATTCTGGCTTTACTAGCAGAGAGATACAGTGAGCACCAGGTTGCTTCCATCCTTTAAAACTTAGAGACAGCGGTTCATAAAAACCAGGTCATGCTGCAGTAAATGGGAACAACAAAACTACAGACCGGTAGAAGGCGAAAACAACTCTCCGCTGAACAAGATGACTGCCAAATCATTCAAATTTCATTTAAAAACCATAGGATGACATCAAGTGACCTACAAAATAAATGGCAAATGGCAGCTGGGGTGAAGTGCACAGCGAGGACAGTTCGAAACAGTCTCCTAGGGGCAGGGCTGAAATCATGCAAAGCTAGGAAATGCAAAGCAAAGAAGAGCCAAGCTGAGGTTTGCAACATACCATAAGGATTGGACCCTAGAGGACTGGAGAAAGGTCATCTTCTCTGACGATTCCAATTTCACCTACTGGTTAGATGGAGACTTGCAGAGGCCAATAAACAGTGTCTTGTACTCACTGTGAAGTCTGGTGGAGGATTTGTGATGATCTGGCTCTTTTATTTTGTTTCTTATTTCCTTCCCACTATATCATGGTAATTTCCTGAACTAGTCGTACATTTTCCTTTCCATTTTAATGGTAAGGAGGCCAGAAGTCGCTCTTTCCCACAAACCCAAAAGAAGTCTGCTACTACTACTGTCTGATCTAACCTTCATTAATAAAGATTACGCTAGCTATCTTGGTCTCCGTTCCCCTCCGTGACAGTACTAAAGTCTAATTTTCACAGTTTTATAAATTAATTTTTATTTCTTTTCCTAACCCTTGGGCTTGATGTATTGGGACTCTGACAAGGGTTACCTGTTTGCTAGGCAGATCATTTGTCTAGGTACCAAACAGTAGCACATTTCCCTTCAAATTCTCCCAAATCTTCCCAAATTCTCCCAAAAGTTAATTTAGGCTTACCAAAGTACTCATATTGTTGGTTACAATTTATACTACACTATTTGGGCACTTTTACCTTTTCCCTTTTTATTTGAATGATTTTATTCATATCCCAATATGTACACCAATCTCCCCAATGGGGTCTATCAAAGTATTTCTTTAAAATAGAGTTACCTGAAAAAGCCAAACATTCAGCAGAGCAACACGGTCTCAAATGCTTATCTAACTGACAAAAGTTTCGGTCAAATTCAGAACATTGGAACTATTATCTTACTTAAGGGTGATCTGGAGCACAGTAGGCAGCAGTCCATACCTACCTTGCTGTGAATGTTGCCCATTTGTACCATTCATTATTTTGTGCTGTTTCCTAAAAAACATTTAAATCACTGCTCCTTTCATTTCATTACCAATCTCACTACCAATGCTTCTGCATTTTTTTGCAGCGGTTTAGATAATACCAAGTGGTGCTTCCTTCTACTTGAACTGTCGCTTGAGTTGCTGCCACAAATTTGTAGGGTCCCTCTCACCTGGGTCCATCTCTCCTGGGTTCGTTCCATTTTCTCTTCAACACCCTCAGATATACTTGGTCACCAAGTATATACACCTTGGCGAAAAGTCTCTGTCTCCTCACTAGGCTCTTTTTTCCTCTAAGTAGATAGCTTTATGTATGTTAGTTTGCATGCAATAGCTCATTAGTGCTACTAAGCAATAATCCAATTAAGTTTAGTACTTTCACAGGTTTTGTTAATGTTGGCCTTGAGATTACCATTTATTCTTTCTTCCATCCCTTGGATTATGGATGATAAACACACCCTAGTCTTGTTTAATTCTTAATTGCTGCAATACTTGCTTTACAGTTTTCTGAATGAATGCTGATTCATTATCTGAACTTATTTCTGATGAAATTCCACATCTAGTGATTACTTCTCTCGTGAGAAATTTAATTCTACCCAGCTGCTAAATCTGTCTGTTTTTACCAGCACATACCTTTTGCCTTGAGCTCGCTTAACATATCCACATAATCCATCACCCAATGCTTCTGGTACTGGTATGTGGTCTGTTAGGGTCGATATTCTTTTTCTAACATTGTTTTTGGTATAAAATTTGAAAAATTGAAATAAAAGTGACATATTTGTTAGATATGGTAACCCATACCCAAAATGTGACCTCTGCATTTACACACACACGAACCAGCAACCTTTTGATTACAATCCTAACTCTAACTAACCAGTAGGCCACAACTGACCCCTAATTTCATGCAAGGATAAAATATCCCTGTTGTTTAATTTTCCTTGCACAGGGGTCAAACCCATGAGCGTCTGGAATTAAAAAGTTTAAAATGAGGTTGGTGCAACAATTTGTCCTTCATGTGACAATCAGATATCTTGTGTGTCTTTTTTGGCCTCTGTGTCCTTTGGTTCTATGTGGCATAGTGTTCAGCATTGACCTTAAATCTTTTGGTTCCCAATTTTTCCCTACATATAAAGATACATGTGCAGCAGAATCTGCTACATTAAACCATTTCTTTACAAATTTAATGTCAGTTATTTTCATAGCTGCCCCTTGTTTACCTATTATGATGTACCGTGTGATCACTTCATATATGTACAGGTTCACGTTGTACAGTAATTGAACAGAAAAGTATGACCCAATATAGTGCTGTTCTGTCAGCACTATATTGGGTGCCTATTAAGCACTGTACACACTTTTAAATCTTGTTAACTACCAGTTAAGGCCAGTCTTCATAGCTTTGTCCGGGGGCAGAATCACCTTACCATTGATAATCACCTTAGAATCTTCTTTATAACATAGCCTATACAGTCCAATAGTTGTATAAAATTCAAATCCCCTAAGGGATTGTTAGGCTGCATTAATTAGGTCAAATGAAACCTGGGAACATTCCAATACCAATGGATGCACATGTTACATAGAATATTGTGGAATAGTATCTACTCTCATATTGGTCTCTTTCTTTTTTCAGAGATTACTGTAGTCTACAGGATCCAGTCCATATCAAGACCACATGATAGACCTAGCTTCCAGAGATGACCACAATACAGCTATTTGTGTGAGCAAACACCACAATCAGTCACACCCTAGGTTACTGAAATGCTCTGTATGTAGTCTGTGTGGTGAGCACTGATGATGAGACCAGGAATGACCACACAACACTTTACACAGACCCCTATCACTATGAACATATACTTGCAGGGACCACAGTTCAGTACTGTTGTGCCTACAGTCATTCATAAGCTATTCATAATCTGGTTACTACTGGCTTACTCACTAAATAGAAGCTGTGCTGGACAACCAACTGTGATTTATCCTCATTTTTAAGCAGAAAAATCTGGATGAAAAACTTTGAGCAACATCAATATACAATTTAACTTGTGTATTGATGCAGCCAAAAAACCCTGACTGAGCCTGGTTTTTCCCAAGGATTTCTCTCCAGTTTGGGTTCCTTGCCTCTGTCAATTTTGGCTTGATAACTGGGGTTTGATATATTCTTAATAATAATAATTGACTCTACAGACATTTTTGGATGAGAACAAAACTTGAACTGAATTAAGCTAAATAATGACACCACCTTTCACCGACACATTTTTAAAATCTTTTATGGAGCTGTTTATACCTGATATTCTTTTCTACATATAAAAAAACTCTTCTGTTCATCCTGTCTCTAGCATCAGAATACGATTTAACTTCTTAGAACAAAAATCTCTTTGGATTAAAACATCTGCTAAATGAATAAATGTAAATGTAGTATAAAGCACTGTATAAATAAAGGTGACTTGTTGATCTTCCTCATAAACCTATAGTCAACTCATGAACACAGAAAATACATGCTTTTGTCCTGCTAACCAAATATACTGTATATTACAAAAAAACTAACTGACGCATACACCATATAATCTGTAAAATCTGTAGTCTGTAAAATCTAGACTCTATAGTAGACCTTTGACCTGAAAGCAAACATGTACTCTACTACAAGTAAGCAACACGTTAAACTACTCCTGACCAGCACATACTAATGACCTACCAATGATTCAATTTACTACACAATGCAAGTAAATAACGACTATAGTGAAAGCAACTGGCAGTTTTCTTTGTCAGTAAACATACATTCATTCAGTCAACCATGTTTTGCAGGAGAATTTAGTGTTATAGAGCAGTACAATGTAAGAAACGCACAAAACTAGTTAAAAAAGAATAGGCAAGTGCAGAACTTTAAAGAACATATGTTTTGTAAATGGCAAAAATGTTGTTTATACAAGGAATTAACAAATCTAGTGAGAAAAAGCGATTGACAAGTGCAGTCAATTCTTTTGTTGAACATAATGACAGGAAGATATACTTCCTGTCGAGAACATTGTGGAAACCCCTTGGGGTTTAACATTAATATAATGCACAGCCTTAAGTTCCTGGTTGTGTGGAGGATGCCATTGTTCCTGTCCCAAGGCCCAGTATCCCAAGATCATTTTCTCCCAGACCTCAGAGGCCATCATGTTTCCAGGGAGCACTCTTTATTCCAGGACATCTGAATATAAGAGCAGACATTTCATAGAGTCCCGGGGAGTAGAGACTCCACCCCATGAAGGCAGAGCTGTCAATTCTCCTCCAAATTGGTCTGTTCGTGGGAGTTTTAGAGTGTGTTTTTTAGAACTAACTTTGCCACCTTCATGTAGCCCCATTCTGGCTGGAGTATGGTTCTTGGCCTTAATATCCCTTATAGACGGTCTGCAGTGGGAGATTCCAACCAGAAATTACCTTCTCACGGATACTGGAGGTGCAATATTCCACCCACTTCAGAGATGTGAAATATCTATCAGTTGCCTCCTGTTCAGAGTTTGCTCTAGACAGGGTGCAAGTAATCCTTCATCTCACCCAAGGTCAGGGTATGTGCCTGATGTACAGACCAATGTGACAATCTGTAGTGTTTCAGACCTTCAAATCACCTCCTCATGATTTGGTGGAACAGAATCTCACATTTTTGAAGCTTCTGTGCCATCACACAATGTGTTTGCAACACATACTTCAGATGCCATAACGCTGAGGTCATTCCCCAAAGTGTGACAACACAATGCAGCATACTGTTCCCTTCTTCAAAAACAGACGTTTCAGTCATAGCCTGTTTTAGTAGTTTTACGGTTTGGAACAGTTCAATAAATGAAACACACAAGTCTAGTGAGGAGAAAAGCAATAGACAGTTTATGATTCGGTTTTATTGCAGCAAGTTTAGTTGTTTTTGAGCAGTTCTATCTTAGATTCACACAAACTTAATAGGAAAAAGCGACGTGGGCCGCTCACTTCGTTATTAAATGCAAACTCTGAAACACGAAATTCAAAGGAATATATGTTTTGCAAATTAAATTGTTTGCTGCTAAGAACTTTAATTTAATACCTCAGTTCATTTATTTTTATAAAGTGATTGGCATGTGTAGTTGATGCTTTTATTAAATGCAACAACAGCATAAGAATCTGTTTCATTGTATTAATGACAGAAACATGATCGTAGCCAAAACATTTTTTTTTAACTAATCGGTTTTGAGAGTATTAAATGAGAAAAGCAATGACAACTGTGATAAAACATGTTTTAACTTGTTGCACAGTTCAGTGTAATAAACCCACAAATATAGTGAAAAAGCAATTTGCAAGTGCCATTTAATTTATTTGATTGATTCAATGACATGCACATGCTCCTGTTTTTAAGGAGTTTAAACATTTCAATGTAAGAAACGCAGAAACTTTGCTGCCTTGAATTTTTACGTTTAATTAATTTGGTTGCAAACGTCATTTCAACTTTTAATCTATTCTTTACTATTGTGGAGTTGAGGTAACATAAGAAACAGTTGGAAAATTGCTTAACCTATATTTTTAAAGTTATACCAGATAGGATTTAAAATATTAAGTTGAAATTACTTGTATAGCAACGTAAACCCATTATATTATGCTAGTGATTTCAGTGTTGTTGAGAAGTTTTACGCAAGGAAGTAACAAATGGGGAAAAAGGGCAGGTGACTCCGTCATTAAATGCGTCTGAAACACAAAACTAACAAGAAAAACATTTAGCAACTGAATGTGTTTCTTGCAAATTTCTTGCGAACTTTAAAGCGAATAAATGAACGAAGCTATTAAAAGAAAGAGATTGGCATATACATTTTGCTGAATGCGATAACTGATATACAATCTGAACAAAAACATGCTTTAAAAGTTTAAGAAAAAGCGATTTGCAAGTACACTAATCTCCCAAAATTTTGAAATTAAAATTTGTTTTACAAGTGAGTTCAGTGATAATAAAGCTCTACAATATAAGAAACGCAAAAATAGTTGTTAGAATTCTGTAAAATAGTTAGATAAAGCGATTGAAATGTGCCGTTTACGTTTTCTGAAGAGATAGGCATGTACAGGGGACAATTTTGTTCAATCAATTAACTGCTGGATAATCTCAGCAAAAAAATGCTGTTTTGCAAGCGGTTTAGCATGTATTGAGCTGTACGTTGTATTTAAGACACAAATCTAGTGAGAAAAGGCAAACGCCAAATGCCTTTCAGTATTTTTGAAAGAAATGACAAAAACATGATTCTGCCTAAGAACACTCGTATAACAACAAACGTTTTGCCAGTGAATGTACCAATGTGCCAAGGAGCTTGTACTTTAAAGAGAATAAATAAAGTTAGTAAGAGAAAGGGATTGGCAAACACAGATGACACATTTGTTGAATGCAATAACTGCTGAATAACCTTAAAAAGAACATGTGTAAACACATTTATGTTTTGCACTTGGCGAAGTGAACTGCATTTTTTAGATGTTTCAGCTGCCTAGAATTTTGCCATTCCTTAAATTGCTGTTTATAACAGCAAAACCCACTTGAAGACGAACGTTCCTTCATTTCATGTTTTTGTCGTTGCTTTCAAACTTTACAGGTAACGGCATTTGTTGATTGCTAATTGCCACTAGATGTGTGCCTTAAATAGAATGTACACTTGCAAAAGATAAATGTTCGGCGAATTAATTTTCCTTTGATTGCAAAAATTACATTTGCCAATTGCTTTACCTCACATTGTAATATTTTTCTGCAAAACAACGGCGAAAAGCATGAAATTGCTCATTTCATTTAGAAACTGGACGTAGACGTTGCCAATCGCGTTTTCGTTACATGATGAGCAATTACAGCTCTGATCACATTTTGACCGGTGTCGAGATCATGTTGTTGCATTCAAGAACAAAGTAGGACACTTTTCAATCGAATCGTTATACGGGGATTTTGTGCCTTACATCGAAATGTTCACGTGCCATAATCAGGTTCTTGATATGATCATTTGGCAAAGTTAATTTCGCGTTCATGGCATTCAATAAAAGAGCAAAGCACACTGATTTAATAGCATTGTGCTTTAATTATACATTGCAATGCTCATCTGAAGTGAAACAAACACGTGTGTGTTTCTTGTTGTCACGTTCCTGGGGTTGCGCATCACGGGAACATTCCAATCACTTAACTGGAAATATTTTGTTCTTACTCTTATTCACGTGCATATGGTTTCTAACTTTATTGACACCTGAACCTTCAATTAGACCGTTTCATCACATTTATACTCTTTCAAGTTTTGTTCGATTCTTACCTCAAACCGCTCATACCAGTGTTCATGTCGCTGTCGTTCACGCAATGCTGCTTAACAGTAATATATTGACTTGAAAATCGTGTTTCAGAATTTGCATTTAATGGCGAAGTGAACTTCCCTTTCATCTGTCTAGATTTTTGCCATTCCTTAAATTGCTGTTCATAACAGCAAAACCCACTTGAAGACGAACGTTCTTGTCGTTGCTTTCAAACATTACAGGAAACTGGATTTTTTGATTGCAAATTGCCACTAGATGTGTGCCTTAAATAGGACGTACACTTGCAAAAGATACATGTTCGGCGAATTAATTTTCCTTTGATTGCATAACTTATAGAAGCAAAAATTACATTTGCCAATTGCTTTAACTTACATTGTAATATTGTTCTGCAAAACAACGGCGAAAAGCATGAAATTGCTCGTTTCATTTTGAAACTGGACGTAGACGTTGCCAATCGCATTTTCAAAAAGCGTTTTCGTTTCATGTTGAGCAGTTGCTCAACAGCTCTGAAAACATTTTAACCGGTGTCGATATCATGTTGTTGCATTCAAGAACAGAGTAGGACACTTTCCAATCGAATCGTTACAAGGGAATTTTGTGCCTTACATCGAAATGCTCACGTGCCATAATCAGGTTCTTGATATGATCATTTGGCAAAGTTATTTCGCGTTCATGGCATTCAATAAAAGACCAAAGCACACTGATTTAATAGCATTGTGCTTTAATTATACATTGCAATGCTCATCTGAAGTGAAACAAACAGGTGTGTGTTTCTTGTTGTCACGTTCCTGGGATTGCGCATCACGGAAATAGTAAAGGGAACATTCCAATCGCTTAACCAGAAATATTTTGTTCTTACTTTTTTCACGTGCATTTTGTGTTCTTTCTTTTATGACACCTGAACCTTCTATGCGACCGTTTCATCACATTTATACTCTTTCAAGTTTTATGCGATTCTTACCTCAAACCAGTGTTCATGTCGCTGTCGTTTATTGGGTCACGCAATGCTGCTTAACAGTAATAAATTGACTTGAAAATCGTGTTTCAGAATTTGCATTTATTGGCGAAGTGAACTGCCTTTTCATCTGTCTAGATTTTTGTCATTCCTTAAATAGCTGTTCATAAAGCAAAACCCACTTGAAGACGAACGTTCCTTCATTTCATGTTCTTGTCGTTGCTTTCAAACATTACAGGAAACTGGATTTTTTGATTGCAAATTGCCACTAGATGTGTGCCTTAAATAGGACGTACACTTGCAAAAGATACATGTTCGGCGAATTAATTTTCCTTTGATTGCATAACTTATAGAAGCAAAAATTACATTTGCCAATTGCTTTAACACATTGTAATATTGTTCTGCAAAACAACGGCGAAAAGCATGAAATTGCTCGTTTCATTTTGAAACTGGACGTAGACGTTGCCAATCGCATTTTCAAAAAGCGTTTTCGTTTCATGTTGAGCAGTTGCTCAACAGCTCTGAAAACATTTTAACCGGTGTCGATATCATGTTGTTGCATTCAAGAACAGAGTAGGACACTTTCCAATCGAATCGTTACAAGGGAATTTTGTGCCTTACATCGAAATGCTCACGTGCCATAATCAGGTTCTTGATATGATCATTTGGCAAAGTTAATTTCGCGTTCATGGCATTCAATAAAAGACCAAAGCACACTGATTTAATAGCATTGTGCTTTAATTATACATTGCAATGCTCATCTGAAGTGAAACAAACACGTGTGTGTTTCTTGTTGTCACGTTCCTGGGATTGCGCATCACGGAACATTCCAATCACTTAACTAGGAAATATTTTGTTCTTACTCTTATTCACGTGCATATTGTGTTCTATCTTTTATTGACACCTGAACCTTCAATTAGACCGTTTCATCACATTTATACTCTTTCAAGTTTTGTTCGATTCTTACCTCAAACCGCATACCAGTGTTCATGTCGCTGTCGTTCACGCACGCAATGCTGCTTAACAGTAATAAATTGACTTGAAAATCGTGTTTCAGAATTTGCATTTATTGGCGAAGTGAACTGCCTTTTCATCTGTCTAGATTTTTGCCATTCCTTAAATTGCTGTTCATAACAGCAAAACCCACTTGAAGACGAACGTTCCTTCATTTCATGTTCTTGTCGTTGCTTTCAAACATTACAGGAAACTGGATTTTTTGATTGCAAATTGCCACTAGATGTGTGCCTTAAATAGGACGTACACTTGCAAAAGATACATGTTCTGCGAATTAATTTTCCTTTGATTGCATAA
The DNA here is from genome assembly GCA_036877525.1 of Chromobotia macracanthus. Lineage (NCBI taxonomy): Eukaryota > Metazoa > Chordata > Actinopteri > Cypriniformes > Botiidae > Chromobotia > Chromobotia macracanthus. The sequence continues at coordinate 27,924 of JAZGTH010000090.1, read as the reverse complement.
CTTATAGAAGCAAAAATTACATTTGCCAATTGCTTTAACTCACATTGTAATGTTCTGCAAAACAACGGCGGAAAGCATGAAATTGCTCGTTTCATTTTGAAACTGGACGTAGACGTTGCCAATCGCATTTTCAAAAAGCGTTTTCGTTTCATGTTGAGCAGTTGCTCAACAGCTCTGAAAACATTTTGACCGGTGTCGATATCATGTTGTTGCATTCAAGAACAGAGTAGGACACTTTCCAATCGAATCGTTACAAGGGAATTTTGTGCCTTACATCGAAATGCTCACGTGCCATAATCAGGTTCTTGATATGATCATTTGGCAAAGTTAATTTCGCGTTCATGGCATTCAATAAAAGACCAAAGCACACTGATTTAATAGCATTGTGCTTTAATTATACATTGCAATGCTCATCTGAAGTGAAACAAACAGGTGTGTGTTTCTTGTTGTCACGTTCCTGGGATTGCGCATCACGGAAATAGTAAAGGGAACATTCCAATCGCTTAACCAGAAATATTTTGTTCTTACTTTTTTCACGTGCATTTTGTGTTCTTTCTTTTATGACACCTGAACCTTCTATGCGACCGTTTCATCACATTTATACTCTTTCAAGTTTTATGCGATTCTTACCTCAAACCAGTGTTCATGTCGCTGTCGTTTATTGGCTCACGCAATGCTGCTTAACAGTAATAAATTGACTTGAAAATCGTGTTTCAGAATTTGCATTTATTGGCGAAGTGAACTGCCTTTTCATCTGTCTAGATTTTTGTCATTCCTTAAATAGCTGTTCAAAAGAGCAAAACCCACTTGAAGACGAACGTTCCTTCATTTCATGTTCTTGTCGTTGCTTTCAAACATTACAGGAAACTGGATTTTTTGATTGCAAATTGCCACTAGATGTGTGCCTTAAATAGGACGTACACTTGCAAAAGATACATGTTCGGCGAATTAATTTTCCTTTGATTGCATAACTTATAGAAGCAAAAATTACATTTGCCAATTGCTTTAACACATTGTAATATTGTTCTGCAAAACAACGGCGAAAAGCATGAAATTGCTCGTTTCATTTTGAAACTGGACGTAGACGTTGCCAATCGCATTTTCAAAAAGCGTTTTCGTTTCATGTTGAGCAGTTGCTCAACAGCTCTGAAAACATTTTGACCGGTGTCGATATCATGTTGTTGCATTCAAGAACAGAGTAGGACACTTTCCAATCGAATCGTTACAAGGGAATTTTGTGCCTTACATCGAAATGCTCACGTGCCATAATCAGGTTCTTGATATGATCATTTGGCAAAGTTAATTTCGCGTTCATGGCATTCAATAAAAGACCAAAGCACACTGATTTAATAGCATTGTGCTTTAATTATACATTGCAATGCTCATCTGAAGTGAAACAAACACGTGTGTGTTTCTTGTTGTCACGTTCCTGGGATTGCGCATCACGGAAATAGAACATTCCAATCACTTAACTGGAAATATTTTGTTCTTACTCTTATTTCACGTGCATATTGTGTTCTATCTTTATTGACACCTGAACCTTCAATTAGACCGTTTCATCACATTTATACTCTTTCAAGTTTTGTTCGATCTTACCTAAACCGTCAAACCAGTGTTCATGTCGCTGTCGTTTTTCACGCAATGCTGCTTAACAGTAATAAATTGACTTGAAAATCGTGTTTCAGAATTTGCATTTATTGGCGAAGTGAACTGCCTTTTCATCTGTCTAGATTTTTGCCATTCCTTAAATTGCTGTTCAAAACAGCAAAACCCACTTGAAGACGAACGTTCCTTCATTTCATGTTCTTGTCGTTGCTTTCAAACATTACAGGAAACTGGATTTTTTGATTGCAAATTGCCACTAGATGTGTGCCTTAAATAGGACGTACACTTGCAAAAGATACATGTTCGGCGAATTAATTTTCCTTTGATTGCATAACTTATAGAAGCAAAAATTACATTTGCCAATTGCTTTAACTACATTGTAATATTGTTCTGCAAAACAACGGCGAAAAGCATGAAATTGCTCGTTTCATTTTGAAACTGGACGTAGACGTTGCCAATCGCATTTTCAAAAAGCGTTTTCGTTTCATGTTGAGCAGTTGCTCAACAGCTCTGAAAACATTTTAACCGGTGTCGATATCATGTTGTTGCATTCAAGAACAGAGTAGGACACTTTCCAATCGAATCGTTACAAGGGAATTTTGTGCCTTACATCGAAATGCTCACGTGCCATAATCAGGTTCTTGATATGATCATTTGGCAAAGTTATTTCGCGTTCATGGCATTCAATAAAAGACCAAAGCACACTGATTTAATAGCATTGTGCTTTAATTATACATTGCAATGCTCATCTGAAGTGAAACAAACAGGTGTGTGTTTCTTGTTGTCACGTTCCTGGGATTGCGCATCACGGGAACGTTCCAATCACTTAACTGGAAATATTTTGTTATTACTCTTATTCACGTGCATATGGTGTTCTAACTTTATTGACACCTGAACCTTCAATTAGACCGTTTCATCACATTTATACTCTTTCAAGTTTTGTTCGATTCTTACCTCAAACCGCTCATACCAGTGTTCATGTCGCTGTCGTTCACGCAATGCTGCTTAACAGTAATAAATTGACTTGAAAATCGTGTTTCAGAATTTGCATTTATTGGCGAAGTGAACTGCCTTTTCATCTGTCTAGATTTTTGTCATTCCTTAAATAGCTGTTCAAAAGAGCAAAACCCACTTGAAGACGAACGTTCCTTCATTTCATGTTCTTGTCGTTGCTTTCAAACATTACAGGAAACTGGATTTTTTGATTGCAAATTGCCACTAGATGTGTGCCTTAAATAGGACGTACACTTGCAAAAGATACATGTTCGGCGAATTAATTTTCCTTTGATTGCATAACTTATAGAAGCAAAAATTACATTTGCCAATTGCTTTAACACATTGTAATATTGTTCTGCAAAACAACGGCGAAAAGCATGAAATTGCTCGTTTCATTTTGAAACTGGACGTAGACGTTGCCAATCGCATTTTCAAAAAGCGTTTTCGTTTCATGTTGAGCAGTTGCTCAACAGCTCTGAAAACATTTTGACCGGTGTCGATATCATGTTGTTGCATTCAAGAACAGAGTAGGACACTTTCCAATCGAATCGTTACAAGGGAATTTTGTGCCTTACATCGAAATGCTCACGTGCCATAATCAGGTTCTTGATATGATCATTTGGCAAAGTTAATTTCGCGTTCATGGCATTCAATAAAAGACCAAAGCACACTGATTTAATAGCATTGTGCTTTAATTATACATTGCAATGCTCATCTGAAGTGAAACAAACAGGTGTGTGTTTCTTGTTGTCACGTTCCTGGGATTGCGCATCACGGAAAAGTAAAGGGAACATTCCAATCGCTTAACCAGAAATATTTTGTTCTTACTTTTATTCACGTGCATTTTGTGTTCTTTCTTTTATGACACCTGAACCTTCTATTAGACCGTTTCATCACATTTATACTCTTTCAAGTTTTGTGCGATTCTTACCTCAAACCCAGTGTTCATGTCGCTGTCGTTTATTGGCTCACGCAATGCTGCTTAACAGTAATAAATTGACTTGAAAATCGTGTTTCAGAATTTGCATTTATTGGCGAAGTGAACTGCCTTTTCATCTGTCTAGATTTTTGTCATTCCTTAAATAGCTGTTCAAAAGAGCAAAACCCACTTGAAGACGAACGTTCCTTCATTTCATGTTCTTGTCGTTGCTTTCAAACATTACAGGAAACTGGATTTTTTGATTGCAAATTGCCACTAGATGTGTGCCTTAAATAGGACGTACACTTGCAAAAGATACATGTTCGGCGAATTAATTTTCCTTTGATTGCATAACTTATAGAAGCAAAAATTACATTTGCCAATTGCTTTAACACATTGTAATATTGTTCTGCAAAACAACGGCGAAAAGCATGAAATTGCTCGTTTCATTTTGAAACTGGACGTAGACGTTGCCAATCGCATTTTCAAAAAGCGTTTTCGTTTCATGTTGAGCAGTTGCTCAACAGCTCTGAAAACATTTTGACCGGTGTCGATATCATGTTGTTGCATTCAAGAACAGAGTAGGACACTTTCCAATCGAATCGTTACAAGGGAATTTTGTGCCTTACATCGAAATGCTCACGTGCCATAATCAGGTTCTTGATATGATCATTTGGCAAAGTTAATTTCGCGTTCATGGCATTCAATAAAAGACCAAAGCACACTGATTTAATAGCATTGTGCTTTAATTATACATTGCAATGCTCATCTGAAGTGAAACAAACAGGTGTGTGTTTCTTGTTGTCACGTTCCTGGGATTGCGCATCACGGAACATTCCAATCACTTAACTGGAAATATTTTGTTCTTACTCTTATTCACGTGCATATGGTGTTCTAACTTTATTGACACCTGAACCTTCAATTAGACCGTTTCATCACATTTATACTCTTTCAAGTTTTGTTCGATTCTTACCTCAAACCGCTCATACCAGTGTTCATGTCGCTGTCGTTCACGCAATGCTGCTTAACAGTAATAAATTGACTTGAAAATCGTGTTTCAGAATTTGCATTTATTGGCGAAGTGAACTGCCTTTTCATCTGTCTAGATTTTTGCCATTCCTTAAATTGCTGTTCATAACAGCAAAACCCACTTGAAGACGAACGTTCCTTCATTTCATGTTCTTGTCGTTGCTTTCAAACATTACAGGAAACTGGATTTTTTGATTGCAAATTGCCACTAGATGTGTGCCTTAAATAGGACGTACACTTGCAAAAGATACATGTTCGGCGAATTAATTTTCCTTTGATTGCATTACTTATAGAAGCAAAAATTACATTTGCCAATTGCTTTAACACATTGTAATATTGTTCTGCAAAACAACGGCGAAAAGCATGAAATTGCTCGTTTCATTTTGAAACTGGACGTAGACGTTGCCAATCGCATTTTCAAAAAGCGTTTTCGTTTCATGTTGAGCAGTTGCTCAACAGCTCTGAAAACATTTTAACCGGTGTCGATATCATGTTGTTGCATTCAAGAACAGAGTAGGACACTTTCCAATCGAATCGTTACAAGGGAATTTTGTGCCTTACATCGAAATGCTCACGTGCCATAATCAGGTTCTTGATATGATCATTTGGCAAAGTTATTTCGCGTTCATGGCATTCAATAAAAGACCAAAGCACACTGATTTAATAGCATTGTGCTTTAATTATACATTGCAATGCTCATCTGAAGTGAAACAAACAGGTGTGTGTTTCTTGTTGTCACGTTCCTGGGATTGCGCATCACGGAAATAGTAAAGGGAACATTCCAATCGCTTAACCAGAAATATTTTGTTCTTACTTTTTTCACGTGCATTTTGTGTTCTTTCTTTTATGACACCTGAACCTTCTATTAGACCGTTTCATCACATTTATACTCTTTCAAGTTTTATGCGATTCTTACCTCAAACCAGTGTTCATGTCGGTGTCGTTTATTGGCTCACGCAATGCTGCTTAACAGTAATAAATTGACTTGAAAATCGTGTTTCAGAATTTGCATTTATTGGCGAAGTGAACTGCCTTTTCATCTGTCTAGATTTTTGTCATTCCTTAAATAGCTGTTCAAAAGAGCAAAACCCACTTGAAGACGAACGTTCCTTCATTTCATGTTCTTGTCGTTGCTTTCAAACATTACAGGAAACTGGATTTTTTGATTGCAAATTGCCACTAGATGTGTGCCTTAAATAGGACGTACACTTGCAAAAGATACATGTTCGGCGAATTAATTTTCCTTTGATTGCATAACTTATAGAAGCAAAAATTACATTTGCCAATTGCTTTAACACATTGTAATATTGTTCTGCAAAACAACGGCGAAAAGCATGAAATTGCTCGTTTCATTTTGAAACTGGACGTAGACGTTGCCAATCGCATTTTCAAAAAGCGTTTTCGTTTCATGTTGAGCAGTTGCTCAACAGCTCTGAAAACATTTTGACCGGTGTCGATATCATGTTGTTGCATTCAAGAACAGAGTAGGACACTTTCCAATCGAATCGTTACAAGGGAATTTTGTGCCTTACATCGAAATGCTCACGTGCCATAATCAGGTTCTTGATATGATCATTTGGCAAAGTTAATTTCGCGTTCATGGCATTCAATAAAAGACCAAAGCACACTGATTTAATAGCATTGTGCTTTAATTATACATTGCAATGCTCATCTGAAGTGAAACAAACACGTGTGTGTTTCTTGTTGTCACGTTCCTGGGATTGCGCATCAAGGGAACATTCCAATCACTTAACTGGAAATATTTTGTTCTTACTCTTATTCACGTGCATATGGTGTTCTAACTTTATTGACACCTGAACCTTCAATTAGACCGTTTCATCACATTTATACTCTTTCAAGTTTTGTTCGATTCTTACCTCAAACCGCCATACCAGTGTTCATGTCGCTGTCGTTCACGCAATGCTGCTTAACAGTAATAAATTGACTTGAAAATCGTGTTTCAGAATTTGCATTTATTGGCGAAGTGAACTGCCTTTTCATCTGTCTAGATTTTTGCCATTCCTTAAATTGCTGTTCATAACAGCAAAACCCACTTGAAGACGAACGTTCCTTCATTTCATGTTCTTGTCGTTGCTTTCAAACATTACAGGAAACTGGATTTTTTGATTGCAAATTGCCACTAGATGTGTGCCTTAAATAGGACGTACACTTGCAAAAGATACATGTTCGGCGAATTAATTTTCCTTTGATTGCATTACTTATAGAAGCAAAAATTACATTTGCCAATTGCTTTAACTCACATTGTAATATTGTTCTGCAAAACAACGGCGAAAAGCATGAAATTGCTCGTTTCATTTTGAAACTGGACGTAGACGTTGCCAATCGCATTTTCAAAAAGCGTTTTCGTTTCATGTTGAGCAGTTGCTCAACAGCTCTGAAAACATTTTAACCGGTGTCGATATCATGTTGTTGCATTCAAGAACAGAGTAGGACACTTTCCAATCGAATCGTTACAAGGGAATTTTGTGCCTTACATCGAAATGCTCACGTGCCATAATCAGGTTCTTGATATGATCATTTGGCAAAGTTATTTCGCGTTCATGGCATTCAATAAAAGACCAAAGCACACTGATTTAATAGCATTGTGCTTTAATTATACATTGCAATGCTCATCTGAAGTGAAACAAACAGGTGTGTGTTTCTTGTTGTCACGTTCCTGGGATTGCGCATCACGGAAATAGTAAAGGGAACATTCCAATCGCTTAACCAGAAATATTTTGTTCTTACTTTTTTCACGTGCATTTTGTGTTCTTTCTTTTATGACACCTGAACCTTCTATGCGACCGTTTCATCACATTTATACTCTTTCAAGTTTTATGCGATTCTTACCTCAAACCAGTGTTCATGTCGCTGTCGTTTATTGGCTCACGCAATGCTGCTTAACAGTAATAAATTGACTTGAAAATCGTGTTTCAGAATTTGCATTTATTGGCGAAGTGAACTGCCTTTTCATCTGTCTAGATTTTTGTCATTCCTTAAATAGCTGTTCAAAAGAGCAAAACCCACTTGAAGACGAACGTTCCTTCATTTCATGTTCTTGTCGTTGCTTTCAAACATTACAGGAAACTGGATTTTTTGATTGCAAATTGCCACTAGATGTGTGCCTTAAATAGGACGTACACTTGCAAAAGATACATGTTCGGCGAATTAATTTTCCTTTGATTGCATAACTTATAGAAGCAAAAATTACATTTGCCAATTGCTTTAACACATTGTAATATTGTTCTGCAAAACAACGGCGAAAAGCATGAAATTGCTCGTTTCATTTTGAAACTGGACGTAGACGTTGCCAATCGCATTTTCAAAAAGCGTTTTCGTTTCATGTTGAGCAGTTGCTCAACAGCTCTGAAAACATTTTGACCGGTGTCGATATCATGTTGTTGCATTCAAGAACAGAGTAGGACACTTTCCAATCGAATCGTTACAAGGGAATTTTGTGCCTTACATCGAAATGCTCACGTGCCATAATCAGGTTCTTGATATGATCATTTGGCAAAGTTAATTTCGCGTTCATGGCATTCAATAAAAGACCAAAGCACACTGATTTAATAGCATTGTGCTTTAATTATACATTGCAATGCTCATCTGAAGTGAAACAAACAGGTGTGTGTTTCTTGTTGTCACGTTCCTGGGATTGCGCATCACGGAAATAGTAAGGGAACATTCCAATCGCTTAACCAGAAATATTTTGTTCTTACTTTTATTCACGTGCATTTTGTGTTCTTTCTTTTATGACACCTGAACCTTCTATTAGACCGTTTCATCACATTTATACTCTTTCAAGTTTTGTGCGATTCTTACCTCAAACCGCTCATACCAGTGTTCATGTCGCTGTCGTTTATTGCACGCAATGCTGCTTAACAGTAATAAATTGACTTGAAAATCGTGTTTCAGAATTTGCATTTATTGGCGAAGTGAACTGCCTTTTCATCTGTCTAGATTTTTGCCATTCCTTAAATTGCTGTTCATAACAGCAAAACCCACTTGAAGACGAACGTTCCTTCATTTCATGTTCTTGTCGTTGCTTTCAAACATTACAGGAAACTGGATTTTTTGATTGCAAATTGCCACTAGATGTGTGCCTTAAATAGGACGTACACTTGCAAAAGATACATGTTCGGCGAATTAATTTTCCTTTGATTGCATAACTTATAGAAGCAAAAATTACATTTGCCAATTGCTTTAACTCACATTGTAATATTGTTCTGCAAAACAACGGCGAAAAGCATGAAATTGCTCGTTTCATTTTGAAACTGGACGTAGACGTTGCCAATCGCATTTTCAAAAAGCGTTTTCGTTTCATGTTGAGCAGTTGCTCAACAGCTCTGAAAACATTTTAACCGGTGTCGATATCATGTTGTTGCATTCAAGAACAGAGTAGGACACTTTCCAATCGAATCGTTACAAGGGAATTTTGTGCCTTACATCGAAATGCTCACGTGCCATAATCAGGTTCTTGATATGATCATTTGGCAAAGTTAATTTCGCGTTCATGGCATTCAATAAAAGACCAAAGCACACTGATTTAATAGCATTGTGCTTTAATTATACATTGCAATGCTCATCTGAAGTGAAACAAACAGGTGTGTGTTTCTTGTTGTCACGTTCCTGGGATTGCGCATCACGGAAATAGTAAGGGAACATTCCAATCGCTTAACCAGAAATATTTTGTTCTTACTTTTATTCACGTGCATTTTGTGTTCTTTCTTTTATGACACCTGAACCTTCTATGCGACCGTTTCATCACATTTATACTCTTTCAAGTTTTATGCGATTCTTACCTCAAACCAGTGTTCATGTCGCTGTCGTTTATTGGCTCACGCAATGCTGCTTAACAGTAATAAATTGACTTGAAAATCGTGTTTCAGAATTTGCATTTATTGGCGAAGTGAACTGCCTTTTCATCTGTCTAGATTTTTGTCATTCCTTAAATAGCTGTTCAAAAGAGCAAAACCCACTTGAAGACGAACGTTCCTTCATTTCATGTTCTTGTCGTTGCTTTCAAACATTACAGGAAACTGGATTTTTTGATTGCAAATTGCCACTAGATGTGTGCCTTAAATAGGACGTACACTTGCAAAAGATACATGTTCGGCGAATTAATTTTCCTTTGATTGCATAACTTATAGAAGCAAAAATTACATTTGCCAATTGCTTTAACACATTGTAATATTGTTCTGCAAAACAACGGCGAAAAGCATGAAATTGCTCGTTTCATTTTGAAACTGGACGTAGACGTTGCCAATCGCATTTTCAAAAAGCGTTTTCGTTTCATGTTGAGCAGTTGCTCAACAGCTCTGAAAACATTTTGACCGGTGTCGATATCATGTTGTTGCATTCAAGAACAGAGTAGGACACTTTCCAATCGAATCGTTACAAGGGAATTTTGTGCCTTACATCGAAATGCTCACGTGCCATAATCAGGTTCTTGATATGATCATTTGGCAAAGTTAATTTCGCGTTCATGGCATTCAATAAAAGACCAAAGCACACTGATTTAATAGCATTGTGCTTTAATTATACATTGCAATGCTCATCTGAAGTGAAACAAACACGTGTGTGTTTCTTGTTGTCACGTTCCTGGGATTGCGCATCACGGGAACATTCCAATCACTTAACTGGAAATATTTTGTTATTACTCTTATTCACGTGCATATGGTGTTCTAACTTTATTGACACCTGAACCTTCAATTAGACCGTTTCATCACATTTATACTCTTTCAAGTTTTGTTCGATTCTTACCTCAAACCGCTCATACCAGTGTTCATGTCGCTGTCGTTCACGCAATGCTGCTTAACAGTAATAAATTGACTTGAAAATCGTGTTTCAGAATTTGCATTTATTGGCGAAGTGAACTGCCTTTTCATCTGTCTAGATTTTTGCCATTCCTTAAATTGCTGTTCATAACAGCAAAACCCACTTGAAGACGAACGTTCCTTCATTTCATGTTCTTGTCGTTGCTTTCAAACATTACAGGAAACTGGATTTTTTGATTGCAAATTGCCACTAGATGTGTGCCTTAAATAGGACGTACACTTGCAAAAGATACATGTTCGGCGAATTAATTTTCCTTTGATTGCATTACTTATAGAAGCAAAAATTACATTTGCCAATTGCTTTAACTCACATTGTAATATTGTTCTGCAAAACAACGGCGAAAAGCATGAAATTGCTCGTTTCATTTTGAAACTGGACGTAGACGTTGCCAATCGCATTTTCAAAAAGCGTTTTCGTTTCATGTTGAGCAGTTGCTCAACAGCTCTGAAAACATTTTAACCGGTGTCGATATCATGTTGTTGCATTCAAGAACAGAGTAGGACACTTTCCAATCGAATCGTTACAAGGGAATTTTGTGCCTTACATCGAAATGCTCACGTGCCATAATCAGGTTCTTGATATGATCATTTGGCAAAGTTATTTCGCGTTCATGGCATTCAATAAAAGACCAAAGCACACTGATTTAATAGCATTGTGCTTTAATTATACATTGCAATGCTCATCTGAAGTGAAACAAACAGGTGTGTGTTTCTTGTTGTCACGTTCCTGGGATTGCGCATCACGGAAATAGTAAGGGAACATTCCAATCGCTTAACCAGAAATATTTTGTTCTTACTTTTTTCACGTGCATTTTGTGTTCTTTCTTTTTATGACACCTGAACCTTCTATGAGACCGTTTCATCACATTTATACTCTTTCAAGTTTTATGCGATTCTTACCTCAAACCAGTGTTCATGTCGCTGTCGTTTATTGGCTCACGCAATGCTGCTTAACAGTAATAAATTGACTTGAAAATCGTGTTTCAGAATTTGCATTTATTGGCGAAGTGAACTGCCTTTTCATCTGTCTAGATTTTTGTCATTCCTTAAATAGCTGTTCAAAAGAGCAAAACCCACTTGAAGACGAACGTTCCTTCATTTCATGTTCTTGTCGTTGCTTTCAAACATTACAGGAAACTGGATTTTTTGATTGCAAATTGCCACTAGATGTGTGCCTTAAATAGGACGTACACTTGCAAAAGATACATGTTCGGCGAATTAATTTTCCTTTGATTGCATAACTTATAGAAGCAAAAATTACATTTGCCAATTGCTTTAACACATTGTAATATTGTTCTGCAAAACAACGGCGAAAAGCATGAAATTGCTCGTTTCATTTTGAAACTGGACGTAGACGTTGCCAATCGCATTTTCAAAAAGCGTTTTCGTTTCATGTTGAGCAGTTGCTCAACAGCTCTGAAAACATTTTGACCGGTGTCGATATCATGTTGTTGCATTCAAGAACAGAGTAGGACACTTTCCAATCGAATCGTTACAAGGGAATTTTGTGCCTTACATCGAAATGCTCACGTGCCATAATCAGGTTCTTGATATGATCATTTGGCAAAGTTAATTTCGCGTTCATGGCATTCAATAAAAGACCAAAGCACACTGATTTAATAGCATTGTGCTTTAATTATACATTGCAATGCTCATCTGAAGTGAAACAAACAGGTGTGTGTTTCTTGTTGTCACGTTCCTGGGATTGCGCATCACGGAAAAGAACATTCCAATCACTTAACTGGAAATATTTTGTTCTTACTCTTATTCACGTGCATATGGTGTTCTTTCTTTTATTGACACCTGAACCTTCAATTAGACCGTTTCATCACATTTATACTCTTTCAAGTTTTGTTCGATTCTTACCTCAAACCCAGTGTTCATGTCGCTGTCGTTTTGGTCACGCAATGCTGCTTAACAGTAATAAATTGACTTGAAAATCGTGTTTCAGAATTTGCATTTATTGGCGAAGTGAACTGCCTTTTCATCTGTCTAGATTTTTGCCATTCCTTAAATTGCTGTTCATAACAGCAAAACCCACTTGAAGACGAACGTTCCTTCATTTCATGTTCTTGTCGTTGCTTTCAAACATTACAGGAAACTGGATTTTTTGATTGCAAATTGCCACTAGATGTGTGCCTTAAATAGGACGTACACTTGCAAAAGATACATGTTCGGCGAATTAATTTTCCTTTGATTGCATTACTTATAGAAGCAAAAATTACATTTGCTTTAACTCACATTGTAATGTTCTGCAAAACAACGGCGGAAAGCATGAAATTGCTCGTTTCATTTTGAAACTGGACGTAGACGTTGCCAATCGCATTTTCAAAAAGCGTTTTCGTTTCATGTTGAGCAGTTGCTCAACAGCTCTGAAAACATTTTAACCGGTGTCGATATCATGTTGTTGCATTCAAGAACAGAGTAGGACACTTTCCAATCGAATCGTTACAAGGGAATTTTGTGCCTTACATCGAAATGCTCACGTGCCATAATCAGGTTCTTGATATGATCATTTGGCAAAGTTAATTTCGCGTTCATGGCATTCAATAAAAGACCAAAGCACACTGATCTAATAGCATTGTGCTTTAATTATACATTGCAATGCTCATCTGAAGTGAAACAAACAGGTGTGTGTTTCTTGTTGTCACGTTCCTGGGATTGCGCATCACGGAAATAGTAAAGGGAACATTCCAATCGCTTAACCAGAAATATTTTGTTCTTACTTTTTTCACGTGCATTTTGTGTTCTTTCTTTTATGACACCTGAACCTTCTATGCGACCGTTTCATCACATTTATACTCTTTCAAGTTTTATGCGATTCTTACCTCAAACCAGTGTTCATGTCTCTTTCGTTTCATGTTGAGCGAAACAGCTCTGAAAACAGCTCTGAAAACATTTTGACCGGTGTCGAGATCATGTTTTTGCATTCAAGAACAGAGTAGGACACTTTCCTATCGAATCGTTATAAGGGAATTTTGTGCCTTACATCGAAATGCTCACGTGCCATAATCAGGTTCTTGAATCAGGTTCTTGATATGATCATTTGGCAAAGTTAATTTCGCGTTGCTGACATACAATAAAAGAGCAAAACACATTGATTTAATAGCATTGTGCTTTAATTATACATTGCAATGCTCATCTGAAGTGAAACAAACACGTGTGTGTTTCTTGTTGTCACGTTCCTGGGATTGCGCATCACGGGAACATTCCAATCACTTAACTGGAAATATTTTGTTCTTACTCTTATTCACGTGCATATGGTGTTCTAACTTTATTGACACCTGAACCTTCAATTAGACCGTTTCATCACATTTATACTCTTTCAAGTTTTGTTCGATTCTTACCTCAAACCGCTCATACCAGTGTTCATGTCGCTGTCGTTCACGCAATGCTGCTTAACAGTAATAAATTGACTTGAAAATCGTGTTTCAGAATTTGCATGTCGTTTATTGGGTCACGCAATGCTGCTTAACAGTAATAAATTGACTTGAAAATCGTGTTTCAGAATTTGCATTTATTGGCGAAGTGAACTGCCTTTTCATCTGCCTAGATTTTTGTCATTCCTTAAATAGCTGAGCAAAACCCACTTGAAGACGAACGTTCCTTCATTTCATGTTCTTGTCGTTGCTTTCAAACATTACAGGAAACTGGATTTTTTGATTGCAAATTGCCACTAGATGTGTGCCTTAAATAGGACGTACACTTGCAAAAGATACATGTTCGGCGAATTAATTTTCCTTTGATTGCATAACTTATAGAAGCAAAAATTACATTTGCCAATTGCTTTAACACATTGTAATATTGTTCTGCAAAACAACGGCGAAAAGCATGAAATTGCTCGTTTCATTTTGAAACTGGACGTAGACGTTGCCAATCGCATTTTCAAAAAGCGTTTTCGTTTCATGTTGAGCAGTTGCTCAACAGCTCTGAAAACATTTTAACCGGTGTCGATATCATGTTGTTGCATTCAAGAACAGAGTAGGACACTTTCCAATCGAATCGTTACAAGGGAATTTTGTGCCTTACATCGAAATGCTCACGTGCCATAATCAGGTTCTTGATATGATCATTTGGCAAAGTTATTTCGCGTTCATGGCATTCAATAAAAGACCAAAGCACACTGATTTAATAGCATTGTGCTTTAATTATACATTGCAATGCTCATCTGAAGTGAAACAAACAGGTGTGTGTTTCTTGTTGTCACGTTCCTGGGATTGCGCATCACGGAAATAGTAAAGGGAACATTCCAATCGCTTAACCAGAAATATTTTGTTCTTACTTTTTTCACGTGCATTTTGTGTTCTTTCTTTTATGACACCTGAACCTTCTATGCGACCGTTTCATCACATTTATACTCTTTCAAGTTTTATGCGATTCTTACCTCAAACCAGTGTTCATGTCGCTGTCGTTTATTGGCTCACGCAATGCTGCTTAACAGTAATAAATTGACTTGAAAATCGTGTTTCAGAATTTGCATTTATTGGCGAAGTGAACTGCCTTTTCATCTGTCTAGATTTTTGTCATTCCTTAAATAGCTGTTCAAAAGAGCAAAACCCACTTGAAGACGAACGTTCCTTCATTTCATGTTCTTGTCGTTGCTTTCAAACATTACAGGAAACTGGATTTTTTGATTGCAAATTGCCACTAGATGTGTGCCTTAAATAGGACGTACACTTGCAAAAGATACATGTTCGGCGAATTAATTTTCCTTTGATTGCATAACTTATAGAAGCAAAAATTACATTTCCCAATTGCTTTAACACATTGTAATATTGTTCTGCAAAACAACGGCGAAAAGCATGAAATTGCTCGTTTCATTTTGAAACTGGACGTAGACGTTGCCAATCGCATTTTCAAAAAGCGTTTTCGTTTCATGTTGAGCAGTTGCTCAACAGCTCTGAAAACATTTTGACCGGTGTCGATATCATGTTGTTGCATTCAAGAACAGAGTAGGACACTTTCCAATCGAATCGTTACAAGGGAATTTTGTGCCTTACATCGAAATGCTCACGTGCCATAATCAGGTTCTTGATATGATCATTTGGCAAAGTTAATTTCGCGTTCATGGCATTCAATAAAAGACCAAAGCACACTGATTTAATAGCATTGTGCTTTAATTATACATTGCAATGCTCATCTGAAGTGAAACAAACACGTGTGTGTTTCTTGTTGTCACGTTCCTGGGATTGCGCATCACGGGAACATTCCAATCACTTAACTGGAAATATTTTGTTCTTACTCTTATTCACGTGCATATGGTGTTCTAACTTTATTGACACCTGAACCTTCAATTAGACCGTTTCATCACATTTATACTCTTTCAAGTTTTGTTCGATTCTTACCTCAAACCGCTCATACCAGTGTTCATGTCGCTGTCGTTCACGCAATGCTGCTTAACAGTAATAAATTGACTTGAAAATCGTGTTTCAGAATTTGCATTTATTGGCGAAGTGAACTGCCTTTTCATCTGTCTAGATTTTTGCCATTCCTTAAATTGCTGTTCAAAACAGCAAAACCCACTTGAAGACGAACGTTCCTTCATTTCATGTTCTTGTCGTTGCTTTCAAACATTACAGGAAACTGGATTTTTTGATTGCAAATTGCCACTAGATGTGTGCCTTAAATAGGACGTACACTTGCAAAAGATACATGTTCGGCGAATTAATTTTCCTTTGATTGCATTACTTATAGAAGCAAAAATTACATTTGCCAATTGCTTTAACTCACATTGTAATGTTCTGCAAAACAACGGCGGAAAGCATGAAATTGCTCGTTTCATTTTGAAACTGGACGTAGACGTTGCCAATCGCATTTTCAAAAAGCGTTTTCGTTTCATGTTGAGCAGTTGCTCAACAGCTCTGAAAACATTTTAACCGGTGTCGATATCATGTTGTTGCATTCAAGAACAGAGTAGGACACTTTCCAATCGAATCGTTACAAGGGAATTTTGTGCCTTACATCGAAATGCTCACGTGCCATAATCAGGTTCTTGATATGATCATTTGGCAAAGTTAATTTCGCGTTCATGGCATTCAATAAAAGACCAAAGCACACTGATCTAATAGCATTGTGCTTTAATTATACATTGCAATGCTCATCTGAAGTGAAACAAACAGGTGTGTGTTTCTTGTTGTCACGTTCCTGGGATTGCGCATCACGGAAATAGTAAAGGGAACATTCCAATCGCTTAACCAGAAATATTTTGTTCTTACTTTTTTCACGTGCATTTTGTGTTCTTTCTTTTTTGACACCTGAACCTTCTATGCGACCGTTTCATCACATTTATACTCTTTCAAGTTTTATGCGATTCTTACCTCAAACCAGTGTTCATGTTGCTGTCGTTATTGGGTCACGCAATGCTGTTAACAGTAATAAATTGACTTGAAAATCGTGTTTCAGAATTTGCATTTATTGCGAAGTGAACTGCCTTTTCATCTGTCTAGATTTTTGTCATTCCTTAAATAGCTGTTCAAAAGAGCAAAACCCACTTGAAGACGAACGTTCCTTCATTTCATGTTCTTGTCGTTGCTTTCAAACATTACAGGAAACTGGATTTTTGATTGCAAATTGCCACTAGATGTGTGCTTAAATAGGACGTACACTTGCAAAAGATACATGTTCGGCGAATTAATTTTCCTTTGATTGCATAACTTATAGAAGCAAAAATTACATTTGCCAATTGCTTTAACTAATTGTAATATTGTTCTGCAAAACAACGGGAAAAGCATGAAATTGCTCGTTTCATTTTGAAACTGGACGTAGACGTTGCCAATCGCATTTTCAAAAAGCGTTTTCGTTTCATGTTGAGCAATTGCTCTGAAAACAGCTCTGAAAACATTTTGACCGGTGTCGAGATCATGTTTTTGCATTCAAGAACAGAGTAGGACACTTTCCTATCGAATCGTTATAAGGGAATTTTGTGCCTTACATCGAAATGCTCACGTGCCATAATCAGGTTCTTGAATCAGGTTCTTGATATGATCATTTGGCAAAGTTAATTTCGCGTTGCTGACATACAATAAAAGAGCAAAACACATTGATTTAATAGCATTGTGCTTTAATTATACATTGCAATGCTCATCTGAAGTGAAACAAACACGTGTGTGTTTCTTGTTGTCACGTTCCTGGGATTGCGCATCACGGGAACATTCCAATCACTTAACTGGAAATATTTTGTTCTTACTCTTATTCACGTGCATATGGTGTTCTAACTTTATTGACACCTGAACCTTCAATTAGACCGTTTCATCACATTTATACTCTTTCAAGTTTTGTTCGATTCTTACCTCAAACCGCTCATACCAGTGTTCATGTCGCTGTCGTTCACGCAATGCTGCTTAACAGTAATAAATTGACTTGAAAATCGTGTTTCAGAATTTGCATTTATTGGCGAAGTGAACTGCCTTTTCATCTGTCTAGATTTTTGCCATTCCTTAAATAGCTGTTCATAGCAAAACCCACTTGAAGACGAACGTTCCTTCATTTCATGTTCTTGTCGTTGCTTTCAAACATTACAGGAAACTGGATTTTTTGATTGCAAATTGCCACTAGATGTGTGCCTTAAATAGGACGTACACTTGCAAAAGATACATGTTCGGCGAATTAATTTTCCTTTGATTGCATAACTTATAGAAGCAAAAATTACATTTGCCAATTGCTTTAACTACATTGTAATATTGTTCTGCAAAACAACGGCGAAAAGCATGAAATTGCTCGTTTCATTTTGAAACTGGACGTAGACGTTGCCAATCGCATTTTCAAAAAGCGTTTTCGTTTCATGTTGAGCAGTTGCTCAACAGCTCTGAAAACATTTTAACCGGTGTCGATATCATGTTGTTGCATTCAAGAACAGAGTAGGACACTTTCCAATCGAATCGTTACAAGGGAATTTTGTGCCTTACATCGAAATGCTCACGTGCCATAATCAGGTTCTTGATATGATCATTTGGCAAAGTTATTTCGCGTTCATGGCATTCAATAAAAGACCAAAGCACACTGATTTAATAGCATTGTGCTTTAATTATACATTGCAATGCTCATCTGAAGTGAAACAAACAGGTGTGTGTTTCTTGTTGTCACGTTCCTGGGATTGCGCATCACGGAAATAGTAAAGGGAACATTCCAATCGCTTAACCAGAAATATTTTGTTCTTACTTTTTTCACGTGCATTTTGTGTTCTTTCTTTTATGACACCTGAACCTTCTATGCGACCGTTTCATCACATTTATACTCTTTCAAGTTTTATGCGATTCTTACCTCAAACCAGTGTTCATGTCGCTGTCGTTTATTGGCTCACGCAATGCTGCTTAACAGTAATAAATTGACTTGAAAATCGTGTTTCAGAATTTGCATTTATTGGCGAAGTGAACTGCCTTTTCATCTGTCTAGATTTTTGTCATTCCTTAAATAGCTGTTCAAAAGAGCAAAACCCACTTGAAGACGAACGTTCCTTCATTTCATGTTCTTGTCGTTGCTTTCAAACATTACAGGAAACTGGATTTTTTGATTGCAAATTGCCACTAGATGTGTGCCTTAAATAGGACGTACACTTGCAAAAGATACATGTTCGGCGAATTAATTTTCCTTTGATTGCATAACTTATAGAAGCAAAAATTACATTTGCCAATTGCTTTAACACATTGTAATATTGTTCTGCAAAACAACGGCGAAAAGCATGAAATTGCTCGTTTCATTTTGAAACTGGACGTAGACGTTGCCAATCGCATTTTCAAAAAGCGTTTTCGTTTCATGTTGAGCAGTTGCTCAACAGCTCTGAAAACATTTTGACCGGTGTCGATATCATGTTGTTGCATTCAAGAACAGAGTAGGACACTTTCCAATCGAATCGTTACAAGGGAATTTTGTGCCTTACATCGAAATGCTCACGTGCCATAATCAGGTTCTTGATATGATCATTTGGCAAAGTTATTTCGCGTTCATGGCATTCAATAAAAGACCAAAGCACACTGATTTAATAGCATTGTGCTTTAATTATACATTGCAATGCTCATCTGAAGTGAAACAAACAGGTGTGTGTTTCTTGTTGTCACGTTCCTGGGATTGCGCATCACGGAAATAGTAAAGGGAACATTCCAATCGCTTAACCAGAAATATTTTGTTCTTACTTTTTTCACGTGCATTTTGTGTTCTTTCTTTTATGACACCTGAACCTTCTATTAGACCGTTTCATCACATTTATACTCTTTCAAGTTTTATGCGATTCTTACCTCAAACCAGTGTTCATGTCGCTGTCGTTTATTGGCTCACGCAATGCTGCTTAACAGTAATAAATTGACTTGAAAATCGTGTTTCAGAATTTGCATTTATTGGCGAAGTGAACTGCCTTTTCATCTGTCTAGATTTTTGCCATTCCTTAAATTGCTGTTCAAAAGAGCAAAACCCACTTGAAGACGAACGTTCCTTCATTTCATGTTCTTGTCGTTGCTTTCAAACATTACAGGAAACTGGATTTTTTGATTGCAAATTGCCACTAGATGTGTGCCTTAAATAGGACGTACACTTGCAAAAGATACATGTTCGGCGAATTAATTTTCCTTTGATTGCATTACTTATAGAAGCAAAAATTACATTTGCCAATTGCTTTAACTCACATTGTAATATTGTTCTGCAAAACAACGGCGAAAAGCATGAAATTGCTCGTTTCATTTTGAAACTGGACGTAGACGTTGCCAATCGCATTTTCAAAAAGCGTTTTCGTTTCATGTTGAGCAGTTGCTCAACAGCTCTGAAAACATTTTGACCGGTGTCGATATCATGTTGTTGCATTCAAGAACAGAGTAGGACACTTTCCAATCGAATCGTTACAAGGGAATTTTGTGCCTTACATCGAAATGCTCACGTGCCATAATCAGGTTCTTGATATGATCATTTGGCAAAGTTAATTTCGCGTTCATGGCATTCAATAAAAGACCAAAGCACACTGATTTAATAGCATTGTGCTTTAATTATACATTGCAATGCTCATCTGAAGTGAAACAAACACGTGTGTGTTTCTTGTTGTCACGTTCCTGGGATTGCGCATCACGGAAATAGTGGAACATTCCAATCACTTAACTGGAAATATTTTGTTATTACTTTTATTCACGTGCATATTGTGTTCTTTCTTTATTGACACCTGAACCTTCAATTAGACCGTTTCATCACATTTATACTCTTTCAAGTTTTGTGCGATTCTTACCTCAAACCGCTCATACCAGTGTTCATGTCGCTGTCGTTTGGCTCACGCAATGCTGCTTAACAGTAATAAATTGACTTGAAAATCGTGTTTCAGAATTTGCATTTATTGGCGAAGTGAACTGCCTTTTCATCTGTCTAGATTTTTGCCATTCCTTAAATTGCTGTTCATAACAGCAAAACCCACTTGAAGACGAACGTTCCTTCATTTCATGTTCTTGTCGTTGCTTTCAAACATTACAGGAAACTGGATTTTTTGATTGCAAATTGCCACTAGATGTGTGCCTTAAATAGGACGTACACTTGCAAAAGATACATGTTCGGCGAATTAATTTTCCTTTGATTGCATTACTTATAGAAGCAAAAATTACATTTGCCAATTGCTTTAACTCACATTGTAATGTTCTGCAAAACAACGGCGGAAAGCATGAAATTGCTCGTTTCATTTTGAAACTGGACGTAGACGTTGCCAATCGCATTTTCAAAAAGCGTTTTCGTTTCATGTTGAGCAGTTGCTCAACAGCTCTGAAAACATTTTAACCGGTGTCGATATCATGTTGTTGCATTCAAGAACAGAGTAGGACACTTTCCAATCGAATCGTTACAAGGGAATTTTGTGCCTTACATCGAAATGCTCACGTGCCATAATCAGGTTCTTGATATGATCATTTGGCAAAGTTAATTTCGCGTTCATGGCATTCAATAAAAGACCAAAGCACACTGATTTAATAGCATTGTGCTTTAATTATACATTGCAATGCTCATCTGAAGTGAAACAAACACGTGTGTGTTTCTTGTTGTCACGTTCCTGGGATTGCGCATCACGGAAATATGGAACATTCCAATCACTTAACTGGAAATATTTTGTTCTTACTCTTTTCACGTGCATATTGTGTTCTTACTTTTATTGACACCTGAACCTTCAATTAGACCGTTTCATCACATTTATACTCTTTCAAGTTTTGTTCGATTCTTACCTCAAACCGCTCACAGTGTTCATGTCGCTGTCGTTTTGGGCACGCAATGCTGCTAACAGTAATAAATTGACTTGAAAATCGTGTTTCAGAATTTGCATTTATTGGCGAAGTGAACTGCCTTTTCATCTGTCTAGATTTTTGCCATTCCTTAAATAGCTGTTCAAAAAGCAAAACCCACTTGAAGACGAACGTTCCTTCATTTCATGTTCTTGTCGTTGCTTTCAAACATTACAGGAAACTGGATTTTTTGATTGCAAATTGCCACTAGATGTGTGCCTTAAATAGGACGTACACTTGCAAAAGATACATGTTCGGCGAATTAATTTTCCTTTGATTGCATAACTTATAGAAGCAAAATTACATTTGCCAATTGCTTTAACACATTGTAATTTGTTCTGCAAAACAACGGCGAAAAGCATGAAATTGCTCGTTTCATTTTGAAACTGGACGACGTTGCCAATCGCATTTTCAAAAGCGTTTTCGTTTCATGTTGAGCAGTTGCTCGAAACAGCTCTGAAAACATTTTAACCGGTGTCGATATCATGTTGTTGCATTCAAGAACAGAGTAGGACACTTTCCAATCGAATCGTTACAAGGGAATTTTGTGCCTTACATCGAAATGCTCACGTGCCATAATCAGGTTCTTGATATGATCATTTGGCAAAGTTAATTTCGCGTTCATGGCATTCAATAAAAGACCAAAGCACACTGATTTAATAGCATTGTGCTTTAATTATACATTGCAATGCTCATCTGAAGTGAAACAAACACGTGTGTGTTTCTTGTTGTCACGTTCCTGGGATTGCGCATCACGGAAATAGTAAAGGGAACATTCCAATCGCTTAACCAGAAATATTTTGTTCTTACTTTTTTCACGTGCATTTTGTGTTCTTTCTTTTATGACACCTGAACCTTCTATGCGACCGTTTCATCACATTTATACTCTTTCAAGTTTTATGCGATTCTTACCTCAAACCAGTGTTCATGTCGCTGTCGTTTATTGGGTCACGCAATGCTGCTTAACAGTAATAAATTGACTTGAAAATCGTGTTTCAGAATTTGCATTTATTGGCGAAGTGAACTGCCTTTTCATCTGTCTAGATTTTTGTCATTCCTTAAATAGCTGTTCAAAAGAGCAAAACCCACTTGAAGACGAACGTTCCTTCATTTCATGTTCTTGTCGTTGCTTTCAAACATTACAGGAAACTGGATTTTTTGATTGCAAATTGCCACTAGATGTGTGCCTTAAATAGGACGTACACTTGCAAAAGATACATGTTCGGCGAATTAATTTTCCTTTGATTGCATAACTTATAGAAGCAAAAATTACATTTGCCAATTGCTTTAACACATTGTAATATTGTTCTGCAAAACAACGGCGAAAAGCATGAAATTGCTCGTTTCATTTTGAAACTGGACGTAGACGTTGCCAATCGCATTTTCAAAAAGCGTTTTCGTTTCATGTTGAGCAGTTGCTCAACAGCTCTGAAAACATTTTGACCGGTGTCGATATCATGTTGTTGCATTCAAGAACAGAGTAGGACACTTTCCAATCGAATCGTTACAAGGGAATTTTGTGCCTTACATCGAAATGCTCACGTGCCATAATCAGGTTCTTGATATGATCATTTGGCAAAGTTAATTTCGCGTTCATGGCATTCAATAAAAGACCAAAGCACACTGATTTAATAGCATTGTGCTTTAATTATACATTGCAATGCTCATCTGAAGTGAAACAAACAGGTGTGTGTTTCTTGTTGTCACGTTCCTGGGATTGCGCATCACGGAAATAGTAAAGGGAACATTCCAATCGCTTAACCAGAAATATTTTGTTCTTACTTTTTTCACGTGCATTTTGTGTTCTTTCTTTTATGACACCTGAACCTTCTATGCGACCGTTTCATCACATTTATACTCTTTCAAGTTTTATGCGATTCTTACCTCAAACCAGTGTTCATGTCGCTGTCGTTTATTGGCTCACGCAATGCTGCTTAACAGTAATAAATTGACTTGAAAATCGTGTTTCAGAATTTGCATTTATTGGCGAAGTGAACTGCCTTTTCATCTGTCTAGATTTTTGTCATTCCTTAAATAGCTGTTCAAAAGAGCAAAACCCACTTGAAGACGAACGTTCCTTCATTTCATGTTCTTGTCGTTGCTTTCAAACATTACAGGAAACTGGATTTTTTGATTGCAAATTGCCACTAGATGTGTGCCTTAAATAGGACGTACACTTGCAAAAGATACATGTTCGGCGAATTAATTTTCCTTTGATTGCATTACTTATAGAAGCAAAAATTACATTTGCCAATTGCTTTAACTCACATTGTAATATTGTTCTGCAAAACAACGGCGAAAAGCATGAAATTGCTCGTTTCATTTTGAAACTGGACGTAGACGTTGCCAATCGCATTTTCAAAAAGCGTTTTCGTTTCATGTTGAGCAGTTGCTCAACAGCTCTGAAAACATTTTGACCGGTGTCGATATCATGTTGTTGCATTCAAGAACAGAGTAGGACACTTTCCAATCGAATCGTTACAAGGGAATTTTGTGCCTTACATCGAAATGCTCACGTGCCATAATCAGGTTCTTGATATGATCATTTGGCAAAGTTAATTTCGCGTTCATGGCATTCAATAAAAAGACCAAAGCACACTGATTTAATAGCATTGTGCTTTAATTATACATTGCAATGCTCATCTGAAGTGAAACAAACAGGTGTGTGTTTCTTGTTGTCACGTTCCTGGGATTGCGCATCACGGAAATAGTAAAGGGAACATTCCAATCGCTTAACCAGAAATATTTTGTTCTTACTTTTTTCACGTGCATTTTGTGTTCTTTCTTTTATGACACCTGAACCTTCTATGGACCGTTTCATCACATTTATACTCTTTCAAGTTTTATGCGATTCTTACCTCAAACCAGTGTTCATGTCGCTGTCGTTTATTGGCTCACGCAATGCTGCTTAACAGTAATAAATTGACTTGAAAATCGTGTTTCAGAATTTGCATTTATTGGCGAAGTGAACTGCCTTTTCATCTGTCTAGATTTTTGTCATTCCTTAAATAGCTGTTCAAAAGAGCAAAACCCACTTGAAGACGAACGTTCCTTCATTTCATGTTCTTGTCGTTGCTTTCAAACATTACAGGAAACTGGATTTTTTGATTGCAAATTGCCACTAGATGTGTGCTTAAATAGGACGTACACTTGCAAAAAGATACATGTTCGGCGAATTAATTTTCCTTTGATTGCATTACTTATAGAAGCAAAATTACATTTGCCAATTGCTTTAACCACATTGTAATATTGTTCTGCAAAACAACGGCGAAAAGCATGAAATTGCTCGTTTCATTTTGAAACTGGACGTAGACGTTGCCAATCGCATTTTCAAAAGCGTTTTCGTTTCATGTTGAGCAGTTGCTCAACAGCTCTGAAAACATTTTAACCGGTGTCGATATCATGTTGTTGCATTCAAGAACAGAGTAGGACACTTTCCAATCGAATCGTTACAAGGGAATTTTGTGCCTTACATCGAAATGCTCACGTGCCATAATCAGGTTCTTGATATGATCATTTGGCAAAGTTAATTTCGCGTTCATGGCATTCAATAAAAGACCAAAGCACACTGATTTAATAGCATTGTGCTTTAATTATACATTGCAATGCTCATCTGAAGTGAAACAAACACGTGTGTGTTTCTTGTTGTCACGTTCCTGGGATTGCGCATCACGGGAACATTCCAATCACTTAACTGGAAATATTTTGTTATTACTCTTATTCACGTGCATATGGTGTTCTAACTTTATTGACACCTGAACCTTCAATTAGACCGTTTCATCACATTTATACTCTTTCAAGTTTTGTTCGATTCTTACCTCAAACGCTCATACCAGTGTTCATGTCGCTGTCGTTATTTCACGCAATGCTGCTTAACAGTAATAAATTGACTTGAAAATCGTGTTTCAGAATTTGCATTTATTGGCGAAGTGAACTGCCTTTTCATCTGTCTAGATTTTTGTCATTCCTTAAATAGCTGTTCAAAAGAGCAAAACCCACTTGAAGACGAACGTTCCTTCATTTCATGTTCTTGTCGTTGCTTTCAAACATTACAGGAAACTGGATTTTTTGATTGCAAATTGCCACTAGATGTGTGCCTTAAATAGGACGTACACTTGCAAAAGATACATGTTCGGCGAATTAATTTTCCTTTGATTGCATAACTTATAGAAGCAAAATTACATTTGCCAATTGCTTTAACACATTGTAATATTGTTCTGCAAAACAACGGCGAAAAGCATGAAATTGCTCGTTTCATTTTGAAACTGGACGTGACGTTGCCAATCGCATTTTCAAAAGCGTTTTCGTTTCATGTTGAGCAGTTGCTCAACAGCTCTGAAAACATTTTGACCGGTGTCGATATCATGTTGTTGCATTCAAGAACAGAGTAGGACACTTTCCAATCGAATCGTTACAAGGGAATTTTGTGCCTTACATCGAAATGCTCACGTGCCATAATCAGGTTCTTGATATGATCATTTGGCAAAGTTAATTTCGCGTTCATGGCATTCAATAAAAGACCAAAGCACACTGATTTAATAGCATTGTGCTTTAATTATACATTGCAATGCTCATCTGAAGTGAAACAAACAGGTGTGTGTTTCTTGTTGTCACGTTCCTGGGATTGCGCATCACGGAAATAGTAAAGGGAACATTCCAATCGCTTAACCAGAAATATTTTGTTCTTACTTTTTTCACGTGCATTTTGTGTTCTTTCTTTTATGACACCTGAACCTTCTATGCGACCGTTTCATCACATTTATACTCTTTCAAGTTTTGTTCGATTCTTACCTCAAACCAGTGTTCATGTCGCTGTCGTTTTTGGCTCACGCAATGCTGCTTAACAGTAATAAATTGACTTGAAAATCGTGTTTCAGAATTTGCATTTATTGGCGAAGTGAACTGCCTTTTCATCTGTCTAGATTTTTTGTCATTCCTTAAATAGCTGTTCAAAAAGCAAAACCCACTTGAAGACGAACGTTCCTTCATTTCATGTTCTTGTCGTTGCTTTCAAACATTACAGGAAACTGGATTTTTGATTGCAAATTGCCACTAGATGTGTGCCTTAAATAGGACGTACACTTGCAAAAGATACATGTTCGGCGAATTAATTTTCCTTTGATTGCATAACTTATAGAAGCAAAATTACATTTCCAATTGCTTTAACACATTGTAATATTGTTCTGCAAAACAACGGCGAAAAGCATGAAATTGCTCGTTTCATTTTGAAACTGGACGTAGACGTTGCCAATCGCATTTTCAAAAAGCGTTTTCGTTTCATGTTGAGCAGTTGCTCAACAGCTCTGAAAACATTTTGACCGGTGTCGATATCATGTTGTTGCATTCAAGAACAGAGTAGGACACTTTCCAATCGAATCGTTACAAGGGAATTTTGTGCCTTACATCGAAATGCTCACGTGCCATAATCAGGTTCTTGATATGATCATTTGGCAAAGTTAATTTCGCGTTCATGGCATTCAATAAAAGACCAAAGCACACTGATTTAATAGCATTGTGTTTAATTATACATTGCAATGCTCATCTGAAGTGAAACAAACAGGTGTGTGTTTCTTGTTGTCACGTTCCTGGGATTGCGCATCACGGAAATAGTAAAGGAACATTCCAATCACTTAACTGAAATATTTTGTTCTTACTTTTTTCACGTGCATTTTGTGTTCTTTCTTTTATGACACCTGAACCTTCTATTAGACCGTTTCATCACATTTATACTCTTTCAAGTTTTTGCGATTCTTACCTCAAACCAGTGTTCATGTCGCTGTCGTTTATTGGCTCACGTAATGCTGCTTAACAGTAATAAATTGACTTGAAAATCGTGTTTCAGAATTTGCATTTATTGGCGAAGTGAACTGCCTTTTCATCTGTCTAGATTTTTGTCATTCCTTAAATAGCTGTTCAAAAGAGCAAACCCACTTGAAGACGAACGTTCCTTCATTTCATGTTCTTGTCGTTGCTTTCAAACATTACAGGAAACTGGATTTTTTGATTGCAAATTGCCACTAGATGTGTGCCTTAAATAGGACGTACACTTGCAAAAGATACATGTTCGGCGAATTAATTTTCCTTTGATTGCATTACTTATAGAAGCAAAAATTACATTTGCCAATTGCTTTAACTACATTGTAATATTGTTCTACAAAACAACGGCGAAAAGCATGAAATTGCTCGTTTCATTTTGAAACTGGACGTAGACGTTGCCAATCGCATTTTCAAAAAGCGTTTTGTTTCATGTTGAGCAGTTGCTCAACAGCTCTGAAAACATTTTGACCGGTGTCGATATCATGTTGTT